>OZ004711.1:27190522-27790522 GCA_963924515.1 Vespertilio murinus
ATAACTTTAGAAGTAACATGAGCATTACAAATAACCCCCTCACTTACAATGAGAACAATGAGGCTGAAGAGGTGGGTATGAGCCTCCTGACTCTTGGGGTTCTTCTAACAATATTGCTCCACTCGTGTTCAATAAAACCGTCCACAACAGAAATAAACAACGCCAGACCACCAGTACATAGATGGAAAACTGGGACAGAGGCCAGAGAAACGGAATGACTGTGACCACTGGAACCTCATTGCTTCCAAAGGCCACTGGTGAGAGAGAAATTAAGACAAAAGCTGCTCCAATCCCAGGTCTGCTGAAGGGATTTTAAATGTAGGACCTTTTAGTTGATGGAACCAAACATGGACAATTGCAGGCTCGGTATATAATATCTCTGCCTCTCTTCTCTTGGCTCCTGAAGACCTCCCTTGATTAATTATGATTGTAGGAAACCCAGTGGCATGAACTATGTATTACAATTAAAGGGGCACAGGCAGTACAGTGAGACCTCATACTGTTTGTGAACATGGCTTGAGCCAGGATTTTCCTTCTTCTATTTTCCTCATAACCCTCCAACTATTCTACTTATCCCTGCCCATACCTAGAGGAGAAAAATGGGGGGAATAAGACAGGACAAAGGAAAGAGACAAGAGAATGAAGGGGATGCACGAGGAGAGAAAGAGGAAGGTAAAAATTAGAGAAAAGATGAGGGTGAAAAGAGAATCAGGGGGATAAAACTGTATAAAACAGTCTGATGCAGAATCACCTGGCATATTTGTTAAATAAGTATATGTCTGGGCCACATTCCAGATCAACCATGTTGGAATCTATGGGAGTAGCATCATTTAAACCTAAACGAAAAGCTTTTTGATAAAATAATTACTCTCCTTTTTAAAATTTGATTTCAGATTTTACTTTGATTCCAGATTTTCAAATTCATTTGCTTTAAAAAGTTTCCATTTATTTGCCTGAAAAGCTTTCCCTTTTTATTCTACACTACTGTTGATAACCTTACAGGAAGTACTTTCACACCTTCCACCCAAAGGCCGTGCTCTAGTGAGAGAGCAGGATAACATCAGATGTGCTCTCTTCTGGCCACGTGGGTGCAGGAAAAGCCTGCACAGCAGGCGGTGAGCCCTCGTCTTTTCCTCCATGTCCATGTGTGATGACGTTTTCTGTATCTCAGATCCCCTGCTCAGTAGGTTTTGCTTATTGACACTTGGCTCACGTCAGAACTGGCCTGCCATGTTAGTGGTCTCATTTGGGAGCCCTGTCACATGCTGTCTTCAGGGCCAACCCTGTTTCCACTGTGTCTGTGGTCAAATGTCTGTCTGGCAGGACACCTTGTGCAGGGTGTCTGTGCCGGAGCGCACGCGGACGGGGAGCCAGGTGTTGGGTGACAAAGCCCCATCAAGCAGTGCCTGCACGGACGGTGGCTGCAGCTCGCAGCCTGCACGCTGCCTGGTGTATTAGTCATGGCCATATTAAGAATCCCTACTGAAGGGGCCTGCTGTGTCCTGATCATGTTGTCTAACCACGCTGAGCAGTGCCTACCGGGTAAGTGATCACGTTGTGTATCCATATCTGGCTGGGCCTGCTGCGATGGTGATCACATTGTATGTAATTGCGCTGCCACCCTGGAATTATTGCTATAGATCAGGCAACAGGGCAACGGAGAATTCTGTAATTGTGCCTGCTCCGGGAAGTTCGCTGTGCTGCTGAGAACGCCTGAGCTGCTAGGGTGGGGAACACATATTTGGTTTGGGGATGGAGATGAATTCTTAATTCTAAGTATTTTGGGGGCTATTCCCTTTTTTATTACTGTTTCATATAATGCCGAATTACTCTAACTGTGGTAAGGTGATTTCTAACAGTGATAAAAATCTGTATAAGGAGTATAATAAAAGTACCAAATAAAATCAAGCTTGAATACTCTCTCATTCAAACAGAATGTCTTCAGAGCTGTTCATAAATTTGTAAACTAATATAGAATAAATATGTTGTCAGAAAACAGTGTTGAACGGAGTGTATTTATTGTTCTTTTTTGAGCTAAACTCTTGTCTAAAGAAAATTCTCATCTCTCAGGAGTCAGAAAAGGTTGGTAAACCAAGTCTTATCTTTCAATGTTCTCTTCTTAAATTATATCAATAGATAATAAAGAAAAAGGTCAGTGAGTGATGGGCCTGGCTTAGTAAGCATGGTGATATATACACATCCAAATCAGCGTGACCCTTCACAGTGGAGATTTGGGCAGGTTCACTGTATTCTTGGGACCCTTCTTTTGGAAAGGCCTTCAGACATAATTTACAAATCATGTGAGCAAACCAGAGTCATTACCTCCTTCCTCTCCGACCAGAAAAAAAAAAAATCTACTCAAATGGCTCACTCGCTTTAGTTACCAGGTTTGACTCTGAGCGAGGTCTGGCTCTTTAGGGTGGCTATGTGCGGACAGATTTGTTGAAAACAATCAGACATACATTATTTTTAAACATCACTTGTAAATTCCTTTGGAGAGCCTACCAATATGTTATATTAAAACTCCTGCTAATAATCTTTACAATCTCATTGGTGAATGTGGTAGCAGTATTTTACAGGTACACAAACTCAGACAGAAACTGGCACATGGATCTTGGCGGGATATTTCATGGGTCAGCGGCCCATCTCTTGCTGATTTTGAATAGAAGCTAACCATGTTGGTGTTCAGACAGAAATTTGAATTTTTTTTAAATAATTAGCTTTAGAGTTTTCTAAAATAAGAAGAGAATGAAAGGAAGGGAGGGAGGAAATGAGGGTAAGAGAGAAGAAGAAGGAAAGGCAAATGTGGGTATTAAGATCATAGGATTCACCTTATCATAGCCATTGAAGAGAAATTTTAAAATGAAAAAAAAAATCAGAATTTTCAGAGAGTCTAATTAAATGTTTAGATATAAGTGTGCCCATTCTTAATAAAGATAAGACCTTTGCACCCAATGTTATCTCTTTGGCTGGGCCCAATGGCCATGAGGACCTGAATGAAGTTCCACTCCGTGCCTAAGAGCCAAATAGGGGCAGAAAATAGGTGTGATTGGGGGTGAGGGGAGGGAGGGGTGTTTAGTTCTAAATTAAAGTGTTTAAAATAAACCATAAACCAGAGTAGGAACTTGGGGCTTCATCTTCTATGCGCTATGGTTCTAATTTTATCTAATTTTAATCACCTCGAACTATGTAAATAGAAAGACAGAGGGAGGGGAACAGAAAGAGGAGTCTTCGTGTTGATTGGATCCTCTATTTGCCTGGCACTGTTAGCCGAGTTGTGTCCTATTAACTGTTAGTTCCCATAAGGAGGCTACGAAATGGTCACAGAGGTTAAACAATGTTTCAGGGGTCATAGAACACATGGAGACAAGCTCTGTCTTTCTTCAAAGCCCAACTGTGCTCCATGATCTGACTTCAATTTTTTTAAATGAGTTTTTTTAAAACCATCTCTCTAGAATTACTGTTATTATTTAACCTTTACAGAGGGGTTTGCGGAGTGAGAAGTAAGGACTCTCTTGACCACTATCCCTTCCCCTGCAATCCCATTTCCCTCACTAGAGGGAACAGTTCGATACAATGTTCCAGACTTGTCTCTGTGTCTAAAATAGGTTTCAAATGTTTTCTTTGGTTAGCCAGCCTGGCAGGTTTTAAAGCAGCTGGAGCTATTGCAAACATACACATTCGAAACATACTTACTATTTAGGCCATTTCATCTCCATGAAAGAGAGAAGTAGTAAAGGACTAAGAAACTCAGTAGGGCTGGCAAGCAGCAAGCTCCAGACCAAGCTATAGTTGCCTCCAAACTTTAATAGAGGCCGTCAATGTGATAGAGAAAACGGGCCTTCACACCAACATCCACTCTAGAACCCTTTTTGTCCATGTTAGTTGATCCTAAAATGGCAGGTCTGGGTCATCTGTGGGCCTGGGCCTGGGCCTGGGCACCAGCCTTGCAGGGGAATGCCATGCTGGGCAGGACTGCTGCAGTGGGTAAGTGTGGAAGATGGGAGGCTTGGTACAAAGACATCCCCACATGGCTTTGAGTAGGAGGAGCTGATATCTTCCTGTATAAGAAGATACCCAGAAGCTCGTTTTTTTTTTTTTTGTTTTTTTTTTCAAAATTACCTTTGATACAGCCTGCTGAACTTTAAGCTCTTTATAGCGAGGAGCGGTCATAGATGGAGCTGCTCTCTAAGTAAAGGCCCGATGTAGGCACTGGAAGTGGAGTTGGAACTGGAACCCATTGCTACCAACCATAGGACAACCTCATGTGGATGCGGTGCAAGAACCCCCCCTCCCCCTGGCAACTGCCATCTATCCTGAGAGAGCAATGCACACCTTGTTTATGCAAAGGCCAACTTACCTCTTGGCCCTGCCAGTAGAGGCACCCTTAGCTCACTGCAAGAGCAGGAGGGACAGCTTTCCAGTCAGGCACTGGTCCTTGTAAAGCCCCAGTGAAGGAAGGTAACTCTGTCCTCCACAGCATCGTCTTTGAGGCATATGGGTCTGCCCTCCGTTGGGCACTTAGAAGAACCGCTCTTCCGGCGATTGTAATAGAGCACAATCTGGAGCTCTCAGCCACGCAGTTTAGCGGGTGACACTTGAGAGAAAAGCATTATTCAGGGAGGCTTTCTTGGAGACCATTCCCACTCCCCGATCTGCATGGGGTGGGCCTCACAGCCTCAGACATCCAGGTCATTGCAACCCTTGCAGAATCGTTTGTGCTGGATTGCAGAGGATGCCACCAGCTTGCAAAGAGGGTCGCTGTACGAAACAGCTCTGGGTTGCCCCTTGCGGGTCTATTGTAAGGAGGCTGTGGAGGTGTCTGTCACACCAGCTAGGTGCTCTGTGTATGAACTCTTGGGTATTCCCATTAGAACCAGGAACAGCTGTACGTCTCCTGAGCAATCATTTTATTTAGTGGACATTGTGAAGCTGAGAAGTCGTATTTTCACGACTAGGATATTTCACCTTACTAGGAAAGTTAGAGACCAATGGCTATCCTCGCACATTTGAGCTATTCTCAAAAGGCACCTAAAAGTCTTTCAGAAACGAGGCGAGCTGTGTGTGTGGAGCACTAAATATCCAGGTAATTAGTGTATTTTACCTCAGTGGTTTCTGTGTCTTCCTCTGCCAGAGTTACCTTTGGTGGCTGACAGAAGATGAGTAGACCTGTCTTCTGATTGGAGACGTACAGGTGCTTTCTCTGCCTCCTGGCAGGTCACTCCTGGAGTTTAGGGCTAAGCTAACCCCACACCTCTTAGGAAACAGCCAGCTTGTTCTCAAGGCAACAGATAAGATCAATACAGCTCACTAAATCAGTTGACTGGTTTTTGTTTTTGTTTTTTTTTAATTTAGCCTTCCAAGTGCATATTCCATTCTCAACCTTGTGTTTATAAACATTAGTCCTTTGGTGGTGGAAGAGATTTTTTTAAAAAATTGGTGAGAGGAGCCGAAATTGGTTTGGCTCAGTGGATAGAGCGTCGGCCTGCAGACTGGAAGGTCCCGGGTTCAATTCTGGTCAAGGGCATGTACCTTGTTGCAGGCACATCCCCGGTGGGGGGGAGCGTGTGTGCAGGAGGCAGCTGGTCGATGTTTCTCTCTCATTGACGTTTCTAGCTCTCTATCCCTCTCCCTTTCTCTCTGTAAAAAATCAATAAAATATATTTTTGAAAAAAAAATTGGTGAAAGCAGAGACATTTAGAATAGCAGCTCAAGGTTCCTAAAGATGGACTCCACTCAGCTAACACTCAAGAGGATACCCCCCGCCTTCCCCGCCCCGGGCTCAGAGCTCGGAGCTCAGAGCCTGCTACAGTTGTCTGAGATGTGCCAACACACCAGTGAGGCTGACCTGTCTTCACTGGGAGAGAGAACCACCTTCCACGTTACCTTTCAGAGATGCATGAGGAGAAAAGGATGCCTGGTGGAGGAGGCCAGGGCAGGCACCTGCAAATCGATGTCTCAGGAGCTGGAGCCAACAGAAGTGCACCTGTAACCAAAACCCGTTTGGCTCAGTGGATAGAGCGTCGGCCTGTGGACTGAAAGGTCCCAGGTTTGATTCTGGTCAAGGGCATATCCTCAGTAGGGGGTGTGCAAGAGGCAGCTAGCTGATTGATGATTCTCTCTCATCGATGTTTCTAACTCTCTATGCCTCTCTCTTCCTCTCTGTAAAAAGTCAATAAAATATATTTTTAAAATTTTTTTAAAAAGAAGTGCACCTGCAGCACCAGAGCCCCGAGTCTCCACTTCACCGCTCAGCTGAAGACAACCTGAAAGGTCCAGCCAATTCCTTGACTCTAACAGTGGCTTCAGACGAACGGCAGCTGTGCTGGACTTAGAGAAGGGTGGAGTTTCTCAAGGGCAAGGTAGCTGGGTTGGCAAGGACGCTGTTTTACGTCCTGTGTCCTTGCTTCAACAACCGTGTTTCTCTGTTTCAAACTCGGCACTTGATTAAAATAAGAAGGATCATAGTTATCCCCTCAATGGTAGCTGGTGCCTCTCAGAAATCCAAAGTCCCCAAATTAAAGCTAGGTAACCCGCTTGCTGTTTGGACGCAGATAATTGTCCTGGTCATCTTTATTAGCTCTGTCACAGAGCTTTACCTGTTCCCAGGACCCTCAGTCCCAGAGCTTGAGTGAGCGGCGTCAATCTACTCCCCGTTTGAGCCATTGGGTGCGTTTTTTCTGGCCAGGGTGGGGCAACCAATGAGACAGGCTATTGGTGTGATTTGAAATTGAGTGTTGGGGACCATCTGGAGCTGTGTGTTTTCAAATCTGTTTCCTTCCATTACATCTGCCTCCTCTTCCTTGGTTAATAAAACGCAGAGCTTTGGGGCTGATTATTCTTGAGCCTCTCTGGGTCCTTTGTGGAACCGGGAAGTAAATCGTCAGCTTCTACACAAGGTGGCACCCTGTGATTCCAACCGGGGCTGAGAGAAGCCGGGCTGCCTGCCGAGAGGCTGAGCCACAGCCACAGTTTTTGTTCAGCATTTGTTTTCCTCGCTGTTGCAAATAGAAAGGTGGAAGTAGTTTTCGGCACGTCACCTTTGAGGGACGTCTCCATCCCTGGGTCTCAAAGATCCAGAGTTGCCTCGGTTTGAGGGCACTGGAACCAGGAGGCTGATTCCGGTCAATTGTATTGAAGGCAGACCCCACATTCAGATTACAGATGAAAACAATGAATCTTTATTGGTACCGGGTTCCTTCCTGGGAACGCTGGGGGAGAGGTGGGGATGCAGTTCACATACCAACCCAATTAACATTCAATCGGGTTTGCTGAAATAGAGAGCCAATTAGAGAGAACGTGACATTTACAAAACTCTGAAATGGTTGAATAGCAACTGTGTTGACTAGCTCTAAGGTTCTTTCAAAAAGTAATTTGTTCATTATTTTGGAAGCTGCCTGTCCTGATGGTAGTAGTATGGGGAAGTGGAAACTGGAATATAAACTCAATTCTTATCGTCATTTGACTTTTATTCTAATTTAAACTACATGTAGACAGTGATTTTATTTTTGAGATGGCTGTAAAACTATTTCTTTTTTTCTGATTTTATTTTTGATATGGCTATAAAAACTGTTTTAGCCAAGCAAGTGTCATAAGTACACATCTAAAAATTTCTAATTATTGGATGCGTTATTTATGACACTTGCTTGGGTAAATGCATGTCTTTTTTTTTTTCTTTTAAATGGGTCCAGAACATATTTGCAGTGGACTGGTTTCAGAATAAGTGTACTTAGTGCATTGTATATGGAAATTAAAATAGGCTCTCAGGCTGCGCAATCATTTGAAACAGGTTTTGATAAAGATATTTTTATAACATCATCTACTTCAAAAGTTGAAACGCTATTTTCTGCTCTTAGCCCTAACAAGTAAATGGGTATTCAGCAAATAGATTAGCAGTAAACTTCGTGAAAAAGAATATTTGTATCCAAATAAAAGCTACTTTCCAAATGTGGAAAGGGGCCTTCTGGTGTGGGTACTGAATTGGAAGCCAAGAAAACACAGGCTGTGTCTCGCTTGAAAAGCATGCAGCGTTACCTGCCTCCAACTGTTTTATTCCCTGCTCTATAATCACTGCCCACAGGGCAGGAGGAAAAGGTTACACGCTCAGAGGAAAGGACAACAAAACAACAACTCCCGTAGCAAAAAAAACCTGTTTATGTAATAAAATGTCAGATTTTAAGAAGTTTCTTCGAATTGCTTTAATTGGTTCTAAAACTCCTATAGGAAGTTTTAGTAGGAAGGTGGAACGCAGGGTGGGCCATAAGAGCAACAACTGCTGGCAGCGGTGGTTCGTTCAGGTGACGTGCCAGTAAGGTCTCATGAGCTCTAAGCTGGAAAGAGGTGGGGTATCAGAGTCTCCTGAGGGGGTTTATCAGTCAACAGATATACATGAGGTGTCTGCTCCGTGTGAGGCACAGAACTAGGGATACAGGATTAACAGAGCAGCTGTGGCTCCTGCCCTCACTGAGGGCATTGCATCTGTAGGCTCTGGCTCATGCACTCCATTAGCCGCTGGACTGCAGGGGAAACAGGAGTTTTGGGGGCCAGGCTAGACCTGGTTTTGAACCCAGTTCTGCGAGTTTAGTCGTGTTGAAATGTGGCAAATTATCTGTCCAAGCTTCATTTTCCTCATTAGTAAAGTTACAATATTTCTTCATAGGGCTGTAATGAGAATTAAGTGGAATTTAATTAATATGTATATGTTACATGTTCCCACTATAGTGGCTGGTATATTGCAAATACTCAATATTTCCTTTCATGATAGAAAGTAACAATAAGTATAGGACACAGAGAAAAGCTATCCTTTCTGAGCCCGAGAAGTGCCGGGCACCCACATGGGAGGTCTAGATGACTCATGTCTTCAGCCACCTTGAGGCCTGCGCAGGGCTGACCCCTTCGCAGCAACATCTTGTCCTTCCTCGCAGAGAACTGGAACTGCTCCAGAGGGTAGCGCTCAGAGCCGGACGTGCCCATCAGCCTGAGGAAGGTGTTGCTTACCAGAAGTGAGTCACAGCATCTCCATTGTTTCCAGAAACAAAGTGGATGGAAAACACTCAAGCCCAGCTAAACAACGCTCAGCTGCACCAAGCCGGTTGGACTAAGTAGAGACTGCCAGGGGTCCATATGCACCATTTTCCCTTCAGGGAGGGAGATGGAGAGAAAAGGCAGGAGGAAAAAAAAAAAAAGGAGAGAAGTGGATGAGAAAAAGGCGTTAACGGAGGAAGTTGGGGTTTTTTATAGAAATGACTGTAGGAATCAACTGTTCACACGCCTGGACTTCAGCACACCGTCTCCCTTCCCCTGAAGGAGGCAGGGTATTGATCAGCTATTAGAATGCGGTAAAACGTGTAACACGCTTCCTGGGGGTTTTGTAAGGAAACTGGAATGCTTAAAGACTAACCAAGAAACTTGGCAAAACGAGGCTGGTGTCAACAGTAGCTGGCATAGTCGAGCCAACTTGATTTCCCTTCCTCTCCCGAACTTTCTCTAATCAGTCCAGGCTAACCCAGTGACTCCTCTCTCTGAACTCTCGGGCAATCATTGCCGGTACAACTCATTCGGTAATGAATCATGTCCTCCTGCCTCGCGTTATCTCCTGCACAGTTTTCTCCGCGTATTCACACTGTTGTTGTTGTTGTCTTGTGGTTCGTTTGTTGCTCGGCTGCCTCTTATCTTTCCAGTTGCCCGGTTCTTCCACCCTGGACGGCTCCTACTGCTAATCCATCTCCCCAGCGACCTGTCATCCCACCAGCGAGGAAGCTCCGCTCGGGCAGGAACTTTTATCTCAAACTTCGTTTCGTCTTTCACCCTAGCTAACACTGTCCCCATAGCTAGCTGCCACTCGGGAAAGCGTGCCACCGCCTTCGTTACACTTGATCTTTACAATTCTAAAGGACTCTACTATTTTTGAAATCAGAGGAGTATCTGCGCGTCCACTACATAACTCTATAGACAGCTTGGGCGGCAAGCTCCAGGGAGTGCACTTGTTGCATCTGGCAGCCGCAAGCAGGAACCCTCGCACCTGCCATCATTCCATCCTCCCCGCCCAGGTGAGGACGAGCCCCGCCGCCCGGTCCGCACTCGGGAAGGGGCTGCGGGGCTGGACTCAGCAGGTCCGGGGCGGCGGGCTCCGCAGGTCTGCGCCCCGCGGGCAGGGCAGCCGGGGAGGAGGACCTTTCGCTCCTCCCGGGGACCAGCGGACCGGAGGCTGCAAAAGAGCCGGCGCTCGGGGCGCCTGCAGACAGCGCTGCCGGAGTCCATGGGCAGGTCTACACGGAGACGGCCGCCGGGACGAGTGCGATACACTGTAGCGCGTCCCAGCAGCTGTTACATAAGTAGGGAAGCAAGTGTGCGAGGCCCGGCTGGGCGGCGGCGGTGACAGCCCCGGCTGTCACCTTCCTTTCCCGCTCGCAGGCTCCGGCGCGCTCGCCCATTTCCGCGCGCTCGGCGGCGGCGGGGCTCTGCCCGGCGCCTTCCCCCCGGGCGCCCGGCGAGCGGGAGTCGCGGCCGCGGAGGCGGAGGAGGCGGAGGAGGCGGAGGCGGAGGAGGCGGAGGAGGCAGAGGCGCTCACGCTCCGGGCGCGGGGACCCGGCGCACCTGGCACCTGCCGCCGGCGAGAGCGCGGGCCGCCCCGGCCGAGGGCCGCCGCCGCCCCGCGGAGGGCCGCCGCCCCGCTCCCCCGGCGCCCGCCCGCCCGAGGCGGAGCACGCTCCCGCGGGCCGGCCGGCCGCGCCGCGGAGCGAGTGGGTGGGCAGGCGAGGGAGGGGAAGGCAGAGGAAGGAGGGAGGGAGGGAGGGAGGGCGGACGGGGCGCGTCCCCGCGGCGGGGGCGCGCTCTCGCGCGGGCTGCCGGGATCGCTCGCCGCCTCTGTGGTAATGTCCGCCATGTTGGCCATGGCGCAGGGAGCGGACCGGGCGGGCGAGCGGCGGATCTAGTGTGTGGAGGCGGCCGCGGGCGGCGGGGGGCTGTTTTCGGGCGGGTGGGCGCCCATGCTGTGGCCGGGGGCCGTGCGGCGGAGGAGGAGGAGGAGCGGGCCGGCCGCGCTGCACTGAGGACGGAGGTGGAGGAGGCGGCGGGAGTCCTCCCCCCCTCCCCGCCCGCCCCGCCGCCGCCGCCGCCGCCGCCGCCGCCGCCGCCCGGGCTGTTCCTGTGAGGCGGGGAGACAATGAGTAAACTCTCCTTCCGAGCGCGGGCGCTGGACGCCGCCAAACCGCTGCCCATCTACCGCGGCAAGGACATGCCTGATCTCAACGACTGCGTCTCCATCAACCGGGCCGTGCCCCAGATGCCCACCGGGATGGAGAAGGAGGAGGAATCGGTAGGGACTCGAGTGTTTATTGCCCCCCCCCCTTCCCCTCCTTCCCTCCTCCCCCCTCCCCTTTGTCAGCCGGGCCTCGCCATTCACAGCGCGCTTTACGCTCGCTGGAGGGCGCCGCGGCCGCTCCGACGCGCGGGGCCGTACGCCGGCGGAGTAGCGTAGGCCCGCTCGGCCGGCGCAGCGCCCGCCGGCGCCGCCATGTTGCTGCGCCCCGGTGTTGTGATTAGCTCGCCGCGCCGCTTACGCCGCCGTCAGGGGGCCTTGCCGTAAGCGGCGGCCGGGAATGGCGCAGGGGAGGTTCTGGCCGCACTTGGCGTAGGGCCTCTGTTTACCTTTTTTTTTTTCCTTTTCTCTCTCTCTCTTTTCTTTTTTTTTTTTTTCCTCCGCACCCGCGACACCGGGGCTAACTAATGGGAGAGGGATCCTTTGGCCGGGAGAGCTTTGCTGTTCACTTTTCAATGTAGTTTTTTTTTTTTTTTTTTTTTTTTGCATCGGGTTGTCTTTTGAAAAATGACTGAGGAAAGTAAAGCGCTTTCAAAAGCAAACGTCTTCCTCCCCGCAAGGTAATCCTCGTCCCCCGGCCCGTTTTGGGGGTGCACAGCGGGGCGAGGCGGCGCGGGAGGGCGGCGGCGGAGGCCGCGACTGGCCGCCCCTGCCCGGCGGGTTGTGGCGTCGGGGAGCCGGGGACCTGCCCGCTCGGTGCGCGGCCTTGGGAGGAACCGGGGGGTGTGTGTGCAGCCTGCGTGCTGTCCCGGGGCCGCCTCCCCGAGAATTGTCATCGGAGGGGTGTCTTGTAGGGAGTTGACCTCGTCCCGGTGCGTCTAATTTGACAGTTGCATTTTTTTTTTTGGGGGGGGGGTAATGCAGCTCCTTTAGGCTGAAATGGTGCCTTTTCCCCGCGCTGGGTTGCATCTTGCATACGGTTGGTTGACTGTCATCCGGTGTGACAGTGTTGGTGACACCGGAGCGGTCGGTGCTGCTTGCCTGCGAAGTTTATAGTAACTGCACCCTCAAGAATTTCTTCAATGAACCTGCAGTCCCGCCTTATTGTCAACCCCGGGTGATCGTGGATTGGCTCTCCCGCTCCTGTGGCTGTCAGAGGAAGGCGCGAGGTGTCTGTGATTGGTTTTCCCCTTTGGCTGTCCGTATTGCAGGAAATGCTCTTATGCCTTTGATTGGCTGCTCGAGTCTGACCTCATTGTATTGCCCTGCCATTATTTTCTGCCGGGATTTAATCTGTGGTGTTTGATTATACTTGAAACATTTTACACTTTGAGTAGAAAATGAATGCGGCCCGCACTTGTCAAGGATAACATTCGACTTCTCTTAAGAAAATAAGGATGAAAGCCCAGCGTTTATGCTGCAAGTTTAGAATTAAGTCAAATGTGAAAAGTCTTTTGGTTGTTTGAATAGAACTTCTAACTTAGCTCAGTGTTCCATGGGGAAAGTAATTAAAATAAGAAACTTATAGTATGTGCAGGAATTAATTGAATTGAACTTTAAATAACACAACTGTGGATTCCACAAATTTAAATTTCTGTTAATGTTATTTTGTGGGTTTTGATCCCAAAAGAAAAGTGGCTTCTGAGCCTTAAAGTACAGTTGTGAGAACGTCAGACAGTTTATTCTTGTATTACTTATTATTGTATTTTTTTCCATACTAACAACTGCAAACCTTTGGGGTCCCCCCGCCCCCCTCCCCCGTATTGTATGTAACTACTTGGATCCTATTATTTTGGTTTAGAAAAAACCTGAATCAAAAACTAGAATGAATAATTAGCCTGTGGAAGATATGTTACTGTTTGTTAACAGTGATCAACGTTATATTTAGTTACTGCTTTAGGTCCTTAGTTTGCCACATTGGTATTTTGTCTGATAATAGGGGGAAAACACTTGCAGTTGTTTATTTTAATGATATATGAAAAATAAATGCTTAATTAACCCTAGCACAATTTTGTTTATTAGTGTTAACATTGGATTATTTTTAGAAGCCTGCTTCATCTACCCAATTTTAGGCAAGAAAAAATCCAAATTCTAATAGAACTAGAGTTGTAACTCAGGACTTCTTGTCTCTGCTCTGTCCTTTCGGCCTCTTATATGTTACGAGTGGAGGTTCTTAAAATTAAAGCAAAACTAAACAAACCCTGACAGTTAAGATTTATACAGTATATGCATTCTGAAGTCTTTTGCTTCCCAGAATGTTTAAATGGGATATTAGTTTTTGCTTTTGCTTTTAAAAATTAACGTAAGTGGGAAGACTTTGCTTTCATGAATGACAGCCAGTTGTCATCTTTCTAAAACTTGGTTTCTGTAGTGCTCCTCATTGCTTGGTTTAGGTCAGATAGTGTAGACTTATGCCTATTTAGAATCTACACAACCTGAAAGATCAGGTAATCAGTGGTTCTGCCACCTCCCCATGAGCTTGTATAGTGGTAGTTGATGTTTTTAGCATATCTATCATTTTTGGAATACTTATTATTCACCAGGTACTGTACCAAGAACTTTGCCCTTTTATTTTACTTAGTCCTTTTTTACAACCAATTTTCATAGGTATAACATAAATACAATAAAATGTACCCATTTAAAGCATAAAGTTTAATGAATTATGACAAATGTGTATTCTGATGGAAACATCACAATGAAGGTATAAAAATATTTTAAAATACCCCAAAAGTTCCCTTAAACTTCTTTGCAAGTCAGTCCCTCTCCATCGTGATTCCGAGCAACCACTGATTAGCTTTCTCTCATTTAGAATAGTTTTGTCTTTTATAGAATTTCACATAAGTGGAACCATACATACTTTATTGTATCTGGCTTCTTTTGCTCAGCATAATGCATTAAGGATTCATCCTTGTTGCATATAGCAGGCCATTCCTTTTTATTACTGAATTTACATACTGTAATACAGGTGTGGGCAAAAGTATGTTGTAATACAAATAAATAGTTAATAAATAATAATATACGAATAAACTGTTTTTGCATAATTACAACTGTAAACCTACTTTTTGCCCATTCATTTCATTTCCTTCCTCCCATCTTCCCTTCCTCATTTTCTCCCTCCCGCCCTTCCTCCTTTCCTTCCTTCTTCGATCTCTTCCTCCTTTACTCTTTTCCTTCCTTCCTCCCTCCCTTCCTTCCTCCATCCCTTCCATCCATCCATCTGCTGAATTTTCAGTTGTTTTTTAGTTTTTATTTAATCCTGTAACAGGCCTTTGAAGTTTTGTTTCTATTTTATAGATGAAGAAATTGAAGGGTCTAACTGCTAGTAACTGACTGGGGTAGAATTCAGATCCTTGCCTTTAATGTCACAAAAGACTGTTCTCATGACCACTATGCTTCATATTGACTTCTTACAGAACCCCGAATTATCTTACGAACTATTACTAAGTTAATTTTAGTTTTTGTAAAGAAAGTACTTTTTATAATTTTGGGAACTGTAAATGATATTGATTTGATTAATATATTGAATTAAGTGTAATTTTTCATCACTGTCTTTTGGTCTTGGCTTTTCAAATTTTCTTTTTTTTTTTTCTTGTAAGACTATTAATTTTGCTTTTCCCTAATGTTGGCACCATTATATTTATCTGAGTGTTTGTTATCCTAAGCATAACTTGTAGGAAACTATCCTATTTTATTACTTATATTTTCTCCTAGTAGAATGTAATCTCTATAAGGGCAGGGATCTTTGCATGTTTTGTTCCTTAATATATTTCAGTTCCGGAACTGTGCCTGTCATATAACTTAAGCTTGTTATATGTTTGCTGAGTATTGAATGAGCTTCTATTTCATTTTCTATACCACGAGTTAGGGGTGTGTGTGTGTGTGTGTGTGTGTGTGTGTGTTATTAAACTCACTGTGTGTAATTCGTTAGCAAAATTTGGTAAGTTATTTCCCAGGGATTCCTTCTGGTTTCTTATTTTGGTGTACTGTGTACACTTACACACTCATTTGTTTTCCCTCTTGAGTCAGGCCTCTTTAAATATAGAATTTTTTGTAGATAGGTATGGTTGCAATATTAGTCTTTATCTGTGTTAGTTACTCCTCTCATAGGTGAATATAGATTTTTGTAAGATCTCTTTATATTGGAACGAACCAAAATCTACATGAGGCATGTGTTTACATTTATTTTCAAAGAAAAAGATCATGACTGAGTTAAATTGTATTTCTTCCCTATATATTAGTTACCTAATTTTTATCATCTTAACATGTGATATTTTGATTGGTGGAGTAGAAATATATTCAATCTTTCTACCATTTCAAAGTTATTTTTGGTACTAATATATTTCATGTTTCATAATAGAGGGATTCCAAAGAGGGAATAAAAGGAAGTTTTGTAAGCTGACATTGTAAAAACATTAAGCTTTTTTTGTTTGGTTTGGTTTGTGTTGTTTTTTCCCCCCCCAACAAAAGCAAATGACAGCCAGGTATCATCTAAGTTACAGGGGTTACCTAAATAAGAGATTGGGAAACTATTTAAAGGGTTCTGCATATCAATGTGTGTACGGCTGTGTGCTGAAGTGCTGTTACCATTAAAAGAAGAATATGATACTGATCTTGACTTCAGGGAACTTAAATGAATCATTGAGGTCAAAAACGTATTTGGAAAGTTAGCAGAAACTACCAGGTTAAGTCAGCCTGACAGACATTAAAAGAGCATTAGAAAAAGTTAATTGTTGGTGCAGTTAAGAGGAGTAAGAGAAAACTGTTGCTGGAATATATAGAGATTGCTCCTTAGAGAGGGATTTAACAATTTGGACTTTTAGATTTGTTTGTATGGGTATGTTGAAGCAAATATTTAGTGCAGAAATATTTAAAACAAGTTCTATGGATGTTACACAGATTAATGGAAGATTCTTAGATGTCATATATATTTTTTATCCTCATCCAACCAGGCCACCTGGCTATGGCTCTTGCATGTGTATGTTTTTGCATCTATCCTTGTCTGTCCTCCTGCTTATAGAAACTTGAGGGGGTCTGCAGGCTGTCATTTCTGAGCATGTCATTCTCTTTAGTCTTTCTCCTTTTTTTGGACATGCAGATGACTTTTCTTTCCCTCCCTTTGTTTCCTGCTGTGTCTTCAGCACTAGATACTGTTTATAATCTGGAAGTCACTCAGTAAATGTCTGGTGATTGAATGAATAAAATTGTTGCAGTGGAGACTAGTTTGAAAAAAGGATAGGATTATGTCAAATTATACAGAATTTTGAATGTTAGGCCCAGCAGTTTGTAGGAAGGTGTAGAAGAAAGAGAATTGAGGTACAAATGTGAAATCTGTTTTCTGAGTTTTCGTTCTGTTGTTAAGTGGCCTTATCATCTGGGAGAGTTGCCTACCTTCTCAGAGCCTCTGACTGCTCACCACTTCCATCTAAGCTACCGTTTACTGAGTGTGCTGAGCATGTGCCAGCCACTTCCTTAAACTCAGTACGTGGTTTAGAGCTCATTGTAACGCTGGGATGGGTGGGTGCTGTTATTTCTTTTCCGGAAAAAGAACCCAAGTTTTAGAACATGATAGAGGTGGTACCTGAACTCAGGCTCTGTAGGTTTGTGACCCTGAGTTCTCTTCACCATTGTACTGCTCATCTGTAAAAGGAGTGTGTAGAGAAGCAGATGATATCTAACTGTCATTACGTTTCTACTGTTCTATCAATTACTATCTCAGAGGCATAGAGGAGGTCCTAAGTTTTGCCTCAGGGAATATTATGAAAGAAACCTCGTGGTGCGTTCTTTTTGTAAACACATTCCTTTTTTAAAAATTCAAAGGAATGATCTATCTGTGGTGTAAGTTTAGATTTCATCAGTATCAGTTCTCTAAAAATGAGGCCTAAAAATGTTTGGTGGGATCAGTAGTTTGGTTTCAAGTAACAGAAACCAAGTCTGGTTTCTTTAACATTCTTGGAGGGTCTTTCACAGACTCCCAAGAAGAAGTGAACAGTCAGGATTTGGGAAGGCCATGAACAAGGGCAGGTATGGTGACACTGATGTCATTCTAACAATTCCCAGTCTTTGAGAATATAGGTTAGTGGTTAAGTACATGCATTCTGGAGCCAGACTGCATGGGTTTGAGCCAGCAGGCAGGTTAATTTCATCTATGAAATCTAAGGGAGTTATTGAGATGATGAATTGTAGTATGCTTGGACAGTTCATGGCTTGCAGTAAGCATATAATAAGTATTAGCTATTATTATCATCAGTGTTACATTTCTTTAAGTTCAGGATTCCAGATTCCTGAGATGAAGTGTTATTGGTTTGGCCTGCATCAGGTATCTGTCCCCTCGAAGTCCACCAGTCAAGGACAGGGGGAGTTAGTCTACATGTGCTGTTAGGGCTTTCTTCCTGAAAATGGGGTTTTAGCAAGGAGCTGCCCTGAGAGATCTTTTGGTGGGTTTATAACATCATAATCAAAAGTTGTGGAGGTAAGTTGTTTACATTTATGATTTGACCCAAGGTGAATTTGTATACTTGTATTTTTACAAACCTTAAATTTGTAAGGAGTTTTATTTTTTTGTTTGGATATTTTTTCCATTGCTTTTCAGAGTGTATGGAAGGGAGAGAGGGAAATACTGACGTGAGACACATTGACTCTTTGCGTCCTGATTTTGGGGGAGGGGGGTATTTGGGGGGCATGAGGAGAAACCCACAACTCTGGTACATGCCCTTGACTGAGAATCAAACCCATGACCCTTTGGTGCATGGGCTAACGCTCTAACCACAGCCACATCGGCCAGGGTTGTAAGATGTTTTAATGAGATTACAATAATTTTAATGTATTACATTTCATGATGGAATTTGAATTAGAGACTATAAAAGAAGTCTGCAGAATCCCTTTAAAGGAAGCAAACCCTTCATTCACATTTACTAATTTTCCAAGAAGCAAGGAATGAATTTTGTGTGACCTCAGACAAGTTATTTAATCTTTTTGGCTCTTAGTTTTCTCATTTATAAAATAGAATTGGACTGAGTGACCTAAAAATGACTGCATCTGCAAATCAACATGTTTACCTAGAACTAATAAATGAGAGACTAGATATTAGGAAAATATTAATAGGGTTTAACTCTTAACACTATTGTATATGCTGTCAATTTTGTTTAGAGTTCTTTTTTTAATGAGGATCAATTACATTTACCTGTAATCAGACACTGATTTTTTCCTAGAGATCATTAGGCAGTCCACACTATAAGGTTTGGTTATAATCAGTTCCCTTGCTTTCATAAGATTTTCTTTTCCTATCTTTACTACTATTGTTGCTGTAAATGTTCTGAATTTTAACCTCTACTGCTTGAGTTTATTATAATTTTCTAATATCTCATGTGTGTAAGTATGGCTATAGATATATGTATGAGAGAATAAGAGCACAAGTCAGAGAAAAGACACCTGTTTTCCCAATTAAACCAAATATTTTAAGGAAGCTATCATGTCTTTGTTTTATTCAGCACATTAAGTGATAGTTTGTAATTCAGGCATGGCCACTGGGATAGAGTTGGATTGTATTACTAAAAATATAGCCCTGCATCTTTATTTCATTTTAAGTACAGTTGAGGTAGAAAAACTCTAATCTCTGCCTGAGGTAGAAAGGATACTATGTAGGAATAAGCCAAGAAGGAAACAGTGTAGATAGCAGAAGGTGCATCATGATTATTTGATCCTGCCTTGGGACTGATCTTTTTTTTTTCTTTCTCTCCATTATTTACATTTAAATGGAATAGACCTTCAGATTTGCCTGCTCACCGTCTAGTACTGCTGCTTTGGGGATTTATACTAGAAGATGGCAGTCACTCCCAGATTCTTTTTAGCACCATTTTCATATACTATCTGCTTGTAGGTTTCTTTTGTCTTGTCAGCTAGTGTTACTGTGCAGTTTTATCCTCATATCTTTACCCCCAGCTTTCTCATTGCATCCCCATTCTTGGTAGGCAAAGGATAAAGTTGTTGGCTGGGGAATGTGCAAGCAACTCTTAATTGGTACTACTAATCTGAGGAAGTTGTTGGAACTTCCAAATTGTGAAGTTCCAATTTTGGCCTCTGTCACTTTCCCTCTGGGCAGGTTAAAGTAGGTACTTTATCTTATTAAACAATATTTCTTTATCTGTTTAATGAGAAGTATCTAAAAAAGGTAACTTTAAAGATTAAAAAAATTTTTTTTGTAAAGACCTAAATTAGTCTTTTCTACAGGTAATTGCTGTTATTTATTATCGGTAATTTTAAGTTTTACAGAATTGTAAATAATAATATGGAAGAATAAAGTACACGGAGTATTCCCAAACATTATTGTGGTATAGTTTCACATTTTTTCTCTTGCCGACTAAATATATTTTTACATCTGATACACGTTAGCAAATTGATACTTTATTTCTCTCCTTGCATCTCTGTTTTCTGGCAGAGCAGTTAACAATTAAATTGATTTAAAAAATTAAAAACTGAAAATTAATAGCCAAGAGAACTAAATCTTTAGCGAATCCTTAGAGTAATAATTTAGTCTTGAATAATTGATGTTATATTTGTTTTTTAGATTAGAGAGATGAGTTGTTCATAGGTGAAAATAGGGGTTAGTGGTAAAAATCTGTTCAGTGGGTGGTATACACTGGAGAGCAGAAGCAAGTGAAGTGATACATTTTAATACACCAGTGAAGCCTCAGATGAACACTTAAGTTTGGAAATCTTGAAAAGCATGGTACTGAAGAGGATAGGGTTGACATTTACTTGATTCTTGAGATTGTTCTGGACTGGGACTTTTTTTTATTTGTTTGTGCATAGTTAATTGTTTAGGGCGGGCATATCAGGAAGTTTATTAATCAGTCTCCTGCCACAAATTTTTAAAAAAATATATATTATTGATATTTCACAGAGAGGAAGGGAGAGAGATAGAGAGCTAGAAATGTCGATGAGAGAGAAACATCGACCAGCTGCCTCTTGCACACCCCCTACGATGTGCTCGCAACCAAGGTACATGCCCTTGACTGGAATCGAACCCAGGACCCTTCAGTCCACAGACCGACGCTCTACCACTGAGCCAAACCGGTTTCAGCACAAATTTCTAGTAGCATAGCAATTGCAATAACCCCATGTTTCCTCCTTCAGTTTCCAGATGGGGGCTATTGCACTTGAGTTGAGAACCATTATACAAGCCTTCTTAACCTGTTTTGTGACTTAGACTCCTTTATCTGGTGAAATTCCTCAGAATGATATTTGAATGCATAAAATAAAATAAACCAATTATATTGAAATATAGTTATCAATATTAAAACAGTTTTTAATTTACATATTTAACACATTGATAACTGGATCTAGACTTGAGTTTAATTGTCTTAAATTTGTAGTAGTGATGAGTATAAACAATATTTTGACAAATGCAACCATTGTAATATAACAATTGAAAGGTCTGTGGCTGCCGAAACCGGTTTGGCTCAGTGGTAGAGCGTCGGTCTGCGGACTGAAGGGTCCCAGGTTCGATTCCTGTCGGGGGCATGTACATTGGTTGCGGGCACATCCCTGGTTGGGGGTGTGCAAGAGGCAGCTGGTCGGTGTTTCTCTCTCATCGACGTTTCTAGCTCTCTATCTCTCTATCTTCCTCTCTGTAAAATATCAATAAAATATATTTTTTTAAAAAAGAAAGATCTGTGGCTTCTTTTGTATTGCTAGTCAAAAGTATTACTAATACCACTGAAGTCTAATTACATCTATAATAATAAAAGGGTAATATGCTAATTAGACTGGACAGTCTAATGACCTTCTGGACATCATTCCAGACATCCTTCCCAACAAAGTCATGGCAGTTAGGGCTGAGGCAGAGATGGTTAGGGGTGATCAGGCAGGCAGGCAGAAAGCTTAGTAGCCAGTGGTCCCTGATTGCAAGAGGGTGCAGGCCGGGCTGAGGGACACCCCCCTCCACACACACACACACACACACACACACACACCAGTGCACAATTTGCATGTACCAAGCCTCTAGTTAATAAAAGAAAATGTTAAATATGTAACAAGTTAGTGAAATTAGAGAAAGGATTATTTTCTCACCCAAGTTCATGGATTCTTCAGTGAATGTTTTGGGGAACCTATGACCTGTGGTTTAGAACTCCTCAGAAGAATTTCCATAGCCCAAATGACAATCCCATTCTGTGTCATTCTTCTCCCAAATACATAGCCAGCCTATAGATTTTATTTCCGTATACTTTACTAAGTGGTCCCCCTGATGTTTTAACATTCCTAGCTTTTGAAATACTATAGAGGGCCGCTGGGAAGGCACATGGGCAATTTTCCTTAATTATTGTCAGCTGAACTCAAGGCCTAGGCAGAGCCACTCCCTGGGAACATGCTTCCCCAAGATGGTGAACCTGTTGTCAGCTTGGCCTTCATATCAGCCCAGGTGTAGGCAGGGGCGGGACTAGATATGTAAATCCAGGCATGCTAGGGCCTACTTAAGAATGCAAATAAGTTGGTGATAACTTCCTGGTATTGGGGTATAAAATAAATGCTCTGGGAGGGGTTGTAGTCTTCTTCCTGCCTCTCCAGCAGACAGGATGGTGGCCCACCCAGCTTCTAGTTCAAAATCTATCTCTGTGTCTTCTCTCTATTTCTAATATTTCTCAATCCCTGCCGCCTCATTTAGAACCCATTCATTTATCTCTCTTTCCATGTGGGACTCGGAAAAGGGAGAACCTCACCGCATCAGGCCCCCGGCAAATGCAATAGCTCCACATTATTTAAATATAAAAATTTAATAATACAAAATGATATACATAAAAAGTGTCTTCCCCATGTCTCCAGACACACTACAGAGGAAACTCTGTGTGTGTTTCCTAGAAAATTTCTAAACACATGCTTTTCAGTGAAGTAGACAAATATTTCTCTAGTTGTATTCATTTTGTAAGTGAGTGATATGTGACCTTATAATTCTTTAATCTATAGTCATATGTCAGATAAATAATTTAAAATTTCTTCTCTCTAAAATCTATGAAAAATTTGCAAACTGTAGCTTTCTGATAAATTGTTTGGAATTTGGATATCAAACCTTGACCTATTATTCCCGTGTGGGAATTTGGTTGTCAGTAAGCTCTGCATTGTGCATAGACTTATTTATTTATTTTTCTATATATAAAACATTAAAATCAGATGAACTATTTTATTTATTTATTCATTCAGATTAACTATTAAGTTACTTGCCTCCAAGTTTTTTTGTTTTGTTTTTTTAACAATCAGATATGGCCTTAAATAGCAACTTTGATCAGAAAGAGCATGCATCACTTTGGTAAACTGGATCTTCCTTACAGATTACACTCTCAGCTTTTGAGAGTAATGTTTGTGATGTTTATTCATTGAATAAATAGCTCCATGAGCACAGGGACTCTCTGTACTTCCTTGGTATATGTCATCTGGTACAGTGAATGAGATACAGTAGCTGCTTACTAAGTATTTGCTGATGGGATGAACAGTACCTGCTGTGTACTTTAAACACGGAAATAGGTAAAAGGTGGTACCTGTCTGCAAGCAGCTTCCAGTCCCATAGAACAGACTTGCACACGGATAACTCCGTATGAGGCTTAATGTGTTACATGGAAGATAAAAATGGTACTGTGGAAATTCATGACAACAAGAGACCTATTTGAATGAGTATATGTTTTTACAAATTAGTTTCAAAATTGTGTCCATATGCCAGAAGGCCATAAGTTGTCGGGGTTATTTTTTTAATAGATATTTTTTTCATATTAGGAAGTGTATGATGCCCAGGAGAGTTGTTAGAGGATTAGAATTTTTATAATTTAGTGTGGATTCACCTTTTAGGACAGGAATGCTGGTGTTAAGAACAGTACCTTTTAAAGCAGCGGTTGTCAACCTTTCAGACCTCACAGAGCACCAGTGGTCCATGGGCCACCGGTTGGCAACCACTGTTTCAGAGTTCTGAGGACAAGAAACTTGGTGTTATGGAGGATGGCCTAAATAAAGAAACCATGTTGCTTGATTAGCATACAAATAATTTGCAGTTTTTACTGGTTTTGGTTTAAAGCACAGGGTCAGTCTCCATAAAGAAACTACTTGAATGAAGCTTGTCTATACATTATAGGTGCTTCAATAGCATACCAATAGCAAATGCCCTAAAGTTTTCTTTGAAACTTGTGGTCCGATGCACAAAATTCATGCAAGGGGCTTGGCCCTTGCAGCCATAGCTGCTTGCCTCGGCCCTCGAAGCCCCGGCTTCATCTAGATCTAGAAGGTTGTCTGGAAAGTCGTTTGGCTTTCCAGTCTAATTAGCATATCACACTTTTATTATTATAGATAGCCTCAGCCATCTTAGCAGAATACATCAGGGCTTTCAAAATATCTCTAAAAGAAAAACAAAAGATTAGGTCAGGATCCTCAGACTTAGGTATGCATCAGAATCACCTGGAAGGCTTGTTAAAACACTGATCACTGGTGATTCCTGGAGTGTTGGATTTAGTAGTTCTGGGATGGGGCTCAGGAGTTTGCACTTTTCAAGTTCCCAGCTGATCTGATCTTGCTTGCCCAACAACACCACTTTTGAGTGCCACCAGGTTAGGAGGGAGAAGCGTGGTTCTCATTTAGACTACCCGTCAGAATATCTTGATGCTTTTCTAAAGTACATATTTAGGCTTTACCCTAGATTTACCAACCGAATTAACCTTTATGGCTGATTTTGACTTTTTAAGTAGAAAAAAATGATTAGCATGCATGCCCATGATCCCTTCCTGACTGCCTTGCCATTTTACCACTTCATTAAGAATTTCTGTGCTCTAATTCATTGGCTTTCCACCTCTTTTGGCAATGACAGTGTGTGTGTGTGTGTGTGTGTGTGTGTACACAATCAAAATGAAGTACACATTGATACACACATACATATTTGGTGGATTTTTATATTTCACAGTAGTAGTTACATTCTATAGAGTTGCCATGAACAGTGAATGACTGACCATTGCTCCTAGAGGAAATACAGGGTTAGGTTCCTGTAAGCCTCTGGGGGTGGGTGGTGGTGTTTTCCTTCCTTCCTTCCTTCCTTCCTTCCTTCCTTCCTTCCTTCCTTCCTTTCTTTCTTTCTTCCTTTCTTTCTTTCCGTGGTGGTGTGTTCCCTCCCTCCCTCCCTCCCTCCCTCCCTCCCTCCCTCCCTCCCTCCCTCCCTCCCTCCCTCCCTCCCTCTCTCTCTCTCTTTCTTTCTTTCTTTCTTTCTTTCTTTCTTTCTTTCTTTCTTTCTTTCTTTCTTTCTTTCTTTCCGTGGTGGTGTGTTTCCTTCCTTCCTTCCTTCCTTCCCTCACTTGAGGATATTTTCCCATTGATTTTTAAAGAGAGTGGAAAGGAGAGTGAGAGACGGAGAGAAACATTGTTGTGAGAGAGACACATTGACCAGGGCCCATGATCAGGCCTTCAACTGAGGTACATGCCCTTACTGGAATTGAACTTGGGATGCTTTAGTCTGGAGACCGATCCTCTATCCACTGAACCATACCGGCTAGGGTTGGTCTCTGTGTATTTTCATCAATCAATCCATGCATACATAACCTTGTTTAACATATGATTCTGTTTAAAGATACTTTATATAATATATATT
Organism: Vespertilio murinus; assembly: GCA_963924515.1. Taxonomy (NCBI): domain Eukaryota; kingdom Metazoa; phylum Chordata; class Mammalia; order Chiroptera; family Vespertilionidae; genus Vespertilio; species Vespertilio murinus. The sequence continues at coordinate 27,215,392 of OZ004711.1, forward strand.
GTTGATTCATTGACATTGAACTTAGAGCCACTGGCACTATAACTCATGCCTGAATAAAGCTTGTCTAACATACGATATTTTCTCTGTAAGGCATATTCCAGCCCTCTAGGCACTCTGAACAGCACTGCAGCACTACAGTTGGGGATACAGAGGGGGGATGTAAACAATGAAATAATTTTTAAAATGCAAAAAACATAGCACTAAATAGAACATTAAAAGGACAAAGTAGAAAGTTTTCATTTCTCAAAAAAGTCTTGGTTTTTGAATTAGTGTTAGGCATCCCCCCTTCTCTCAGGTCCTTCATTCAAATTCTCTTATAGAATTTATATGTTTTGTTCTAGTGTGCACTAATCTGTAGGTCCAATTTTTTTTTTATCCCAATGAATATTCATTTGTCTAAACCAGCCTTGGGCAAACTATGGCCCAAGGGCCGGATTTGGCCCTTTCGGCTGTTCTATCCAGCCCTCGGAGCCTGCTCTCCCCTCCGCTCCTTCCCCAGCAGCCCAAAGAGTGCCAGCATGGTCAGGTTTCTTTTGTTCCGGCCCTCCGATCCAGTTTAAGAATCCATTGTGGTCCTCGGGTCAAAAAGTTTGCCTACCCCTGGTCTAAACCATTAAAAAAATACTCTCTCCCTGGTTTAAGATGCCATTTTCACCATATTTGAATTTTCTTATGCATTTGAGCTTATTTCTTGACTTTATATTTTGTTTCATTGTGCAAAAAAAATTTACTGTTTTAATTTTTATCTTTTTATCATTCTAAAATATAGCTGGTAGAGTTAGTGACTTCTCCCATTCTTATCTTCTTTTTCAGAGTTTTTCTTACTATAGTTTCTTGTTTATTTTCCCATATGAACTTTATAATTATTTTGTTTAACTCTAGGGAAAAAAAATTGTGTTTTTATTGAGATTCACTATACCTTTATAAATTATTGACATCCTTGTGATGTTGACTTCCTATCCAAGATCATGGTTTATCTCTTCATTTGTTGAAGTGTACTTATATCTTTCAGGAGCAGTTTTCTTACTGGTTTTGTGCATTTTTGGTTAAGCTTATTTTTTGTAATTCTGCCTATTTGGTCGCTATTGTAAATGTCATCTCCTCTTCCATCATATTGTATAACTTTTTATTGCTTATATTTTAAAAAGCTATCAATTTCTGTCTTAATTTTATATCATGTGACTATTGCTTTCTGTTATTTCAGTCACTGGGTCACCATGGGTTTTCTTACCTACTCTACAATACTTTTCAGTCATTAATTGGAATTTCTAAGTCATTGTTCACCATCACCTCTCCCAAAAGAGGGAAGCTTTTATTCTTAGCATACTGTTGTGGATATTTGATTCTGGCATTTATTCTGATACTTCTCCCCTCTCCCCCAAAGCAATTCTCTGGCACCAGCAGATTATCCTGTAGTTCAACTCAGTTCTGACACTACCTGGAAATTGCATCAGATGCCAATCAAAAGTCCAGATTGCCACCTGTATTTTTGACTGTTATAGATTGGAGTTTTCAGTGATCCTTCACCTGGGTTTAATTATGACTGACTGGTTATAGATTTGAGGTATTGGTGATCAGTATCTGGCTTCTCACAGAACTCAGAGAAACATTTTACTTGCTAGATTATTTTATTTAAAAAAAAAAAAAACTAGAGGCCTGGTGCATGAAATCATGCACTGGGGGCGGGGGAGGGGTTCCTCAAACGACCTGCACCCTCTTGCAGTCCGTGAACCCTCAGGGATATCCAACTGACAGCTTAGGGGAGTGGGCCTAAACTGTCAGTTGGACATCCTTAGCACTCCTGCCTTGTCGCTGCACTCACCAGCTTCTGGCTGAGCGTGCTCCCCCTGTGAGAGTGCACTAATCACAGGGGACAGCTCCTTCATTGAGTGTCTGCCTCTGGGTGGTCAGTGCACGTCATAGTGACTGGTTGTTCTATTCAGTCGATTTGCATAATACCCTTTTATTATATAGGGTATAATTCCGGATCAGCCAGATAGAAGAAAATGCATTGGACAATGTGTCATGATTTGCTTTTTCTAGACTTTTATATAAATGAAATCATAGTATACCAGAGGCCTGGTGCACATATGTGTGCACTTGGGGGTGGGAGGTCCCTCAGCCAGGCCTGTGCCTTCTCACAGTCCAGTACCCCTTGGGATATGTCCACCTGCTGGCTTAGGCCCAATCCCTTAAGCTGGCAGTCAGACATCCCTCTTGCAGTCCAGGGCTCTCGTAGTTCAGGACCCCTCGCTCCTTACTGCCAGCCTGCAGCGGAGGTGGGAGAGGCTTCTGCCATCGCTGCTACACTTGCCAGCCATGAGCCTGGCTTCTGGCTGAGGGCGCTCCCCATGTGGAAGGGCACTGACCACCAAGGGGCAGCTGCTACATTGAGCGTCTGCCCCCTGATGGTCAGTGCACATCATAGCAACAGATCGCCTTGCCGTTCAGTTGATTTGCATATTAGGGTTTTATTATATAGGATATTCTTTGGTCTGGCTTCTTTTAGCATAATTGTTTTGAGATTCATACATATGATAGCATGTATCAACAATGCATTCTTCTTTATTGCTCAGTAGTATTCCATGTTATGGCTATACCATAGTTTATTCACTTACTGGTTGGTTGATTTTTGGCTCTTAAAAATAAAGCTGCTATGAATATTTGTGTGTTTTGGTTAAATAGCTGCTTTCATTTGTTTTGGTTAAATAGCTGGGGGTGAAATGGCTTTATCATATGGTATCTTATCTAATAAAAGAGTAATATGCAAGTTGACCATCACTCCAACACACAAGATGGCCATCCCCATGTGGCCAAAGATGGCCATCCCCATGTGGACACAAGATGGCTACCACAAGATGGCTGGCAGGGGAGGGCAGTTCTGGGAAGTCAGGCCAGCAGGGAAGAACAGGGTTGATCAAGCCTGCAGGGGAGGGCAGTTAGGGGCAATCAGGCTGGCAGGGGAGTAGCTAGGCATCAATCAGGCAGGCAGGCAGGCAGGCAAGCAGGCAAGCAGGCGAGCAGTTGGGAACCAACAGTCCTGGATTGTGAGAGGTATCCCAGATTGGATCGGGTGCAGACTGGGCTGAGGGACACCCCACCCTCATGCACAAGTTTCATGCACTGGGCCTCTAGTTTATATTTAAAAAGTTTTAACTTAAAACTAGCAGACTATTTTTTAGAGTAATTATATACCATAAAGATACTTTTTTGTGAGATGTTTACATAGCTTAAAACCTTGCTACTCAAAGTTTGGTGTGGATTTGGCCTTACCTAAGAGGAGCACCTTAAACTTGTTGAATTTTAGGTCCCATCCTACACCTAATGAATCAAAATGTGCAATTAAAGAAATAAGAAGGGTCCTGGGCAGTTCAAATGCACATTAGAATTTGAGGAGCTTTGGTTTAGAGCAGTTGTTGTTGTTCTTCATCCTCCTTATTCACCCTCCTTCTCCTTCTACTTCTTCACCTTCCTCCTCCTCCTTCACTTTAACACACTTAGGGCTTTGACACATTTGTATGACATTTTCAAATGGGGCTGGGAGAGGCAGTATCTTTTTTAAAATTCCAACATAATATTGATAAATTCTGAGTGTTCTGCCCTTCTTCTAATGATTGCTTCATAGTGATTTACTTGTGGTAATAACCTTCTGCCTACTGCCCATTTCAAATGGGGCTGGGAGATGCAGTTGCTAATGTTGTGATAACCTGGTTATTATTTACCAGGAGAGGAGTGAAAGAAGAGACCAAATGATACAGGCATCCATTTACAAACTTTGCCAAAAAGCTGCATTTAACATTCTCTAAGTGTATTCCCCACTGATTGATGGGGGAAGGATCCAGACAAAGGCCCAATAAAATCTGAGTGATGTGGGAGGCTAATTGCCAGGAAAAACCCCAAGTCAGTAGCTACTGCAAACAGGCAAAATCTAAATATATAAACTTCCAAAGGGAGTTTGTGTCGTGTGTCTCCCCCCCCCCCCCCCCCCTCAGCTCTTACTCACTGTGGCCCTCTTGGGGCTCCTACTGCAGGGGACTGCGCTGTGCCCACATGGCTCGTGGACATGTTGGACTTCTTGTTTGCACTAATGCAGCGGTCGCCAACCAGTGGTCTTTAGACCACTGGTGGTCCATGAGGTCTGAAAGGTTGGCAACCGCTACACTGATGGACTTTAATCTGGGCTAAATACTAAACCACAAACAACTATAACAGAATGGAAATTCTGGACACTAACCTTGTTTCTGACTCTATTGAACACCCAGCTGCTGCTCTTTCAGGACTGGCTTGGGGGAAATAAAACATTGCAACCTGAAAAATATAACTCCGTGCCAATGAAGACTTCTTCCACATTCCCTCTTCCCCTGGAGCCTTCTAAAAATACTTCTTTAACAGTGCCCCAAGAGCCTCACTCCCACTCATGTCTGGGAAGTTTAGGCCATTAATTATTCTGGCATCAGTTTAAGAAGGAATTACTTCCCAAGCATTTCTTCAATGTAGAGCTATCTAGCCTGGCACAATTTTTTGTGTAGGTGGGTAAGTGATGCCCATTTTCTTTTTGAAAATTTTGTGTAATTTATCTGGTGAATAAGTCCATTTGCCTTTTTTGTTATTTCTCTTTTTTTTCTTTCTCTCATACCCAGTGATCTAATACTTGGTTTTTTTTCTTTCTCTCATACCCAGTGATCTAATACTTGGTTATTTTTTTATATAAGTATTCTGAAAATTTCTGTTTGGATTTTAGTATTCTACTCTTAGTATTCAAGGAATGCAAAGTAATTTCAGAAATGATTTTGATATTTAATAGGTTAACAGAATATCAAGTAATGCTTTTTAAAGCCAAGTATGAATAACTTATTTTGCCTACTGTTTTAAATTTTCTCTACTACTGCTCATTTCCATTATTGCATAAAATATTTCAATCAAGCTACAGTGATGTTACTGTCACCTTCCTGAATTAGTGTTAATGTTAAAGGTCATGGTCTTAATTAGTATTAAGAAATTCTCAAAACAAGGTTTCAAAAAACCCAATAATTAGATTAAAAAGTAAACATTTGTTACTTTATCAAGTGAAACCAGTTAGTGTTATGTAACATATAATTGAGTTCTCCAAAAGTTGATCTGTAAGTCAAATATTCTTAGAATTATACAGTAATGCTTGTAAAATATTTCTACCCAATAAGATTGCTTTCACTTTTATATTTTTCAGTTGTTCAGGCCATTAAAACCCCCTCACCCACATTTCTTTTTTACATTCTCTCAGGCCATTAATAAAGGTTGGAGAAGCTATGGGTCAGTGGTCAACAAACTCATTAGTTAACAGAGCAAAATATCAACAGTACAAATGATCGAAATTTCTTTTGAGAGCCCAATTTTTTAAACTTCTGCTAACGTCACTTCAAAATAGACTCTCCCAGGCCATGTTATTTTGTGAAAGAGCCACACTCAAGGGGCCAAAGAGCCGCATTTGGCTTGCGAGCTGCAGTTTGCTGACCATGGATATGGGTGATCCAATTCTTATTTATTTAAAGTTTAACATGTTTTTTCACAAGAGGAAAATCTTGACCCTGTTCTTAGATTTTATTTTTTAAATTTTTATTTATTTATTTATTTATTTTTAAAATATATTTTATTGATTTCTTACAGAGAGGAAGGGAGAGGGACAGAGAGCTAGAAACAAGGAAGGGAGAGGGACAGAGAGCTAGAAACATTGATGAGAGACAAACATTGACCAGCTGCCTCCTGCACACCCCCCACTGGGGATGTGCCTGCAACCAATGTACATGCCCTTGACTGGAATCGAACCTGGGACCTTTCAGTCCGCAGACTGACACTCTATCCACTGAGCCAGACCGATTTTGGCCTGTTCTTAGATTTTCAAAGGAACTTATTGCAAACTAGGGTCCCTCAGCCTGGCCTGTGCCCTCTTGCAGTCCAAGACTCCTCAGGGCATATCGAATAGCTGGTTTCTGCTTCATCCCCACAGGCCTGATGCAGACAGAAGGGAGCATGATCCCCACAAGCTGGATCCAGACAAGGGGAGCCCCATCCTGTTCATTGAGTGTCTGTCCCCTGGTGGTCAGAGCACATTATAGTGACCGGTTGTTCGGTTGCATAGGCATATACACACACACACATATATATATATATATATATATATATACACACACACACACACACACACACACACACACACACAGAGGGCATTTAGCTTATTAATTGTTAAATGCCCTTAAATACAGTTTTCAGAAAAAACAGAAAGCTTAATAAGGTTAGTTTCTGTTTCATTGATTTTCAGCTAAACCTGATCTATCTCTTTGGGAAGCAAAGTTAATGAAACAAATGTAACTTTCCCTTCAAAGATTGCCATTGGGCGTTCAGAGCCTACTCATTTCGGGGGTGGGGAGGGAGGGAAAGGAACCAAGAGGTTGTCAGAGCACCTCATAGCGACTGGTCGAGTGGTCGGTCTGATTGTTCCACTGTTCAGTCAATTTGCACATTACTCATGCATATAATAGATTGGAACTTGTTATAAATACACATTGTTTGGTTCCATCCCAGAACTGCTGAATCAGGATTTCTGATGGTTTGCCACAGCAATATGTTTTGAAATGAGCTCTATAAGTGATTCTGAAGTACATTAAAGTTTGAGAGCCATTGCTTTGCTGATTACCTGGGCTTTCTAAGGAGGAACTGGGTAGTCTTAAACTCTCTTTGAGTGCAAACTATGTAATTGAAATTCTGGAAGGTATGGTTGGTTAAAAAGTTAAATCTGTCATGGATTCTTAGATAGGAAATAACACATGTAATTAAAGATTGAGATGTTTGAAAATACATGTGCTAACTGAAAAAAGATTCTGGTGTTCTAGGTACTAGGAATATGGATTGCATAATTAAAATTCTTTTGATGGATCTGAGAAGCCTGACTGTGCTCTCTCCGAGATGAAGACTTTGCTGGTTAAAACCGTTATGGTTTAAGACCTCTGGGTTGTATAGCAACTGATTCATATAACTCTAAGTTGGAAATTAGGCAGGTTGTTTCAGTACATATTAAAAGGAACTAGCACGTTGTTGTATTTTAAATCACTTTAGATCGAAATGGAATCTGTCTTGATTAATCTATAATTTTAGTGTGTCTGTAACTGATGCATAAAAATACATTTGATTTGTATATTGATCTTATACCCTGCAATATTGCTAACATTACTTTATTAGTTTTAGGAGGTTTATTTTGTTTTTGTAGATTCACCAGGTTTCCTATGTATAGAAGATCGTGTTGGTCTGTGCATAAAGGCAGTTTTACTACTTCTTTTCCCAGTCACTCATTCACTCTTTCTGTCTTTCTGCCTGCCTCCTCTCTGGTGATTATAGTGACTCTGACCCTCAGTACAGTATTGAATATAAGTCTTGACAGTAGATATCCCTATCTTGTTTCTAATTTTAGTTGTGTTTTTTTCATTGGTGCCCTTTGGAAATGCCTATTTTTAATTTTCTGAGAATTTTTTTTGGAATGGTAGCTGGGTTTTGTAAATTTATTTTTGTATATGGAGATGATTTATTTTCTTTGATTTATTAATATGATGGATTAGATTGATTGTTTTAAAAATATAAAACAATGCTGTATTTCTGGAATAAACATTTGGTCACTTACTACCCTTTTACTATATTGTTGGGTTCTGTTTGCTAAATTTTTGTTTACAATGATTGCATCTGTGTTCACAAAGAATATTTGTAGCTTTCTTATAAAACCTTTTCCTGGTTTTGGTGTCTTAGAATGAGTTGGGAAGTATTTCTTCTACTTCAGTGTTTTGGAAGAATATTTTTAGAGTTGTATTATTTTCTCTCACATATTTGGCAGAATTCACCAATGAAGTATCTGTCCCTGAAGTTTCTTTGTATGAAGGTTTTTAACTAAGTTAAATTTCTTTAATGGATATAAGGTTATTCAGGCTATCTATTTCTTCCTCATTGAGCTTTGTTTCTTTCAAGGAATTTGTTCTTTTCATCCAGTTGATGATGAGTTTATATTGGTACGAAAGTGCTCATAATATTCTCTTCTTTCTTATTCCTGACATTGGTAATTTGTCTTCTTTTTTCCTCACTGATCTGGCTAGAAGTTTATCAGTTTTATTGATTTTGTTTTCTGTTTCTATAAAATTTTAAGTACTGCTTGAGATACGTTGTAATTTCCCCTTTAATTTTGTCTTTGTTCCTAGGATTACTTAGAAAAATGTTATTTAGTTTCCAAATATTTAGTGATTTCATAGAAATCTTTATCAGTTTCTAATTTGATTGCATTGTAGTCTGAGAGCATAATTTGTATGATTTGAATTCTTGGAAATTTATTATAATTTGTAATATAGTTCAGAATATATTTTATCATGCTAAATGTTCCCTTTCAACAGAAAGAAGGCGTATGCTGCCTTTAATGGGTAGAGAGCATTCTGTAAAAGGCAGGTCAAGTTAGATGATATTATGTTAGAGTCATTATATCTCTGCTGATTTTCTGTGTATTCATTTGTCCTGTTACTAGTAGTCTGGTGCATGAAATTAGTGCACATTAAAAGGAAATTAATTAGAAGAAATATTTTATTATTATTATTTGCCTTTTCTCTATAATAGAAGTGTCAGGCTGGCCCCACCCCCTTCAAGGGTGGGGAACGTAGGGTGGGGGAAGAAGCTTCACATCCTGGTGTTGAGGCAGGGAGCCCAGCGTCAGGTCCCCTGGCCCTGGCCCATGCCACACAGCCTCACCCAGACCTGCCGCACCACAAGACCCCAGACCCACCGTGCTGCGGGACCCATCAATGTGCCTCCTGGTGACCGGTCATTTGGTTGTTACAGATGAAAATAAAGTTATGCACTTAAGCATGCACATTCATTTCCATGCCTGTCTATGTTCTCTAAATTGCAAAGTAAATAAGATCTTCAGCCAGATAGCATCATAATGCCAAGTTCTTTATATGATGACACATACCATTCTCTCCACTCAGTAAGCTCCATTTGAGTGGATTAACTATATGTGCCTCATATGAAAGGCACTGCTGCTTGCTCTTAATAGAGGAAGCATTAGCTCATTACCTAACGCCATAGAGTGGTTTAAATGGCATATACTGACTTGGAGAACAGAAGGAAAAATAACAAAGCAAAAACAAACAAAAAAACACAACATTCAGTGCTACGGACTGCGGAATTCTCTCCCTTTCCCTTTGTTTTTCCTGCTTTCCCCATGAACCTATTTGCACTCTGCATCAAATCAACACAGGAGATAAAAATCAGGTGCCGTAATCTGCATTTTATAGTGCCATTTGAGTACAAAGAGGTGGTTTTCAATCTTTTTTTTTTTTTTTAATCAAAGCAGCTCAAACTTGCTCCCAATGTTCCAGGAGCCGGGCCAACATGGCTGTGCAGACACACCTTTGTTAGGTGCTGTCAGGCTTCAGGGCTGGGGCAGGGAGCGTGCCAGGTGCTGCTGGAAACAATCAGCTCCCCTCTCTCCATAGCAGGAGTCTTTTCATTATAAAATGCAAAGCAGCAGCCGTTTTCCATTACCCCTATCCTCAGCCCTCCTCTCCCGGGCATAGGAAGGAGCTGGGATGATATTTACTCTCTTATTTAACTGAGTCAGTGACAGCTGCTTCTCTGGGTGCAACGTTAGCCGACTCAGGGCTATCCGCACCTGGAAGGCAAGCGGCAGAGCTGACCAGGGGCTGTGACCAAGCTCAGGCACACGGGTCACAGCAACCTCCGCAGGTGGGCTGCTCCCAAAGACTCTAGGCCCCTCCCAGCTCTGCACCCTAGTTCCCTGCTCTCCCCCTTTCACCCACAGGCGCCACTGGTGTGGTGTTCCCCAAGGCTTGGTGTGCAGATGCCAGGGTTGCAGGTTCAAGATGCTCTGACTCCTTTCACTTTGAGACATAATTGCTGGCAGGGACCTTTCCACTCGGTCTTGGTCTTTTGACACTGCTGAGGTTTTCTGGACTCGCTCGACCAGGGACAGCCAGGACCTTTGCCTCTGACGCCATGCCTGCAGCCTGCCTGGGATACCTCCACCCAGGAAAAGCATGGGGGCGTGGCCAACCTAGGTGAGGGCCCATGGGGGGTTGTTGGCTAGCTGCCTCACCCTCAATTGGGGTGAGAGAGGCTGATCAGGGAAGGGGTTGAGCAGGGCAGCCATCTTCTGACAGCATTATGGTGTGAGGGTCAATTTGCATGTTACCTCTTTATTATATAGGAGGATTGAGAAATTTCTATAATTGTAGATATGTCTCTATACTAAAATCTCTATAATTGTAGATATGTCTGTTTATCCTTAAAGTTACATTAGCTTTCATTTTACATATCTTAAAGCTCTGTTGTTAGGTGCATAATTGGGTAGGTTTGTTATGTCTCCTTGACTAATTGGCCCCTTTAAGCAGTGTAAAATAAATTTCTAAATCCCTTGTGATTTTCTTTGATTTGAAATCTATGTTGGATGTGAATGTGGTCACACAAAGTCTCTTAACATCTATCTATAAAAAGTAAAAACATAAAAAGACACATATATATGTTTATATCTTTATATTTAAAGTCTATTTATTATTGGTAGTTTATAATTGGGTCTTTTAAAAAATTCATTCTGGCAGTTTCTGTTTCTTAATTGTTTAGACCTTTTACATTTAATATGACTTTTTAAAATAAAACTTTTTTAGAGCAGTTTTAGACAGTAATGAGAGGAAGGGACAGATTTCCCATATACCCCTGTCCACATACGTGCATAGCCTTTCTATTACCAGAGTGGTGCGCTTGTTAGAATTAATGAACCTGTATTGAAAAACCATGATCACCCAAAGTCAGTACTTTACAACTACTGTGTTTCCCCGAAAATAAGACCTATTTACAGGTTTCCTTCTGAGTGAAATATAAGGCATCCCCCCAAAAATAAGGCCCCCAGGCTCTGTCTCAGAATGAAAATTAATTTACCATAAACTGGTCACTAGGGCCGTCCCGACTGGTGGCTAGCAACCAGTGACCTTCCTCGGAGTACTGACGTCACTGTTGTGTGAATGGAGAGAAATCAGCGTGAAAACTTGGTGAAACCTAAACTGCAAGAAGTTGTGACTTGGGTGAAGAATTCAAGGGAGAAAATCACTAACAGTTGCATTGCAAATGCACTGCGAGCAGGCTACCTTGACTGGCAGTACTCATTTAGACAGTGCTATTGCTAAACATGAGAGATTTGGTCCACTGATTCTGAAAGAAATGGAGTCACAAGAAATTCACCAGGAAATCCAGGAATTGGATTGTTATGATGATGTTCCAGAAGATGATGACATGATTGTCATTGAATAAATGAGTAAATTCTTGATACTGTAGGATTCACAGTTTGTCTGGTTTGTGTTGACAATTACTGTACTACCGTACCGTATACAGATAATAAATTTCCTTTATTTTCATTTAACAATAAATGTGTACTGTATTCTTCTTTATGGAAAAATAAGACATCCCCTGAAAATAAGACCTAGTGCATCTTTGGGAGCAAAAATTAATATAAGACACTGTCTTATTTTTGGGAAAACAGGGTATAAGCCTACCTTTGCCCCACCCTGTAGATCAAGTTGGGAAGAACTGATATCATGACAATTTTGGTGTTCCTATTTACGAATATAAAATACCTCTTCATTATTTATTTCTTTGATTTTGTTCTTCAGAATCTACACTAAGAAAAGAGAAAGGTGCAAATTGACCATATCTTTACTGTGCCTACCAGCCAATCAGGAGTGAGTATGCAAATTAACCCAACAAAGATGGTGGATTAATTTGCATGCACAGGCGCCTATTGGCCAGGGGCAGGATAGGAAGCTTGCATTGTCACCATGATGATGATGCAGGCATTCTGCACTGTCCCAGCTTCTCTGGGCCTCTGGGCAGTGTGGGAAGGCGGAAAGGTGAGCAAAGACAGTGCCGGCAGCCAGGGGAAGGAAGGCCCACTCTTGCACAAATCTTCATTTATTGGGCCTCTAGTTTTATAATATTCCCTCATAGATATTGTATATATTTTGTTAGATTTATACATAAATATTTCATTTTGGGTATTGATAATGTAAATTTATATATATATATATATGTGTGTGTATATATATATATATATATATATATATATTTAAAATTCCACTTGTTCATTGTTGGTATATAGGAAAGAGATTAACTTTTGTATAATAACCTTAAATCCTTCAACCTTGATATAATAGTTCCAGGAGTCTTTTGTCAGTTTGTTTCAGATTTTCTACATAGGTGATCACTTCATCACAAACAAAGACAACTTTGTCTTTTCCCTGTCTTTATACTTCTTATTTCTTTTTGTCTCATTGCTAGAACTTCTTGTTTGATGTTAAAGCACAGTAGTGAGAGGGAACAAGAGGAAAGTTCCCCTCTATTCCTGTTTTACTGTGATTTAATAAGATTTTTTATATGATTAGGTAACACACTGTTGTTACTGTTTTCTCTTTGTTTCTTCTGTCCTTTGTTCCTTTTTCCTCTTCTTCCTTCTTTTGAGTATTTTTTATGATCCCATTTTACCTCTGTTTTTAGTTCATTAGCAATAACTTTGTTTTGTTACTTTAGTTATTGCTTTAGGAATATGATTCTCAATTGGGTCTGATTTATTTTCCAGAGGACACTTGGTAATGTCTGAAAACATTTTTTTATTTTCACAATTTGGGGAATGCTATTGACTTCTTGTGGATAGAGGTTACGGATGCTGCTAAACATCTACAGTGCACAGGGCAGCCTCCCACAACAAAGAATTTATGCCCAGAATATCAGTAGTGCCAAAGTTGAGAACCTATGATTTGGGGATTATAATACACATTTTTTTCTACATCCAACTGATATATCACTCAATGCATAGTGTAAAAATCTTATAATAGTGTAATTCCATTTCTCCTTGCCCAGCCCTTTTATTATTGTTTTATACACGTAAGCCCTATAATACATACTTATTATTTTTACTTTAACCACTTATTTTTCAAATACTTTAAAGTAATATAAAGAGATATATGTATTGACTCTTGTTGTTACTACTACTCCTGCTTTTCATCAATTTGTCTTATATCCAGACTTCCATCTGGCATCATTTTCCTTTTTCCCAAAGGACATTTTCTATAATGCCGGTCTGCTGGTGAGGAATACTTTCAGCTGTTGTATATCTAAAGAAATCTTTATTTTGCTTTTTTTGTGTGTGGTAAAAGCTCATAACATGAATTTATCCTTTTAACAAGTTATAAATACACATTACAGTACTGTTAACTGTGTACATATTGTTGTACAACACATCTCTTATTTTTGCTTTGCTTTTGAAAGATATTCTGGATACAGAATTTTAGGTTGACAGTTTTTTCTTCTAGTACTCACTGACAATGTTCCAGTCTTTTCTGTCATTGTTTCATCATATATTTGTTCCTCTATACTAGGTGTACCTGTTAACAATGACCGGTTTTGTAATCAAAACACGATTATTTCAAGAGAAACATAAAAAGTATTTTATTCAAAGTAATGCCCATCACTAGCTACACATTTCCCCATCTTTCAGGTAATTTGTGGATACCATCCCAATAGAACTTACCTTGTTTTGAGGCAAACCATTCAGAGACCCAATTTTCCACTTCTTTGTACAATTTAAAGTGCTGCTCAGAAAGTGGGTGTGCCATCGATCTGAACAAGTGGTAATCTGAAGGAGCAAGGTTGGGTGAATATGGCAGGTGGTTAACCCTTCCCAGGCAAGATCTTTTAATGTGTCTTTAACTGGTTTTACAGTGTGTGATGGTGTGTTATCGTGAAACAAAATTACTTAGCCATGTCTTCTGGTCCATTCTGGTTGTTTTACAATCAAACATGTTTCAAATTGATTATTTGTTGTCGGTAACAAACAGTATTAACAGTTTCACCTGGTTTTAGATGCTCATAATCCATCACACATTCCAGATCCCACCAAACACAGAGCATTGTTTTCTTTCCAAAGTGATTTGGCCTTGCAGTTGGTGTTGATGGCTGACCTGGATCAACTCATGATTTATTTTGTACATTGAGATTTCAAAATCACTTTTCATTGCCAGTCACAATTCTATGCAAAAAAAGATTTTATTTTGTGCCATTGAAGCAACATCTTACTGATGACTTTTTGGTTTTCCATGTGTCTTTTTGTTCAGTTGATGTGGCACCCATTTTCCTTCCTTTAAAATCTTTCCCATTGCTTGTCTAGGATCAGGAATTGTTTGCTGAGCAACCTTTAATCTTTCTACAAATTGTTTTTCAGTTTGACACGCATCTTCATCCAATAATGCTTGTAATTGTTGAGCTTCAAACTTTTTTGGTTGACCTGGACATTCTTTGTCTTTCACATTGAAATCATCACTTTTAAAACATTTAAACCAGTGTTCACAAAGATCTTGAGATGGAGCATGTTCACCATAAGCTTCCCAAAGGATACGATAACCTTTTCTTCAAAATAAAGTGATGAATTAAAACTTCCTGTAAATGCATTTTTTTGGCATGAAATTTGACATTTTTAAGTGTCATAAAAATATCTATGATATTAACACCTTCAGCAAATTTGACATATGAAGTTTTGAAGCTTGCTGTGTGTCAATACAACAAAATAGCATACATATTAAATCACATATATATCAACATGTGTGTAACTGTCTATTGAAAAAAATCTGCATTATCAACTGGTACACCTAGTATATAGCCTGTCTTTTTTTCTGGTCTGGTTGGTAGGAACAGGTACTCTTCCTGACCCTGAGTGACAGACATTGTTACCTCTAATCTTTTTGGGGAAGTTTGTTCTTCATTGTTACATACTTTTGCTGAAGAATCTCTGCTGAATACTCCAGGGAACATCAGGCAGATTTCCTGGGCTCTATCTTTGTGTAGTTCTTTCCTCTTTGGTGCTCTGTCATGAACTTTGAAGGTGCCTTAGTCTTCCTGGCCTCTTATTTCTGTCTATGCAGCTCATGAAGTCTAGGCTCTGCCTCAGTTCATTCTTTTGCTCCTTGGCATGGAAACTCTTTCAAGGTAGAAGCAGAGGTTATCATAGGCTCACTCACCTGATTTTATTTTCCATATTCCATATAAGTCTTTTATTGCCTGATGTCCACTGCCTGGAAAACTATTGTTTCAACTCTTGTCTCATTTTGTTGTTGCTTCAGGTAGAAGTGTAAATTCATTCACTGTCACTTCATCTTTTTTTGGGAGGGGGCCAGGGGGAATGCAATTTTTTTGTGATAAACTTTCACATTACATATAATTCACCATAAGAAATTGTACAACTCCATGTGTGTGTGTTTTTTTTTTTTGTATATTCATACTGTTCTGCAACATCACAACTATTTTTTTCAGAACACTTTAAGCACCCTAAAAGAAACCTCATACCCATTAGTCACTCTTCCTCCGGCTCCCCCCACTACTCCACGACAACCACTGGTATACTTTTTCTCTATGGTTTGTCTATTTCTGAACATTTATTATAAAAAGAATCATATACTATGCGACCTTTAAAATAGCATAATATTTTTAAAGATCATGATGTAGCACAAATCAGTACTACATTTTTCTTTATAGCTGAATAATATTTCACTGTATGTATTTCATCTTTCTTGTAGAGAAAGATGCTGAAGCTTTTTAACTGACTTCTGCTGCTTCTTTTACCTCCCATAGAGTCTATATTTGGCCTTCCAGGTAATTTTAATATGCTGCCAGGGCTGAGAATCAGATTTAGGAAGTCTTAGAGGAGAAGCAGTTTTAAATAGGTAGGATAAGGACTCATCTAGGATTTTTTTTTTCTTTGTCTTCCTTTTTCTCTTCCTGACTTTGATTCTAAGGGATCATTTTAAGTGATTTTAAAGATTGGCATTGGTTGCTTTCTGGGTAAACTGTAGACAATGTAGAGAAGAAAGTAAAGATCATCTATAATTTCTCCACCTAATACTTTGGCACATTTCTTTTCAGCTTTTTTTTTTTACTTTTTAATTCTGTGCTTATATATCCCATCATGTGTCATCTATTTACCTTATTCTACTTAAATTATCTTCTCTATTTGAGATTATCTTAAGTGTGTGATTTTGGTTTCTGCTTTTTTTATTTAATGGATAAACATTTTCAAATATTAAATTATTTTTCAAGACATTTTAAGTAGCAGTGTATAAGCCTAGGGTATGGATATACTAAATTACAATTCATCCATTGATGGAGATAATTACGTTGTTTCCAGTTTCACTTAATATGACTATATATATATATATATATATATATATATATATCCATTATGACTAGACAACCAGCCGGTAGCTGATTTTTTCAGAACACTAAGCACCCTAAAAGAAACCTCATACCCATTAGTCACTCTTCCTCCTATTCCCCCCATGGGATAGATACTCAATGCAGGAGCTGCCCTCTGGTGGTCACTGCACTCCTACAGCCAACCTCCTGTGGTCTCTCCCCACTGGCTGGGGCTGGCCCAGATCAGGACTGGGTGAGACAGCCCTGATTGGCTCCAATTGCCAGCTAGGTAGAGGGACCCCAAATTTGTGCACTGGGCCTCTAGTTTAAATAATAGGTTAACTGTTAGAAGATTTTTAAGGCTTAGAAATATATTACCAAACTGTTTTCCAGAACATGCCAATTTACACTTTAATACATTTTCTAGCACTCATTCTTGAAAGTGTTTTTATACTCATCACAATTTTACCAACATTGCAGAGATTGCCTTGCCACCATGTTTTGCTTATGTTAAATGTTTATCACACAAGTTAATTTACTAGATTTTAAAAACTTGCTTTGTACTTTTATAGTATAAAGCACTTATTATATGTGTGGTTCTTTGTTTTAATCAAGAGATATATCAGTATAACCAGTACCCCATATAAGGAATAGAATATTTTTGTTCCCTACAAAAGTTCCCTTTAACCATTTTGCAATTTTATCCTCCACCCCCATTTCAGGCAACTACTGATCTGATTTCGATTACTATTGGTTAGTTCTGTCTGTTCTCAAACTTCATGTAAAGGGATTCACACAGTATGTACTGCCTGTGTGTGGTTGTTCAGTATACTTTTGAGATCCTGAGTATGGTTAGTTTGTTCCGTTCCTTTTTTTTTCTTTTAAACAAATATTCTATTGAATAAGTATACTCTCTTATCTATTCATCTGTTGATGTACATTTATTGTTTCCAGTTTTTTGCCATTTGAGTAAAATTGCAATTAATATTTATGTGCAAGTTGTTTGTGGACATGCATTTCACGTCTTGGGTACATACTTTGTTAACAGCAGGATTGCTGGGTCAAATGATAAATGTATATTTACTTTACAAGAAACTGCCTGACGGTTTTCCAAAGTGGTGATATCATATCATTTAACACTCCATCAGTTGTGATCAGTTTCTTAATTCTAGTCATTTTGTGGGTCTCTAGTCAAAACTTTCTGTAGTTTTATTTTATGCTAATGGTCCAGTGCATGGTTTCATACCCATTGAAAGGAAATTAATTAGAATGAATATTTTAATATCACTGTTCACCTTTTCTCTACAATAGAAATATCAACAAAATTCACAATCAACAATGACAGATTGAAACATGCGTGCGATTGGCACCAGTGAGAGCTTTATATATATCTGCATGCGTGAGTCAACTTAGCCTTTTATATATATGTAGAATAGACCTATTTTCTGATGATGTTAAACTTTATCCAGTCCAGTGAAGCACCCCAACTTCTCTTTCAGGTAATTGTTAGCAGCACAGCAGTACATATCAACATGAAGCAGGTTATTATTGTTGATCACACAGTGAGACAAAGGGTAAATATTTAACTGCAGCAGTGTTTGACTATATTCTGTGTTCCTGGGCTGAAGAAACTGCAAGGAGACTAGTCATTAGGGAAAGGAAGCCAAGTGTTGCTATGTGACATCATTACCCAGTGACCATTTCTGGGCTGGGCTGTGGGCCACATTTTACGCCATTGGGTCTCAGCAGTGTCAGCTGCAATTTGGTGGGCTGTCACTCCAGTGTGGTGGCAGGGTCTGTGTCCCACTTGGGGGAAACCAAGTGTTGCTTTGTGGCTTTTTCAAATTTGAGGTGACACTGCACTTCATGGCAGCTCCTGTGTTGTCTTCCCTGCCCCCTGGTGGTCAGTGCGCATCATAGTGACTGGTTGGATGGTTGTTAATATGCTAATAACACTTAGCATATTAGCCTTTTATGTATATAGATTTCCTTGATGTAAAGATTTTGAGCATCTTTTAATGTGTCTCTATTGGTCATTCCTATATTTTCATGAAGTGTCTGCTTTCTTTAAAAGTTTGTTTTCTTATTGAGTTATAAGAGTTCTTTTTATACGGTTATATATATGGAAAATAATACAATAATCATGTTAGAATGAGCTCTTTTGTGTGCTCACAACTATAAACCTACTTTGCCTCTCCATATATTCTGCATACAAGTTTTCTCACACATATTGTGAATATTTTTCCCCAATCTTGCTTATTTTTTTTGTTTCCTTAAGAATGTAACATGAAAAGCAATTTTTTTTTTCTTCAGGAAGTTCAGCTTATGAATTCTTCCATTTATAATTTGTGCTTTTTATGTCCAGAGAAGTCTTTGCCAAATCCAGGGTCACTGAGATTTTTTCCTATTTTTTTCTTACAGATATTTTATAATTTAGGCTTCATGTTTAAGTCTGTGACCTATTTTGAGTTAATTTTTGAGTGTAGTATGAGATAGAAATATTGGGCTCACTTTTTTTTTAACCAGTTCATATCCAGACCATTTAATGAAAAGACTGTCCTTACCTCATTTAATTGCCACTTTTTCCTAAAATCCATTACCTGTTTGTATGTTGGTCTCTTTCTAGACCCCTTTTATCTCCATTGTTTTATAAGTTTATTTTCATGCCAATAACACACTGTTGTTAACCTGGCTTTATGGTTTAGCTTGTAATCAAATTGTGCATGTTCTTCTAAAAAAATTTTCAAGATTATTTTGATTATTCTGTTTTGTTGTTTTTTTGCCTTTCCATATGACTTTTAGAGTCAACTTGTCTATTTCTGTGGGTGTTTGTCTTTTTTTTTTTTTTTAAGCTTATTTGGGTTTTATTAGGATTATGACAAGTCTTTGTTTAGATCAGTTTAGGGTGAAATTTACCTGAGAACTTTTTTTTTTTTAATGTTATTGAACCTTCCAGTCCATGACCATGTTACATTTCTCAATTTATGTTGCTGTGTAAGTTTGGCACATACTTTGTTAAACCCTAAATATTTAGTTCTGATGCCCCCCCCCCCATTTTTCAGTTGTTAATGTATAGAGATAAAATTGAATTTTTATTATTGACTTGCAATCTTGTTAAATTTGCCTTTTAATTTTATCAGCTCTGTTAAGATTCCTTATGCTTTTCTCCCTACGTGATCATTTGCAAATAGTTTTTTACCTTTTTGTTTCCAATCTGTATGTTTTTATTTTTAACTTCCCTCGCTGCATTGGCTAGAACTTCTGGTAAAATGTGGACTAGACATGTTGAGAACAGACTTCATTATTAGTTTGTTACTGATCTTAGAAGGAAAGCATTCACTATTTGACCATTAAATATGATGTTAGATAGAGGTTTTTCATAGGTGCTTGCTCTTTATTAGCTTGAACATATTTCTTTCTGACAGATTCTTGTTTTGAATGGGTGTTGAAAAAGGTTTTTAATTGTCAAGATTTCTAAATTTTTTTGCTTTTGTTCTTGAAATTACACTATTTGAATATTGTACCTTTGTGATATCTGTACTAATAATAATGGAACATGCAAATTGGCTAGGATGCTGTCATATAATGACCAGTCAGAATGGGGTGAGGTCATGGCGGTGGAGAGCTCTCAGCACACCTGCACTGGGGGGTCCGAAGGGTGTGGAGAGGAAGGGAGAGTAGATAGGCAGTTAGGGGAATCAGGCTGACAGCGGAGAGCAGATAGGCAGGAGGATTGAGCTAGCAGGGGGGAGCAGTTAGGCAGTTAGAGGGATCAGGCCAGAGGGGAGGGCAGTTAAGGGGATCAGACCAAGAGGGGAGAGCAGCGAGGGGTTCAGGCCAGCAGGGGAGCAGTTAAGGGTATCAGGCAGGCAGGCAGGCAAGTGGTTAGGAGCCAGTGGTTCTGGATTGCGAGAGGGATCCAGAATTGGAGAGGTGCAGGCTGGGCTGAGGGACCTCGCCCCTTCATGCATGAATTTCATGCACTGGGCCTCTAGTGTTTTAACACAAACAAGAAACTTTTATTCCTTATGCCATGGATTATTCTAAACAAAAGTTACATAATCATCACAATAAACCTTTAAAGTATACCTTATCTGTTTTACAGATGAATTTCACATCATTATTTTCTAAAGGAACTTAAAAATTTTTTTCTTTCCCATCCCCTTTCTGGTAGGTATATGAATATTTCTAATAAGTGAGGTTTCTGTTGGTTTCTCTTTGCATTCTATTTTGTGTTATCCCCACATCTTTATTAACTTTAATTATTTTTATACTAAAACCCAGGTACATGAAATTTGTGCACTCGTGGTGGGGGATCCTTCAGCCCAGCCTGTGCCCTTTCATAGTCCTTGGACCCCTCAGAGGATGTCTGACTGATAGCTTAGGCTTGCTCCTGTCTGGGCCTAAGCCATCAGTTGGACATCCTTAGCGTTGCCGAGGGGGTAGAGGCTCCCGCCACTGCTGTTGCACTCACCAGCCGTGAGCCCGACTTCTGGCTGAGTGACAGTCCCCCTCATGGTCAGTGCACATCATAGTGACACATTCATTGGTATATAATTGTTCTTGGTGGTCTCATGATTCTCTTTATTTATGTGACATCATTTTTAATATCTCATTTCTGATTTCTAGTATTTGAGTTTACTTCCATTTAGTTCAGTAGCTAAGGGTTTGTCAATTTTGTTGATCTTTTGAAAAAAATTTTCAGTTTCATTGATTCCCCCCCCCTTTGTTTTTATTTTCTATTTTATTTATTTCTCTAATATAGCCTTTCTTTTGCTAATTTACATTTTGTTTGTTCTAGTTTCATGAAGTGTAATGTTAGGTTGTTGATTTGAAATCTTTTTAATGTAGATAGGATTTTAGTGCTATAAACTTTCCTCTTAATGTTGCTTTTGCTACATCCCTTAAGTTGAATCTTGAATTTTTGTTTTTATTTGTGTCAATATTTTCTAAAATCTCTTGTAATTTCTTTTTATCCTTTGGTTGTCCAAAAGTGTATTGTTCAATTTTCATGTTCGGGGGTGGGGAAAATTAGGTTTACAGTTGAGGTTACACAAAACAGATTACTGTTGTATTATTTATTAATTATTATATTATTTTCCATATGAGCAACTGTAAACCTCTTTCCTACCCCTCCATTTGTAAATTTTTCAGTTTTCCTGTTGCTGTTGATTTCTAGTTTCATTCTATTGTGATTGTAAAAGATACTTGGTATGATTTCAGTCTTCTTAAATTTGATAAAACTTGTTTTGTGTCCTACCATGTGATCTTTCCTGGGAAATGTTTTGTTAGTGCATGAGAAGAATTAGTATTCTGCTGTTGTTGAACGGAGTATTCCGTTAAGTTCAATTGGTCTGTAGAGTAGTCTAAGTCCTTTTTCTTTATTGATATTCTGTCTGATTGACCTATCTATCATTGAAATCTCCTGTTTGGTAAAATTCTGCTGTAAATCCATCAGATAGATCTAGGACTTTAGTTTGCTGGGAGCTTTTTAATTACTGCTTTATTTTCATCAGTTGTTATTGGCCTATTCAGGTTTTTTGATTCTTCCTGATTCAGTTTTAGAAGATTTGTATTGTTTCTAGGAATTTGTTCATTTTCCCCAGGTTGTCCAGCTTGTTGGCATATAAATTGTTCATAGTATTTGCTTATAATCCTTTGTATTTCTGTGGTGTCTGTTGTTACTTCACTTCTTTCATTTCTGATTTTATTTATTTGGGTTCCCTCTTTTTATTTCTCAATGAGTCTGGCTAAGGGTTCATCAATCTTGTTTATCTTTTTGGACTACTACCTCTTGGGTTCATTTATGTTTTGTACTATTTTCTTTTTAGTTTCTATGTCATTTATTTCTGCTCTGATCTTTATTATTTCCTTCCATTTATTTCCTCTGGGCGTTTCTTGCTGCTCTCTTTCCAGTTTGTTTTGTTTTAGGGGATTTTTAAAAACCTTTAATCTGAATATGAAGGGAAGTTCTTGGGTGGGGGGCGGTAAGATAACATAATTTTCCTTCATCAGGGTACAGCTGGTTTGGGAATGGTCCACTGTGGGTCAAAGGAGAACATATGCATTAAGTGGGAGGTGATTGAAAGTATTTTATAATCTGTGTATTTTATAAGAAGTTTTTGTTTAACTTTTGTCTGTTGAACATCATTTTATCTTTCTTTGAATTATCCAGAATTTTTATTGTTGAAGTTTTTGTAATATAAATGCAGATGACACTCAAAAAATCTGTGGTAAAAAATATTTTTTTGTCATTTATATATTTGTTTGTAATTTGGTATTGGTGACAAACATCTCAATCACTTTAGCAAACAAGGGAGCAATTTTCTTGTAATTAAGGTGTTAAGTTCTAGTTTGTGAATATGTATATATTTAATTTTATAAAATTCTATTTATTAAAATTGCAATCATCTAAGATGACATCTTAAGTATGAACCACAAGTATTAAAAGAGGGCAATGGCAATGTTTCCTCTAATTTTGTGGCAAAGGAACTATTTATAATTGACTAGAGGCCTGTGCATGAAATTTGTGTATGGGGTGGGGGAGTGTCCCTCAGCCCAGCCTGCACCCTCTCCAATCTGGGACCCCCTCGAGGGATGTGAAACTGCCCATTTATACGGGCAGTTGGACATCCCTCTCACAATCCAGAACTGCTAGCTCCCAACTGCTCACCTACCTGCCTGCCTGATTGCCCCTAACCACTTCTGCCTGCCCCCAACTTCCTTCCTCTGCCAGCCTAGCCACCCCTAACTGCCCTCCCCTGCAGGGTTGATCGCTTCCAACTGCCCTCCCTTGTAGACTTGGTCCCTCTCAACTGCCCTCCCTTGCAGGCTTGGTGCATCCCAACTGCCCTCCCCTGCTGGCCATCCTGTGGTGGCCATCTTGTGCTCACATAGGGCAGGATCTTTGACTACATGGGGGCTGCCATCTTGTGTGTTGGAGTGATGGTCAATATGCATATTACTCTTTTATTAGATAGGATAGGGGCCTGATGCATAGGTGGAGGCCAGCTGGTTTGCCCTGAAGGGTGTCCTGGATCAGGCTGGGGGTTCCCTTGGGGCTTGGGGCAGCCTGGGCAAGGAGCCTGTGGTGGTTTGCAGGTCAGCCACGCCCCCCAGCCATCCAAGCAGAAGCCCTGGTATCTGGAATCTATTTACCTTCTGCAATTGAAACTTTGTAGCCTGGAGCTGAGCCAAGCCCCCTGCTTACTGTGTGGCTGCCACCATTTCTGTTTGGTATTATGTATCTTCTATATTTGAAACTTTGTAGCCTGCCGAAACCGGTTTGGCTCAGTGGTAGAGCGTCGGTCTGGGGACTGAAAGGTCCCGGGTTCGATTCCGGTCAAGGGCATGTACCTTGGTTGCGGGCACGTCCCCCGTGGGGGGTGTGCAAGAGGCAGCTGGTCGATGTTTCTCTCTCATTGATGTTTCTAGCTCTCTCCTTCCTCTCTAAAATATCAATAAAATAATTTAAAAAAAAAAAAAAGAAACTTTGTAGCCTGGATTGGAGGCCTAGGCCGGCCAGGACAGGTGGAAAGCTTTGCTTCCTCCATTGCCGGGGGCAACCATATTCTGCTCTCTCCAGCTCCTTGACTGCCAAGATTTTTCTTGGGATTTATCTTCTATAGTTGAAACTTTGTATCCTTGAGTGGAGGCCTAGACTGGCCAGGGTGTGTGGAAAGCTTGGCTTCCATTGCCATGGAAACCCAAGCCTCTCAACTGCTCTCTATGGATGGTAGCCTTCTTGGTTGGGTTTATTTGCATACTCGCTCTGATCGGCTGGTGGGCATGACTAATGGGAGTGATGGTTAATTTGCATATTACTCTTTTATTAGGTAGAATTCTTAAAACACCAAGTAAGATTCGGATATGATTATGCGTTAAATTAACGTTATTAAAACAACTTATATTGCCTACTTTACATTTTCCAGGAACATCACTTACAGCGAGCTATTTCAGCACAGCAAGTGTTTAGAGAGAAAAAAGAGAGCATGGTCATTCCAGTTCCTGAGGCAGAGAGCAACGTCAACTATTACAATCGCTTGTACAAAGGAGAGTTTAAACAACCAAAACAGTTCATTCATATTCAGCGTAAGTTTTTTAATTCATTATTTTCTGTTTGTAATTTAAAATCCTTTCTCTCTCTTGCCCATAGAGATTTAAATTTTTTAATTTGTATATACTGATTAGTAGAAATGTAAAACATAAAATAATAAAATCTCTCTGTGCTTATATCTGAACTTGGAGATCATTTTGAGTGTTAGTTGCATTTGGAGCATTTGCTATTAATGTAGTGTAGGATTTTATATAGCACTAGTTTTTATAAAATTTTAATTCTGCCTCCTTGATACACATGTTTCTTTCCATTGTTATTAGTTAAATGATCATTTCTTGCCTCTTTTAATAACCTCCTAATTATTATATTAACATCCCCCATCTCCTGTCTTTACCCTTTTCTAATTTATCTATTCACAAAGTCCATCAGCACCAGAGTGTCTTTTTGAAGTCAGTCTAAATCCTGTTTTTTATTGTCTACTAGAGGCCCAGTGCATGAAATTCATGCACTGGTAGGGTCCCTAGCAGCTGCGGGCCAGGCACTTACTCCCTTCCCCTGGCCACCTGCCATCTCCAGCTGAGACCTCCCTCCCTTGCCCCGGCTGCCTGCCACTGCTGCTGGCAAGGGCCTCCCTCCCTTCCCCAGCCGCTTGCCAGCACTGGGGCCTCCCTCTCTCCCCCAGCCAGCTTGCCCCCTGCTCAGACTCCCAGAGCTCCAGTTGAGGGGACAATGTGCATACTACACTTTTATTATATAGGATAGTAGGAGTTTTCAACCAACTCCTCACAGACATGCTACTGTCTTGTCTAATAGTGCGCGCGCACACACACACACACACACCTACCCACCCACCCACCCACCCACCCACCCCTCGGGCAGTTTGTTAAAATAGAGATTCCAGCATTCTCTTTAGGCCTACCTGTCTTAAGACTCTCTGGTATGCAACTGTTATGAAGAATGTTTTAGCAGTTCCTCAAATAATTCTGAAACATCTTCAAATTTATAGTCATAGGACTATAAGATCTGTTTTTTACGTAGATTATATGATGAATATTTTTTTACTTCTCATCTTTGAAATGGGATTGCATTTTTAAATTGTTATTGACCTGGATTAAAGTTTGGTTTAACTAAAGAGAATTTACATTTGTTTCTGCCAGGCATCTGAAGACACTTGTCAGTCTGAGAGCATTTTAAATTATTGGCTTGTTTGTTTTATTTATTTGTTTTTGTACCACACTGGTAACTTTAGTTCAGACTACAGACTTTTTTGGAGTTTAGTTCTCAGGTGGAGATTTTCTCTTTCCTTCCACCTAAGTGCAAGTAGAGAAATGCAGAGTTCTTTGCTTTTCCTTTCTGCATGGCCAGTTTATTTTCTGACCTTACACTGAGGTTGTTGTCCTTTGTGTAGTGCATGCAACTTTATGTAGGAGTATACTATGAAATCTCCTAATAGACTCCAGCATAAAGTTTTGGTTTTTTTCTTTCTTACTGTTCATAAAGTCATAGTGCATTTGTAGTTGATGTGGTTTTTTTGTTTGTTTTTTTAATATTTAGTAATAGCCAGATTCTCCATTTTAAAAACAAGCTACTTTGTGATTTATTCCCTG
This sequence comes from Vespertilio murinus, assembly GCA_963924515.1. Classification (NCBI taxonomy): domain Eukaryota; kingdom Metazoa; phylum Chordata; class Mammalia; order Chiroptera; family Vespertilionidae; genus Vespertilio; species Vespertilio murinus. Next base: position 27,241,309 of record OZ004711.1, read on the forward strand.
ACAGCTCTGTTAACCTCATTTTCTGTTGTTCTTTTCCTTATTCTCTGCACCATAGGGACTAACTAAAAATTATACACATATGCCTTGCTTTACATTTCACAATTCCCTGCATGTACTATTCAAGTGTTCTTTCCCTTCTTATAGCTCATTTAAGACATAACTCACTTATAAAGTTTACCCACTTCTCTCATTCTACCATTCTACTTTGCTTATCTTAGTATTTGTACATACTTCTATTAGAGGATTCACCATATGCATTGCAGTTATTTGTAGCCATTCTTTCTCTCCTTTTAGACTGTGAGTTCCTTGAGGACAGAAGACTTTGTTTTCTTTTGTTTTTGTATCTTTAGAATAAAGTGCACGGCTTATAGATGCTCAATAAATGGCATGTTTGTTGACTGATTCAATTGTTTTTAAATGGCTGTTATAAGTCCATTAGGTGTCATAACCATTTTCCAGAGACTTTTTTTCCTCTTAAACATTCAAGAAAAAAATACTCAAACATTATTTGTGATATGTTTCCTCTGTGTTCATTTTGAGTTCCATTAGCTTTTTGAATTTGCCTTACTTTGGATTAGAAAGGAGATAACTGTTCACACGAGGGATTTTAAAAATTTGTCAAGCCAAAGTATATATCTTTTATTTCATTTTAATAACAGTATAGCCAAACAATAGCACTATTTATAAAATCTATCCTAGGAAACCAAAAAGCAAGAAATTGGGTGTAACTGCAGGTCAGGCCCATTGGATTCAGTAAACATTAATCTTGAATTGGTGTTTGTTTGTTTTTAATTTCATTTCATTCTATTATTGTAAAAATAATTTGAATAAAAATAACAGAAAATTATTTTAATCTTTTAGTCTATCAACATATATATTCTACATACTATGTAATTTTATACGGTACATACAGATTTTTTATTCTGCTTTTCTACTTTTTTAAGTTTCTCAAGTTTTTATATTACATAGTCTCTTATTTTCATTTTCAATGTATACTATTTTTTTAATCAAATTGATTTTCCACAATTTGCTTATCTTTGTGATTATTATTGGCTTTGAGGTTATCTGTAGTAAAATGTAATCTTTTGTTATTTATGTGTTATTTTTTACAGGAAAGCTTAAAAAGTATTTTTTATATATATATATATAACTCCTTTTAAATCCTTAAATGCAAGACACTTCAGGTAATATTGCTCTGGATTTTTTCTTTTTCTTCTTTAAATGATAGATTTGAAAGAATCCCCATTAGCCCGGCTAGAAAAAAGACATTGTGAAATTGCCACAGTAAGGTGGCCTAGTGCAGGCCTCTTATTGCTTGCCTGGGCTTTGGCAGAAACCTCCTAATGGTCCTTCTGCTCTAGCTTCATGCCTTCCCATCCCTTGTCCATGCAACCACTGTTATAATCATCACCCATTTAGAATTTTTCAAAGACTCTCTGTGGTAAATAGGATAACATTTTAACATTTGTTATGCTTGTCCATCCACAGTTCCCTGTGTGCTTTTTCACTGTGACACCAACTTTACTGAAATAACCTTTTAGAGAGAGTTTCCTTCTCTTGACTCTAAGCTCCTGAGGAACAGAAGCTTCCAACTCATTCTCCATATAGTCCCTATAGTCAGCACACCCTACACCCCCAATTCCTGTCCTCATACTTTCAGCTGCAATAATGAGCTCCTTGCAACTCTCTGATTATGTCTTATTTTCTAATGCCCCCATGGCTTCGCATAGCCCTTTACTTCTCTCCTCCACTTGTTAAAACATAACTTGTTCTCCAAATCTTGTCTTTAGGATTACCTTGAAGAGCCTTTTTCTGACCCCGTTAAGTCTTTGGCACTATTTACCTCAAGCTCTCCTGTGCCATGTTTCCAACCTCAGTGTGGCATTGACTGCTTTCAGTTGTGATTGTTGCCCTCTGTTGCTCAACAGGCATAATGCTCATTGAGAGCAGGGGAATTTTTTTTCTTTCATTTCACTGCGTAGTATAGTACTTAGCATGTGGTTAGGTATGTAATTATTGGCTGAATAAATAAATGAGTGAGTGAATGGGTGGATGGATAATGTGGATAAAAGCATGCATATGAGGGCATTTTTTTGACATCCATCTTGTAGAACTCAGAATTGTATGCAGAATCAAATATAAGAATAAAATTATTGGTGTGTACAGTAAAGTTGAGAAATCTATTGTGTGGAGAATTCAGGGGAAAGGATATGCAGGGTAGCGCCCTCTTGTTATCTGTTAGGCAGAGAGGAACTCTCCCAAAGTAAATTGAATTCTGCTGATCTTAAACCCTGGCAAAATGCCTGTGTGTATACTCTACTATATACCTTAGTGTACTTGAAGCTGGCTCCTTCTCAGTCTGATAAAGCTGACCAGTATACACTGGGAAAAGAAGAAAAATCCCACTTACTTAATGTAAAATGAACCTGTCTGGTGCACTCGATTTTTAGCAAAAGGGAGACAGATGTTGGCCTAACACCCAGCTTTAATCTCATTATCTTGGAATGTCCTTTTCTATTTTCATGAAACAAAAATTATGGTAATCGACCCTTAGTACTGGCAGGACAAACATGTTTTGATTAGAAAGAGTTGGAAAAGATCCCAAATGAAGAGCATTGTTTTGTTTATAAGGTAAAACTTCTTGGTGAAAAGGATGCATTGTAGGAACATCATTTTCTTGTAAAAAATGTCATTAGGGTATGTATTAAGTCAAATTGAGCACAAATCCTATTAGATGGCATCACACTTTTAAGTAAATGCTAGAAAAAGTCACCAGTACAAAAGCTGATTGTATCAAATTTGTGGAGAATCCACATTCCAGGTGAGGCTGGATTCCAATTTAGGATAATTAGAGGGATTATAACAGGGACATGTAGCAAGGCCTGGCATTGAAGGTCCACATTGTGATAGGTACCTTTAATTAGTTTCCTCTCTTCTCAAGATTGAGTTGACCCTCCTAACTTTGGATAAAGCTGTGAATGTGGATCCTATGGGTGAGATGGTCGACCATTATCTGGGTACCTACTAATCCAGGAAGGAGGAAGAACTCCAGAACTCAGAAAATATTAAATATTAAGATAATGCAAGGTATTGGGCAAAAACAAAATAATCATTTGTCAGTCTGGGATAGAGAGACCAAAGAGAAATGGGTACAAGGAGAGTGCCTCTGGAGCCTATATGCATTTGTTTATGTCCACCATGAAATAAAGTTATTTGAGGTGATTGAATAAAACACAGTGTAATATATTAAAGACCAGGGTTAAAAGAAATCATGGAGAAAATAAAGATAATATAGTAAGAGGTAACTTTGATGCATAGTGTTACATATTTTAGGCATGATGCAATTAATAGACAGCAAAAAGTAATGTCGGTCTTAAGGTGCATATTTCAGTGCCTGTTTCCTGACACTGAAGCATTCAGAACTCCTATAGGGCCACACAAAGAAGATACTATGATATAACACCTGATTGTGCTAATAGGAGTTGCCAGAATTAGGCCTTCAACACATTCACTTAAGAACTAGCATCTCCAGGAAGATTCTTCAGTGACAACACACTGACCTTGAGAGTTGACACCTTTTAGCATCTTACCTGTCTCCCTGTCTATCATAAAAGACCAAATTTTCTTCCATCTGACCCTAGTAATATCATTTCATGAACTGCCTATCTATAAAAATATTTTCTCATATGCTTATTTCCTGAAAATTTTAATAGATTAACATTTTTTTCTACAGTTATGGGTTAAAAGCATTATAAAACATTTAACATTTACTGGTTTTGCCTACGTCCCAGTGTTTTACATATGTTAACTAGTTACTTGCCACACATCCAAAACGGAAACCACATACCACGATATTTTGAATACAATTTAAAAAAGCATCTGACTTTGGAATTGAATAAAGGATGTCTTCTTGGGAGGTGCTTGGCTTGATTATTTCTTCATCTGATGCTGTTTATGGGGATTGAATTTTATTTGCACAAAATTGCCGCATGATTTTGAATTGTGCACAGGGCTCCTAGTATAATATAACAATAAATTCAGTAATAAAATGATAATAATTTTCAATTCTATGGAAATAACAAAAGCGAGCATGAAATAAAAATAAACCTTCAAATGAAAAGCCTTGAAAACACTCAATTTTGTTGATGCACCAAAGATGAAATCTATATATAAAAAAAAATAATGCACACCATATTTACCATTTTAGGTATGAAACTGATGAAAACATAAATCTCAAGTGTCTCAGTGTTTATCTCTCCTGTGCCTGAGTGGCAGTCCTATGTATCAATATTGGAATTTCTTCCATATGTGCTAGGATATTTACAAATCTAAGTTACCATAATTTACTTTATAAAACAAGTGATGTAATTAACAAGTCTAATTTTAAAATCGGGCGACCAGAGCTGATATGTGAGGTTTGCGGCTATAGATGTGCATGGCATGTTGGAAAGGTCCGCCACTTGCATCTATAGACACTTATGGCTACAAAGGGTTAAAACACAAAGGAATCTTATGAGGCAGGTAGTATATATATTTTGTTGATGTTAATGCTCACCAAGGAATATTTTTCCCATTGGTTTTTAGAGAGAGTAGAAGTAGTCGGGGGATAAACATCAATGTGAGTCGGGGGATAAACATCAATTGGCTGCCTCCTGCACATTCATGACCAGGGTCAGGATTGGGCCTGCAACCCAGGTACATGTCCTGACCAGGAATCAAACCTGAATCATTCGGTCCGTGGGCCCACACCCTATCCTCTGAGCAAAACTGGCCAGGGCTCTACCTCCTTTATAAAGGAAGATTATGTAAAGAGATCACGATACTGCAACCAGCAAGAGAGAGAGTCAGAACTAAAACCCAAGCCATCTAACTCTACAAGGTGCCTGGTTTACTTATATATTCTACTCAGTCATGCCTCGTTGTTATAAGATGCAAATATTGATCTGCATTAAAAAAAATCCATTACCATTCATGTGTGGTTGATAATAGAATCAGCAGGGAGAATAAAAGGTTTCTTCTTTTGATGAATAAATTGCAGGGTAAATGATAGGTTGTCTGCTGATAGAAAAGGGAGATCTGGATGTGAAAGACAGATGCAGATACCTGCTATGACATTTTTCTGGTTTGGCCTGGCACAGTTGCTTATATAGTGAAGACTACTGTGTATGAGGATGAGAGAAGGTGCCAGGAAGAGGGAAGAGATTGAAGAAAAGAGAGCCATTAGAGTAATAAAAACACATTTTATAATTTTACTTGTTAGTGTGGAGCTCTAGTAAAAAGAGTGTATTTTATTAGCATTTAGAAAGGCCTCTGATCTAATATTTGTAAAAACACAAATTATGAACAACAAATACATATCAAGAAGTGAACCTAAAAATCAAGTAAATTAAAAATCTGATGAATGGAATAAACTGGTGAATGTAATAGAATCAGAGGCATAGAAAGGGAATGGATTGATAATTCTCAGGGGGAAAGGGGTGTGGGGGTGCGGGAAGAGGCTGGACAAAAATTGTACACCTATGGATGAGGACAGTGGGGTTAGGTAAGGGCAGAGGATGGGATGGGAACCAGGAGGAGGGGAGCTATGGAGGGGGTAAGGGGAGGAACAATTGTAATCTGAACAATAATGATTTATTAAATAAAATAATAAAATAAAAACGAATACCCTGGAAGGATTTAACAATAGATTAGAAGCAGCTAAGGACTGAATCAGCAAATTAGAAGAGAACGTAGAAAAATATACCCTTTCAGAGCTGCAATTGGAAAACAATATTAAAAGCAGGAGTTTAAGAGAGCTTTGGGACACCGTGAAATGTAACAACGTTTATATAATAGGGGTACCAGAAGGAGAAGAATCTGAGCAATGAATAGAGAAACTCTTTGAAGAAATAATGACAGAAAACTTCCCTAATCTGGTGAAGAAAAAAGTCACACAAGTCCAGGAAACATACAGAGTCCCAATAAAGATGAACCCAAAAAGAACCATACCAAGACACATCATAATTAAAATGGCAGATGTTAAAGACACAATCTTTTTTTTTTTTTTTTGACACAAAGAATCTTAAAAGCTGCAATAGAGAAACGGTTTCCTACAAAGGAGATCCCATTAGACCATTAGACTGTCAGTTGATTTCTCAATAGAAATACTTCAGGCAAGAAGAGAATGATATAAAGTATGCAAAATAATGAAAATCCAAGACTACTCTATCCAGCAAGGCTATCATTAATAATTAGAGACATTGGGAGTTTTGCAGTAAAAAACAACTAATAGTTTATTGCCACCCAACCAGCAATGCAAGAAATGCTACAAGGATTATTGTAACATGAAAGAGAGAGGGGGCAGAACACAGGCATAAAGAGCAAAAATGGTAATAAGTATCTATCAATACCCTTAAATAATGGCTTAAATATTTAAAAATCAAAAGACAGGGTAGCTGAATGGATAAGAAAATGTGATTAAGATATATGTATGCATATGTATCAATATATATATTGATACAACAAAGAGAATAAACACTGGTAAACTTGTACCCAATATAGTAGCACTCAATTATAAATTTTAAAAAATTACTTCTGGGGGACTTAAAGGGAGAGAGTGACAACAATTCAATCATAGTGGGGAACTTTAAAACTCCTATGACATCATGGGATAGTTCCAGACAAAAAGTCAGTAAGGAAACTGACCCTGAATGACACAAATGGATTTAATAATTTTAATTAAATAAGTAATTTAAAAATAGCTCAAATGGATTTAATTGACATATACAGAATATTTCATCCCAGAACTTTAGAATATACATTCTCAAGTGTACTTGGAACACTTTCAAAGAGCACAAGCAAGAACACAAATGAAGTCGCTACACAATCAAGAGGATTGAAATCATATCAAGCATCTTCTTGGATCATATTTGCATAAAACTAGAGATCAACTAAAATAAAAACATTCGAGCATATGGAGGCTAAATAGCATATTATTAAACAGTGAATGGCTTACCAATGATATCAACAAAGAAACAACTTCCTGGGAACAAATGAAAATGAGTGTACAATCCAAAATCTTGGAACATAGCAAAAGCAGTCCTTCGAGGAAGTTCATAGCATTACAGGCCTACCACAGAAACGAGAAAAGTTGCTAACAAAGTAACTCTACAGCTTAAAGATTTAGAAAGAGAACAAGAAAAGCCAAGAGTAAGTAGAAAGAAAAATAACAGAAATGACAGAGACACTAAAAAATATATATGAGATCAGTGAAACCAAGAGTTGATTATTTGAAAAGATAAACAAGATTGATGAACCCTTGGCCAGACTCATTAAGAAACAGAGAGGGGACCCAAATTAAATCAGAAATGAAAGAGGTGAAGTAACCAGAGACACCACAGAAATGCAAAGCTTTGTAAGCAAATGCTGTAAACAACTATATGCAAACAAGTTGAACAACCTGGATGAAATGAACAAATTCCTAGGGAAATACACCTTCCAAAACAATTAGGAAGAATCAGAAAACCTGAATACAACTGATAACTGATGAAATTGAAGCACTACTCAAGAAACTTCTAGCCAGCAAAAAGCCCGGGCCCAGCCAGCTTCACGGGAGTTTTACCAAACATTCAAAGAAGAACTAACACATTCCTCCTCAAGCTATTCCAGAAAATTCAAGAGGAAGGAACACTTCCAAACTAATTTCTCAAGGCCAACATTATCCTAATTAAAAAACCAGATAAACTATAAGAAAGAGAATTATAGGCCAATATCTCTGGTGAACCTAAGTGATAAAATCAACAAAATATTAGCAAATTGGGTCCAGCAGTATATTAAAAAGATGATATATCATTACCAAGTGGGATTTATTCTGGGGATGCAAGGCTGTTAAAATATTTGCAAGTCAGTAGATGTGATAAATGGAATGGGGGGGGGAATCACATGATCATATCAATAGATGGAGAAAAAAATTATATAAAATCCAACACCCATTTTTGATAAAAACTCAATGAAGTGAGACTAGAGGGGTTATACCTCAACATAATTAAGGCCATATATGACAAACCTACAGCTAACCTCATACTCAATGGGCAAAAGCTAAAACCATTTCCCCTCAGAACAGGAATAAGACAGGAATATCTACTTTCACCACTCTTATTCTACATGGTACTGAAAGTCTTAGCAATAGCAATCTGAGAAGAAGAAAAAATAAAAGGCATCCCAATTGGAAAGTAGGATGTAAAGCCATCATTAATCACAGATGACATGATATTGTGCATAGAAAACCTTAAAGATTCCACCAAAAATCTAGATTTAATAATTGATTTTGGCAATGTAGAATGATACAAAATTAACACCCAGAAATCATTAGCATTTTTATACCAATAATGAACTCTCAGAACGAGAGACTAAGAAAACAATTCTATTTACCATTGCAACTAAAATGTTAAGATACTTAAAAATAAAAACCAATGAATTAAAAGATCTTTACTCAGAAAACGATAGAATGTTGAAAAAAGAGTTGGGAGATATAAATAAGTGGAAAATTATACCATGTTTATGGGTTGGTAGAATCAACATCATTAAAATGTCCATACTACCTAAAGCAATTTATAGATTCAATGCAATCCCTATTAAAATACCAGTAGCATATTTCACAGATCTAGAACAAACTCTCCAAAAATTTTTGTGGAACCAAAAAATACCCCAAATAGCAACAGCAATCTTGAGAAAGGCACAAAGTTGGAGGGTTACCAGTATCATATATTAAGCTACCTTACAAAGCCATCGTAATCGAAACAGCCTGGTACTGGCATAAGAACAGACATATAGATCAATGGAATAGAAAACGTCGAAGTCGACCAAAGCCATTATGCTCTCATTTCATAAAGGAGTCAAGAACATACAATCTTGTAAAGACAGTTTCTTCAATAAGTGGTTTTGTGATAATTGGACAAGTACATGTAAAAAGATGAAACTAGACCACCAACTTATATACAAGAATAACTTCAAAATGGATAAGATTTAAATGTAAGTGGTGAAACCATAAAAATTCTTGAAGAAAATGTTGGCAGCAAAAAAGCCAACATCTCAGGTAGCAAAATGTTCACTGATGCAACACATAGGGCAAGAGAAACGAAGGAAAAAACCAGTGGGACTACATTAAAATAAAAGGCTTCTGCACAGCACAGGAAACCATCATCAAAATGAAAAGGGAGCGGAGCCTATTGTATGGGAGAACATAATTTATGATACATCTGATAAGAGGTTAATTACAATATATACAAAAGTACTTAAAAAACTCAACAAAAGGAAGACAATCCAATTAAAAAAATGGGCAGAGGACCTAAATCGACACTTCTCCAAATATGACACATAAATGGCCAAGAGATAAAAAAATGCTCAATGTCACTACTTACCAAAGAGATGCAAACTAAAACAACAATGAAGTAGCACCTCATACCTGACAGAATGACTACCATCGATAAATCAAGTGCTGGTAAAGATGTGGAGAAGAAGGAACCTTAGGACATGGCTGAATGGAATGCAGACTGGCACAGCCATTATGGAAAACAGTGTGGAGTTTCTTCAAATAATTAAAAATGAAACTGCCATTAGCCCCAGTTCTCTCTCTTCTAGGAATATATCCTAAGAAAACAAAATAATTAGAAAAAATATATGCACCCCTCTATTCATAACACATAATAGCCAAGACCTGGAAACAGCTTACGTTCCCCATCCTACACGCTAATCGACCTTTACACCCTCAAAATGGTGGTGCCCAGTTCCCTTAACCTTGCTGGGGCGGCAGGCACACGTCTGCTTCCAGAGTTGCCCAGGCCCTCAGGCCCCCGGCCCCCCAGGGCCTGCCTGAGGTGCAGGTAAGCCTCAGATGGCAGCTGTCCAGCCACTCAGGGCCAGCCCAAGGTGCAGGCAAGCCTCAGATAGCCACTGCCCAGCCGCCCAGGGCCACCTGAGGCTCAGGTAACCACGGCCAGCTAGCTGAGGCTTGCACTGCCTGCAGTGGCAGCAGCAGAGGTACAATGGGGGCGTCGCCTTCCCCTAACCGCCAGGTTGCCTCTCGCTCCTGAGGGTTTCTGAACTGTGAGAGGGGGCAGGCCGGGCTGAGGGACCTCCCCCCTCCAGTGCATGAATTTTCATGCACCAGGCCTCTAGTCAGTATATAAATGGATAAAAAGAATTGAAATACAATAGAATACTGTGCATTTGTAAAAGAGAAGAATGTTGCCCTTGCTGGTTCTGCTCAGTGGTTAGAGAATCGAACTGAAGACTGAGGGGGTCTCGGGTTCTATTCCCTGTCAAGGGCTTAAACCTAAGTTCTAGGTTCCCCAGACTCATTAGGGGAGCATGTGGGAGGCAACCAATGTGTCTCCCTCACATCCATGTTTTTCTCTCTTTTCTACTCTCTCTAGAAATCAATGAAAAAAATATCCTAGATTTAAAAAAACAAAAGGATCTCTTAGCCAAACTAATCAAAATAGTAGAAATATAAGACCACTCCACCCCAAGGAGATTAAATAAAGACACTCTCACCCACTACCACCCCCCAATGAGACCTCGTTCAGAAGTAGTTGTTTCTCATCACTGAGTTAAGACTCTCCTTTTTTCTCTGATAAAAACTAAGAAAATAGGGTGTTTGTTTTTGGGGGGAGTGGGGTTTTTTATTTTGTTTGTTTGTTGAGGAGACATTTATTCTCTATAATGAAAAGTAAAATGTTCATTGCAGAAAATATTAAACCATAGATAAAAGTTGTGTTTCCCTTTTCCCAAAAAATTTGCATTATATTTTAGTTTTAAAACTGTAAAATAGTACAAGGAATTAGTTCCATATTTTTCAGTAGTCAACAGTAATCTGTAAGGAAAGCAAGCTAGTACTAAACATTTTTATTTGTTTACACTCTAAGGAGTTTTAGACCATATTGTTTGTTTTTTTATATTAGTAAAATATAAATTTGCATATTAATAAATTAGTCTGCATTAGGAAAATATAATTTGCATTTCAAGGAAAAATTGGATTTTAGGTTTTTAAAAACATATAATAGTTCATTATATTCCACAAATGAGGGTGAGGGCTTGTGCTTGGAGGGAGTGGCAGGGAAGAGGTTAATGGAGGGGGAGGGGAGACTGTAATAGTTTAAACAATAAAGAATTTTTAAAACAAGTTTATGGTTCATTATTTTTTCAAGAGCTAGTATGCAGTGAACTTTTTTAGATAAAGTCTTTCTTAACTGACATTTACAATCTCACCTAATCCAGCTACATAATCTTTTTGAGAGATAAAGTTTGTAAGATGTCAGTATTTCTGTCCTTTCAGGGAATATATATAATTTTAGTTTTCCTGAGGAAATAATCTCTAAGAGGTTCCCCCCCCCCCTTTTTCCCCTTAAGGGTATTGCTATAGTGCTTAAGAAACAAAGTATGAATCATCTGATATTAGTGAGACATTGGAGCTCTGGTATTTATTTAGTTATTGACTGTTTTAACTTATATCAAGTTATCTGATTCATATAGGTTTTTAGATACTTCCACTGTGTGTGGGGAAATCATACCTACATTATATGATTACATGAAAAAATAAAATGAAATACTATTATAATAACCACTAATTATTTGACATGTTTCTACTCCCTACCAACATCTAACCAGGTGCCACAAAACCATAACCACATCTGCAAAACTCTAGGCAAGAGCCAATGAAGTGTAGATTTAGAGAACCACATTTTGAACAATTTTAGTCAGTATTTTGTAACTGATTAGATAAGAGAAGATGAGAGAGGACAGAATTGAGCATAACTAGTTGTCCAACTGTGGAATGTGGAAATGGAATATGTTTAGGCGTGGTTCCGTAATATCTCATGCTAATGAAACATATGGAATATTTATGATTAGTCAAATATTGTTAGTTTATGTTTTACTTTATTTCATATCCATGAAAACTGTATGAAGTAGTTAAAATTATTTGATTTACTTTACAAAGAGATCGTAATGGTCTGTTATAAATACAGAGTGGTTTAAGAACATGTTCCCAAGGCCTTGTAACTAGGGGAGCCAGAGTTTGAACTAGGCAGTCAAACTCCAGAATTCCTGCTTTCCCCTCCCCCTACTTTAACGGAGATACTAGAGTCCCAGTGCATGAGTCATGCATAGGTAGGGTCCTTAGGCCTGGCCGGCAATCAGGGCCTGTATGTGGGGTGACTGGTGGGACGATCCGGGGACCCCCACTGGCACCTGCCTTGGAAGTGACTGGCAGGGTGATTGGGGGACAGCACTGCCCGCTCGTCAGCCTGTCCCACTTTGCTCTCGATTTCTCCGCCGCCACTGCCAGTTGAGCAATCGGGTTCCCCACTGGCAACCACCTTGGCTGGGGCCTGCGGGCTGGGTGCAGCTCCTGCGTGGAGTGCCTCTGGTGGTCAGTGCATGTCGTTCCACTGGTCATTCCACTGTTTCATCTATTTGCATATTAGGCTTTCATTATATAGGATAATTGGCATACAGCACTGTATAAGTTTAGGGTGCACAGCATAATGATTTGATTTATATATGTTGTGAAATGATTACCACAAGTTTTATCCATCACCTCATACAATTACAAAAATATATATATTTCCTTGTGATAAGTACTCTTAGTATTTACTGTGGGCCGTGAGGCTGTGATGGGCACAAGGGGCAGGTCTTAGCTCATCCTTCATGCCTGCCCCCGGCCCCTCTCGCAGCAGTCCCCAGTTTGCTGGCAGCCCCGCTCCTGCCGCCGCCATTCCCACGCACTGACTGTGCCAGCCCCACTCACACCTGCTGAAACACAGAGCGATTGGGGGGGGGGATCAGCAGTGGGTGCAAGTTGCAGCTGCTGCCCCAATTGCCCCTCAGGAGCAGGGGGAAGGGAGAAGCCCTCAGGGGCGATTGGGGCCAGCAGCCGCCACTGAGACCCACTGACAGCACCAAGCAATCAAGGGCAGGTGCCAGGCCTGGCAGTGGGTGTAAGTGGGGCTGGCGCCAGCAGCAGGTGCAAGCACCAGGTGGGACTGCAGCACTTGAGAGCAAATAATTTTCAGTAATCACCAGAGACTCACCCCAATGACAGTGACCAGCACACACCCCCCCCCCCCCCAGTTCTGGTGCCCCCACTCACCTGCTGCACCATCCTGCCATGGCCAACGCCCACTGTGTTCCACATCTACCGTCTGCTGCCAATGCCTGCCATGTTCCGTGCATGCCCCTTGGTGGTCAGCGCATGTCATGTCATAGCCACTGGTTGTTCAGTTCTGCTGTTCGGTCTATTTGCATATTAGGGTTTTATATGTATAGATAACTGGAAGTTTGTACTTTTGGAATGTCTTCATCTAGTTTGCCCTCTCCTCACCTTTAGTAACCACAAATCTGATCTTTTACTATGAGTTTGGGGTTTTGTTTTTTTGTTTTTAAGATTTCACATTTAAGTGTGTTCCTACTGTACTGTTTGAATTATTTCACTTAGCATAATGCCCTCAAGGTTCAACCATGTTGTCACAAATGGGATTTTCTTTCTTCCTTTTTCTTTCTTTTGGCTGAATAATATTCATTATATGTATATACCACAAATTCTTTATCCCTTTATCTGTCAGTAGACACTAAGGTTATTTTCATGTCTTGGCTATTCTAAATACTACTGTTGAACATAAGAGTGCAATTATCTCTTCAACATAGTATTTTTGTTTGCTTTGAATTTATTTCCACAAGTGGGATTGATTCCTGGATCATATTGTATGTTCTTCTAGTTTTAGTGTTTTGAGGAACCTCCATACTATTTTTCATAGTGTTTGTACCCATTTTCATTCTGATTATCAGTACACAGGGGTTCTTTTATCTATTTTCTTTTTTAAAAAATCTTTTAAAAATGTTTTTAATTTAATAAATCTTTATTGCTCAGATTATTACAATTGTCTCTTCTTTTCCCCCCCATAACTCCCTTCCACCCGGTCCCCACCCCACCCTCTGCCCTTACCCCCCCCCCCCATTGTCGTCATCCATAGGTGTACAATTTTAGTCCAGTCTCTCAGTTTTCTTACTAGCACTTATTATTTCTTGATCATTTTGTGGTCTCTGTTGTTTTGCCTTTTCCAAAATGTGATACAGGTGGAATTATACAGCTCTTAGGCTTTTTATACAGGCTTTGAGCAATGTGCATTTAAGTTCTGTCTCCTTGTGACTTCATAGCTAATTTTTTTAAAATAATTGAACTAGTGGCCCAGTGCACAAAATTCATGAGAATTAATTAGAGGAAATATTTTAATATTGCTATTTGCCCTTTCTCTATAATAGAAGTGTCCGAGATTAAAGAAAATTAGTAAAACGTATATGAAAATCTTACTCCTGTCAGTCTGGGGTGAGCCTCGGGACCCAAAGTCAAGTCCCCACTAACCCTTGAAATCACATGAGACCCAGACCTGGCCAGAACAACCCCCATTGGTCAAGATCCAGACACAGCCGGCCACACCCCCATCAAGTTCAGCCGGGTAGGGGATGGGGCACAGCCTGAGGTCCCTGGCCTTTCACTGGGGCAGTGGGCGAGGCCTGAGATCCACCAACCTGGGCCAGGGTAGGGGTGCACCTTGAGGTCCCTTTCAAGCCCTGTTGGGTAAGAGGGTGGGGGTGGGCACAGCCTCAAGTCCCTGCTGATTTCTTATTACAGAAACCCCACCTCTATCTTGTGTTATGGGAAACCAGATTCCGCTGTGGGCACCGCCATCTTGTGATAGTGTTACAGTGTGAGGGTCAATTTGCATATTACCTCTTTATTATATAGGATAATATTCCATTGATTGGATATACCACAGTTTATTCATTTACCTATTTTTTTTTTTTTACAGTGTAAAATTTTTATATTTAGAATTAAGCAGCTGGACTCAGTTTAGATGATTCCAGTTTTGTTGGCAAAATCCAAAGCATCATAGTCAGGAGCCGGTGGAACATAAGCCTTCTCGCCCTCAGGCCTGATCAGCGTGTTGACCTTTGCCACATCAATGTCATAGAGCTTCTTCACAGCCTGTTTGATCTGGTGCTTGTTGGCCTTGACATCCACAATGAACACCAGTGTATTATTGTCCTCCATCTTCTTCATGGCTGACTCGGTAGTCAGGGGGAACTTGATGATGGCACCGTGGTCAAGCTCGTTTCTCCTGGGTGCGCTCTTCCGAGGATATTTAGGCTGCCTCCGGAGCCTTAGTGTCATTGGCCGTCGAAAAGTGGGTGACGTGTGGATCTTTTTTGTGTGGCTGTGGACGCCTTTCAACACTACTTTCTTTGCCTTCAAAGCCTTTGCTTTGGCTTCGGCTTTGGGGGAGTGGGGGCAGGGGCTTCCTTCTTTGCTTTCGGTGCCATCTTCGTAAAAAGGGTTTTCATTTACCTATTGAAGGACATTGTTTGTTTGCTTCCAATTTGGGGTGTTTATAAAAAGAACTGCTCAGTATTTTTGCAGGTTTTCGTATTATATCTCCTTTAAGTATTGACTCTTTATCATTATATAATGCCCTTTTTTATCCCTGATAACTTTTCTTTCTCTGAACTTAGCTCTGTGTGGAACTAATATAGTTACTCCCACTTTATTTTGATTAGTGTCAGCAGGATATATCTTTCTCCATCCTTTTAATCTATATGTGTCTTCATATTTAAAGTGGGGTTATTGGTAGATAAGAAGTTGGACCTTGTGTTTTGAGCCATTCTATTTCTTTTAATTGCTGTAGTTATAATATTGATGTTTAATGCAATTATTGATATAGTTCGATTGATATCTACCATGTTTGTTACTGATTTCTATTTATTTGCTTGTTCTTTGCCTTTTTTTCCCTTGAATATTTTATATGTTCATTTTTTCCTGTCTTTTCTTAGCATATCACTGTATGTTTACAAATAATCCAAGTTCACGTCCAAATAACACGATATCACTTTCTGGGTAGTGCATCTACCTTATAAAAACAAAGCATTTCTGATTCCTTCCCCCTGTTCCTTGTATCATTGCAGTCATTCGTTTTGCTTATTCATAAGCATATGTAATCAGATCTTACATTATTTTGCATAAAATTGTTATGTGTTAAATCAGCAGACTTGTGATCTGAAACTCTAATGAATGAATTAATAAATGAGCTACAATAAAATATTTTCCAATTCTTAAAACTACTGTCTTTACATTTCAGACCACAATATAGTAAAATCTACTTAGATAATTTTGTCTTCGTGGAAGGGAAAAAAAAATAATACAGTGAGACTTTTCTTTAAAAATGCTCTGATGATTCATAATTAATAAGGCATGATCTTAATTCTCAAGAAACATCCATAGAGAAACCATTTAGGAAACTCTGAAACCGACTTCAAAACTTGTATTTTGGAAAATTTCCAGAGGAGTTGGGGAAATAATTCATAGTGTTTTTTGTATACAATTCATCCAATTTCAGTTTCCTCTAATTTATTATCATGAGTTACTGTGGCACCTGTGTCAAAAATAAGAAACCATTACATTACTATTAAATAAAATCCAGAGGTTACTCTTGATTTCTCTCAGTGTAGTTTTAATTTGGATTTCTTATTATGAATGAGGTTGATTGTCTTTTTAAAAATATATTTTTATTGACTTTTCACAGGAGGGAGAAGGATAGAGAGTTAGAAACATCGATGAGAGAGAAACATTGATCATCTGCCTCCTGCACACCCCGCATTGGGGATGTGCCTGCAACCAAGGTACATGCCCTTGTCCGGAATCGAACCTAGGACCCTTCAGTCTGCAGGCTGAAGCTCTATCCACTGAGCCAAACTGGTTTTGGCTGATTGTCTTTTCTTATGTTTAGTTGCCATTTAGCATTTTTATCCCTGAACTGTTAACTGTTTTTTTGCCTAGGTGTCTATTGAGTTGTTATAAAATAAACATAATTAGAGGGAGAATAAAAGGATCATTATCTTCACACACCTTACTTTAAAAAAAATGTTTCTATTGATTTTTAGAGAGAGGGGAAGGGGGAAGAGGAGAAAGAAACATAGATGAGATTATGTTTATTTTTTAAAATATTTTATTGTAGCTTATTTATTCATTCATTAGAGTTTCAGGTCATACAGTTGGTTGCTGCGTGATGGGGCCTGCTACCCGGGCATGTGCCCTGACCTCTTGGTGCATGGTCAGTGCTCAACCACTGAGCTATACCAGCCAGGCCGCACACCCTACTTTAAAAAAAAAAATCACTACTATATTGCATTCCTTAGGTCCTGTCTAATATAATTAAATAAGCTCTATCCCCTCTGTAATGATGAAAATCTCTACCTGAAAAATTCAAAGAATTCATTTACCCACTCTCATAGTTTGTGCTGTAATCATTGCTACTAATTTTTGCCAGTAATGCTTGTTACTTATATCAAATGTTGATTCTTCAAATGGAGAGATAAATGTTAGTTGGCTGGTCAGCAAAAGCACTATTAGTGTTTATAGTATAAACCTGGAGGGGTTTTTTTAGTCAAATAGAGCAACTTGAATCACTGTGTGATCTTGTGGAAAGTAGCCTTGGACTCATCTGTACTTCCTGAATTTGTACATTGGGGAGGGAGTGTAAGGAAGGTCTCTGGCCAAGTCTTATAACTGTAGGAAATCTCAGAGAATCAAAAGTCAAGGTTCACATTCTTGACTTTCAACATCAGTCATCTCTTGGTACAATATTGAGAGCTGCTTGGCTTGGAGGCTCTCAGAACCTTGGAGAGCTCCAAATAAAAGAGGAGATGGTACTTCGTTGCTCCTGAACTTTGATATACACTTGACTGTCAGTAACTATATTTTAAAGTCATGTGAAGCCTGAGAAAAAGATTTACAAGTTTTATTTATTTTAAAAATATTTTTATTACATTTTAGAGAAAGGAAGGGAGAGGGAGAGAGAAAGAGAAATATCCTTGTGAGAGTAGAACATTGATTGAGCCACAACCTGGGCATGTACCCTAAATGGGTATTGAACCAGCAACCTTTTGGTGCACAGGATGATGCCCAACAAGCTGAACCATAGTCAGGGCAACTTACAAATTTTAAAATTTCAGCCAGTATCTTATATTAGACTTAAGTCAAGTTTATAATATTTTAAGAGCAAGGACTTGGGTTTAGATCAGAGGTCCTCAAAACATTGTCCAACATAACTTGGGAACTTGTTAGAAATGCAGATTCACAAGTCCTTTCCAGATCTACGGAGTCAGAAGTGGGTGCTCAAGCTCAGTAATTGGTTTACAAGACAAGCAGATGATTGTGGTGAATGCTAAAGTTCAACAAACACTGGGTTAAAGGTTTAAAGGCTTTGATGATACTCTCAAGGAGAGACTTCTGTCAAGGAGAGACTTCTGAGCCTTTGTCAAGTCCCACGGTTAAGAAGTATATGGGATCTTAGCAAGATGGTTTATTCAAACTGCTTCCGAGTTCATGATTCTGCCTAGTCAGAGCCCACTTTAGTGTACACTAGGTTTCATGTAACTGAGGTCTAGATGTGCAATATAGAAAACCATTTAACTCTGCTTTTTTCAAAAAAATTTTAATCTTCACCGGAGGATATTTTTTCCATTAATCTTTAGAGAAAGTGAAAGAGAGGGGAGGAGAGAGAGAGAGAGAGAGAGAGAGAGAGAGAGAGAGAGAGAGAGAGAGAGAAACATCAATATGAGACACAGGGACTGTTTGCCTTCACACATGCCTGACTGGGGTTGGGCTTGGAACCTGCAACCATGGTATATGCCCTTGGCCAGGAATTGAACCAAGAATCCTTCAGTTCATGGGCCAATACTCTAACCACTGAATTAACCAGCCAGGATTAACTCGCTAACACTGCTTTTTAAAAATAAATGTGTGTGTTTGTCTGTTATATATATTGTACTTGAGATATTGTCAGTGGGTTCATAAAATTAATAAACATAATATTATTGTATAAGAAAGGAAGTGCAGAGTTGGAGATGAGATAGACCAGCAAGAACACTAGTTCTTTTAGTGATACTGTTGAAAGTCATCACAACTCATGACGTTGACACTTCAGCCTTGCAGCAAGACCCTGGTGGTCCTGTGTTTCTATGTGCTTCATATCTTATGTTATTTGGCCAGAACCTTAACACTGGCCCACACACTACTCTGAAATTTCAAGACCATAACTGACTCAGTTAAATAGCAATCCCAAGGTAAAAGTCTAATAGGTGACTACCCACTTAAATTCAGAGCCTGCTCTTCTGTCCAAAGCCACTGAAACCTGATATTTCCCTTCACGCGTCCCCAAGTTCCCAATATGGCCACCTTCTTACTGGTGGCCATAGGTCCACATGAATGGAACTCCTGCTAAAAATGTTTCAACCAATCAATACCTGCCAATGAGGTCAGTCAGAGGGCTTCTGTTAAGCCCCCTGAATTGGTCAGCATAGGTTATGCACTCATTTCTAGATTTAAACAATATTCAGTTACTATTCTCACCTTATTCTTAAGAGGCAAGGGAAGAGCATGCAAATAGAATGTCCTACTGCAGGAAATCAGGGTTGCTTGTAAACATTTTATTAACCAGAATTTGGCTGCTTAACTTCTGGGTCTAGCTCACCCTCATCCTTCATAACTGAATCAGAACTAGATGGTCTTACCTGGCCAAGGGGTGATTGGAACTGTCACCTGGAGCTGCCTTTCTCAGAACAAAGAGCACTTCATGAAGTTCTGATGGCAATGCAGTGATGTTTGTGGCTGACTCTTTAGTGCAAAGGACAGAGGGGAGAATAACTTTTTAAACCAAGATAAGGGGAATCTGAAATGCTGGAAGAGGCAAGGTCTGTTTGCCTGGAAGGCTGTCTGAGCCTATGTAGAAGCAACAGTGCCCTCCAGCCCCGTGGGAGGTTTGAAATGCTTTGGCCCCTCTTGGGCATTAATGGCTAAATGAGATCCTGAAGAGGATCCTGAGGGCAAAGGAAGCAAGAGTTAAAAGTAACAAGAACATGCAGGTAACAAGGGGCCATTTGGCAGGTCTCTGGCTGACACCCCAGTGGACATACTTACATTCAATTGCTTAAACATGAACAAACTTTTTCAGGAGAAAAAACCAAGCTGTAGTCTTTCAAAACAGTGTTCTCTCACAGCCTTCCTTTGCCATTTTAAACCCATGCCATGTGAGCACAAACCTACCCTGTCCAATGAACTCTTAGAATCCTATCGTTAATACTTTCAAAGAAGAGCCTTTACTTCCCTGCCGATGGGGCTCAGGGGTTGGGTATCCATCTATGGAGCAGTAGGTCACAGTTCCGTTCTTGGTTGGGGCACATGCGTGGGTTGTGGGCTTGATCCCTAGTAGGAGGAGGGCAGGAGGCAGCTGATCAGTGATTCTCATCATTGATGTTTCTATCTGTCTCTGAAATCAATAAAAACATTAAAAAAAAAAAAAGCCTTGCTGAAACCGGTTTGGCTCAGTAGATAGAGCGTCGGCCTGTGGACTGGAAGGTCCCCAGGTTTGATTCCGGTCAAGGGCATGTACATTGGTTGTGGGCACATCCCCAGTAGTGGGTGTGCAAGAGGCAGCTGATCTATGCTTCTCTTTCATTGATGTTTCTAACTCTCTATCCCTCTCTCTTCCTCTCTGTAAAAAAATCAATAAAGTGTATTTTTTTAAAAAGCCTTTACAAACAAGGTACACTTGTACTTCTGTCTTAATTTGTTGCCTTCATTAGAGGAATTGGGTATTGGCAAATACTTTCCAGAGTTAAACATTTAGGAAACATAAAGATGCATGAAAGTAGTGTAGTAGCTTTGTATAAAGATTGATTTTACTTCTTTTTTAAAAAAAATTATCATTGCTAATTCTTATGTAAATATTGGAAATTTTCTAGACTTGAAATAACTTTAGGAAAATATTGTCTTTGTTTATTTTAACATTTGTTTTTAACAAATCCTTGAATATCTGATGCACTAGGTTCACAATAGCTTATTTTATAAGCATTTTAGTCAACAGGTAATTATCTTATCTGAAGATTATTTTGTATTATCTTTGGTTATTAATGTAATTTATAAGCTTAAACCTTTAAGTCCAAACTCAAAGAAAACAAGATTTTGACTTACGGTATCTATATTTTTGTTCCTTTTACTTTTGAAAGAATTATTTATTGCTACTATTATGATTAGAAGGGTTTAATTTAACATCTGTGTGGCATAATGGGAAAAGTATATTGAGCTCTGAGTCAAAGCCCTCAATCCTGTGCTCCACTAAGGTCCTTAACTGGTCATAGTTTTCTGATCTGTAAGATAAAGTGTTTCTAGTTCTGCATTGTGTAACTTCTTATACTCGTAAATTAACTAATATGTTTGATCTTCACTTTAGCTTGCTTTTTTAATGCTGTTTATCCTCACTCGAGGATATTTTTTCCATTGATTTTTTTTTGAGAGAGTGGAAGGGAGGAAAGGGAAGGGAGAGAGGGAAAAAGAGAAACATTGATGCGAGAGAGATGCATTGATTGGTTGCCTCTGGCGCACATTCACCCAGATCTGGGGATCAAACCTGCAATTCAGGAGAGTGCCCTTGACTGGGAATCAAACAAGATCCTGCCACTGCCCCCCCTGCTCTAACCATTAAGCAATGTAGGCCAGAGCTGGTTCTTTTGTTTTTTGTGTATGTGTTTTTAAAAAACAATGACCCTGGTAGTAGTATGCCAGAAAGAGAAAAGTTCCCAGGAAGGAGTAGGGTAGGAGGAATTAAAAGAGGGGGAAAATTCAACTATCCAAGTTTTATTTTATGACATTGAGATTTTCACTTTTTAAGCATTGCTTCAGTAACCATATTTAGTTATATAATTTCCCTCCACACCTGGCGTTTTTCCACCAACATGAGGAAAGGGAATAATGTGATTAATTGAACATCTGGGTTCTGGTTTGTGACTGACTGACTACCCTTAGGAACTATGAATTTTTAAGATTTTTCCTCTGTTTACTAGAGAACAGATAGCTGCTATGTAATTTGAGTAAAGCTAATTGGAATCTGGATCTCCCAGGATATTTTTGTTTATTGTATTTTTCCTCTTGACAAGTTGCACATAAATTACAATTTTTTTAAGACTCGGTAGCACTTAAACTGGGCATCCCCATGCATCCTTTCTGTTGTTAATGCCTGGCATATTATAGATCCTCAATAATATAGGTAGAACTTAAGAGAAAAATCAGCTTGTAAAGAAAAAACTCTGAAAGTATAGGAAATGTTGTCTCCATTCTCTCTGCATTTTGTATCTATGGCCCCTCTATTTTCTTTAATTCCTATTTAGAAGACAAACAACTTTAGGTTAAAAAAATGTTCCTAATAAAAATGGAGTAATTTTGATAGTACTAGTACAAGACATTTAAAATCAGAACTTGCCATTCTCATATAACTTTATTCACTTTTGAAACAGTTTTAAATGTTTTGCTTAGTTTGTTGCCATTTTAAGTCAGAGAAAATATGTATATAGATGAATGAATTTTTATATTATTTTTTAACTTTAAAGGTAATTGCTAGGGTGTGAGAAAAGTATCTGATAGCTATTAACAAAAGGTAAAAAAAAAAATGGTCAAGCAATGCATCTGTCTGCCCCTTCAATGGAAGTATACAAGATGAATTTTTTTTCTTGTTTTAAAACTTGATTATAATTTTAAACAACTTTTTTTTTCATAAGAACTGTCTCAGGTTTTGTTTTTGTTTTAATAGACTACTTTATTATCTAAACTAAGATGGGAGGGAGGAGGTTGGCCTCTCTGGGTATTGGTCTTCCTTAGATGGGATTCCAACTTATTTTCCAGCAACAAAGTTACTAGCTTAGCCTCTTGAGCCACACTAGCCAGACCTTAAAGCAGTACTCTTAGGAAACTTTCCCTGCTTTGGAGGAGGACCTCCTTCAGAAATTTTATTCTTAAGCACATTTCTCTTGAAAAATTTTTATTGTTGTTGTTTAAAATTTCCTCAGGAGTCAACTTGGCCCCATGTGATTCAGGGGCATTGTGTAGTGGCACCTTATACCATTGCTAGGTATTGTGTGCTATGGATGAGCACAATGCTGCTTCTCATCAGGGTCTTCGCGCAGGCCGTTTGTTATTAGATGCATTGTAGTCTATACCGATGACCCTCATCTTACCCATTGTTTAGAAAGATGCCCATTAGTGTATGCTAGGTAGAAGGAAGAACTGCGAGGCCCAACTGCTATCAACTGCTGTCCTGTGGCTCTGCAAGGCTTTGAAATTGCAGATATGTACATGGATAATGAGAGTACAGAGCTCCTTTGACAAATCTTCATATTAATGATGTTTTCTGAACAGATGTACCTAAATACTCTAGGGTGCATTCTTGTTCTTTAGTTAGACAGCTCTCTTGAGCCTGTTAGCAGTATACGCATTTGGTGTTTCCATCTCCTTCAATGTGAATTTTTTAGATTTCTTGGTATGTGAGATGTACATTCCAAAGATGATAGTGAATGTTTTGAGTGAACCCTCTGGTCACTCTTTTTCTGGTGGCAGATGGCTTTTCCTTGCTAATCTCTTCGCAGGAGCCATACTGTGTGGTATCTGGTAGGACAAAAATAACATGAGGCATTATTATTTCCAAATTTGTTTTAAAATGTTTGTCCCTTTGGAAGGGAAATTGCTTCTTTCTCATCAGTATTATATACACTATCTCGCTGTGGTACAAGTCCCTTTCAAAATACTAAAATTCAGATGTATCCAAATTAAGCTCTTTATCACAGATAACCAAAAGAAGGGTGACATGTAGCCAAACTGCTCCTCTAGATCAGAGGAAAGAAAAAACCCTAAACTTGGATATGGCTACATAATTCAAAGGATGTAGGGCAGGCATGTCAAACTCGTGGCCCATGGGCCGCATGTGGCCCACATGAATGTTTTTACAGTCCAGCCAATATAACGGTATGTAAGAAATGTGTTAATAAACATTTTGTAACTTAATTTTTACAATATCTTGTTATACATAATTATTAATATGAACTACAACGTTCGCTAATGACATATTACTATAATCATGGTGCATTCATTTCCCTTAACACACCTTAATGCGCAGGCACACCATTTCTCTCCACTAATACTAGCATCAAATATTTTAGCAGCCAATTGCATGTCATTAGTCTTGTACCGACTTGTTCAGTGTGCGCAACAGGAAATATTTCACTTTTGGAAAACAAGAAAAATAGGTTTATTTGCATTATGCTTATTTGTGAAGTTATTCCGTGTCTGGTAAGTTAACGTTCAAGAAAGAATATTAGCCAAAACCGGTTTGGCTCAGTGGTAGAGCATCGGTCTGCGGACTGAAGGGTCTCGGGTTTGATTCCGGCCAAGGGCATGTGCCTTGGTTGCCGGCACATCCCCAGTAGGGGGTGTGCAAGAGGCAGCTGGTCGATGTTTCTCTCTCATTGACGTTTCTGGCTCTCTGTCTTTCTCCCTTCCTCTCTGTAAAATATCAATAAAATATATTTTTTTAAAAGAAAGAATATTAATTTTTATTAAAATGTTCTGTTAACGATTACTCATTTCATCCCTTTGTATTCAGCATGTCTCTATTGAAATAAACCTACATTTCTATGAAAATTGAAGCTTTTGTTTTTTTCGTGGCCCACAAAAACTTAAACCTTGTTTATTTGGCCTGTGTTAGCTTTTGAGTTTGACATGCTTGATGTAGGGCGATACTTTGTTGGAAGATGAACAATGTTCTAGGCCCAGTGACCACATGGTATTTGTATTTCTAAGAAAAATTACAAAGTTCTTTTCCAGTCCAAGAGTGTTTCCAAGTAAAAGCCAGTACTGTTGTATTTAAAAGGAGGGACTACAAAGCCTCCAGGACAGGGATGCAGGGTTTCATCTACTGTACCGAGCTCTCTACCTGATACATTAAGTAAGCCCTGGATAAAGTAGTGGTAGGCCAGGCATTTTTGTGATTCACTCTGGAAATTATACACGTAGGAGTTAATTTTTAAAGTTTTTAAAGAGGTTGTTTATATAGTTTTAAAAACATTTATTATGGAAAATTTTCTAACATATTCCAAAGTAGAAAGAATGGTGTAATAAATTTCTTTGTACTCATCACTCAACATTGGCAATATTGTTCCTCTACATCTTTACCCTCCACACCTTGATTTTATAGCCATTCCAACATCATTTAATATGGGAATTTTTTTTAACACAATGATAGTACCATTCTCACGCCACCACTTTAAAGAAAACAGCATTTTAAAAATACTACAATATAGTGTGCACATTTTTTGATTGTCTGAAGTGATCACCCTTTCTTTTTTATCTTCTTTAAAAAATAACAGTTGATCATTTTGCATTGGGATCCAGAAAACGTCCATAAGTTACAACTGATTAATCAATTTCTAAAGATTCTTTTAATTGGGAATTGATCTTTTTTTAAATATATATTTTATTTATTTTTTATAGAGAGGAAGAGAGAGGGATAGAGAGTTAGAAACATCGATGAGAGAGAATCATCAACCAGCCGCCTCTTGCACACCCCCTACTGGAGATGTGCCCGCAACCAAGGTACATGCCCTTGACCGGAATCAAACCCGGGACCTTTCAGTCCGCAGACCAACGCTCTACCACTGAGCCAAACCGGTTTTGGCGGGAATTGATCTTTTATCTTGCCTTTTCTATGAACTGTATCTCAGGATTTCTACATATTTGAAGAGGGGGATGTTTCTCATAGAATTATTCCAGCTGAAGTAAAGCAAAAAGAATGATAAAGTATCACTATTTTTCAACCCCTAATGAATTCATGGATCAAGGCAGTGATCATTATTGGTTGCAAATATCACAAAAGGAGAGGAAACCAAAAATTGTATGCTTCCTGGTGAAGGATGGTTTCTTAGTGCTCTCTAAAGGTGACTGTGAAGATATTTGTTTTGTTTTAGAATCCTTATGAATCATGGATTTATACATTTTTATTATGTTTCAATTTACTGCATTATTATCCTCATTGATACTCATACATACGACTGTCTTTGGTCAGTAGGAAAAAATGTTATTCAGGTTAACTTCTGAGTCTTGACATTGCCAGACCAAAAAGCAAGAAAACTAACAGTTATTGGCTCACCTAGTACAGGGGTGGGCAAAATTAGGTTTACAGCTATAATAAAAATAAAACAATAATTGATAATGTAAGAATAAGTGGTGTTTCATGTACTAAAACTGTAAACCTACATTTGCCAAACCCTGTATTTCCTGTGTTTGAAAAGCATCTATTTCTCCATAGGACTTTTGTTCCTTTCAGTGACAAATCATTTGGAGACTGCAGTCAGGACACTGGGTTGGCCATTGTCTCTTAAGACTTTAGTGGACCTCATTAGAAAATAGCTACTTAACATCTTTTTAAGATAAAATATATCATGAGTTTATATAATATTTCTTACTCTAACTCAAGACAATAGTGTTTTAATATATAAATTTACAACTTTCTTCCACATCTATTAGTTTTCAAGGGCATCTACCTAATTCCCTGTTTATCTCTCACTTTACACCACATTAGTCTCAGGATCACAATGCCAACACTTACACCAACAATAATTACTGAAAGCAATTTGAAGGTATTTTTATTGTTTGGTTGGTTTTTGCTTTTAGTGCTTAGAGTATTTCCCACCAGAAATATAAGTTTGTTGTATTTTAAAGGTGCTTGCAATAGAACTCAAATGACAATTGGGTTTATTTGTTCCATTTAATTTTTATTCTTAGGAATTTTGTTCCAAGATTTTGTTTAATAATTATGTAAAAAAATATATATGGTTCTAAAACTACCTATAAAACAAGGCATGTTCAAAGAAGTCTAGTTGCTGTTCCTTGTATGCTTGTGTGTCCCCCATTCTATTTCTTCCCTCCTCTTATAGTTGACCATTTCTTAAAATTTTATGGTTTGGGATATTAATGTTTTATTCAAAGATTGATAAGTATACCAATGAAAGGAAAATAGAGGCTAGAAACACACTCATCCACACATGTGTAAATTTTATATATGACCAACGAGGCACTACAAATCCATGGGGGAAATGATTGAAATATTTGATAAATACTCTGTTTCCCCGAAAATAAGACAGTGTCTTATATTAATTTTTCCTCCCAAAGATGCGCTAGGTCTTATTTTCAGGGGATGTATTATGTTTCCATGGAGTAGGTCTTATTTTCGGGGAAACATGGTGTACTGGGACAGTATAGTTACCCATATCGAAAAACATAAAACTAAGAAATAAATATTAAAAGACAATGTTAACATGTTTAGGGGGGAAAATATGAGGATAACTTTATGACCTAAAGTTAAAAGTTTTTTTAAGGCAAAGAGCAGAAACCATAAAGGAAAGATTGCATTATAGTAAACCTTTAAATTTCTATACCACAAAAGAATCAAACAACAAAAAAGGAGAAATGCACTCCTTTTAGGCAAGTTGGAGTAAAAGGAAAACAGCATGGACTTCTGGATCCAGCCAATGTGGGTTCAAATTCTGTCTATGTGAGCTGGTGCAAAGTAATTAAATCCCCTCTAAAATCTCAGTTTTGTTATAAGCAAAATGAAGATACAGGTACCATGCCTTTCAGTGTCCCATGGGGATTAGAGAAAATGTATATAAAGCTTACATTTAAAGACAGTAGGAATTGCATCAGTGTTTTAAGCATTACTCATAATAAGTTATGAGTAATTATAATTTACAGTACTTTTAAGCAACAAGTGAATTAGGGTTTTATTAAGCTACTTAAAACTAATTGGAACTTTTTAAGGCTACAAACAGATTAAAGGAAAACAAACTTCTGCTTAAAACCTTGAAATAAACTCTATTGACCCTTGTGGAAACATTTTTTGCAAGGAATAAGTGTTTTAACTTTTGATTGTAAGGCTGGTGTTCATTCATGTAACTGAAGCAGAAAAGGCGGAATTAGTATAAGGATCATTAATGGCTGTAAACTGAAATTGGAATTTTTTTTTACTATTTTCCTCCTAGTTTCTGTTACTTCACAACTTTGGTCTTTATGGACCGTATTATAAGTGGAATCTTTTCACCTGTTGCTCCCATCATTAACATTCTTATGTCTGTCTGTCTCTCTCCTTTTTTTTAAGTTAAAAAGTACATATTTTTAAAATCAAAGTGGTGCCTGTATCATTACATTTAGTTGAAAACTTTTTCTTCTAAAAAGGGCAGTCTGTTCCCCATTCTGAGATGCAACTAACTTTAAATATTTTACTTGGTGGTTTTGTTTTGTTTTGTTTTGTTTTTTGGGGGGTGTTTATCTTTATATTTCTAAATACTACACTTATATAATGCTTTTCAAACTTTTAAAAAATAAATTATTTTTTTTTTACTTCTGCCTATTTAAAATTTACTTCTCTCCTCAGTGTACTTTCTATGTCCCATATTTTGGCTGTAGTTACATTATTAAATCATTATCCAATGTATGCAGTATTATAGTTCTGCAAGTACTAACATCTAAAACAGCATTATCATTCTGCAAATATCAACAGTTTAATAATAATTACATATCCTTTCTTGTTTAGGTTTTATTTTCAAAGAAAAAGACTTTCTTTATCTTTAGATCTGCTTCCTCTTGTATGTACCTTTGGTTAAGTAACCATAAATTCTCCCATAGAAGTGTATAACTCTCTTAATATGTTCAAACAGATAATTTGTCAGTTTTATTTCTTCCACGGAAATTATTTTTTCTGGAAACATTCATTATGTTGCTATATTCTGGACTGGTTGCTTGTAGGCTTGCTGCTTGGTTATCATCCATTATCTTGGGAATTTCTTTGCTTTTCTCATGTGTTCATTTCCCCATTTCCTAGATTCCATGCTTTCTTCCTTTTGGATTTACTCCATTCTAATGGAGCACATCTTCTGATAGCTTTCTAAGAAAGGGTGAGTGGAAGGTAAAAATTTTTGAGACCATGCATGTCTGAAATTATCTTTATTCTAGCCTCATACTTTATTGATAGTTTTGCTGGGTAGAAAGTTTTGAATTGAAAACCTTTATCCTTCATAATTTTGAAAATTGTGCTATTGTGTTGCTATTGAGAAATCTGCTGTTCTTTACTTTTTGCTATTATAGTTTTAAATTTTACTTTTTTGATGTCTAAATGTATCCTGTTTCTGCTTTTTTTATTTTTCTAATGTTGTATAATAAAAGGTTAAAATGCAAATTGACCAAACAGCCAAACAATTGGTCGCTATGACGCGCACTGACCACCAGGAGGCAGACCGTCAGTGCAGGAGCTATCCCTGGTAGTCAGTGTGCTCCCACAGGGGGAGCACCACTCAGCAAGAAGCCCTGAGCTGGATTCATGACTGGCAAGGCTCCTGCCTCCACAACTAAGGAGGTCTGGCTACCAGGCTTAGGCCCACTCCCTGGCCATCAGACATCCCTGGAGGGTTCCTGGAATGCAAGAGGTCGAAGGGCAGGCAGAAGGACACATCCACCCCCCCCTCCCTGAGTGCATGAATTTCGTGCACTGGGCCTCGTGTGTGTGTGTGTGTGTGTGTGTGTGTGTGTGTGTGTAGTAAAAAATACATAGAGAAGAAGGGAGAGAGATAGAAATATCCATCAGCTGTCCTTTCTCAAATATTTAGATTATTTGACTGTCCATATTTGAGTAAGGTCATTTAACTAATGTTGTTTGTGGGCAGTTGGTCTGTTTTCCCCAAAAAAGAATTCCATTTCATTCCTGGATAGCTGACTTTTTGTTTGGGGGTGGGAATGAGATAGTGGGTGGCAGTGGTGGGAGAGTTCATGGTTCAACCTGTAGACTTCCACTTAATCTTCTTTGGTATGGAGTCAGTACCTTCCTTCAGCATGCCTTGTTCTCCAGGGTCCACTGGCTTTCTGGGTTAACCTTTACAAATTAAGCCTTCAGCCTTCTACCATTATTAATAAAAATGGAGTTGAAATTCCTCAACAGTCCGATACTTATCCCTTGAGTTAGACAAACTGGCCTCACCACTGGCTGGTCACCGGCAGAGCATATCTCCAAATATTGGGGCAATATCAGCCCCCTTGTAGAAGGTCAACTCACAACTATAAACCTACTTTTGTCCCACCCTGTATCTATAATAATAAAAGCATAATATGCTAATTAGACCAGGCGTCCTTCGGACGATCTTCTGGACAAAGCTGGGGCTGCGAGGGAAGCCTGGGTCCCGTGTGCCGGAAGGAAGCCGTGCTGGCAGCCGGGGAAGGAAGGCCCATTCTTGAATGAATTTTGTGCATTGGGCCTCTGGTGTCCAAATAAAAGGCAATCTAAAGGACTTTGAAAGGTCCTTTTAACTTGAAGTAATATCTCTTTATACCAGCTATTTTAGACCAACTCTCTTCTATATATTCTCTAAGCCTTATGTATGAACACAGCGGGTTATGCTCACTTCCCTGCCTACACAGAAGCAGTTGTCCCCTGTAACTAAGTTTTTCTGGACAATGGTAGCCACCCTTTGAAACTTACTGATCTACTTTCCTTCCCACTCCCTTTTTCTTTCTCATAGTGATCGTGCACACTCTAGTTCTCTCATTTTTCTTCTTTAATTGTTTACTGTTCACTTAACTTTACCACAGGAAGTCTTCTACACATACACCCATGCACTTATTGCCCTCAACCTTGTTCCTATCTTGATTCTGTTAATAAACTACATCAAGAAATGTTCAGCCTCCCATGTACCTCCTTCCCCTCTTTATGGGGAGAGGGAAATAGAGAATGTTTTACTTTTTTTGCTTGGTTGACTGGCTTGTGAAACTAACTCAGTATTTGTAGGATTTATTTTTTAATAGGAAAAATATTTCTGGGTTTCAAAAAAATGAGATAATAAAAAATTTATGGAATATGTTCTGCTTGTAGTTTAAGATATGAGTAAGTATCCTTGAGAAAGTATATGCTTCTACAAGGCCGGGCCTTTAAAGACTAAACATAGAGATTCTAACAAAACACCCTGGGGTATCAGATTTATTTGGAAAAGTCAGGGTAGGAACTGCCGCCTTCAGCGAGGTCCTCTCAGAAGCCCCCACACTTTCAGAAAATCCTCCTTACAGACATTCCAACCAAGCCCCGTGCTTCCCCACATATATAAAAATCTAAGCAACCATCTGACCGGTAGCTATGATGTCAATGACCACCAGGGGGAAGCCACTCAATGCAGGAGCTGCCAAGCTGTGGTGACTTGGCAGCTGTGGTTCCCAGGTGACACACCCAGAACCAAAGAGGAGGGAGCCCAATTCCAGGGTGTGTCACCCGAGAACCACCCTCTCACAATCTGGGACTTCTCGGCCGACGTTGGAGAGCTGGTTTTGGGCCGATCCCCATAGGCCAGGCCGAGGAACCCCACCGGTACAGGAATCTGTGCATCAGGCCTCTAGTATATTTATATTTAAGAAATAACAATTTTTAATTCTCACCTGAGGACATGGTTGTTGTTGTTTTTAATTGATTTTAGTGAGAGGAAGAAGTGGGGAGAGATACATAGAGAGAGCTTCCCACAGTGCTCCAACTGGGGATTGTACCCACAACCTTTAGGTGTACAGACAATGCTTCAACCAACTGAGCCATACCAGCCAATAAAGTAATCACTATTTTTAAAGAATTTGGGGTTTGTTTGTTTGGCCTGCTAGAAGAGATAATCAATGTAATCTGTGGTAAAAAGAGGTGCAGATGGAACTGTATAGGTGTTTGGAAGCAATAAAATACCTGAATCTGTAATCAAGCTCATGTGTAGTTTTTGGATGATAAGATAAATGGTAGGTAGCTTCAGAAAACGCACAGTGCTAGTGCAAATCTTTGTCCTGGTTCTGGCTTAACATACTGTAAGACCTGTCAATTCTCACTATTAATTTTTCTGTTTACCAATTTTTCTTGCCCCTTCCCCTGCCTTAGAAGCTAAGGTACTGCCTTTTATAAGAATAGCATAAGAATGTAGAACCAGGGGTGACAGGTGGAGGGACAAGAGATGATTAAGATCAGTAGGTGTGTAAAGGGGGGGAAATGGAGATAATCTTTAATACTATCGACATTAAAAAATATATTTTAAAAATAAGATATTGACCTCAACTATTTAAAAGACTCATGAAAAAAGATTGAATAAAGTCACATACATTAAGATGTTTTAAAATTTGAAGAAAAAAAAAAAGGTTGGTTGGTGTCTAAAAGATGGGCATACAAAATTTGCATAGATAGCCATGACCTTGAACTTCCAAAAACTTGTGTTTAACTTAGAAACTCAGTATACTGCCTTAATTCTGCCCAACACTTTTAAAACCCTATCTTCCTCTGAAATGTCTTCTAGTTGGCAATAGGATAGGAAAGACATGGGGGGAAGTGGGCGTCTGAAAGCCAGGGGAAAGGAGCAAAATGGGAGATATCTGTAATACTATCAACAATAAAAATATATCAATAAATAAATAAATAAATAAATAAATTGTCTTCTAGTCCTATCAAATGCTTGGTTTTATTATTTGTTAGTCTGTGGACTAAAGGCAGATCATTGACTCACTATGTGAATTTACAAATACAACATTGCCTTAAAGATAGAATAGTACTTTTTAGTGATCTATGTAGTTAAGGGGTCCACATAATCTGTCACTGAATTTGATGCAGATTAGATTTTTTATTTATTAACTTTTTCTTATATGCAATATTTACAGGTGTGCACAAACCCACAGACACCACAGAACACCTGTATAAAAAACCCAGAAGCAAGAGCAATGTCTCCTGTCCCTGGTTTGGGGACTGCCTTTCCCAGAGCCTCAGCATTCTCCGAGTGGACTATTTGGGGAATGTGTTTCCTAGGCCTAGAATTTTTGTTTCCCATCCTCAGAATGTTCCTTGTGTCTGTTTGTTCTTGCTCAACTTCCCATATTGGGAGATGTGTCGCACTCCCCAAAATCTGCTTTAACTCTCTTCTGCCATTTTCCCTTGCTGGGAACAGAAGTGCAGATCAAACTCCGCACTCCCTTTATGTCCCAGACCAGTGGTTGGCAAACTCATTAGTCAATAGAGCCAAATATCAACAGTATGACAATTGAAATTTCTTTTGAGAGCCAAATTTTGTAAACTTAAACTTCTTCTAACACCACTTCTTCAAAATAGACTCGCCCAGGCCATGGTACACTCAAGGGGCCAAAGAGCCGAAGTTTGCCGACCACGGTCCCAGACCTTTCCCAGTCACATATACCCAACCTCCCAGAATGTCCTAACCATCAAGGCACTGCTGACTTCTCCCTGAAGTGTTTGTACCTTGGTCTATGTATAGTTACCTGGTTGCCACAGTTCCCTTTCCTGGGCCCTTCTCCCGTGTTGCCGATGAAATCTGGAGTCTTGCCGGCTTGGAGTGTCATAGATTGGAGTGTCATAGGTTTTCCTCTCCCAGAGGTCACTCTAATGAGACGATGGAGTGCACCACTCCTAGAGAGGGAGTCCAGATGACTCTCTCAAGAGGCGAAATCCCAGATGAGTCCCCAAATTATTAGAAATGCTAAATGGGAATGAGACAAACATTAAAAAATAGCTCAGCAGGACAAATTTACTTCTGGGCAGAAGAGTGCAGTTGCCAGCTGAAAAGCAAGGGCAAAGCACCCAGATTGGATTTTTTAAAGCATACTTGTGAATTACTGCTAATCATATAATAAGCAGTATATCAAGATGAAGAAAATTTTATTTTCAGGACTATTTTAAATGAATCATACTTACAAAATAATTTGTATCATTTCATGAATAGCTATAACTTCTCTCATTAACTTTATTTTATACTATGTGATACAAGTTAAATACAATAAAATTTTTACAGATTTTAGAATGTAAGACTAATTCAGAGATAAAATATTATCAACAATTTAGGGCGATTGTGATAATTCAATATATATAAAGCACTTAGAACACTGCTAGGCCCATACTAAGTTCTATGTAAGGTTAAGAATGTTAGGTAACATTTATTTGTGGTACAGTTTTATTAAACAACCACAGTTCAGATCTAATCAGTTATTTTTGCCTTTAAATAGTTTATGTCCATCAGTACTATCTGTTGTTGAGGGGGTTACTTTACTAAAATTACATAAATATACTCATCTGTTCCTGTTACTGTGTTATAAACTAACTTTAAGAATGCAATGCTGAATCTGAGAATGCCAGGAATTTCCATACAGTATGAATATGGGGCATTCATTAATATATAGATAATCCTATATAGTAAAAAGCCTAATATGCAAATAGGCCGAACAGTGGAACCACCAATAGAGAGGCGGTCTGAAGGCAATGTGGTCTGACCCCTGTATAGCACCCCAAGGCAGGCCCTACCCCAGCAGCTCATGCCTAACTTCCTACCTAACAATTCCACTTCTGGAGGAGGACTATTACCAGTAATTCTTTAAAAATATTCTATGCAACCCTGGCCAGTTTGGCTCAGTTGGTTAGTGTTTGTTCCTTACACCTAAAAGTTGTGGGTTCAATTCCCGGGTCAGGGCACATACCTATATTCTATATTGCAGGTTTTATCCCTGGTCAGGGCACATGATATTCTCTCTCACATCAGTGTTTCTCTCTCCCTTCCCCTCTTGCTAAAGTAAATAAACATATCCTTGGGTGGGGATTCAAAATAATAAAAGTAACAAAATATTCTGTGCATTTATAAGATTATACATACTCATACACTCCTTCCTCTTTTAAAAGCATAGCTTAGTACACTATACAATATTCTGTACCTTGGACACCCCCCCCCCCCCCCCCCGGTATTTTTATTGAGTTTTAGAGAGAGAAAGAATCATCGGATGTGAGCAGACATTGATCCCCGCACTGGGATTGAGTCCAAAACCTTGGCATGTGCCTTGACTGGAAATAAAGCCAGCAAGATTTTGGTGTAAGGGATGACGCCTGGTGAACTAAGCTATACCGGCTAGGGCTGTACCTTATATTTTTTTACTCAATGTTCATAAAGATTGGTTTCATTGCATATAAATACACATACGTCATTGTCATTTAGTCTCAGGACATCAGTTTATGTACAAACCATCAATTATTTCTCTAGTCCATTGCTTGTTTTATATTTTTTACTTCTCATAGTGTTACATCTAAAACTCTTATTTCTATGTCTCTGTGTAAGTTTATCGGATAAATTCCTACAATAGAAATTAAATGCAAATATCAGTTTATAATTTTTCCTTTTTCACAGTGTTAGAGAAGGCCTCCTTCCCACATTCATTCCAAAGTAGTTTATCATCAAGTTTTAGATCTTAGTCTGTCTAATGAGTAAAATATACTATTGTTACTGTATTTGCAATTATTTAGTCAGGTTTATGATTTCTGAGCTTGTACCTTCCCATACAACATTTTCCCTTTACATTTTCTTATAATATTTTTATGTGTTTTATTTTTTACTATAAAATTTGATGAATATATCATTTGTTGGTATGATGGCAGGAATCAAACTTAATTTTTTAAGTATATTTTTATTGATTTCAGAGAGGAAGGGAAAGGGAGAGAGAGAAGCATCAATGATGAGAGAGAATCATCAATGCTGCCTCCTGCATTCCTCCCACTGTGGATCAAGTCCACTGACCAGGAATTGAAGTATGACTTCCTGGTTTGGTGGACACTCAACCATTGAGCCACACTGTCCTGGACAAATTTAATTTTTTAAAGATAATTAGTCTGTCGTGCCAGATCCTCCCCTTTTAAATAATCGGTTTTGTCCTTAATGATTTTAAATGCCATTTTCATTATATTTTATACTTGAGTTTATTTCTGGATTCTTAATTTCGTTTCATAGATTCTCATTGTGCTACTAAATTAACGTGTCAATAAATATGTATATTTTTGTTGCTTTTAGTAAACTTTAAAACATATATGAATTAAAATTGTATATTTTCATTATTCCCTTTGTCTTTGAAGCCAGTTTATAGATGTCTACTCATGAGCTCATCTTTGGTCAATGCTTAATAGTTTAAGAGTATTCTGTGGTCATATGTAAACAATTTTTCCTGATTTGAACACTTTTTCTTTTCTAGCCTTTAATCTAGACAACGAGCAACCAGATTATGATATGGATTCAGAAGATGAGACCTTATTGAATAGACTCAACAGAAAGATGGAAATTAAGCCTTTGCAATTTGAAATTATGATTGACAGACTTGAAAAAGCCAGTTCTAATCAGGTACTGTACATTGTAAAAAATGTCTTTTGTCTTATAATTAATCCAATTAGTAGCTTTATTTTACATTTTCTTTAGACTTAAAAGTATATTGCGTTTTATTATCTTTTGAATTTCTTTTCCTCACATCCTAGAATTTCTATTTATAATATTTCTTAAACTGAATACGTAAGCATAATTTCTTTCTTTGGGAGTATAAAGAGTACTGTTCTGACATTTTTATTGTTTGGATATAAAATAGTACTAACTATAATATTATAATATCTTCTTGATCCTTTTCATAGGGCTATCTTTTTTGTGCTTCAGTAACTAAATTGGCTTGTTTGGGTCCCCAAGGCAAGCATCTCATACCAAATCTTGCTCAGTTGTTAGATTTATATTAAGGTATTTGTACTATTTTAAATTATTTTAGAGTTACTTATTTATGTATTGCTTAAAATTTTAAGTGAAGGAAAAATTCATAAAGTAGTGAATTTTCCTTAGCGAGACAGTCTATTTGGTATACAGAACTTACATTGATATGGTCTTTCTTAAAAGTAATTAGGTAGCACATGTCAAGTATAAAATGTTTATACCTTTTGATTTAGTAATCATACTTCTAGGAATTATTCTCAAGAATAATTAGTGAAAATATCAAAGATTTTTGAAATAGTGATGTTCAGAGTAACTTACAGACTGTCTTTATTGTGGAATATCATGCAGTCATTCAAAATTATTAGTTCATTAGAGGTCCAGTGCATGAAAATTCATGCACTAGTGGGGGGGGCTCCTCAGTCAGGCCTGCTCCTTTTCACAGTCCAGGAATCCTCAGGGGAGGGAGGCAACCCGGCAATCAGGGGAAGGTGACCCCCCTCATCACACCTTTGCTGCTGCCACTGCCAACAGCACAAGCCTCGGCTGGTCCTGGTTGCCTGAGCCTCAGGCAGCCCTGGGTGGCTGGGCAGCCACCATCCGAGGCTTGCCTGTGTCTCAGGCATAGGTTGGGCAGCTGCCAGCCAAGACTTGCCAGCACCTCGGGCCAGCTGGGGGACTGAGGAGACTGGGGGACTCCAGAGGTGTCCCACACACCTGCCACCTGGTGGGGCTAAGGGGACTGGGCGTTGCCATCTTGTGGCTGTGGACACCGCTATCTTTGAGGGCAGGTCAGTCAGCATATTCCCTCCTCATTGGCTGTGGGTGCCCTCATATTTGCGATGGCATAAGGGTCAATTAGCATATTCACTCTTTATTAGATAGGATTTTATAATTAGCCATTTCAAAACCATGATACAGAATTGTTTAAATGGAAATGAGTTTTACTTAAAGCTTTAAATTTATACTTGTGCATAGAAAACAGAACATTTAGAAAGTCCAACATAATGGCAGCAGTGATTTCATTTAAGTTATAGAATTATTGGTGTGTGTGTGTGTTTTCATTCTGTTTTCCAATTTTACTATAAACATGTGTTGCTATTGTAATTAGATTTTTTAAAACTAACTTTTAAAACAATTAGTGTATACCTGTGTGATATATTAATATAAACTTTTATATTGTAAAGTGACTGCTCGTATTTAGCCTTTCTACCAATCTCCTGCCCAGGCTCAACTGCTCTCCCTTGCCAGCCCTGGTCACCCCTATCTGCCCTCCCCAGCAGGCTTGGTCCCCCCAACTGCCCTCCCCTGCTGGCCAGGTCACCCTTAACTGCCCTCCGCTGTCATCCTGGTCATCCCCAACTGCTCTCAACTGCCCTCCCCTGCAGGCTTGGTCCTCCCCAACTGCCCTCACCTTCAGACCTGATCTCCCCCAACTGCCCTCCCTTGCAGGCCTGGTTCCCTCCCAACTGCCCTCCCCTGCTGGCCCGATTGCCCAAAACTACCCTCCCCTGCTTGCCATCTTGAGGTGGCCATTTTTTGTCCATACGGGGGGGGGGGGGGAGGGGGAAACATCTTTGACCATATGGGGCGATCATCTTGTGTGTTGGAGTGACAGTCAGTTTTCAAATTGCTTTTATTAGATAGGGTTTTTTTTGTTTTTGTTTTTTAACAATCTTAGGCTCAATCAATCTTTTAATATTTCTACTGTTTTCCATGGTTGCTCAGAAATTACAGTGGCTGAAATTATATCAGAAACCTTCACCTCTCTGTTCTTTAATATGCTTTTTCCATTCAGTCAGTAATATTTATTAAGTGCTCAGGTGAACAGGAGAGGTGACAACAGTTCTCAAGTTGTGGAGCTTATTTTCTAAGTAGGGGCCATATAAACAAAAAGCATGTAAATAATACAATTAACTATACACATACATCAGCATTATCTTAGTTCTCTTTGCTCAGTGACAAGCTTCTAGGCCCTAAGCAACTGGCTTGGCTCAAAGCATGGTAGTTACTCTCAACTCCAGATGATCCTCTATAGTATTCCTTATCTTCTGTGACTCACAGAACTCAGAATCATGCATTTTTTTATTCCTTTCCTTTAGTCTCTTAAGTTTCTAATTCTGACTTTTCCTGTGTATTAGCATATTCCTTAAATATTTCATTTTCAGTTTTCTCTCATTTCTTTTTCTCTGCCCCAAAATTCTCTGCCAAGAGTCTCTGTATTTGACCCTTTCTTTCTTAATAAACTACCACCTATATCTCTCCTTTTTCTGTCACTTAAATTTCCAAAAGATTAACCACCACAATCTATTTCAGTTTATAGAAATTCTATAAGGTCCACCAGTGAGTGACCTTCTAAATTGTCATCCAAGAGCCTCTTCTCAGCCTGTACCCTACTTAATATCTCTGTAGTATTGGATGCTGTTGACCTTCACATTTCCTGTTCTTGCTCTCTTCATCTCCTCTTTCACTGCTCCTCTACATATTATTTTTGCTATTTTCTTCAGTATCTGCCCTCTGAATTTTTTCTTATATCTTTTAAGCTACAGCTGCAAGCCCTAGTATTCTTGTGACTCTGGCCTGCATTGTACTCCACTAATACTCTGTTCAAGAGTTTTTATATTGTTCTCTTACTGTATTTGTGTTATTTTACCTCTTTGGCCATATTGTAAGTTTCTTTAGGTTGTGGATTTATCTTAAAATTTGTTCATCTTCCTCACAAACTATTACACAATGAGTAATTATTGGCTACTTATTGTTTAATTGAATATTTTATATGTAAAACATTAATGTTTACAAGTAATTTATTCATTTGTGTATTTAAAATGTGCTTATTGAAATTGCTTGATCATCAGTTTTGTATGTAAACAAACTAAATGATCCTTATCCTTATGGAGCTAGTAGCTGTCTGGGAAAAAAGGCCATACAGTAGAATAATTTTTAATCTCCCCATTCTTAAACCCTAAGTATATCAAACAACTCAGATCTGCAAATAATTCTTGCCCATTCAAATTGATGTCACCAATGATAATGGTGATAGTGATATTAATTGCCTCAGAATTGCTACAAATAATTTAATGGAATGATTAAAACCAAAATTATTCAATAAAATAAAAATTTGCTACCTATACTAATAATAGAGGGATATGCAAATTGTCTAGGATGCCATTACAGAAACAGTGATGACCAGCAGGCTGCGTGGGGCGACCAGGCCAGCAGGGCAATTAGTGAGGGACTACCAAACAACAGAACAGGCTGCGTGGGGCAACCAAATGACAGAACAACAGGCTGCATGGGGCGACCAGGCCAGCAGGGGAGTTAGTGAGGAATGACCAAACGACTGAACAGCAGGCTGCGTGGGTGACCAGGCTGTTGGGGTGGGAGTGGGGGAGGAGGGCGGTGGCAGTAAGGGGCAACCAGGGTGGTGGGGGGACCGGGCAGTTGGGAGTGACCAGGCCAGCTGGCAGAGGCAGTTAGGGGCAATCAGGCAGGCAGACAGGTGAGCAGTTAGGAGCCAGCAGTCCTGGATTGTGAATGGGATGTCCAACTGCCTGTTTCATAAACTGACAGTTGGACATCCCCCAAAGGGGCCCCAAATTGGAAAGGGTGCAGGCTGGGCTGAGGGGATACCCTGCCTCCCATGATGAATTTTGTGCACTGGGCCTCTAGTATAATATAAAAACAGCAGTTGACTAAAAAATAAATAAATAAATACAGTTAACACTAGAAAAAAATTGTCAGGATGTTCAGCTGTAAATTGTGTATTGAATTTTTATGACCTGAAATACAGAAGGAAATTTCTAGCAGGAGCAGAAAGCATCAGAGAAGGAAATCTGTGGCAGTGTTTTAATCCCCTAATGCCTCCTGCAACAGGATAGTGCTATTTTGATAGTATTATTGTATAAGACACTCACTACTGCTCTGCTGGTTGACGGAAAGAATTCGATCCTTCTCCCCAGTCTAAGATTAGATTAAATTTTTATTTACTGAGTGAATGTTGGTAAAAATTTTATCAGAAGCAGAATGACCAAACAACTCAAGCACATGTAGCATAATCACAGCATTGTTTCCCTTGGTCCCCAGAGCACATGAGAGCTGCTAATGATGCTGTGATGCTGTCAGCATGAGGGGGAATTTCATCACATCCATAAAGCTTGATTCTTATTCTGCCACTGTCCTTGTAGACTTTGGGGGCACATATCACCATTCCAGAGAACTTCACCCATACTATAAAAAGAAAAGAAAAGAAAAGAAGTGTCCATTTAAAGTTAATGTTTGGAAATATTGATTCTTTTCATTTGGTCTCATGTTCCAGCCTCTGGCCCTTCACTTGAAAGACCAAATTGCTCAGCTTCTCAGATAGATTTAAGCTAACTCTGCTGAGACCTTGAATAAACCAAAGAATGGCCACTTAAAATTTTAATGCAGCTGTTACATGGACTAGAATACTTGTGTTCACATTGTCAGTGTATTTTCTTTCTGTGGTCAAACTATCTTGGGAGCCAAATTATATAAGAAACCAACTAATGAGCCCTAGTAATCACTATCATAGGACTAGAAATCCAAGTGAGTGTTACATTATTCTATAAAGTTATACCCATACTAGAGGCCCAGTTTATAAAATGTGTGCACTAGGGGGGTAGGGGGCATCCCTCAGCCTGGCCTGCACCCTTCTCTAATCAGGGACCCTCGAGAGATGTCCATAACCACTGGCTCCTAACCACTCTCCTGCCTGCCTGCCTGATCGTCCCCTAACTGCCCCCCTGCTGCCTGGTCATCCTCCAACTGCCCCCCTGCCAGTTTGATCACCCCCTTACTGTCCAGAAGGAAGTCAGATGTCTGGAAGAATTGTGGTCACCTGGTCTAATTAGCATATTACCCTTTTATTAGTATAAATAAGTCAGATCATATTAGAAATTTATTTGATACATCATGCCTTCCTCAGATGACTTCATAAAAGCAACAGATCAATTCATATATGGATCTTATAATTTGAGTGAGAAAATTTTGCCCTTCATTTTATAAGGAGCAATGAAACAGATGTGACCAAGCAAATTTTTACAAACATTAGTTTGAGATTTGTTTGCATTTTACTGGCTGCATTGATAAAGGAGTAGATCCCTGAGATACTAATGTCAGAGTTACTAGAGAAACCATTGTCACATAACAGAAGGAGTGTTGAGAACAAAAATTATCTAGAATATCACCAGCTTGGATAGAGGAATTACTTTTATCTGTAATTGGTACAAGAAATTCAAAATTACATGGTGTTGAAACTTCTGGAAATGTGCTAAAAATTTTCCTTTTATAATTTTGAAACAGGCATTATATATTTAGTTACAATATATTAGGACATATAAGGTTGGGCAAAAGTAAGTTTACAGTTGTGAATACATGAGTTTACTTCTTGTATTATTATTTATTGCATTATTTTCCATAAGAACAATTGTAAACCTACTTTTGCCATACCCTGTATTTATCTTTTACTTTGGAGAGGGAGAAAAAGAAAGCTTTATCTTACAGTTTCTGTTGATAAAGACACAGAAAAAAAGTTAGATTATTGAAAATTAGTGGGTCCTCAAGTGTGTTGAATCATAGAATATTAGAATTTTGAAGGACCAAAGTTGTCTTCTAGTTCAAGACTTACCTGAGGCATAAGTCTATTGTGGTCTTTCCAACTATCATTCATCCAAGCTTCTTAAATATTTTATTTTAAGTGGTGGTACTCCCTACCTATTAGGGCAAAATATAAACTTTCAGATAAATCTCCTATTAATAAATCCTTTGATTGAATTGAATTGTGTTATCTGACATCATGATATCTGATCATAACTGTTTTATTTGACTAATATTTTTTACCAAATGTATAATTTTAACTTTTTTTTTATTTCTCTTTTTCAAGCATTGTAGTTGATAATATGTAATTTTTTAAATTTAGCTTGTAACACTTCAAGAAGCAAAACTGCTGCTAAACGAAGATGATTACCTTATTAAAGCGGTATATGACTACTGGGTGAGAAAACGTAAAAACTGCAGGGGGCCATCCCTCATCCCCCAGATAAAACAAGAGAAAAGAGATGGCTCTACTAACAACGACCCTTATGTTGCCTTTCGGAGGAGAACAGAGAAAATGCAAACTCGAAAGGTAATGTGTAAATTTGAATTAATTGAATGTACCTTAATAGTATTTAAGACAAGTATTTTTTCTGCTAACAATTTGAATAATTTTCAATACTTTGGAAATGAAGAGACAATATGATATTGTTGAACTTTATGTTCGAAATCTCGCTCTTCAGTAGATTTTATTCACAATTCTGTACAGTTTTTATCTAATCCCATGCCCCTTATAAATCTATTGATCATACCAGTTTAGATTTGCGGTTAAAGTGATATAAGGAATTATATGTTTTTTGTACCTTGGACATTTTGATCTCTTCAGTAAACTGTGACAATCTGTACATATTCTTTATTTGGGAAGCCCAAGAACTCACAGTTCCTTTGAAACTGTATTCTAATTCTTGCAAATAAATATGGGCTTTACTGCCTCTAGCTACGATACGATCGTGGGAAGTAGGGAAAGGTTCATTTTTAAGCCTATTTTGCCAACAGTCAGAGGTAATACAGTGGAATCTTTTTCTCCTTTTCTGAGTTGTCAGGTGTGTTGGATTTCAGATTGATAAACGTGTCCCCATTTGGCAAGTTCATAAGCAGTATGAGCCAGATTTTTAAGTAAGAGGTCTCATGCTGTGGAATGACATGGTAGAGGGAAGCATTATTTCAGATGAGTATTTACTGCCTTCCTTTTCTCGTAATTAACAGTAAGAACCACACATGGTAATACATTCTCTAACATTGTAAAATATTAAGAACATATAAATGTAAAAACCATAAGGCATTATAAGTGTAGGCAAAACATTTTCTGTGAATTTCTGTTTCTCCTAACGTTGAAAGCTTGTCCTTCTCAGCTGTTAGTGTAACAGCTGGGAAGCTTAACAGCTGCCAGGGATAGAAGAGAACTTGAGGAGAAACTTGCCTACTGGTTAACAAGCAGAGTTATATAACTCTTTCTTGGATTTCTCTGGTGTAGATGGCATTCCCTAACCTGAGCTGAGTTTCAGTTTGGTGTTTTAGTTCTTAACTAAGGAAATCTATGATACGTTATGAAGATTTAGTGCCTTAGAAAAGATTAGAGTGAGATAAATTTATAAATATAATAAAACGTATAAATATAGATTATTGGGCATGAGGAAGGAAGGGTTTGTCTGAATCATTTGAACTGTCAGTGGCTTTTTAAAAGAAATGTAATTAATTTAGATATATTGCAAAGCATAAACTTTTAGCAATGTCTTGAAGGAAAAGTATAAGAAGTATTTATTGCATTTTAAACAATATTCTAAATGTTTAAATGTGTT
Organism: Vespertilio murinus; assembly: GCA_963924515.1. Classification (NCBI taxonomy): domain Eukaryota; kingdom Metazoa; phylum Chordata; class Mammalia; order Chiroptera; family Vespertilionidae; genus Vespertilio; species Vespertilio murinus. Next base: position 27,285,192 of record OZ004711.1, read on the forward strand.
TTATTTTTGAATAGGTTAAGTTACTATTTTCTAATCAGTGTTGAGAATTGCTTGTAATGGTTTCTTGTGTTTATGTGCTTCTCCATTGTGTAATAACTAGTCCAGCTTTCGCTTGAATCTTAATTCCTACCCTTATTCTTACCTTTTCCAGTAGTCTTTTTATTCCTATGTTTTCAGTTGTGGGACAAAAGACTATTCCTCTTCATACATGCTGTTGCTGGTAGAAATATTTATATTTCAAAACGAGAAAATTGGGAGAGCAGTTAACAATGAGGATTCACTACCCCGCCCCAGGTGTTTTAAGAGGTGGGCAAGCATTGGGATATGCAAAAATGAATACAGCTAGCAAAGATTCTCTGCTTCCTTCTTTATTGCCACAAAATGCAAAGACTAAAAGTAGGGGACTTCTGAAGTACTTGCTTGGTAGTCTATAATTTAATTTTAATTCACCAAACTAATATTTAATTTGGGAATATTTAAGTACCGTATTTGCCGGCGTATAAGACGATTTTTTTTGTCCCTGAAAAATACGTATTTGCCGGCGTATAAGACGACTGGGCGTATAAGACGACCCCCTAACATTTCCACTCAAAATACAGAGTTTGTTATATACTCACCGTATAAGACTACCCCCCACTTGGAGGCATATTTTTCAGGGCCAAAAAGTCGTCTTATACGCCGGCAAATACGGTACTTTAGGCCATTCTTAAATGAAATAGTCTTAAGGCACCAGCAAGTCTAAATGTACTGATTGGAAAGTCTTGAATCCCAATATACATTTAGTATGTTTAACCCCAGAGAAACAATTGTTAGCATCTGTGCCTTCTCTCCTGCCTCTCTGTGGGCCAGAAGAAGCAAGACAGACAGGAGAGGGAAGTCTCATGGTAGTGGTTGTCAGTCTGACTGCACATAACAGTCACCTGTGAATTATCCTTGGTTATAAAAAGACCTACAGTTAATTCTAGAGTGAAGCAGTTTGAGAACCAGTTCCCCAGGGATTTGGCAGTAAGTCAGAACTATATGTTACTGGAGTAGGAAGAAAGGAATTGGCCTTGAGCAGAGACACTTGTGAGGAATAGTAAAGGGAATGAGTGGGTTTGAATGTAGGGGGTATGCATCTTAAAAGCATATAGAAAAGGTGTCAGTATGAACTCATGAATTTTAATATATTGGTACAGTTAGAAATATATATAGCTCTGTGCACGTGTATTACATACATATTTCTGAACTCTGTTATCTGAGAGGGTCTCAGTAGCAGTGGGCATGCCTAGCATGTAGATTGTGACTTTAAATACAGTTTTTCATAAAAAGGAACCAGGGCTCCTTAGAAAAATTATTGATTCCAGGTCTGGGGCTGAGAAAGCATAAAGATAAGCTTGGAATATTTTGCTATGCCAGAAAATAAGAATGTGGTTAAAATATGTTGGAGCCATGTCAGAAGGAGGACTCCACTCGGCAGAACTAAAAAGTTTGAGTGTCAGAATAAATAAGAATAATGGATAAACGATAGAATATAACCCATGAGTCCAAAATTATATAAATGAATGGATGAACGGATGATTGACATACAGACCCATAGACAAGAGAAAGGTACTCTTTTCCTTATAAGAGAATTGCAACTTATAAATGTCAATGGAATCATTGAATTTGAAAATCACCATTTGGCAACTACCATTGTAAAAATGTTTCAAGCAAAAGTTAGAATCAGTGGATATAAAACTAGTGGGGGGAGATTTGATGAAAAACAAGATACAGAGTTCTACTGCATACTTTTTGATTTAAAAAGGAAAAATAGTAATTTTACTAGAGAAACCTGGCAGGTGTCATCGTAATCAAGTGATCAAAGCTAACATCAGCACTAATAGGACAAATAGATATAATTTAACTTGAAATATGGTAAGAGAAGGATATACTACTACTGTGATAATCCTACTAAAAATATATAACCTGAATTTAATTGTGGAAAAACATCAAAGAAACCCAAATGATGAATGTTCTGTAAAAATAAATGGCTTCTACTCTACAAAAATATCAAGGTCACACCTGACCTGTGTGGTTCTGGGGTTGAGCATCAACCCATGAGCCAAGAAGTCACCATCTGATTCCTGGTCAGGGCACATGCCTGGGTTGTGGGCTTGATCCCCAGTAGAGGATGTGCAGCAGGCAGCCGATCAATAATTCTCTTATCATTGATATTTCTCTCCCTCTCCCTAAAATCAATAAAAACATATTTAAATACATGTATCTATAAAAAGGTTATGATCACTGTAGAAAATCAGATTAGAGAAACATGTCAACTAAATGTAGTTTTATCCTAAATTAGATCCTAGATAGAAAAAAATTATTACATTTTAATAATAAAAATTACTGTTGTCCCACTTAATGCCCTTTTAAACAAGTTATGTAAATATATAAAAGTATAACTATTATGTTGCTGTAAAGAACACTAGTAGGACAATTAGGTAAATATGAATTAAATCTATAAATTAGATAATAGGAATACATCATGTTAATTTCCTGATTTTTATAATTACTGTGATTATATAAGAGAATATTATTTTTAGAAAATACACTTAAACATGTTTAGGAATAATGGAGTATTTTATCTTACTTTTTTAAAAAAATTCTTTCAAATACTGCTGTTAATAAATATATGTTTCTTAGTTCATTTGTAATAAAAATACCAAAGACTGGCTGTGTGGCTTAAACACAAACATATTTCCCACAGTTCTGGAGGCTCTTGAAGTCCAAGGTCTAGGTACCAATAGATTCAGTGTCTGATGAGGGCCTGCTTCCTAGTTCATGGACGGTCATCTTGCTGTGTCCAGAAAGCTCTCTTGGGTTTTCTTTATAAGATCATTAATCCATTCCTAAGGACCACACTGATAATCTAATCACCGCCATCTTCAAATACCATCACATAGGAGACTAGAATTTCAACATAGGAATTTTCAGGGAACACAAACATTCAGTCTATAACAATATGCATATATATAAATATATAACATGTGCATGTATGTGTATATATATATATATATAGGGTGAGGCAAAACTAGTTGTGAGTACATAAACAGTTTTTCTTGTTTATTAATTATTGCATTATATCCACACAAACATCTGTAAACCTAGTTTTGCCACACCCTATATACATAGAGAAAAAGATAAAGCAAATATGAAATATTAACATTTGGGGAATCTGGTTGAAGATATATGAGAACTCTTTATGCTGTGTAGTGTTTTTTTGTAAATCTGGGGAAAGGAAAAATTAGGAAAGGTAGTTTTTGGGCCTACAGAGAGCTGGAAGTAAATGAGTAAGACAGGGCAGAAGCACATAGTTTAAGAAGAACCCTTAGTGAAGAGGGAACAATCTTATAAGCTTCTCATGCTCTTTTGGATATTGTTCAGCTGGCTTGTAGCCCTGTGTTATTTATGACTAGAGGCCTGGTGCATGAAATTCCTGCATGGGTGTGGTCCCTAGGCCTGGCTGGTGATTGAAGCATGAGCATCTGGCATGGTAGGGCAGGTCCCAGCTGACCTCTGGGCCTTGGGCAGCACCTGGCCCTCCAGATCCCCCACAGCCCCCCTGTACCTGAGTCATTGAGCCCCTGCCCAGCTCCCTTAGCACCAGGGAGCCGGGGTGACCAGCAGGGCAATTGGGCCCCACTTGTACCCACCTTGGCTTGCCGCTGCCTGCTCACCTGCTCCACCATCCCACCGCGGTCCTGCTCTTGTTGGGGCCTATAGGGGCCAGCAGTGCTTCCACTGCCACACATTGCCCCTGGTGGTCAGTGCACATCATAGCGAGCAGTCGAACTCCCCCGTCAAGGGGACAATTTGCATATTAGGCTTTCATTATATAGGATTGTAATCTATTTGTCTCTCTTTCTTATAAGACAACTTCCTACAGAGAGGAAGCATGTGCAGTATCCTGCACAGAGTGGACACTGTAATATTTGCTGTTAATAATGTTATTATTTTTCAATTAGAGGGTATTATTGCTGCCTAACCCCCCCTTCCCTCCAAAAAATTGCTTAAAAATCATGCATTAGATTTTGCCTTTTGTCCTACACATAGTACTGAAGGAAAAAAGATTTTCCTCTTGATTAGATAAAGGGATGACTTATTAACATAGTATTTCTTAATCTTTGATATACAGTTACCTTAATGGGACTTAGTTTAGATTATGTTTTGTATGTGCTGATCAATTTTAAGATACAAGAAACTATGTTTAAAAGAAAAAAAGAATAAAACTTTGAATCTTTCTCAAGTTTTATTTTCTCTTTTATAATCCTCCAGCATGAAATTTGGCTTTCTTCAAGTTCTTTTTAATAATCATATTGCATTATTAAGTCAAGGATGGAAACAGTAACTTTTGTATACAAGTAGATGCTGCTAATTATGGCTGCGCATTCTCTGGTTATTAAACACAACTGTCACTCTAAGTTTGTTCAAATTGTTCCTACACTTCATAGTTAGAACTTAATACTCTGAAACTCACAGTTATTACTAAATCTCTTTTCTACTCTGCAGTGAGGTGCTATTACAATGAATCACGATAATCTCATTCCTTGAGAAACATTATATCCCACTGTTAGTTTTATATCTCAGTTCCTGAAATGAAGCTTTGCTTGTCATTGTGCATATTTACATTATAGTATATTGAACTTTCCAGTCCCCAATTACAGAGCTGGATGGATGGATAGAGACCCATTTTGGCTATCTTTAGGTAACCTGGGTTTGACAGAACAGTTCTCTCTGTCATTGGAAAACACCTTGCTACAATTTAAATGGACTGCATTTTCTAATACACTAGCTTTTGTTTAAGGCAGATTTTTAAAATTTGGTTATACTGGAATTATCCCTTCTTTGTCATTCTATCTTTTCAACAGCTGGTAACACTTTTTTATGAATATTAATTGAGATATTTGCTTATACTTATATTTTCAGAGTTAGGTTTTTTATGTGGTTGTTTTTTAGATGACTTTTTAACTTTTACATTTAACATTTTTAAATTTTATTTTATAGAATGGATTTGTTGGATGAAACTAGAAATGCAGATAACTGAATTAATTGTTTATTCTTTTTAAATTGTCTTTATTTTCAATAGAATCGTAAGAATGATGAAGCCTCTTATGAAAAGATGTTGAAACTGAGACGAGAGTTTAGTAGAGCCATAACAATTTTGGAAATGATTAAGAGAAGAGAAAAAACAAAACGAGAATTATTGCACTTAACCTTAGAAGTTGTGGAAAAAAGGTAACATTGCTACAATTATAGACTAGTGGCAATTTTAATCAAATTATGGACAATATATAACCAGGTGAGAGAAAGAGAGAGAGAGAGATTGAGTTTGTTGTTAAATTTAAAAACAATTGAGATCGATATTCTAACAAAATCTTTTTTTATTTTTTAGAATTGTGGTTGCTACTTGTTTGTTTTGAAGCAGATTGTTATAATTTGGGGGTATTTTTGGGTAGTATAGATTCTCTAAGTACATCTGATTTTTTTGTTCTTGTTATTGCAGAATAATTGAATTGTTTTAGAAAAGAACCTAGAGATTATTTTGTCTAATTCTCTGTATTAAATTTTCTATTAAACAAAATTTCAGAGAAATGAATGTTTTATTTATTGTATTTTCTGATTAAATAGAAATATTTTTGTTTCAATGTATTTTGAAAATATATTTTCTAATTTATTAGTCATTTTCCTGCATAATTATTCTGTCCCTAAATCTAACAGAATTTAATGTATTTCCTGGAGTTATCCTTTCATATGCTTCAAAATATAAAATATACAAGAAATTTGTCTTCTGTATACCTAAGAGATTTTTTTTGTTTTGGGGTTGTTGTTGTTTTGTTTGTTTGTTTTAGTTACTAAATCCCAATTATGAGCTTCTTTATTCATGCAAATTTTAAGAATCTTGATTGTTTGCTCTGTTTGATTAGTTGTGTTCCAATTAATTGAGGTATCATTGGTTTTTCTTCATTTTTAAAATATGCAACTTTTTAAATATTTTGTTACCTTTTCAAGATATCATTTGGGAGACTATGGTGGTGAAATCCTTAATGAAGTGAAAATCAATAGATCAGAAAAAGAGTTATATGCCACTCCAGCAAATCTTCATAATGGAAATCATCACAAAGTCCAAGAATGTAAAACTAAGGTGAATATCCTCTGGGGAGAAGCATGTATGATAATATTGATTTCACAGTTACTGATTTCTGCAGTTGTCTTAGTACAGTTTGTTAAAGAGAGTAATTAACATGTATTTAGTTCTTACTATTTGCCAACACTTTGCTGGGAATTTTACATGCATGTGGCTTATTAATTCTTATAACAAGCATTTAAGATAGATTTTACTTCTGTGTGATTTCCAGATCAAATAGCTAATGAGTGGCAGATTCAAGATTTGAATCTAGATGTTATATCAAAGATGATATGCTTTCTACTGTGCAAGCTGCTTCTGTAGAGAATAAGGTTAAAGTTCAGTTATTACCTTTAGCTTTAGCAAATCCTGCATCGTACTTACTGGCCGGCGTCAGAATCTAAAATTAAAGCATTCTTTATTGAGACTATTGAAAGTTATTCTTGTCATCATCATTGCCAGAACCAGCATTATCAGTTGCTATCTACACTACATGATTTGAAAGTGTCCTCTGACTTCTAGACTACAATTTTTTCCTAGTAATCACACAGTGATTACTTTAGTTTCTTAGACTAAAGAATTATATTCATTCATTTTTCTCTTGGCACATTGATTAAAGTATTCAATTATATTTATTCCATATTCACTTGGTACATTGATTAAGTATTCAGTAGATAATACAAACATTAGTAAGACCTCTAGTTTTAGGAGCATAGATTTAAATAAGGAACCGGTATTAACTGAAGCATTAGACAATAGAGCTTTGCTGTGTAGCAAGATTTACAAGTGACTTAGGGTGTTTGTGGAAAATTCATCTTTTAAAAAAGTACACAATCCTCATTTTTCATGGGTTCATTCTTAAAGGTCAAGGAAGAATGTGGAGCAGGAAAACTCCTTTACTCAACTCATGTTGGTTCAAACACCAAAGTTCTTTCTTATTAATCACAGGCATCTAGCCCACTTACCTGATACCCCGTAAATCACATTTGCCTCTATAATCAGCCAGAATGTTATCAATGCAAAAAAATGACATTTTCTAAATTATTTTTTAAATCCACTTTACTAGTATATAGATAAATGCTTTTCCTAGGTATGTGATTGGCAGGCATAAAATCTGAAAATCTCAACCCCAAATAACTGACAGAATTAGTCTTTATTATATATTGATTCTTTCTTTAGGTCATCTCTAGAATAAACACCCAGCCTATTTAAATTCTACTTTTAGATATATGATTGCATCCATAGTTGTTCTACACTATAACAAAGTTAACTGTATTTACTTTGTCACATCCCCCACCTTAAAATATAGGCACTTTCTAAGAAGTTGGATTTTCTTTTAGTTGGTGTAATTATACCCATTATATGAAACAATTTATATCTCACTTAAATAATTTGGCGTTTAAGCAACATTTTCATTGTGTGTACCATTTTGACTATAAAATCGTTTTAACAAAAATCTGAGCTACATCGGGAAATGTATAACTTCCTAAATATTTTTACACTTTTTATATTGCTTGTATTTTAGTGCTCAGAGCAGTCATTTTCAAACTTTTTAAAGTGATAGGTCCCTTTTATTAAAAAGAGTGCCAGTATGTTAAAACAGAAACAGCTACTCTGTTGAGGAGAGGTGGGGGCTGGAAACCCACCCTGTCGGCCTACCTTTTCCCCATATGGCCTCTGAAGTACCAACAGAACTCTGTGGAACTGGAGAACAATTTGATTATTGTTCAGATGAGGCAGTAATTACACATTCTAAAAAGTGACTTTTTTTCTAGGTAATAAGCTATTTTCCCTAAAAAAAAAAAAATGAGTTTTTTTAAAGTTGGAAATAAGTAGAAATTAATTAATAAATTCATAATCTAATTCAAGTTTTTAAAATAAAAATAATTATTTTCATCATTAGGACAGTGATTAAACTAAAATTAAATGTAAATACTTTTTAAATGCTGGATTGCAATAGAGAAATTTTTAAAATCACTAACATCTTAGTTTAAGTATTAATAACAATAAATAAAGCAAATTTAAGTACCATAATTATTTTTTATCTTAACTTATAGACAGTAAGACAATTTTAAATTTATGATTACATAATTTTTGCATAATAAAAGCAGTAAATAAAATCACCTCTGGAGTAAAAAAAATGTATGTTTTTCAAAGAGCAGTATAGTTTTTCATGATTTCTAAAATGATTTTCATTTCTTCCTTTGGGGGGAAAATCGTCATGTTAACAGCACCCTCATCATTTGTCTTTGAAAGAAGAGGCTTCTGATGTGGTTCGTCAAAAGAAGAAGTACCCAAAGAAGCCTAAAGCAGAGGCTTTGATAACATCTCAGCAACCCACTCCTGAGACTTTGCCTGTGATCAATAAGAGTGACATTAAGCAATATGACTTTCACAGCTCAGATGAAGATGAATTTCCACAGGTGCTTGTTTTAAAACTATTTTAAAAACATTTCCTTCTAGTCTTTTATATTGCTATATTTTAAAACATAATTGACATCTTAGAGTTTTTATTCTTGCTCTCTTCACCTAATGGTATAGCATAAATATTTTCCACATTATTTTTATAGCCATTGAAATGGTTTTTACTTTTTGTTGTTTTCCATCAGTAAGATAGAATTTAATCTATTATGGAGAACTTGGGTGGTTTTCCGTTTTCCCTTTTAAAAGAAATGAGCATCTCTATCTTTTCTCTCTATTTAAAATAGATGATTAGACGTGAAATTACTGAACCAAAGATTATTAATATTTTAAGACATTTAATACATAATTATAAATATTCAGCAACAGTAATTCCCTTTTTACCACCATTATAGCTTACAGCTTTTTAAAAAATATATATTTTATTGATTTTTTAAAGAGAGGGATAGAGAATTAGAAACATCAATGAGAGAGAGTCATCGATCAGCTGCGTCTTGCAAGCCCCCTACTAGGGATGTGCCCACAACCCAAGCACATGCCGTTGACCAGAATCGAACGCGGGACCTTTCAGTCCGCAGGCTGAAGCTCTATCCACTGAGCCAAACCGGTTTTGGCTAGCTTAGAGCTTTTAATGTTAATTTTTCTAATTTGTTTGGCAGTAACGATTTGATTATAAAGATGATTTAGAAGAACTGATTCAAGTTTTAAACTTGTAAAGATAATTCTCTTGTTTATACTGCAACAGTTTTATAGAAAAAACTGTTTGCAATTAAAATCTGAGTTTTACTTTCATAAGTGCTATTTTTAAAACAAGACTTTGCTCTTGCCGGTTTTGATCAATGGTTAGAGCATTGACTCTCAGACCAAAGAGTTGGAGGTTCCATTTCCAGTCAAGAGCATATACCTTGCTGAAACCGGTTTGGCTCAGTGGTAGAGCGTCGGTCTGCGGACTGAAAGGTCCTGGGTTCGATTCCGGTCAAGGGCATGTACATTGGTTGTGGACACATCCCCGGTGGGGGGTGTGCAAGAGGTGGCTGGTTGATGTTTCTCTCTCATCGACGTTTCTAGCTCTCTATCTCTCTCCCTTCCTCTCTGTGTAATATCAATAAAATATATTTAATAAAAAAAAAAAGAGCGCATACCTTGGTTGCTGGTTCTCCAGCCCCGATAGCAACCAATGGATGTTTCTCGCTCTCCTTCTCTCCCCCACTTCCCTCCTTTTCATATTTCTCTTCTCTCTCCCTTCCACTCTCTAAAGCATTTTAATATTGTTTTATTGATTTCATAGAGGATGGAAGAGGGAGAGAAAGATTGAAACATCGATGAGAATCATTAATCGGCTGCCTCCAAGCCTGCAACCCAGGCATGTGCCCTTAATGGGAATTGAACCCAGGACCCTTTAGTTAGGCTGAGACTAACCACTAAGGCAAACCAGCCAGTGCCCCTTCCACCCTCTAGAAATCAATGGAAAAATATCTTCAGGTGAGGATTTTTAAAAATGCCTTTTTTTTTTTATAGTAAAGGTTCAATTTTTAAAAAATTGTTTAGCACCTGATCTAGCTCTTTCCCCCCCCCCCTTTTTTTTCTATTTGATATGGGCAACCTAAAGAGAATATAGTAACAAACAATTTTTCATATTTTAACATTGTGACTTACTTGATTTAAAAGAAATTAAAAAACAAAACAAATAAAATTTAAAAAATACCATCAAAGATATATTTGGAAGCAAGACTGTTTATAAAACCCTTTATTGTGATTATTTAAGAATCTAGAGTTTATGTAAACTAGAAGCCCAGTGCATGAAATTCGTGCACATTTAGGGTCTCTAGCCTGGCTGGCGATCAGGGCCCATCCATCTTTGGGGCAACTGGCAGGGTGATGCTGCCACAGCTGGTCGCCTCCCTCTGCGGGGAGATCAGGGCACCTCCACTGGCACCCGCCTAGGCCAGCCTGGCACCAACCACTCGCTGGGCCTGCCCCTGCCACCTCTGCCAGGTGCCTCCCTCTGCAAGGCGACTGCTGGGACAATCGGGGGGGCACCCACCTTGGCTGGCCTGGGGCCTACAGGCTGGGTGCAGCTCCTGCATTGAGCGTCTGCTCCCTGGTGGTCAGTGTGCATTATAGTGACTGGTCATTCTATTATTGGGTCAATTTGCATATTAGTCTTTTATTATATAGGCTATTTAATTTGGCTAGATTATATTTTTTACTCTCTTGTCACTGATTTAGTTTTTATCCTAGATGATAAATTAGCATTATAACTATTGTAACCAATGCACAAAGATGTGTTTAATTTAGAATACTCTTGAAAAGCACTTAGTGAAATAATATTACTTTTGTCAGAGGATCTTCCAGTTAGACTTATGCAGGGCTTTGAGCAGCCATGAAACATTAATTAAATGACCTTTTGAAAGAATGAGGGAAATAATGTCCTAACAAATAGTAGATTTCCAGATACAAAGAGTAGGGAAGGGCTGTAGGTAGAGAAAACAGCATACTAGAGAGCACTGTTTGCAATTTAGCATTGCTAGAGCATAAAACACAGAAGAGAAGAAAAGTGAACAAAATGGTGCCTGGGGTACTATCCAGATAGCAAATGGCCTCTATCCTATACTATTGGGAAATAATTGAAGAATTTTAAGTCAGAATATGACAGATATAGATATATATATTGGCCTTATACTGGTGATACTTATGAGAATCTATAATGTTTTGCTATACAGTCCCTTTAAGAATGATACCATGGAATACTATGACCTTATTGCTAGCATCAGTCTATCCATCCTGATAATGGGACACACTCACCATACTAGTCATACATTCCTCAAACATTAAGGTATCTTCATTTCTGTTCAAATTCTCATGTTTATTCACATGGTCCGCAGTTCCCATAACCACATGAAAATTGTATTTTGAAACTTTTAGGTTTCTCTGTGTCCTTGTGCAAGGTCTTTTGACAACCCTGTCATTTTTATAATGGTATCCCCATATTGCTAAAGTAAGTATTTACCTACAGTTGGACATCATTAAACTATTTAGAATGTTGCTCTTACAAATCAGGATTTTATTGGTAAAAAATCAATAAAATAATCATATACTTTTTCTTTGTCCAATAAACAAGGAGGAAAAAAAAGAGAGAACAAACATTTTAACCAGACTTATCCACTGGTTCACAGGAGAGCAGAACTAAAACTCCTGTCTCTTCTTGATCGTGCTTCTGGTTTTCCTAAAGTGGCTCTCTTCCTATAGCTCAGACTAAATCCTAGAGTCCACTCCTGGAGAATGATGGTTGGGAGGAAAGGGTATGCTTCATGCAAAGAATTTCTAAGACTGTGATGCTTTTCTATGTGCATTTTAGAAGAGGTAGATGATTGGCAAAGGAAACAAAGTATAAAATTCACATTTGGGATTTCCTTTCAAGTTTCAGGGTTGGGACTTGGTTCTGCAGGAAGGTGAATCTGCCCTAGCTTTCTATTTCTGTATCCTCCACAGGGCTGGTGGAGGTGTATTGTAACCTCAAACAAACGCCTTTCTCCCCTGATGTCCCTGCTTAGTGGTAATTACCACAGTTTAGAAATAAATGTGGAGAAAACATTTTCCCTCTCAAAATAGGAAGAGAGGGATTTATGAGGTTCAAAAATTTGCAAGTTAACATAGGAATGATTTACTATTTATGATCAGATTCTAATTTTAGACCATTACAAAGGTTTATCTATTGACTTTTGATAACTCCTAAGTAGAATGCCTCATTCCTCATTTTTCAGGTACCGTCCCCCGTATCAGAACCTGAAGAAGAAAATGATCCTGATGGTCCCTGTGCTTTCAGGAGGCGAGCAGGATGCCAGTATTATGCTGTAAGAACTTTATGTTTTGTGAGTTTTTGTGTGAACTGTAATTAACAGATAACTCTTGTCAAGGTGACTTAGTCTTGATCTAGAAATTGGAAATCCTTCAGCATTTTTTATTTAATATATTCTGTGCAGATACCAATAAAAGATGCTCAAAGGTACGGAGTTCTTTCAAAGGATATTAGAATTCTTCACTTGGAAATTGATGACTCATATTTTAGAAATCTAGTCTCACTTTGGGTTTTCAGTGTAGATATAGCTCAGCAGTTAACGGAAATTACTCAGTGTCATTGCTATAGTTAGGTAATCCAAGAATATCTAATTGAACTTTTGATGACTGCCAAGTATTTATTAGAATTTATTGTTAGATAAGCCATCTTGTACATACATATCCAGTAAGTATCAAACATAAAGGACCATTTTTAAGTTTTATCTAATCATTATATTCATAACTATTTTACACACTTAGAAATAATTTTGTGCTATTAAGTCAAGTTTTGGTATAGCATTATATCAAAGAACAGGCCTCACTCCCAAATGTTTGGGTTTTCAGTTAAGCTATAACTATATAGTTATAAGGATGCCTTTCATATATGGCTTGTGGACACCATTTGTCATATAGCCTTTTCAGGGTGTGTGTGTGTGTTGTTGTTTTTTAAATGCATTTTTATTGATTTCAGAAAGGAAGGGATAGAAGAGAGAGATAGCAACATCAGTGATAAGAGAGAATCATTGATTGGCTGCCTCTTGCGCTCCCCACACTGGGCATATGCCCTGACTGGGCATTGAACTGGTGACCTCATGGTTCCTGGGTCAACACTCAACCTCTGAGCCACACCTGGCTGGGCAGGGTGTGTGTGTTTAATGTAGAAGAGGTAGGGAGTTGTTCACAAATTATGCTAATAAGACACAGAAAAATAGAATAATAAAGGGGATGAGAAGGTAAAGAAATGGACTGACTGCATGTTCTTAAAAGTAAAGAGAAAGTGTCAACTTGACCCATGCTTAAAAAGTGTAATTTTGGGTCAAAAAGATTCCTTCTGGTTTATCTCAATAGAAGCTTATTACTAACTTCACTATCTTTACTTTTTTACATAAATGTTAAAAGCCATGTTATTCTTTAAAGATTCATTTCTTTTTAAAATAGACCTTAAGTGTGTTTATATTTGTAAACTAAATTCAGTTTGAATTTTTAAATTTCTCAATATCTAAATTTAATTGTTTTCCTAATGCTGTAATTACTTTATTTTTATCATGATCTAGCTTTTTATCATTTCAGATTTACTCCATGAGTTTTGATTTATTTTTCCCTTCTTTGCAGCCTCGTTTGGACCAAGTTAACCATTCATTTGAAAATTCAGACTTGGCAGATCTGGATAAGTTGAGATACAGGCATTGCCTTACAACACTCACAGTCCCAAGAAGATGTATAGGCTTTGCAAGGAGGCGAATTGGCAGAGGTGGAAGGTAAATTATTTGTTTTGACATGGATTTTGTTTACAAGATAGAAGAAAACTTATAGGAAAATGTTAAGTTCTTCCATATAATATTTGGTTTTATATTGTTTTTCAGGGTAATAATGGACCGAATATCCACAGAATATGACCCAGTCCTGAAACAGATAGATCCTGAAATGCTGAATGGTTTTTCAAGCTCTTCCCAAACTATAGACTTTTCTTCTAATTTCTCTCGGACCAATGCTTCCAGTAAACATTGTGAAAATAGACTGTCCCTCTCTGAAATATTAAGCAATATCAGATCATGTCGACTACAGTGTTTCCAGCCAAGGCTACTAAATGTACAGGACAGTGATAGTGAAGAATGTACCTCAAGAAAACCAGGGCAGACTGTGAACAATAAAAGAGTTTCTGCAGCATCTGTAGCTTTATTGAACACCAGCAAGAACGGCATATCAGGTAAGCTGTCACTTTATTAGAGGTATATCCTGCTGATTTTCTTCTCCTTAAATTTCATTATATACTCTGTAAACTTACATGTTAAATTTTGAAGGTTTATTTTCATAATCTCACTGAGAACTGCAATTTTATTTTAATCTACCACATTTCTTTCCATCCTAAGAAACTAAATCTAATTATTGTGGTTGACATTTTAACCAAAATGTCCTGATACCTATAAAACTATTAAGTTGTATTCTGAGTGTGTGCGCCTGCTGTGGTGACTATGGGAGCAGAGGCACAGGGATTCCTATGGGCAAAGTGATTATAAGCTGCAATCATATCATCATTGCAAAATGCTATCTGCTTTGGTTAAAGAAAATGTTTATTTTTAAGTTTTAATTGTCCTTAAAAATAGGCATTGCTCCTCAAGAGTACCATTGAAAGCTTTTTTGTGTGTAAAATGATATTTTAAGAGGCTTTCTATGAAGAGTTATTACTTTCATTTGGTAACTTACCTTTCTAATTGAGATTTGAATGTTGTTGTTTTTTTAAGAAACATTGTGCTCAGAATAATTTAATATTTTTATGACATGTACATTGTAAATAATGTATAATATCTAGAGAATCAAAAGTATAATTTTGATTTGTTTCCCTCTGTGGATAGCTTCTTTTTATGCAAGTATGTATAATTTATAAGCATCCTTATAACGAATGCATTGCAAATGATTCATGATATCCAGAAATAACATAGATGTGACTTGACTTATACTGGTGATATCCTTTCTTTCTCTTATAGGTATAGATTTATAAATTATTTCTTGGATGGTGTATTTTAGTATGCAAAATTATGTTAAACTTACTTAAAGTGATTTTAAATCATTTTAGCTCAAAATTTGTTCTCAATAATGTTCAGTCTTTTAGTTAGTAAACTACTTATTTTCAAACTGACCTAGAAATATTTATGTGTTTAAAAGTTGTAACAGGAAAATGAATTTGTTTGAATGATTGGAAGTTGGTTTATCATTTCTCCAAATTAATTGGTTAATATTCTCCTGAATGAATTTAGGTAAGGAAAATGGCATCCTGTTATATAAACTTCATAAGTCTGTGAAGTTAATGAGCTTTTGAAGCTGAAATGGATAAATACCTAATGGATTTTGAGGTGGCAAGATTGTCAGAAATCTAAAGATAGTAGGAAATTGATGAATATAGGTCAGATCTTTTTTTCAGCCAACTCCAAGATTAGGCATTCCACACCACCCCGGCCAGTCCTCTGGGCAGCATGGGAAGGCGTTAAGGCGGCCCTAGGGCCAAAGCAGAAAGAGGCGGTGCTGGCATCCAGGGAAAGGAAGGCCCATTCTTGCACAAGTCTTTGTGCATTGGACTTTTAGTAATAACTAGAGGCCTGGTGCATGAATTTTGTGCACAGGGAGGAGGGGCCTAAACGGGCAGTCGGACATCCCTCTCACAATCCAGGACTGCTGGATCCCAAATGCTTGCCTGCATGTCTGATTGCCCCTAATTGCTTCTGCCTGATCACCCCCTAACTGTGAACCAGGCCTCTAGTCCTATATAATAAGAGGTAATATGCATATTGTCTATCACTCCTGCCAGCCTGATCAACACCTAACTGCTCCCCAGCTGGCCCGATTATCCCTAACTGCCCTCCCTTGCCAGCCTGGTCACCCCTAATGCCCTCCCCTGCTGACCTGATCCCCCCCAACTACCCTCTCACCAGGCCTAGTTGCCCCTAAATGTCCTCCCCTGCTGGCCTAGTGTCCCCCAACTGCCCTCACCTGCAGGCCCAATCACCCCCAACTTCCCTCCCTTGCCAATGCTGGTCACCCCCATTTGCCCCCCCCCCCCCCAGCAGGCCTGGTCCCCCTCAACTGCCCTCCTCTGCTGGCTCAGTCACCCCTAACTGCCCTCCCCTGCTGGCCTGATTGCCCACAACTGTCCTCCTCTGCTGGCCATCTTGGGGTAGCCATCTTTTGTCCACATGGGGGTGGTCATCTTGTGTGTTGGAGTGATAGACAATATGCATATTACCTCTTATTATATAGGACTAGAGGCCCGGTTCACAAAAGACGTGCCAGGGGGGGAGGAGGGGATGGTGTCCCTCAGCCCAGCCTGCATTCTCTCCAATCTGGGACCCCTTGAGGGCAGTCGGACATCCCTCTCACAATCCAGGACTGCTGGCTCCCAATGCTCACCTGCCTGCCTTCCTGATTGCCCCTAACTGCTTCTGCCTGCCAGCCTGATCACCCCCTAGGCCAGCCATGGGCAAACTACGGCCCGCGGGCTGGATCCGGCCTGTTCAGCTGTTCTATCCGGCCCGCGGAACTGAAAGAGCGGAGGGTTCTCTTACTCTCCCCTCCGCTCCTTCACCAGCAGCCCAAGATGAGAGTGCCAGCATGTTCAGGTTGCTTTTGTTCGGCCCTCCAGTCCAGTTTAGAACCCATTGTGGCCCTCGAGTCAAAAAGTTTGCCCACCCCTGCCCTAGCCACTCCCATGTCAGCCTGATTGATGTCTAACTGCTCCCTTGCCAGCCTGTTTGCCCCCAACTGCCCTCCCTTGCAGACCTGGTGCCTCCCAACTGCCCTCCCTTGCTTGCCTGATCACCCACAACTGCCCTCCCTTGCAGGCCTGGTCTCTCCCAATTGCCCTCCCCTGCTGGCCATCTTTGTCCACATGGGTGCAGGATATTTGACCACATGGGAGCAGCCATCTTGTGTGTTGGAGTTGTGGTCAATCTGCATATTACTCTTTTATTAGATAGGATAGAGGCGTGGTGCATGGGTGGGGGCCAGCTGGTTTGCCCTGAAGGGTGTCCTGGATCAGGGTGGGGGTTTCCTTGGGGAGTGGGGTGTCCTGGGCGAGGGGCCTGTGGTGGTTTTCAGGCCACCCATGCCCCCCAGCGACCCAAGCGGAGGCCCTGGAATCTGGAATTTATTTACCTTCTACAATTGAAACTTTGTAGCCTGGAGCGGAGCCAAGCCTCCTGCTTGCTTCATGGCTGCCGCCATTTCTGTTTGGATTTGTTTACCTTCTATAATTAAAACTTTGAGTGGAGTGCTAGGCTGGCAAGGGCAGGGGGAAAGCTTGGCTTCTTCCATTGCCAGAGAAACCCAAGCCTCCCTCCTCCTCTCTTTGACCACAGCCATCTTAGTTGGGGTTAATTTGCATACTTGCTCTGATTGGCTGGTGGGCATGGCTTGTGGGTGTAGTGGAGTGATGGTCAATTTGTATATTACTTTTTTATTGGATAAGATAATATAATACACACTTCTCAGGAAACTTAAAGTTAACTGCCACTCATCCAAAACGGAAACCATTCCCATGCATCACATAATTTTGAATTTAATTTAAAAAAATGAATTTGCAGTGAATATTATAAAAATAAATATATTACAATTTGGGTGTTCTTGAGTATTTTCAACTGGAAGTTCTCATGAAAATTATTTTAAAATTGCTCAGGGCTGCCACTTAGGGAAAAGTATGTTGTTGTTTTTAATAGAGCGTGATGTTTGGGGAAGGTCTACTGCTTGTGTCTACAGACACTTATGGCGTACAGTGATAAAAAGTTATAACATTATAAATAATAAGATTTTTATTTTTGCCTTTCACCTACCATTGGAAAAAATTATCTGTGTAATTTTTCCTGTCTTACTTTTTTTAGTACTCTCAACATAGTACTATTTAAGCTACAGTAGAATCTATTTTTTTTAATTGAACTCTTAAAGTAAATATTTACTACTAAAGGATTTTGTATGAAGTTTTCCTTCTCTGCTAAGTGTGATACTCTAGTCATAAAAGTCACAAGGCTTTTTGTTTGTTGTTAACAAATGTCTTTCATTTCAAAATAGTAGACATAGATAAGTAAATGCATAGTGAAACAGGTGTTTTAACAGCATTTTTACAAATCACAGATCTATGGCAATTTTAAGTATCCATTTGTACTATATATGCCAGCAACCATAACGACCAGTTGCTATGATGCCCATTGTGGCCAGTGAACTGGCCTGATCAGGGGGTGGGGCTGTCCAGCCAGCCTCCCAGCCCCTCCCCCCTGCCGACCTGCCCCTGATGGTACTCTCCCACCCCAATCAAGAGCAGGGAGCCTGCCAAATGCTCCCTCTTTTCCCCCAACACCCTCACCAGCCCCACCCCTGATCAGCCAGCTTCACCATGATAGGCCACAGCCCTTCCCCCTAGCCGGCCCACCCTGGATCACACCCCCCCACCCCAATAGGGGAGGGCTGGCCAGCCAACCTTTTGAAGCCCCCCCTCCTGGCCGGCCACATCCCCAGTGGGCCCCCTCCACCCTGATCAGCCCACAGCCCCTCCCCTTGGCCAGCCCCATCCTTGATTGTCACCCCACCTCAATAGGGGACAGAGCCAGTTGGCCAACTTCCTGCAATCCCTTCCCCCAGTTGGCCTTGTCCCTGATGGGCCCCCACTACCCTGATCGGCCCCCAGCTGGCGCTGCCACTGATCCCCCGCAATAGGGGGCAGGGCCATCTGGCCAATCTCATGCAGCCCCTCCCCCCATCCCAATCAGGGGCAAGGCCAACTGGCCAACTACCCATGGCCCCTCCCTCAGGCCACTGGCCTCTGATCAGCACCTGCTCATCCTATTCAGGGTGGAACCCACCGTCCAATTGCCTACAGCCCTTTCCCCCCAGCCATCCCAGACCTAATTGGGCCCCAATGGGGATGGGCCAGCTGGTCAACTCCCCGCCATTTCCTCCTCCCCACAGGCCCAGCCCCAATCTGCCCTGATTGGTGCCGGGCTGGCCAGACCCCATCCATGCATGAATTCTTGCACTAGGCTTCTAGTTTTCTCAGTTCCGGTTAGATAATTTTAAGCGGATTCACTTCAATTCAATAAGTATTGATAGAAATTCCTTCATCTGCCTAAAGCAAAGGATGTAGGTGTTTTTATAAAGTTGTATTTTGATATTTGATGGATACATACAAAAGGATTGAATCCTTCTATATGTGGTTTCTTTTAGTCTATGTGCCTTTAACACTTTTGCCTTCTGCTTATTCTTAGTTACCTTGGTCTTGAGAGCGTGTGTGTTTAAGAATACCAGTGACCGTATTTGTTCCTGGCAGGGTATCACTGAGCTAGACAGATTATAAGTACTGAATCTTCTGTTTCACAGCAGGCAAATCCAGCAAATAAAAGATTTAATCAGAAAAAGAAATATGATACACTTGGAAGTAATATTTATTTGTATCACATGTTCCTTAGTTCTTTTTTTTTTTAAGGGTTTTGTAAATTTTAAAAATATATATTTTATTGATTTTCCACAGAGAGGAAGAGAGAGGGATAGAGAGCTAGAAACATTGATGAGAGAGAAACATCGACCAGCTGCCTCCTTGCACACCCCCCACCGGGGGTGTGCCTGCAACCAACGTACATGCCCTTGACCAGAATCGAACCTGGGACTTTTCAGTCTGCATACCTACACTCTATCCACTGAGCCAAACCAGTTTCAGCAGGTTCCTTAGTTCTTAAAAAAACAACTTGAACTTAAGGCCTTGTGGCAAAGAATTTTCTTTTTTTTTATGTTGTTTATAAACTAGTTAATGTTTTTCAAGTCAAAATCCCTGTGTCCTAAATATATTCCAGTTCTAATTTTTGTATCATACATAAAGGACTTAAAGAAATAAATATTGAAATGTGTGTCCTAAGTATTAGAAGAACTAAAACTAAATACTTCATTTTAAAGCAGAGGCACTTCTTGTAACTATTAAGTAAAATAAGGATATGTTTTCCTAGTTGAAAAATTATTCTCAAAGAATAGAATCAGGACAGAGAAAGGAAAAGTAGATTGTGTTGAACATGGCAAGTGAACAACCAAGAATTACTTAGTTCATACATTATTATATAGGATATTTGCAAAGCACTATATTAAGTGCTTAAAAGCTGCAAAGTTTTACAAAACAATAATCCTTACCTTGAGGAATATTAATAACAGGCAAATGTTGCATTCCTTATATAAAAAGATGACAAAGTTTCTAGTCATTTGAAAGTGTAGCATTATTAAACTATTCTTTTGATATGTTGTTCTTAAATTCAGACCTCAAGAAAATATAGGCTGGATTAATTTACATTTAATCTTGGTTTTGACTAATGCATGGTTGCTTATTTGTCTTAGTATACTGAGTAGTAGATACCAGCAGCCTTTTGACCATCTTCAGATATCTTAAAATTACCAATTTGTAAAATCATTAACATTTTGGATAGTTTTACGAGTATTCCTGATTTTTATTTTTTCAATTTATCTTCCTTTCTTAAATTGCCATAAAATGTTGGCAAGCATAAAAGTTTTAGGATAGCCCAGCCAGTGTAGCTCAGTGGTTGATCATTGTCCTATGGATCAGGAGCTCACAGTTCAATTCCCAGTCAGGGCACATGCCCAGGTTGTGAGCTCAATCCTCAGTATAGCATGTTCAGGAGACAGCCAATCAATGATTTTCTCCCATTACTGATGTTTCTATCTTTCCCTCCCTCTCCTTTCCTCTCTGCAATCAATAAAAATATCCTATATATTAAAAGGCTAATATGCAAATTGGCCAGGCAGTGGAACAACCAGCCGCTATGATGTACATTGACCACCAGGGGAAGACAGTCATTCCAGGAGCTGCCCCCTGGTGGTCATTGCGCTCCCATGGGGGTTGGGGGGTGCTACTCGGCCAGAATCTGGGCTCACGGCTATGAGCATAGAGGCAGTGGTGGGAGCCTCTCCAGCTTCCGTGGCAGTGCTAAGGATGTCCAACTGCTGGGGAGCAGGCCTAAGCCATCAGTTGGACATCCCCCTGAGGGCCCCCAGCACCAGGACTGAGAGAGTGCAGGCTAGGCTGAGGGGCACCCCTCCCCCCAGGTGTACAAATTTCATGCCTCTAGTATTTACATAAAAGGGAAGATTCTGTAATATGGATATCTACTTATTATAATGTGTTTACCCAGGGAGATTTGCATAACTTTTTACTTAGGGAAAGGAACACTTCCCAAGGTGAGACTTGGAATAGTGAAATACTGCCATCTTCACAAAACATTCAACTTTGTGGTTACTTTTAAACTAGTAGGACTTGGAGGCCTTGGGCAGGGCAGATTTATGACCGGCATGAATTTCACTTCTAAACTAGCAACTTCAGAGCAACCAGAGGAAAGAACTTGGGTTGGTCCTAAGCAACAGAAGCAGACAAGGTTTCTCTTTTATACTTTTCTCTTTCCCTTTGTGACACTACCACCGACCCAAAGCTCTGGGCCCCTGTCCTGTATCTCATTCCTAAACAGATTTCTTCATGCTATAATTATGACTTTGTCCTTATTATATTAATACTCTTGGTAACTCAAAATCATTGTAAGAAATAAATATCTTGTGAAAGTATTTCAATAATTTTTAAAGGAAAAATAATTAATAGAAAAGGTACTTTCAATCAAATTACCATCCTCCACCAACCCTGAGAATAATTCAGTACTGTGTCTATGCCATTAAAACCATACAGTTCTTACCATTTCCCATTCACCCTAACAAAAGGAAAGTGAGTCATTTACAAAGAATATTTTGGTTGAGTCATGGTACTCCTTGCTATTTTTGTCTAAAGAGTTGCAATAACACCAACAATGCTCTAGAAAATTCTGAATGAGGAACTGCAGCTTGTTTCAATCATAAGCACCTTATAGTAAAGAAGATGCTAGGTAACAAGAATCAATATGTTAAGTTTGAGATGAAAGAGGAGAGAAACAACAATGAATGTAAAATTTTAAAGCATATTATATTAAATTCTCAACCAGTAATGGAGCCAGGAATGAGAATCAGTCAGCTTAAGTTTAAAAAATGGGGAAACAATGACCATTAATTTGAATAATTGGATTGCTCTTTGGTTGGAGCTACATCTGAGAATACATTGTCTCCTGAGTTTTCTAGGAAACAATATGGGGTTCCTGAGCAATAAGTAGACATAGCCCCCAAATGGGCAATTTTATCAGCATTCCTTTTTTTGTATATATAAATGATTATTCATAAAAGCAAGTTGAATACCTATAATTAGCAATGCTGTAATTAGCAATGTTTGCCATGGACTACCAACCAAAAGTAATTATTTTAATTTTAAAAAGTACACTTTCTTCTTTAATTTTAAAATAGCCACAAAAAGTATATTCTTTGTTTGGTTTATTATTTACTTAAAGTTAACCACTGACTCAGCTTTTTACCACAATATAACCCTTAGCTCTGGACAAGCATAATACTGGATTTGAGGAGTGGACCATGTTAATGCCAGATTCCAAGTCTTTTTTTTTTTTTTTTTTTTTAGTTGATTACACTCCTTACACATATAGGACTAAACAGATTTTTGGGGGGTGAAATTTTCCTTCCTGCCTTTGTATCTAATAAACTATTTTTCATCTTTCCCAAGGTTTTCAAACATCTGGAAATTCATGAATACTTCATATTTTCATTTGATTTTGAAGATTGTACATTTAGAATTAAAATTATTATTTTCCATTTAAAAATAGAACACTTGCAGTGAATTTAATATGTGCAAAGAAAGACATTTGATTTTGTTGGTAATTCAGTAAGATAACTAATGTGTACTTCAAAAATACAGGTAATATTAACATTTTAGTGAGCACTATCATAGCCCGAGGCTTTTTAATCTTCTGAAAAAAAATTGCTTTCTGTGTAAGAACTGTTTTCCCCTCATAGTCTAATACACGATTTAATGATTATTAGAATTGTGGAAGCCCTGGCCCGTGAGGCTCAGTTGGTTGAAGCATCGATCTATAAACCAAAAGGTCATGGGTTCAATTCCTGGTCAGGGACCATAGTAGGTTTTGGCTTCAAGGCCCCCACCAGCCACACCCTCGTGGCACATATGGGAGGCAACTGGTTGAGGTAGATCAGTTCTTTCTCTTTCTCTCTCTCTCTCTCTCTCTCTCTCTCTCACTCACTCTCTCTCTCAAAATTAACTTTTTTTAAAAAGCAAAATTACTCTAGTAGTACATATACTCTGATGTGATTTAATATTTCTTGGCTCGAATAGCATAGTAATGGAAATAGCTTTGTGTCCTAAATCATTTTATCAGTGAGCTACTTAAATATGAAAGTTTGTAAACGTTTGTTTGAGAAAATTTTTTCTTATATAACTTTTACTTAGCTAATCTTTTCAACAGAAGTTTTAGATGCCTTGCTTTTATTTTAAATTACTAACTTTTAATACAGTTGGTTACAGCATAATCAGTTCTATCTGAAGAAACATTGTATCTTTAATTTTCTGAATACCTCTCTGATTTCTAGCTCATATTTTTATAGATAGGACTTATTTTAGACAGCTAATCTATTGGCTTGAGCTATGGTTTATGGCAGCGATTTTCAACCAGTGTGCTGCAGGAATTTTAAAACATGCAATACCTAACTGGTCAGGGCCACTGACCTTTTTTCCCTTACATTATCAAATAAATAAATGACAACAGCCAACACAATAGCCCTCCAGTGTGGATGAATCAAAATTATACTATTTTTTGTCAAATTAAAAAAATAACAAATAAAAATGTATGTAATATTTTGGTGTGCCAAAGTCTTTTAATAATTAGTTTATGTGTGCCATGAGATGAAAAAGGTTGAAAACTGCTGGTTAATGGTTATGTAAGATGAATATCATTCTCTTACACTCTGATTTGTGATTTTTTTTTAAAGGTATTTTCGTATTGTCATAGATGAAAACCAATCAGAACCAATTACATTATTACAGATGGTCCTGTGTTCTTATTGTGGCTATAACTTAACTTAGCCTTAATATTATTTGCACTAATAAATCAAAGTTTTCTCATTGTAGTTAACATAGTGTAGAGAAGTAAGAGTGATCACAGATAATGAGTCTCAATAAATGATAGAATTTTCATATCAGGGATATGTTATATAGTAAAAAATATAGGAACTTTTAATGTAAGGTCATGCATTTAGCATAAGCCACTTTTACTGAAAGCTTTGTCATTTTTATTGGATTCTTTGCTGATGATGTATATTGTGGTTTATAATTGCTTTTCATCTTAATTGTGGAATAAATTTGTTGTGTTTTCTTTGTGTTGTTAAAAGTACTTTTAAACATACTTCTGAAATTAATGTCCTTTATTAGTAACAGGAGGCATCACAGAAGAGCAGTTTCAGACACATCAACAGCAGCTAGTTCAAATGCAAAGGCAGCAACTTGCTCAGCTTCAGCAGAAACAGCAATCTCAGCATTCCTCGCAACAGACACATCCAAAAGCACAGGTAAGCCTGTCTTTAACCATGCTTATTTCTCTTCCTTTCGTAATTACAGAGTCCTGTTCACTTGTAGTTGAGTCAGAGGAAATAATCTTGATATTGCCACTCGTGATTTTAAAGATCAAAGCTCTAAGTGTCTTTTTAGTTAATTTACATAATTTTAATTTTACATGACCAGTTCCTATTTTATGAGAGGCGCATTAGAACCAAATAGAATATTTTTAATTTAGAAAATAATATTTTGAAGGGTTATTAAGAATTTGTAAAAGCAACTGCATACTTTTAGAACCATTATCCCCCAACTCTTACTGTCCCCCACAAAAAAAAATATTTTTAAGCACTCACTTTCCTAACAGCTAGTGCCATGTGGTAGTGCCCCAAGCTGAAAGGTATTTACTTCTCTTGAATTGTGCATTAACTCTAAACATATTTTCTTAAACCATATTTTCCTGAAGAAATAAATGCCACCAGGTGAGGTCCATAAGCACCATTAAATGAAGACACTATGGATAAGAATAAAAATACCTGATAAAATTATAATTGCCAGAAGAGAAAAAGCTTTCAACACCTTGAGATGAACCATGTAGATTCATTTTGGATTTTTGGCCTCCGAAACTGTATGACAATTTCTGTTGTTTAAACCACTAAAGACAAAACTAACTGAGAAGTATAGTTCAGATTTGAGCCATATGAAAAAATAAACCCAGTGTTTTAGATCTTACATTTTGTTGCACCATAATTCTGAAAAATAATTCTAAAATAATAATGAGATTAACTCAGTTTGTTATATCTCAGGCCAGCATCTGCCCATAGTAGTTAGTTCAGTTCATTCTCAACTGTCAGTACACTAACCTTGAGATCTCACGTCCAGCAACATGAAAATCTCAGTCACTCTGGGACTCCTTAACACTTCCCTATCATCTTGGTGGGTTTGGGACTGGCCCACATTCTAGGGTTGTTGGCTGTTAGTAATAGCTACCAGTTTTATACAGAATCAAGAGTAAATGCCATTCATAGAACCTAAGTAGACATTTGAAATAGGACATACAGATGGCCGAAGGACATATGGAAAAATGCTCAATGTCACTAATCATCAGAGAGATGCAAATTAAACTCTACTGAGGAATCACCTCACACTGGCCAGAATGGCTACTATCAACAAATCAACAAGCAAGTGCTGGTGAGGATGTGGAGAAAAAGGAACCCTAATACACTGCTGGTGGGAATGCAGACTAATGTCACCACTATGGAAAATCGTATGGAGTTTCCTCAAAAAATTAAAACTGGAGCTGTCTTTCAATCCAGTGATCCCACTCCTAGGAATATAAACAAGAATCCTGAAGACGCCAATCAGAAAGACTACATGCACCCCTGTGTTCGTAGCAGCTTTATTTACAATAGCTAAGAAAACAGCCCAAGTGCCCATCAGTAGATGAATGGATTAAAAAGCAGTGGTACATTTACACAATGGAATGCTATGCAGCTATAAAAAAAGATCTTCTCTTTGAGATAGCATGGAGGGACCTGGAGAACGTTATGCTAAGCGAAATAAGCCAGTCAGAGAAAGACAAATACCACATGATCTCACTTATCTATGGAATCTAATGAACAAAATAAGTTGACGAACAAAAAGCTCCAGAGACGTGGAAGCATGCAACAGACTGATGAATCTCAGAGGGAAGAGGCAGTGGGGAGGAGATTAACCAAAGAACTTGTATGCATGTATGCATAGTTCACGGACACAGACAATAGTGCCGTGAAGGCCTAGATGGAAGAGGGCAATGGGGAACATCTGTAATACTCTCAACAATAAAGATAAGTTTTTAAAAATAATAAATGCCATTAAACTTGCCTTTTTATTTGCTTTTTTGGAGTCTCTTGGGTAACCAGCCTGAAGTGTTTTCAGCCTGCTCCAGGATTAGGCCAAGACACGTTTTTTTACATTGATTTTATTTTGCTCATAGTATCAAGATTATCAAGTAGGTTTAAAGGCATTCATTAACACTTATTGGAAAAAATGTATAGAGCATTAAAGGTTTTGGTTTTTTTAATCCCCTAGTTCTTTCTGAGAAATGTTACTTCTCAGTTTTTAGTCACTTCTCTGCTTCACATGCCAAAAATAGTCCATGAAGCCCTGGATCTCTCTCTCTCTCTTGTTAATCCTCACCAGAGGATGTTTTTCCCATTGCTGTTTCAGAGGGGAGGGAGGGGGAGAGAAAGAAGCATCAATGTGAGCGAGATACATCATTTGGTTGCCTCACACATGCCTCAGGTGTGGGGAATGAACCGGCAACCCAAGTACATGCCCCTGACCGGGAATCAAACCCATGAACCTTCAGTGTGTGTCTGACTTTCTAACCACCTAGCAATACAGGCCGTGGTCAGAGCTCTCCGTCTTTTAATCTAAACACTTGTAACTGTTCTAAATGAAAAAGCAACAGCCTCTTCGTGGGTTTTGCCCATTTCTTAATATGTTCATGGAATCACATCTTTAAAAAATGGGTTTAATTTTGTTCATTTTACAGGGCTCAAGCACCTCTGACTGTATGTCTAAAACACTTGACTCAGCCAGCGCCCACTTTGCTGCATCTGCAGTGGTCAGTGCGCCTGTTCCCAGTCGCAGTGAGTCGGCCAAGGAACAGAACACTGGGCACAACAACATAAACGGTGTTGTCCAGCCTTCAGGTGAGCCTGTGGTTTTGTGCGGTGCTTACTAGCTCAACGCTGTTGTAACTCAGTGATTTGAGGTATGGTTTTTGTTTTTAAATCCAAGGGGAAGATGTACCAAACGTCTTCTGTGGATAGAGTGGTGGGACAGCTGGATGTGTTTTAGCATTCAAATGGAGCCTGTTTCCTATTTCTTTTTTCCCACATCCACTGGATATCTACCTCTGTGACTCCACTCTGCCTGGTTTTATCCATGTCCTGTCAGTTGCCTCACATCTTAGGAAATGCATCAAGCTAATCACTAACCATCACCGCTGAATTATCCATGCTTTGTTAAAAAGACAAAATTCTGTGCAGGATGATCAATAACATTGAAATGGGTTTTACATACTCGTAGGCCTGCTTTCTCTGACTCCTCTTGAAGCGCAGCATTGCTCTGAAACCCTGTCTGCTTCTAATTACCCCAAGTCCTCAGAGGCTTGCTGTTCTTGACATCCTTCAGCTACTGCTCTAACTTTAGGATTTTCACTTGCTTTGGCATGCATCCACAATCTTGATTGCTTCTCCTTACTGATGTTCTTACGTCAGTAAGATTACATCAGTAAGATTATGTGTTCATTCTAATAGAAATCCAACTATAGTCTTCACCTGCCCTCAGCCTCCAAAATGGACCACTCTGTCCTATTATACAATTTTCAAATAAGGAGGCAACAGAATAATTTGCAAAGTCCTTTTATGTAGAAAGAGGGTGTTTTTGTCCTTGGGGTTGTAACAGGTGCGTATGTTGTCCTTACTAATCAGAAGCTGTCTTTTGAGAGGCCATTATGTGGAAAGTTGACAAGGAGTTTAATTAGATTATATATGTTTACATATATTTTTGTTATTAAAATCTTTTTAAGAATTTAATGTCTCGTGACATAAATTGAATGATTTTTTTTTCTCCTTCAGGAACCTCTAAGACATTATACCCCACCAATATGGCTTTATCATCCAACCCAGGGATTTCAGCCGTACAACTTGTAAGGACAGTTGGCCACACCACTACAAATCACTTAATCCCAGCCTTGTGCACAAGCAGTCCTCCAACACTTCCCATGAACAGTTCTTGCCTGACAAATGCAGTGCACCTCAATAACGTCAGTGTTGTTTCTCCAGTCAATGTGCATATCAATACACGGACTTCAGCACCATCGCCAACAGCCTTAAAACTTGCCACAGTTGCTGCCAGTATGGACAGAGTGCCAAAGGTTACTCCCAGCAGTGCCATCAGCAGCATAGCAAGGTGTGTGTGCGCTTGTTTCAGACATCATTCTATCCCTTTCCGCTGGCTACTCTGAGGGAGGAAAAGACTTTTTTTTTTTTTTTTTTTTTTTTTTTACTGCTCAAGTAATAGATGTCTGCTGATTGGCTTGCTCTTCAGCAGATACTGAATATCTGCTTAGTGTAAAGTGCTTTGACTTATTATTTGTTTGAGGTCAGTACTGCAGTGTTTAAATGCCAGCCAAATTATAAAACACAGGAGAAAACCACATAAATTGGGAATCATCAAACCAAAAGAGAGATATCATAGAGCCTATTTTAGGAACTTCGGTTACTCTTATATGACTTACGAGTAGTTTAAATAGTCTGGAGGATTAGAGTTGTTATTAACATCCATGTCAGAGCTTTAATTTTCAGATCACATTTGTGTTTTCTTCATTAAACACGAGAGGAAAGTAAATTATTCTATGTATATATTAAAATTGATAATATTCTGGGATTAACTAAATCTTATCTTTCTGTGAAACTAATACATGAGAACAATTAATTTAAAAAATTGATTTGCATGGGTTAATAACTACATGACCTTGAAACTGAAAAGTTAAACTGCAGTAGAAAGTAATTTAATGTGGTGCTCCTAATGATCATTGTTTTGGAGCATCATAAGCTCCATCTATTGTAAAAACTTGGATTGTCCTATGTTATATATTGCATAAGTAATTTGATCACTCACTTCTACTGAAATTTGTGTTAAATTCCTTTTTTCTCTCTAAATAGTTATAGTCGAGTAATTAGGAACTAATAGGATTTCTTAGCTGAAGGAAACTTTTTCTCATTCCTGTTTAGAAATTATAAAAGTTGGGAAATGTTCTTGGGAAGTACATGTTTAGTTATAGTACATAAAAAGGTATCTGTAAATACTAGAGGGTGTTAATGTTTATTTTACTCTTTGCCTTATTATAGAGAGAACCATGAACCAGAAAGATTGGGTTTAAATGGAATAGCAGAGACAACAGTAGCTATGGAAGTGACATAACCTAAAACATGTGGCTTTGACCTGTGCTGATGGTGTGCAGTCATTCCTATTCCAGCTGAATGCAAAGGCGACACTCTGTGGATCACAGAGGTTAACCATGGACCTAAATGGACTACAGTATATCGGATGTGTAATCCATATATGATGTATATTTTGTAAAATCGGGAAAATCACTACCTTGTAAAATAGTTTATTTGTATCATCAATATTATTTCTGTTACTTGAATAGTAGATATTCATCATCATGCTTTTGCACTTGAATTTGCAACTGAATGGATTTAAAAAAATAATTCTTTAATGGGATCATGAGCATGAAATGGGATCCTACATCACTTGTTTTAACTATTTATTTTGCCATGTTTACATTTTGTATCTTGTAAAAATAAATCCAACTTTGTGTCTAAAACGTTAAAGATTCATAGCTAGGAAATGAAATTCTTGTAATTTTTTTCTAAAGGAACTGTAAAGTTTTCACTTGGTTCATTTTGTTTCACAATTTGACTAGATGGACTTTTTGGTAAATACTTTAGTGGCATTTCACTGTCAAATATGAAGTTCAAGGCAAAATAGTATTTTCTATTACTGTGCAGGGGAAAGGGATGGATCGATACATGCAAATTTAATGTAGTAACTCACTTTTCCATATATTTTGAATGTATATTTCTATTTATAATACCAGTTTATAAAAAATAATTACACAGAAAAAAGGACTAGGAAAAATTATGCATCTAGCACATTTAAACTGTGCAGATATGAAAATTTTTCAAGGATTACATTTTATCTGAAGACTGCATATTTTAACTGGCTTTAAAACTGTAACACACCACATAAAGGGTATTTTACCAGGTATGTATTGCATTATTATATCATTGCAATAATTATTGGAAGTCTAGATATCGAGCCATCCCAGGTGTTGGGAGGGGGGAGGGTTGTGGCAAGATTGTCTTTTCAATTTTGAAGAGTTTTCCTGTGGCTACAAGGCAAGTAACGGGTTGGAAAAAGTCTGACTGTAAGCGTTGGACACCTTCATAGTGTAGTGTTTTAGTGACTTTTTTTATACGGTTCTTGTAAATTAGATACGTGTAGTGGTGTTTCAGAATGTTTGTTTATGCACTAGTTCAGACAACTTTCCCTGTTACTTGTTCTTGATAAGTGAAAACTGCAGGGAAATAAAAATACATATCAAAACATGGCCATGCTGCATATGTGTTTATTTCACAATGTGCACACAGTGTCAGTAAAATTTAAGGGAGACGATAGCACTTAACAGCACTTTTCATTTTCACAGTGCTTTCCAAGCATTAATGAAAAGAACTATAAGGAGCTCATCTGTGGGCACTATTGGGTTTCAGATAATCCAATATAAACTACCTTTGATATGAAAAGTTCTTGAAATATTTTACAAATGTAAGTAATTTGCAGTATAACATTCATTGAAATCTCATAAATGAGCCTCATTTTATAAATAGAAGTTTAGAGTAGAATTATATTGCAAGGGCGTTTTGTCAAGTAAGTTCTGGGAAATGTAAATATTTTTAATGAATATGATTAAAACCATTTCAAACTTACATAATTTTATACTTTACATTTTTTATATCTGCAGTTCTAAAAGTTGTAAATGATATGTCAGTTGAATTAATGGGCCAAGATTTCTGCTGAGAGTGGTTTTTATTCAGGTCCTAAATGTGTAAAGCAATTTATGGGCAAAACCATAGAAAAATAAATAAATTTAATTTCTTCATTGGTTGTGACCTGATAGGATCCATGCTCGTTTCTGCCATTCTACCTCTGGAGTTCTCATTGCTGATGATATAAAGGAAATCATTTTGTTTGATATGTATCATGACTGTTTTCATTCTGCTTGTAGTTGAATGTATCTCTTCTTTATTAAGAACTTAAAATAACGTTAGTGCCAATTTTGGAGAAAGCTTTTTTTTCCATTTTACTAAAACGAAGCATGAAGTGAATTTGCCTTATGTGATATACATGTTAAAAAATAATTTAAGTAAAACAAAAGAACTATCCATTTGTACAGTTTCTGGAGATGTGACAAATCCAGAATTTATCAGACTGATGAACCAATTTATTTGTTCCTTTTGAAGTAAAATAGAAAAATAAGCCTTCATTATTTTGGTGGTTGTAACTATTTCATGGATGGCATTTCAGTTACTTGGACACACATTTCAAAAACTTTCGTGACCGATACTTATTTTCACCTTATTAAATCAAAGAACAGTTTAGTTTTGCATGGCCCTCCACTGGGCAATACCACCATCTCTCTCTCCGTTTTCTGAGGAAACTGGTGTTGGTACTTGTAATTCAGTAAGCTCCTAGAGTCCGTGGAGGATTTTTTTTATGGAGTAGTAGGTCTGTTCGTTTGCTTGTTTATTTGTTTTAAACAAAGGGGTAACGCTCCTGTGCTTGGGATAGCTTGTAATTCAGTATTGATAAAAGTATTTATAAACTAGTCTTCCATCTTCCTAAAGAGAGTAAGTACCCTTTCTTTCCTCGTAATTGGAGATCATCATTATTCCCAGAGATTATGAAGGTAGCTCTAAATATATTTCACCATGTGTTGCATATCTTTTGCAAAAGTCCAAGGGAGGGGGGCAATACCTGGAGGGCACATTTTAAATTATATATACTGGAGGCCCGGTGCACAAAATTCGTTTACGGGGGAGGGGGTCTCCTCAGCCTGACCTGCACCCTCTCCAATCTGGGAGCCATGGCGGCTTAGGACCATCTTGTGGCTATGGGCGCCACCATCTTTGTGATGGAGTGACGGTTAATTTGTATATTACCCTTTTATTTGATAGGAGAGATATATATCATTCACATTCTTTTTTTAAAATGGGGAATACAGTATTTGCAATTATGCTTAGTGTTTTTTATTACCAAGGTTATTTTTGGCGGGGAGAGGGAGGGCAGTAAGGAGGACTAACATTTCAGAAACTTGTCCCTAGTAAATACTGCTGTGTTTGAGTATAATGCTCTATTTTGATCAAATGTTGTTGATCAGTAGTAATACACTTTTGACTGAAATGTTTTGTTGTCCCTTAACTGCCATGGCAAATTTTAATTTCAAAAGGCTAAGGATATCTCAAGTAACTGTGACTACTGTATCCTGTAAGACAAGTGATGTTTTAATCACTAACCACAGCAGCACAATGGAGCTTGAGGAGTTCTCTCCCAGTGATTGTTCATTTAGTCGTAACAACAGTTTTAGAAAGTGAAGTTGAGAGAAGATAGGTAACTTGCCCCAGGTCACATGGCTGGTAAGTCACTGAGCCCGGAATGAAACTTAGGTAGTCAACACTCTCAAGCCACTGCATCCATCTTTAATGTGAAAGAAATGTTCTTCAAAGAAGTCCTTACTGCATCTTTCAGTCCACTCATTGGCAGCATCTGTAGCAGGGTTTTTATGTTTATTTAAAAAACACCCTTCCCGTCTTCCACCACCAGGCACTTAAGGTTGGCTTTTTACTTCTCAGCCTGAGTGCTTTAGATCCAACTGGCTCCTAGCCATCTGCCCGGCAAACCCAAACTAATTAGTTTTGTTCTGTCAGGCCTGGCCGGTAAATGCTCAAGCTCTCACTTGACACAAGGCACTGGGACCTGAGTCTGGGCCAGGACATGACTGAGTTTTTGCCCTTTCTGAGCCTTGGTGTTCCTAACTGTAAAATAAGCAAGTTTTCCTGGAACTCCACAAAGGAGGCCACACTGACAAGCTTGGTGGAGGTGGAGGTATGGCCCTTGAGTCATTGGTTTCTCACCAAGGAAGTAAATGTTGTGAGATCGGAGACAGATACGGTCTAGCCAACTTTTTTTAGCCATTAGTGTCATCAAGGCTGACTAGAGTGTAGACAGTTGTCTATGTGTAATGCCGCTGAGCTTGGGCAGAACTAATAATTCTAACCAACTTCAGTGACAAGTCTCAGAAGGACACAGGAATTTAATATTTTTTTTGGAGGTGGTGTCAGCGGGGAACCAGACAGACAACACAGGGTGCTAGACTAGCAGAGGATTTGTTGAGCTGGTTTTAATGCCTCTGCCATTTAATTGCCTGGTGATTTTATCACCTTCCTCTCTCCAAACTTGTATCATAGGACTGGTGGGTGGAATTAGGTAACCTCCAACATCTCTGCCAGCTCCAGTGCTGCAGGAATCCGATCTCCCCTCCCCCTCCCACTCCCCTGCTGGCTCCCTTGCTTTTCAGAAAAATCTGGAAATGGAATCTTTTATGTCATATCAAGAGTAAGAGTTCATGAAATCTTCCTTGTCGGAGCATTGCATATTTGAACAAAACTACTTCCCTGGCTGACAGGTCAGAGGGACATGGCAGGTCAAGAAGATGACAAGATACCTCAGAACACTGACCCTGCCTCAGTGAGCACCTGTTATTCTCAGGGAAGGCTAGGATTCTGCAGTTATGTTTCACTGCCAAAGCACGAGACCAACCGCAATCACAAAATTCTCTCACCTTCCATATACAAACTATTGGTTTGGTCATAGAATACTGACCTTTTAAATGTATTGATGTTGAAAACCTTTCATTAGTATATACAATGACATTATGTCCTTCCTCTGCTCAGTCCCAGGGCCCCTGAAAGT
Organism: Vespertilio murinus; assembly: GCA_963924515.1. Taxonomy (NCBI): domain Eukaryota; kingdom Metazoa; phylum Chordata; class Mammalia; order Chiroptera; family Vespertilionidae; genus Vespertilio; species Vespertilio murinus. Next base: position 27,319,361 of record OZ004711.1, read on the forward strand.
CATGGGCACACACCTCCTTGTCTTACTAAAGCCTGCCTTTTATGTGCTCTTCTCGCTGTCATGAGTAGGTTTTGGTCAACCTAAATGAGCCCAAATTAGGGAAAACCAAGATGCAGGATTTCAGCTTTTACGTGTGTTTTGTTTTTTGTTTTGTTATTTACTTTTTTAAGGTTTTTATTTCCAGGAAGAGTAAGAAGGAGAGAAACATCAATGTGAGCATGGAACACCAATAGGCTGCCCCCTTATGCCCCTTACTGGGGATCAAACCCACAATCTGGGCATATGCTCTGGGAATTGAACTGGCAGCCCTTCAGTGCACTGGACAATGCCCAACCAACTGAGCCACACAGGCCAGGACCAGGATTTTGGCTTTTAACATAAAACATTATTAGTTATCTGCTGCTGAGTAATAAATTGGTACATGTAATGTGAGTGAAGAGTCTAGCATAGCACAATGCAGAAATCCAGGTGGCATCCGCTCTGTGTTCTCATCTGGAGGCTCAAGTAGGGAAGGATTCACTTCTAAACTCCCTCTGGTTGTAGACAATTCACTTCCTGTGGCTGTAGAATTTGTAGCAATTTGCTTATTCAAAGCTGGCAGTGGGAGAGAGTTTCTGCTGTGTGTAAGTCTCTTGCTTCAGGGAAGGCCTGGACTTCATCAAGGGTGTGGCGTATCTGATTAGGCCAGGCCTGTGCAGCCTGATCTGCTGTGATTGATGCAGTCAACTGATTGAGGACCTACATCCGTGAAGTCCTTTTCCTTTTGCCCTATTTTATTAGAAACAAGTCACATGCCTTCAACTCAAAGGGAGGGAAGGCATAGATACTAAGAGATGGGAATACTAAGGTTACTCCAGGGTGTGTCTGCCACATGTCAATAATTGCATCAACTCCATCCCACTACCACTCACCAGTCTTCCCCTATAAAGAAACAATTGGAGGTACTCTAGTGCAAACATTGTGCTACTTTGTGAGCCATAAATTCCACAGTCCTGGATGTCAGGGAGGCGGTGAGGTCCAGTCCGGAGGTAAGCCTGCCCATCATCAGCAGACAAGCCATGTGGAAACGAGTGGATGAGATCAGCTAGAGCAAGAGTAGACCAGAAAGAAGGAAACTGAGTAGCAGAACCTTAGCATTGATGTATCCAGAGGAGGGTGGGGCAGAGAAGAGACAGGGTAGCCATCGGCCATGGGGAGAGAAGAGGAATCTGGAAACCCAGGGAGTTTTCTAACTTCTTTTTTTAAGAACTCGACAGAGGTACAGTGCCAATGGATAGAAATGAGTGGTTTTGGTTGGGAAGGAAATACAGGTGATGAGGGTTTAGCAGTGAGGTAGAGAGGGGAGAATGGCCTGATCAGAGATTCGGGGTTAAAGTCCTACCAGGTGCTTCTGACCATCACAGGTATAGCAGATGTGTGAGTCTCATCCCAGGCTGGTTGAATCTCCAAAAGTGGGATGTTTTTTACTTCTTTAACAATTTTTAATTATTAATTTTAAAAATTATTCTTTGTTGGTATTAGTCCTTTTGTTAATTTGCTGTAGGGTTGGTTGATTGTGTTTGTGTAAGTTCACCAGATGGTGTTTGTTCACTGCAGCTAAGATTGGGAATGACTAGTCTGATCTTTCTATTTACTGGTTGTGACAGTGGACGAGTAACTGAACTGAGAAGTTCAGAATTTATTTCCTTAGCTGCAAAATAAGGGGGGATAAATTATTTCCCTGAGTCCCGTTAGCTCCAAGGGAATACAGAGAATGCCTCCCACTGAGAAAGCTCCATGGCTCTAAAGTACTGACTTTGAAGAATTGCTTGTAACAGTGATTTCCAACCAGTTTGCCTAAAGAAATTTTAAATCAAGCAACATCTGACTATTTAGATACTTTCCCTTAGATTGTCAAACTAAAAATGACAACCCCCAACACAACAATAGCTGTCTGGGGTGAATGAATTAAAATTATACCTATTCTTTTGTCAGACTGGCAAAATATATATATATTTTAGTGTGCTACAGGATTTTAGTAATTAGTTTTTGTATGCTATGAGTTGTTTGTTTTTTTTTAAAAAAGGTTGAAAATTGCTGCCATATAACAAATGCAGTTCCCTGCTCTTTTAAGGTTTTGAGATCATAGGCTTTAAAAAATTTGTCCTGTAGTTCATCACAGGTTAAAATTGTGGTTATTTAAATTCTCTACAGCAATTGGTAAATATACCTCACACCATTTCAAGCAATCTAAGTTCCCAAATCACACCGGAACATCAATATGCTCCAAGACAGAATTGTTCCCACCAACGAACTAGTCACCCACTTAGAAAAAAAAGTTTCAATTGATTTTTTTTTTGAGAGAGAGAGAGAGAGGGAAGGAGACAGAGAAATAGAAATGAAGTATCAATGAGATCTTCTTCCTGCACACCCCCTACCGGGGATAGAGCCCGCAACCCCGGCATGTGCCCTTGACCAGAATCGAACCCAGGACCCTTCTGTCCACAGACAAATGCTCCATCCACTGAGGCACATCAGCGAGGGCCGTGGTCTGCAAACTGCGACTCGCGAGCCACATGCGGCTCTTTGGCCCCTTGAGTGTGGCTCTTCCACAAAATACCACAGCCTGGGCGAGTCTATTTTGAAGAAGTGGCGTTAGAAGAAGCTTAAGTTTAAGAAACTTGGCTCTCAAAAGAAATTTCAATCATTGTACTGTTGATACTTGGCTCTGTTGACGAATGAGTTTGCCGACCACTGAGCTAGGGCAACCTGAGTCATCTTGATTCTTCTCTTCCTCGCTCCCACCTCTGCCCAATACAATCCATCGAGTCTTTGACATGAGCTCCAAAATATATGTTAGGCCCATCCATTGTTCCCCTTGTTCAGATGACCTCCACCTTGTCCACCCCGTGGCCATCCTTTGCACTACAACAGCCTCATGACACTCCCCCACCCGCCCCGCCCCCACCGCTGCCATTCTTGCCCATTTCCATCCATTCACATGGGAGCAAATAGCCCTTAGCAGTCAGACTGTCTCAATAGTCTCCCAAAACCTTCCCCATTGCTTCCCATTTACACTAAAAATCTGAATTTCTACCATGACTTGCAAGATCTTCTGTGTCTTGCTCTGGCTTCCTCTCCAAATGCATCCTGTGTTACTTCCTTGCCTCAGCACATGCGAGCCTCATTGGAAGACCTTGGCCCTGATTTCCTGCCTCGGTGCTTTTGTACATGGACATTCCTTCTGCCTAGAATTCTCCTCTCTGCCTATTTTAGGCCGTGAGGACTCCTCCAGGGAGCTGTTGGTTCCCTGGCCTCCCCCCTTATTCTCTGTCCCCGCCCCTTATCTGTCAATGATATGAAAGAAATAATTTTAATTGTTTGTTTACTACTCCCCTCATGAGCCTCGTGATGACGGGGACTGTTTTCTGTTGAATCTCCTGCACTGGGCACAGATCCTGGCACATTTATTTGTTGAATAAATAAGGGAACAAATAGCAATTAGAGCCATCAAACAGAGTCAAGGAATTTCCTTGTTATACTTCATTTCTATTGTTATTTTAAACCAAAACATGATGATCACTAAACACAGTTTCATTTCTCTTGGACTTATTAACCAAACAGACTTGAAATCTAAAATAGTTCAATTATGCTTAAAATGATTGACCTGTAGCTTCAGAAGCTCATTTCCTGGGGAAGCTTTCTTGGTTGGTTGCTGTCATCTGCTCTGAGCCGTAGTCTAGCAGATGGCTGTGGGTGGGTAGTAGCAGAAAATAGGTTTTGTTTTAAGATTCCCTAAGAGCTATTTTTCTGCTTATACAGAATTAGCGGTTGTGCTCAAGTATAAGAAAATTTGGGAGCAGATTGGCTAGCTGCTGGTTTTGTCATGGTGTTTGTGAGCTAGAAATATTTCTTCATCAAAGATTGCTGAAAGATTCGTATCCGTGGTTTGTGACTAATCAATATTTCCTTATGCATTATGCCTTCTGGGTGAGTGTCTGTCAAAAAATATCAGATTTCAACACACTTGCCAGAAATATAGTGAATTGGTGAAGCTTTCCACTTAACGTTCTTGATCCAACAAAGCTCAAGCAGTTTTTAGCTCTTAGTTTTAAGTCCTAAGTTTGAAAATATCAGGTGGCCGTGTTACTACCGTGTTTCCCCGAAAATAAGACATCCTCCGAAAATAAGACCTACCTCATGGAAACATAATACATCCCCTGAAAATAAGACCTAGCACATCTTTGGGAGCAAAAATTAATATAAGACACTGTCTTATTTTTGGGGAAACAGGGTAATGAACTTTTAGAGAGTTTAGTATACACATTTCATGGGTCTTAGGAGTCATTAACAATTGCGTGCCTTGAAATTAGTATTTTAAATATCCATTTGCATTTATGGTAATACTTAAGATTATTACATGTAAGTAGAAATTTATTATATTAAACTTTTGAATTGCAAGCTAACTTCTCAGAATGTATATATTCATGAATTCAGCCTAATTTCATTGGATTAAAAATACTTGTTTGCAAGTATTTAAATTAGATATATCTTTCAAACTAGTAATTTCATTGAAAAATCATAAATTAGTGGAGTAGTAAGCTCCTGCTAGTAATGCTCAAGAAATCTAGAGCCATCACATGGAAATCTGTATAAGGTGTCTTTTGATTTTAGTTACTTAAGTTTTCAAAATATCTGAATTTATCATTTTAAGCAGCAACAACTGTTGACCACTCGCTTTGTTTAAGACACCCTTGAGCACTGTTAGGGATATAAAATGTTAAGTTTTGGCCCTGTGGTAAAAAATATATACACGTGAACCAATGGGGAGGACGGAACACAGCCAACCGATGGTGGGTCTTGGTTCCAGCTCATGCATCGGCCAGATGGGAGGTTTAAATCCCCCTAACATGGTTCCCGGACTTTAGGGCTTCACACTGCTCTTAAAAGAAAAATCCAGCTCTCTGCCCTGGTCTGCACAGCCCTTCTTGACCTGCTGTCTGCTCAACTCTTAGAGCAGATTTATCTTGTCCTCTCCTGTGGCCACAAGGGCCTTCTGGTCTACCAGGTACCTATCAAGCTGTTCCTATCACAGCCTTGTGCTCTGCTTCCTCTAAAATACTCTTTCCTCACATTTTTATATGATTGTAGCTCCTTCTTATACAGTTTCCAGCCGAACTACATTCTCAGGGGGCCTTTCCCAACCTTTCCTAAATTCTGCAGTTAAGCTCTCTATCACTTCACTTTTGTTTTACTTTTGTCATAACATGTAATTCAACCTAAAAGTATCGGTGTATTTGTCCATTTACTTGCTTGTTGCCTGATTCTCTGCCTAGACTTCCAGTCTCATTAGAGCTGGAACAATGCCTGTCTTATTCCTGGCTCTGTCCTCGGTACCTCCTACAGCAGCCCGGAGTGTAAATAGAGGCTCAGTAAGTAGTTCCTGAATAAATAAGTGAATGACTGTGCTACGCTGATTCCATCAGGATTTCCTGATAACCTAAATAAATAAATTAATTAATAGACCTCTGGCTATTCCTTCAGAGATTCTAATACATTCTAATTGAGTCCTAGAGGTATGCTTTTTTTATTTTGTTTTTAAATGTTAGAAATTTCTTTATTATTACTGATTAAGCACCAGTTTAATATTGCAGATACTTTCCAGTTTGCTTTTAAATTCTGCCCCCCGCCCCCCTTCCCTGGGAAAAAAAAATCTCTCATGTATCTAGGTTTAGGAATCAAAATACTAGCAAGTGATTCCTTGGGATCTTCCGGTGAAGTCTATTCCTGCTTGACTGCTTTATTGGATTTTCCTGATGCTCTACTCTTTAAGACCATACAGGATATGTCTCATTCATTCATTCATTCATTCAATAAATATTCATTGAAGCCTATTATTCACTCATTCAATAAAGACTCATTGAAGGCCTATCACATACCAGTGCTTTTAGGTGCAGGGGTTGAGCCATTAAGACATTGCAGGAAGAGGTTCCCCATGCTGTCCCCATCCACCTCTGCAGATAGTTAGTCATGTTCCCATATTGATTAGCTTCTGGTTTGTTCTCACGGGGTTTCTCATCTCTGTTGCCTTGTGTTGTCTGTGACAATGAGTTTTTTGTTTGTTGCAATTTGAGTAGGTATTCACAGAATTCTGGAGGGTGTGGGATTTTGCACTCCCACTGGTCATAGTTTGAGTGTTCGTTTCCACTGAGCCTCACCAATAGTGCTTTTAGACCGTGGGTTTGTCAACCAGAGAGGTGAAGATACTGTTTCATATGGAAAGAGATTATCTTTTCATAAACTTAAGGACCACTTTTATGTTCACCATTTTTTAAATTGGATTATTGGTCCTTTACTTAATTTCTAGCAACACTTTATAAAACAGAAAAAAAATAGCACTTTATGATAGGATTGCAAGTATATGTCTTATGACTTGGCTTAATATATTTATTGTCACACATTTTTTTTTGTTTATGTAGTCAAATGCATCAATTTTAATGCCTTCGATTATGGAGGCATGGTTAAAAGAACTTTTCCTACTCATAAATTATAAAGAATTTATTCCTTGGTTATCTTCTAAGACTTGTATCATTTCATTTTTTTAATATTTAAACATTGATCCATTTGCAGTTTATCCTGGAAAATGATATGAGTGTAGGTTAAAGTTATTTGTCTAAAGTTTCATCAAACTTTTATTAGTAAGTACACTTTTTCTTCATTGATGATACTCTACCTTTATCATATCCTAAATTCTTACATATATTTGGGTCTATTTCTGTTTGTTTTTTCTGTTCTATTGGTGTTACCTATTTGTGTGCCAATATCTTATTGTTTTAATACTTAGGCTTTATAGTATTATAAATATCTGATAACTCCTCTTTTTATAAATTATTCTGCCTATTTTTTTCCCATTTTATTTTTCAATATCAAGTTAAAATCATCTTATTTAGGGTACCCTCCTTTGTCATGTTTAGTGATTTGGGGTCTAAATTCTATCCCACCGGATATTAAGGAAGGACCTTTTCTTTCTTAATGTTTGGATTTTACAGACACACTTTTTTTTTTTTAGGCAACATTCACACAACATAAATTTAATCATTTTAATGCAGTGGTTCTCAACCTTTCTAATGCCGCGACCCTTTAATACAGTTCCTTATGTTGTGGTGACCCCCAACCACAAAATTATTTTCATTGCTACTTCATAACTAATTTTGCTACTGTTATGAATCATAATGTAAATATCTGTGTTTTCTGATGGTCTTAGGCAACCCTGCTAGCGGTTCTCATGTCCCACAGGTTGAGAACCATTGCTGTAGAGCCTAAGACCAGGGATCAGGCCTAAACCTGCAGTCGGACATTTCTCTCGCAATCTGGGATTGCTGGCTCCTAACTGCTCACCTGCCTGCCTGCCTGCCTGATTGCCCCTAACCACTCTGCTGCCGGCCTGCTCGCCCCCAACTGCCCCCCTGCCAGCCTGCTCACCCCCAACTGCCCCTGCTGCTGGCCTGCTCAGCCCCAACTGACTCCCCTGCTGACCTGATCTCCTCCAACTGCCCCCCCCCCAACAGCCTGATCACCCCCAATTGCCCTCCCTTCCTGGCATGATCGGCCCTAACCGCCTCTACCTCAGCCCCACCACCATGGCTTTGTCCAGAAGGATATCCAAAAGGTCTCCTGGTCTAATTAGCATATCACCCTTTTATTAGTATAGATGCTGCTGTGAACATGTGTTTATTTAATTGGTGTGTTTTTTTAAATAATAGCTATCCTAGTGTTTGTGAAGTGATATCTCATTGTTTCGATTTGCATTTTCCTGATGATGAATGAAATTGAGCATGTTTTCATGTGCTTTTTGGCCATTTGTATATTTGAAATGTCTATTCAAGTATTTTATTTATGTTTTAATTGGGTTCTTTGTCTTTTTATGTTGAGCTTTACATATTCTGGATACCAGACCCTTATAATTTACTAATTTTTTATTTGTGTCTTCTCTCTTTTATTCTTTGTCAGCCTAGCTAAAGGTTTTTCAGTTTTGTTGATCTTTTCATAGAATCAACTTCTGGTTTCATTGATTCTATCATTCTTTTAGTCTGCATTTAATTTATCTCCTTTCAGATTGTTATTTCCTTCCTTGCTAGCTTTGGGTTTCGTTTGATCTTTTTTCTTTTTGTACTTCCTTAAAATGTAAAGCCAATGTACTGATTTGAGATCTTTATTCTTTTTTAATATAATCTTTTACTGATAAAAATTTTGCTCTGAGCACTGCTGTTTCAACATCTACCGTATTTGCCGGCGTATAAGACGATTTTTTGGCCCTGAAAAATAGTACGTATTTGCCGGCATATAAGACGACTGGGCGTATAAGACGACCCCCTAAAATTTCCACTAAAAATACAGAGTTTGTTATATACTCGCCGTATAAGACTACCCCCCACTTGGAAGCATATTTTTCAGGGCCAAAAAATCGTCTTATACGCCGGCAAATATGGTATAAGTTTTGGTGGATCATATTTTTGTTTTCATTAATCTGAAAGTATTTTCTAAATTATTTTGTGATTTCTTTTTGAACCATTGATTATTTGCAAGTGTGTCATTCAGTTTTCACACATTTGTTAATTTTTCTGTTTTCTTTCTGTTGCTGATTTCTAGTTTCATTCTATTGTGCTCAGCAAAGAAACTGCATAACTTCAGTGTTTTTAAATTTATCAAAACTTGTTTTGTGACTTAACCTATGGTCTATCCTGGTGACTGTTCGCGTGCACTTGGGGGAAATGTGTATTTCTGCTTTTGGGGAGAGTGCTCCATAGGTGGCTCTTAAATACAGTTGGTTGTAGTGTTGTTAATGTCCTCTATTCCCTTATTGGTCTTATTTCTAGGTATTCTTTTTTAAAAATATATATATTTTATTGAATTTTTACAGAGTGGAAAGGAAAGGGATAGAGAGCCAGAAACATCGATGTGAGAGGAACATCGACCAGCTGCCTCCTGCACACCCCTTACTGGGGTTGTGCCCGCAACCAGGGTACATGCCCTTGAACGGAATTAAACCCGGGACCCCTCAGTCCACAGGCCGAGGCGCTATCCACTGAGCAAACCCGATTAGGGCTAGGTATTCTTTTTTTAAAAAAATATATTTTATTGATATTTTACAGAGAGGAAGGGAGAGAGATAGCTAGAAACGTCGATGAGAGAGAAACATCCACCAGCTGCCTCTTGCACACCCCCTACTGGGGATGTGCCCGCAACCAAGGTACATGCCCTTGTCCGGAATCGAACACGGGACCCTTCAGTCCGCAGACCCACGCTCTACCACTGAGCCAAACCGGTTTCGGCTGGGCTAGGTATTCTTATAGCGAGAAAGGAAGGGAGAGGGAGAGAGAAAAACACTGATGTAAGACTGGAATATTGATGCTCCCCTACCAGGGACAGAGCCCACAATCCAGGCTTGTGCCCTGACAGGAACTGAACTGGCAACCCCTGAGCCACACCATCCAGGCCCCCACAGCAGTTCAGTCAACATTTACTTTACATATTTTGGGGCTCTCTTGTTTTGTCTGTTCATGTTTAAAATGTTACATTTTTTAATGAGTTGGCCCTCTTATCAGTATATAGTCATCCTTGTTTCTTGTAACAGCTTAAAGTCTATTTTGCTTCCAATATTATCTTGCATTTTTCTCATATTTCTGATATAGCCAAGCCAGCATTCTTTTGGTGACCATTTGCTAAAAATTATTTTTCCCTTTCACTTTCAACCAATCTGTGTATTGGGGTCTAAAGTGAGTCTTTTGTAGATAGCATATAGTCAGGTTATTTGTTTTTAATCCGTTTTTCCAATCTCTGCCTTTTGATTGAAGAGCTCAGTCCATTTATATTTAAAGCAATTACTGGTAAGGAAGGCCTGACTTCTGCCATTCTTCTCTTTGTTTTCTGTATGTAACACCTTTTCTCCTCCGTTTTATCTAGTACCGCCTTCTTTAGTGTTCAACTGACTTTGTGTGGTGATTCCCTTTCCATTTATTTCTGTGTGTGTCTTTTTCGAGGAGGCCTTCTGCGGCGCCTTCTCAGATGAAGCTACCTTCTCTTTGCTTCCCTGTCACAACACTCACACTTTAATCCACTGCAGACACCTCATCTGCCTCCACGCTCATCCTCAAGGTTAGACTTGAGGTCAGGGAGGGAGCTTGGTGCATGTATTAGGCACACACACACACACACACACACACACACACAAAATAACTTGTTGGTTGCATTGGATTGCTTCTTCTAACGGGAAAGCTCAAGTTGTCCCCTTTCCCAAGGTAGTCCCTTTCTGGACACCTGGGGCTCTCTTCCCCATCTTGAGAAAGCCCACGAGGGTGCAGCGGGCTGCTGGCTGTGGCACCTTGTCCTCTGGAGCTCTGTCAGGTCACCTCTCCGCACAGGGCCCTGCTCAGACCAGCAGGCTGCCTGTCAGTGAGCCTGGGAGCACCTCTGCCTCTGCCCGTGGCTCAGGAGCCCTTGGCCCTCACACAGCCACCCTCCACCACCCGCCCCGCCCGCCCCAACCTCCACCACCCTCCATCACCCGCCCCACCGCCTCCCAATTAGCTGAGAAGCTTTCTTGCCACTGACACGGGGCCAGGACTCCTGGACTCAGCGCCAAGAAGCCTCTTGTGCTAATTTATAACCACAATGCCCCGACGTCTAACCTTGAGGATGTCGGTGAGTCATGCACTCTTCCCGGGCCGGCGGCCAGGCCAGAGCACCGGGCCAGAGGCTGCTGGGCAGTGCCAGTCGGCACGGTGGGCACTGGCCATTCGGCATGCCTAACCTGGTCCCTTCACTGGCCAGTCTTTGCTGTTCCCCTGCCTCCGCCAGACCCAGCCCCCCAGGGAGGGGCGAGCCTGGGCGAGGAGGGGGGCTGGGGCCTGGGATGGGCTCCGCAGCCCTCGTGGCCGGTGCAACCAGGAACTGCTCCGGGCCGAGGGCCGCTCCTGGGCTGCAGGAACTCAGGCGGGTTCCCTTCTCTCTCTCAAGAAACTGCCTGTCCACGTCCTGCCTCCCCTGCCGCCTTCCCCGAGCTCCTGATGAGCATCCGCCAGGCCAGGAGAGGAAGACGTGCCCTGTGCCTGCCTGGTTAGCGCCCGCAGCTCGGGGAAAAGCACTCGTTTGTCGCTGCCTTAGGATGTGGCTTCCAATCACTGGTGCGTGTATGGCAAAGGCCGATAAGAATCGAATGCAAGCCAAGGCTGTCATTTAACAGTTCTCAGGGGCCACACTCAAAAGTGTAGAAAGACACAGGTGGAATTAGTTTTAGTGGCACGTTATATTTAACCCAATATGTTCTAGATATTCTCATTTCCACATGTTACCGATATTAAAGTAGTTAGATGGTTTACACTCTTGCCAACGCTGTGTGATGGAAGACTGTTTCGCCCTGCTTCTGTTTTTCACGTTGAATTGATGAAAATTAAATGCAAATGTAGAATTCAGTTCCTGGGTCCCTGGCCCCAACGCAGGCGACCAGTGGACACAGAGCTGGGGCCGCAGCGCTGGGCGGGAGCGGAGTGGTGGGCACAGGCCCGGGAGCGGAGTGGTGGGCACAGGCCCGGGAGCGGAGTGGTGGGCACAGGCCCGGGAGCGGAGGGGTGGGCTCGCCAAGGGGACCAGCTCTCCGGGTCTTACTTTGCCGTCCATCCCGTGCAGCAGCCCTGCCTTTTGTGTCCTGTGCTCCGGGGCTCTGACCCTGGAGGGACGCCCCTCCCAGGTCCTGGAGATAGCAAGCAGCTTGCGGCCAGCGCGCCTCTCATCCTGGCTACCCACCCAGAACCCAGGGCCGCCTCCACCTCCTCTGCGGGGCTCTCACACTCCACGCGCCACGGGCCCAGCCAAGGAGGGACGGCCCGGCGCCCCAGAGCCCGCCAGGAGGGTTCAAACAGCCCGTGCCAGCCCGCGCACCCTGCTCCCGGTTCCTCCCGGGAGACCACAATAGAGGCCGCACCTCCCTCCCTCCCTCCCTCCGCCTCCAGGGCTGCTAGGCTGGGCCGCTGCGTCTGGGCAGCAGGTCCCTTCTGAGGGAACTGCGTGTATAACCCAGTCCTCCCTCCCCACAGTCTTTTCCACGCCTTCCCACACCTGCTTAAAACACACCCAGGTACCCTGAAACCACCCTGTCCTGGGGCTCAGCTTCCCTGCATTGGCTTCCTCCCGTCTCCAACCCTGGCACCCTCCTCCCCGTCTCTTCTTTGTCCTGAGCATGGGACCCGGTCCCTTAGGCTCTTGTTTCCACAGGCAGCTGGGCAAGTGCAGGTGACAGACAGCGAGGCATCGGGGCTGGGACCCGGCCTGCACTGGGTCCCCCTTTATCTGAGGGCGGAGAGATTGCCCCTGAAATCCTCCTCCCACTGTCCTACTCCCTAATGCACCCGCCCTCAGCCCTTCAGGGAGGTTTGCAGACCATGTAACCACCCCCCTTGCCCAGCAGAAGGCATGATCCCTCTCATGTGGCCGCTGTGATTGCCCAGGAGTACCCCCTCCACAGGGAGTCTGCGGGGAGGAGGACATCCCTCCACAGGGAGTCTGCGGGGAGGACATCCCCTCCACAGGGAGTCTGCGGGGAGGAGGACACCCCCTCCACAGGGAGTCTGCGGGGAGGACATCCCCTCCACAGGGAGTCTGCGGGGAGGAGGACACCCCCTCCACAGGGAGTCTGCGGGGAGGACATCCCCTCCACAGGGAGTCTGCGGGGAGGAGGACATCCCCTCCACAGGGAGTCTGCGGGGAGGAGGACATCCCCTCCACAGGGAGTCTGCGGGGGGGAGGACATCCCCTCCACAGGGAGTCTGCGGGGGGGAGGACATCCCCTCCACAGGGAGTCTGCGGGGGGGAGGACATCCCCTCCACAGGGAGTCTGCGGGGAGGACATCTCTCCACAAGGAGTCTGTGGGGAGGACATCCCTCCACAGGGAGTCTGCGGGGAGGAGGACATCCCCTCCACAGGGAGTCTGGGGGAGGAGGACATCCCCTCCACAGGGAGTCTGTGGGGAGGACATCCCTCCACAGGGAGTCATCGGGGAGGAGGACATCCCCTCCACAGGGATTCTGCGGGGGGGGGGGGGGAGGACATCCCCTCCACAGGGAGTCTGGGGGGAGGACATCCCCTCCACAGGGAGTCTGCGGGGAGGACACCCCCTCCACAGGGAGTCTGTGGGGAGGACACCCCCTCCACAGGGAGTCTGCAGGGAGGACACCCCCTCCACAGGGAGTCTGGGGGGAGGAGGACATCCCTCCACAGGGAGTCTGTGGGGAGGAGGACATCCCCTTCCACAGGGCGTCTGCGGGGAGGACGTCCCCTCCACAGGGAGTCTGCGGGGAGGAGGACATCCCCTCCACAGGGAGTCTGCGGGGGGGAGGACATCTCCTCCACAGGGAGTCTGCGGGGAGGAGGACATCCCCTCCACAGGGAGTCTGCGGGGGGGAGGACATCTCCTCCACAGGGAGTCTGCGGGGAGGAGGACATCCCTCCACAGGGAGTCTGTGGGGAGGAGGACATCCCCTCCACAGGGAGTCTGCGGGGAGGACATCCCCTCCACAGGGAGTCTGAGGGGAGGACATCCCTCCACAGGGAGTCTGCGGGGAGGAGGACATCCCTCCACAGGGAGTCTGCGGGGAGGACATCCCTCCACAGGGAGTCTGAGGGGAGGACATCCCTCCACAGGGAGTCTGCGGGGAGGACATCCCTCCACAGGGAGTCTGTGGGGAGGACATCCCCTCCACAGGGAGTCTGCGGGGAGGAGGACATCCCCTCCACAGGCAGTCTGCGGGGAGGAGGACATCCCCTCCACAGGGAGTCTGCGGGGAGGAGGACATCCCCTCCACAGGGAGTCTGCGGGGAGGAGGACATCCCTCCACAGGGAGTCTGCGGGGAGGAGGACATCCCTCCACAGGGAGTCTGTGGGGAGGACATCCCCTCCACAGGGAGTCTGCGGGGAGGAGGACATCCCTCCACAGGGAGTCTGTGGGGAGGACATCCCTTCCACAGGGAGTCTGCGGGGAGGAGGACATCCCCTCCACAGGGAGTCTGCGGGGAGGAGGACATCCCCTCCACAGGGCGTCTGCGGGGAGGACGTCCCCTCCACAGGGAGTCTGCGGGGAGGACATCCCCTCCACAGGGAGTCTGCGGGGAGGACATCCCCTCCACAGGGAGTCTGCGGGGAGGAGGACATCCCTCCACAGGGAGTCTGTGGGGAGGACATCCCTTCCACAGGGAGTCTGCGGGGAGGAGGACATCCCCTCCACAGGGAGTCTGCGGGGAGGACATCCCTCCACAGGGAGTCATCGGGGAGGAGGACATCCCCTCCACAGGGAGTCTGCGGGGAGGAGGACATCCCCTCCACAGGGAGTCTGCGGGGAGGAGGACATCCCCTCCACAGGGAGTCTGTGGGGAGGAGGACATCCCCTGCACAGGGAGTCTGCGGGGAGGAGGACATCCCCTCCACAGGGCGTCTGCGGGGAGGACGTCCCCTCCACAGGGAGTCTGCGGGGAGGACATCCCCTCCACAGGGAGTCTGCGGGGAGGAGGACATCCCTCCACAGGGAGTCTGTGGGGAGGACATCCCCTCCACAGGGAGTCTGCGGGGAGGAGGACATCCCTCCACAGGGAGTCTGCGGGGAGGACATCCCTCCACAGGGAGTCTGAGGGGAGGATATCCCTCCACAGGGAGTCTGCGGGGAGGAGGACATCCCTCCACAGGGAGTCTGTGGGGAGGACATCCCCTCCACAGGGAGTCTGCGGGGAGGAGGACATCCCTCCACAGGGAGTCTGCGGGGAGGACATCCCTCCACAGGGAGTCTGAGGGGAGGAGGACATCCCCTCCACAGGGAGTCTGGGGGAGGAGGACATCCCCTCCACAGGGAGTCTGTGGGGAGGACATCCCTCCACAGGGAGTCATCGGGGAGGAGGACATCCCCTCCACAGGGAGTCTGCGGGGGGGGGGGGAGGACATCCCCTCCACAGGGAGTCTGGGGGGAGGACATCCCCTCCACAGGGAGTCTGCGGGGAGGACACCCCCTCCACAGGGAGTCTGTGGGGAGGACACCCCCTCCACAGGGAGTCTGCAGGGAGGACACCCCCTCCACAGGGAGTCTGTGGGGAGGAGGACATCCCCTCCACAGGGAATCTGCGGGGAGGACATCCCCTCCACAGGGAGTCTGCGGGGTGGTGGCCCCAGCTGCCTGCAGCCAGTGTGCATGCAGGAAGGCTGCTCCTCAGCCCCCAGGCCAGGCCACCGTGCTTCCACTCCTGTGTTCTCACCTCCAGCCCCCCTCCCCCCTCCCACCCCCCTCCAGGGAGGCAGGCATGGGAAGCATCCTGAAGCAGGGCCCTTCCCCACCTGCCTGCTGCCTGTGCAGGAGGCTTCAACTGTTCCAGAAATGGTTCTCAAAAGTCTAGGCTAGATAAAAGGTACTCAACCTTCAAGGTGCCTCAGAGCCGCTGGCGGGCTTGTTAAACGCTGATCTGATGGCCGGCCCACGGCCAGAGTTCCTGACTCAGTAGGTCTGACAGGGGACCCATGACTGCCACCCTGGGCAAACCCCTGCTCTGCACGCCCTGCTTCATGTACCTGCCACCACCTGCCACCTCGGGCCCCAGTCTCCGCGCCCCAACACCCTCAGGCATCCTTGTTTTGCAAGGCACATACCCTGAGCTTCCCGCGGAGAGCCGTGCTGACGTGGGCCATTTGCCCTTCCCCCTCAGCAGGCCTTAGACACTCTCTCAGAGAAAGCTCACTGGCCGGGAACAAACACCCAGCACCGTTCCACACTCTCTGCTTGTCACGCCCGGGCTATGATGGCAATGTGCAAAACCCCACAGAAGCATCACCTTAAACGACTGTCTCCTCCTCTGCCTCACCCTCAACCGAGTGACACCAGGGCCCTGATTCCAGAGCAAATACGGATTTCTGGGCTCGTTGCTCTGAGCTGTAAATATCACCGAAAAAATCAAAAGAAGGGTCTTATTTTAGAGAAACCCATTTCTCCCTGGCTCTCCTCTCCCGGTTGATTAAGAGGCTGGCTTTTCAGGAACCCCACCTCGGCTTCTGGAAGCCACAGCAGCACCCCTGGGACATTGAGGAGGAAAGCAGGGCCCCTCCCCCGCCAGCAGCGGGGAGCCTCGTTAAATGACAGCACGTTAAATGCACGCCTCGCTGAAACCCCCGAGCGACCGTCATTTCCGAGTGGTGATCGCCCGCCTGTCTGCAAGGACACCTTGGATGCTTCCCCAGATGGCTGCAGGCTTCCAAATTGGACCTGGGCTTTGCGCACTGACGTCTGCCTCCGCTGCCTCCCGGGGAGGAGGGGGAGGAGGAGAGAGCAGATTTTTAAAGAGCTCCTTAAATTAAAACCCACACCATCTCCAGTCTGCACGGCAGAAACGGCCTCAGCCGGGCGGGCATTCTCTCCGCGCCGCCGGTGAAGCCTGGAAATGGAGCGGAGAGAAGCTCTGCTCCAGCAGCCCCCGCCTGGCACTTAACTCTTCCTGCACCGGCGGCAGCAGGAAGCACAGAGCACATTTTCAGTGAGAGGTTCTGGATAGTAGAATCGCCTGGGGGAAGCATTTTGTTTTGTTTTAATACATTTTATTGATTTTTTTTCGTGTTTTTAAATATATTTTATTGATATTTTACAGAGAGGAAGGGAGAGAGATAGAGAGCTAGAAATGTCGATGAGAGAGAAACATCGACCAGCTGCCTCTTGCACACCCCCCACTGGGGACGTGCCCACAGCCAAGGCACATGCCCTTGACCGGAATTGAACCTGGGACCTTTCAGTCCGCAGACTGACGCTCTACCACTGAGCCAAACCGGTTTCTGCTTTTATTGATTTTTTATAGAGGGGAAGGGAGAGGGACAGAGAGTTAGCAACCTATATGAGAGAGAAACATTGATCAGTTGCCTCCCCCCACTGGGGATGTGCCTGCAACCAAGGTACATGCCCTTGACCGGAATCCAACCTGGGACTCTTGAGTCTGCAGGCTGCCGCTCTATGCACTGAGCCAAACCAGTCAGGGCTGAGGAAGTGTTGTTTTAAATACCCATGCCTGAGCTTCTCCCCAGACCACATCAACCCAAGTCCCTGAGGTCGGGGCCTGGGCATCACTACCCACCTCTGTCTCTAACGTGCAGCCAGCGTAGAACCCCACAGCTTTAAGGCTTCCCTGCCACTTACCGACCGGCCTGGTGACATTGAAAGACTGCTCAAATCCAGTTTCCCCGGGATCAGTGTGGTGGACGTTCTTTGCCTCCCAGAGCTGTGGTCAGTAGCAGAGGAAGTCATTGGGCACAGAGAGTGAAGAGCTCAAAAAATGGTAATTCTGTTTTTAAAAATATATATATTTTGATTTTTTTACAAAGAGAAAGAGAGAGAGATAGTTAGAAACAGTGATGAGAGAGACAACAATCAGCTGCCTCTTGCACACCCCCTACTGGGGATGTGCCTGCAACCAAGGTACATGCCTTTGACTGGGACCTTTCAGTAGGTAGGCTTACGCTCTATCCACTGAGCCAAACCGGTTTGGGCGGTAATTCTATTTTGAGCTTGGGTTAGCAATTGAGGAAAGATCTTGAGTGTAGAGATGAAGTGAGAAATAAAATTAAAAACAAAATCTAAGGAAATAAAAACAGCAAGCCATGGATTAGGAGACAAAATTCATAATTCGTATATCCAGTGAGGGACCCAGAATATAGAAAGAATCCCTACAAATCAGTAACAGAAAGATAAACAACCCAATAGCAAAGGATCAAAAGACTTGAACAGACGCTTCACAAAAAGAGATATAAGATCAACAAATAAGTGCATGAAAATATTCAACGTCATTAGGAAAATGCAGATTAAAATCGCAACAGCAGGAATTCAAAAGATTGATAATACCAAGTGTTGGTGAGGATGTGGAGCAATTGGAATATTGTAGGCAGGCATGTAAAATGGTACAATCACTTTGTACACTTGTTTGGTATATAAAGTTAAGCATATACTCAAAATGCAACTCCAATTCAAACCCAGGATGAATGAAGAGCTATGTCTACAAAAAGACTTCTGCACGAATGTGGACTTCATTTATAGAAAAACACTGGGAACAGCCCAATGTCTACCAACTGGTGAGGCGATTAACAAACTGTGGTTGCTACTCAATCTTAAAAATGAATGAGTTACTGATACAACCTAGATAAATATCAAAACCACTACGTTGTAAGAAAGAATCCTGACACTGAAGAGATAATTCTGTTTGATTCCATTCCTATAAAGTCAAACCAAACAAATCTAATCTGCGTATGGTGATAGAAAACCAATCAGTGGCTCTGTCTGAGTGGATGGTTGGGATTACATGGAGAGAGGATGAAAATGTTCTAGTTCTTGTTGGGGTGATAGATACCTGAGATGTGCATTTGTCAACTTTTACAATTAAACCTGTGCATTTTAATGTATGCAGGTTATACATCCAGAAGAAAGAGTTTGAGGGAAAAAATAATAACATTTCACACTAGAGACCCTATGTGGACAGGTGCAAAGAATGGATGCTGAAAGATGGATGAGTGCGCAGCCAAGCTCACCACCAGCTGTTTCGCTTGTCAGGGAAGGAGTCTGTGCCTAAGAGGAGGCGCAAAGCATATTTACTTGGCATATTAACCGAGGATATGTGCCCTCCACAGAGGACTGTGATCTGCTTTCTACGCTCTCCATTCTCCAAGGTTTGTGTAAATAAAATCTTTGGACAAGGCCAAAGATTCATGTGGGTTTTCAACTTACATATTTACCGGAGGCTAATTATTAAATATGAGGTCTTAACCCAGCCAGCAAGTTAACTCTCGAGCAAACCTGAAGAGGTTTCCACTGGCCAGAGAATGGACAATTTGAGCACCGCTGAGGATGATGGCCACAGTGGATAGAAGCACATCAACCCTGTGTGAATGCATGAGCATACACTTATATTAATGACAACAAAAGTAAATCTAATTGGTCACCATTGGAGGATACTGGGAAACCGGGCCATTATTTGGAAAAGTGTAAATAAAATGAAAGAATTAACCATTTATCCTGCCTTCTCCCTACTCACTGTACCACCAGGTAAAGCAAAGATAAGGAAAAGTTTACTTTTAAAGAAGTATTTCAGCTGATAAATGAAGAAAGAATAGTGGATTTTGAATATTACAATTTTGGACCTGGGTGTATTGTTAGCTGTTAAGATGACAAAAAGGACAACCAGACATCTTCTACCTCCTGCTGGAAGCACACACCACCATCCAGCAGGCACTCATGCTGAAAACACCTAGCCTGAGCCTGAGTAAGCCGACAGACCCAAGTACCCATACAGAAAAAGGAAGAACTTGTTAAATAACACCCATGGGATGCAATCAGCAAAATCCAGACTTGGAAAACTGTAGGACAATCTTTTTTTTTTTTTCTCCCAACAAATTAATTGTAAGGAAAAAAAACACATAGAAGGCAATTTACAGATTAAAAGAGATTGTAAACACATGTCAACCAGTTGCAATGATTAAAATGCGGACTTTACTTGGAGTCCAATTCAAACAAACTGTAGAAAAAAATGCCATTTATGAGACAATTGGAGTTGTGGGTATTTCTGAGATATTTGATAATATTAATCTATTGACATTGCAATTATATATAAAAAGGAGTCCTTATATTTTTTTGAGATTGATATTGAAAAAAATGTATAGATGTAATAATATTATATGTGGGATATGCTTCACCATAATATGGAAGGAGCAAGAGTATGGGGATATAGATAAAGTAAGATTGACCATGAGCTGGTACATTCTCCTCATGTTTAAATTGAGGAGGTATACAGAGGAATTCATTATACCATTTGGCCTACTCTTGTCTGTATTGGAAATTTTTAATAAACATTTTAAAAGGGGGTCTGGGACAAGGTTTTGATAACACTACTACCTCTTTTGAGCGTAGTTGTTTTGGATCCTGAATTAATTCTCAGCCTTGATAGGGGGAAATATGCTTAAATATCTCTGTCAAAATGTAAACGTAACATTAGGTACATAGAGAGTAAGATATAGAGTTTTTAAGTAAGGGAGGCATTCTGCAGTCTGTTCTATGCTTCTTTGTCTCTGGATCTATTTTGTTCATTAGAGTCCACATATGAGTGAGATCATGTGATAACTGAGGCGGAAGATATAGGATCCTTGAAAATCCAGTGAAAGAAAGAGGGAAATACAGGAACATCCCAGTGAGAAGCTTTCTTATTGCTTAGTTAATTCCAGGTGCCTGTTTGTGTAAAGAGGACCCTTTATGTTTGTACATGCAAGAAAAATGGAAGCCCAGACTGTTGACTCTGAGCAGGGTTTCAGTAGGAATAAAGGCAGATTCCATCTTATTTATTTGCACTTATTTGAATTTTTAATAGAAATGTATTGGCTTATGGAACTTTTGTTAAATATTTAAAAGACATGACAAATTTCAGCCACACATGGGGACTGGTTGGCCTTGAATTTCTAACTCCGTTCCCTGGGGCCGGGCCCAGCTGCCACCTTTTCACGTCTGCCCCAGGTGATACCATGCAGGTAGGTCAGGGATCACACTTGGGAAAACTGAGTCCCCGGGTTAGTGGAAATAAGGGGAGAGCAAGGTGTCTGGATGACAGGCTATTCTGGGCAGACGGAAGAAGGTCCAGAGCTTCTGTCCTTGGGTCCCTGCCATCTCCTGGCTCAGCCTGGAACTCGGTAGGTGTTCGACAGGCATTCTTGCACATGCAAGTAAGTGTGCAAATGAACAAGTGGGTGGGAACTGGAGCAAGGGCAAGCGATTACAAGTTCCAGGATAAGGACAAGGAGGGGACTGCTGAGCGGAGTGGAGAGGAGTGTACTGGAGCAGAACAGGTTCACACGATGCAGGAATCACTGATGAGACACAGCACTGCCAGCATGATGGTGCTAAGCTCCCATTTCACCATCCCTGGAACAAAGACAGGGACAGTATCCACATCATGGGCTTCGTAAGGATAACACATGTGTTTCATATAGGGCCATGTATGTACTGCTCAGCAGGGTGAGTGCCCATTAACTGTATCATTCATATTACCACTTGCGTTATTATTAGTGTGTGGAATTGACTGTCCAGGCCCTCGGTAACTGTGCAGGGGGTCTGTAAGTGTTGGCAGTCAAGCAGGAAGAGGTGAGATTGCTGAATGACAACAGCTCAAAGATGAGGGATTTAAGTAAAGCCTCAGGGCAGGGTCCGGAGAAAGCCACCCACCTCGCAGCCCCAGAAACTCCTCAGGGAAGAACGCCCCTTCAGAGCATTCTGGGAAGTCAGAGGCTGGTTGGCTTGGAGGCGGAGTCAGTGCTCCGGGAAAACAGATATGGTTCCCTTCCTCCTGCCCTTCGGTATCACCCATCTGATCCTCAGTGACACAGACAACCAAAATGCTCACTCCGATCACTCTTCCAAGGCTTGGACATTAGGAGTATGGAGATTTGCTCTGGCCAGTGTGGCTCAGTTGGTTGGGCATTGTCCCATACACCAAAAGGTGACAGGTTTGATTCTAGGTCAGGACACATATGTCGGTTACAGGATTGATCTCTAGTTGGAGCATTGATCTAGTTGATCAATGTTTCTCTCTCTCTCTCAAATAAACATATTCTTGGGTGAGAATTAAAAAAAATATTTTATGATTATGGAGATTTGCTGAAATCTGTAATTTGGAATTTGAGATTCATATTCTGAAGTGGCCAGTTTGGTTTTCATGAGATGCTAAGTTTTGTCTGTCCGTTTGATTTTTCCTTCAAAGAAATATTTCAAAGTCATAGCAATTTAGTTTAATTGTTTGGGCATCAAAATTCAGGTTAGGCCGAAACTGGTTTGGCTCAGTGGGTAGAGTGTTGGCCTGCGGACTGAAGGGTCCCAGGTTCTATTCAGGTAGGGGGCATGTGCCTTGGTTGAGGGCACATCCCCAGTGGGGGGGGGGGGTGTGAAGGAGGCAGCTGATTGATGATTCTCTCTCGTCAATGTTTCTAATTCTCTATCCCTCTCTCTTCCTCTCTGTAAAAAAAATCAATAAAATATATATTTAAAAAATTTAGGTTGGACTCTTTTGAAAAAGCTTTACTAAGATATATAATGGACAAGCAGTAAACAAAACATAATTAAAGTGTACAATTTGACATACACATACTTGTGAAAATATTACAATAGCTAGGCTGACATTTTATAAAAAATTAAAGTGTAGTAATTGCCCCTTTCAACAATGCACACACACACACACACACACACACACACACACCCCACAGGCACACTCCAATGTTTTCATATGGTAAGAAGGACTACCCTGATCAGAATTCATCTTAGGTACATAGGACATGCAAAATTTATTGGTTTACTGTTTTTTGTTTGTTTGTTTGTTTGTTTTAAAATATATTTTTATTGACTTCAGAGAGGAAGAGTGAGTGGGAGAGAGATAGAAACATCAATAATGAGAAAGAATCATTGATTGGCTGCTTCCTGCACACCCCCTATTAGGAACCGAGCCCACAACCCAGGCATGTGTCCTTGACTGGAATCTAACCCAGGACCTTTTAGTCTCTAGGCTGACACTCTTTTCACTGAGCCAAACCAGTTAGGGTGGTTTTCTGGTTTTTATTATAATAACGTTTACTTTTACAATGGTTTTAGATTTACTGAAAAGTTGCAAAGGCAGTGCAGAGAGTTCCTGTGTCCCCTGTTGGTAACATCTTATATTACTACTACCCGTGTTTCGTCGAAAATAAGACATCCTCCAAAAATAAGACCTACTTCATGAAAACATAACACATCCCCTGAAAATAAGACCTAGCGCATCTTTGGAAGCAAAAATTAATATAAGACACTGTCTTATTTTCGGGGAAACAGGGTAGTAGCCCTGGGCACGAATCTGTGTGCCAGTAGCTGGCCAATAGCTCACTGCTGCCCTCAGTAGCTCTCTGCCCACTATCCTGCCCTCCTGTAACCCCCCCCCAACCCCGCCCTGCTTCATAGCTTGCTGCCCTGCCCCCTTCTATGGCTCCTGCTTGTAGCTCGCTGCCCCACCCTCCTGCTGATCTGTGATCCGGTCGTTACGCAGTCCTCCTTACACTTCACGGCATAACAACCATTTGCATATTACATCTCTATTAGATAGGATGGTGTGTTCGTCAGAGTTAATGAACTAGTATTTGAAACATTATAATTAACTGAAGTCCATATTCAGATGTCCTTCGTTTTTACCTAGTGTCATTCTTCTGTTTCGGGATCCTGTCGAGGATACTGCATGACACTTGGGCGTCATGGTTTGTTACACGCCTCTTGGCTTCTTTGAGCGGACTCTGACAGTTTGAGGAGTATTGATCAAGTATTTTATAAAATGTTCCATTCCTTGGGCTTGTTTAGTGCTGTTTTCACGATTAGACTGGGATTATAGGTCTTTGAGAGGCAGACCATGGGGAAGTGCCATTCTCATCACACTGTATCAAGGGTACACGCTATCAGCACAGCTTATCACAAAGATGTTAAACTTGATGGTCAGTGGTGTTTTATGTCATATAAAATATCCAGAATATGTCCCCAAAAGAGATTCTTAAAAATGTCTACTAGGAGAGTGTAGCCCCTTTTTTAAAGACAAGATAAAGTAAATCAATATTTCATTAAGTCTGGTGGTCGGTCACAAGGCTTTGTGGCCTCACTGAGCCTCGTAAGACCGGAGAGCAAAGGGTCTGCTGGGGAGGGGCTTGTGTCCCTTAAATACCTGCACTGACCGAGCTACTTCCTGCAAGTGTGCGTTCTCTGCTCCCTGAGCTCACAGAATCCTCCAGAGCGGGGACCGTGTCTTCGGATTGGTTTGTGTGCACTCAGCATCAGCCCTGAGCTGCTCAGTGCTCCACACAGCAGGTGCCAATATGTGCTTGCTAAGTAGCTGAGCAGGTGCTGCATGGTCCGGGATGAGAGAGGACCTGCCCCCTGGCCTCGCCTCCTCCTGCCTTTCCTTCCTTCCTATGCCTCAGGCACCTCTCTGCTGGCAGGAAGAGGGCGGGCGAGAAGGAACCTGGGATAGGATGTCAGCTTTCCTTGGGTTCTTCGGGGGAGGGTCAAGGATGTGGGGCTTTGGGAAGAAGCAGCAGTCAACCATTTTTGCGGGGAAGGGAGGGAGGGAGAAGGACACAGGTAGGAGGTTAGTATTTTGTGGGTTTCGCAGTGACTTTGTTTTTGTCTCACTTTATCACAGTATCAGAGCGGCAGTGTCTGCAATTGGTGTTCCGTGAGATCATCCATGTCCTGACCTTGGTGTTCCATGAGACCATTCATGTCAACATTGGTGTTCCATGAGATCCTGCATGTCCTGACCTTGGTGTTCCATGCTATCCCTCCGTCCTCATGCTGGTGTTCTGAGATGGCTTCTGCGCGGCAGGATAACAACGCGCCTTAGCCGTGAGCATCAGAAGAGCTCTGCCAACGTGGAGGCCAGCCCTGAGCGTCAGACCGGTGTGCAGGAGTCAGGGGCTGCCTTTTTCTTTCTCAGTCACTTGGATCTTCTTTTATTTCTCTTCCAAGAGCTTTGCAGGGGTTTTCTCCTTTTGTCCTCATGAGGAAGGCATCTGTCTCAGTTTGGCTTCCCTGGAATGCGGAGCCTGAGACAAGGATGTGGCTGGAGCTTGTCTCAGGAAGCAGGAGGGAGAAGGCAGGGACGGTGGGAGAGAAGGAGGGAAAGTCACCCCAGAGGATGCTATGGAGATTGCCGCTCTAGGCATGAGAGCCTCTATGCTCCAGGATCACCAGGAGCACGCAAAACACTCCCTACCCTTCCCCCAAGATCTTCTGCCCAAGTTGGAGGTGCCAATCCCCCCCAGCTAGGCAATGGGCCCACTGGGTCCCAGCTGCCTTGGTTGAGGGTTGCTGATGGGGACGCTGACTGCTCTGACTTCCAAAGCAGGGTCCCCGCTTCTTCAGAGAAGGGCCTGAGGCGCCGAGATGGAGGCCTGAGGCTTGGAAGCGCCTGACCTGCTTCTCAATTGCAAAATGTTAGCAGGAGAGAGAGCCCCCAAAGGACCTTCCGCCCCAGCTGGCGCTGACAGCACGTGTGAGTGTGAGAGACTTCAGCATCCCTCCTGATGTACCGGTGAGGGGAGGTAGGCGTGGGGAGGTGAATGCACATGTCCAAGGTCACACAGCCATGATGACACAGGCAAGATTGTCGCTCAGGCAGGGTCTTTAATTCGTCTTGTACCTTTTAACCGTATGCCTTTCTGGCCGCTGTTTGGCTGTGTCTTGCTCATGACTTATGGATCCCATTCAACACTCTCATCTTGATGCACTTGCTCCTGGCCCTGTGCCAGGGGAACCCATCGGTTTTTACTTGGCGAGGCCCTCCTGGTTCATTTGTCTCCCTTCCCCACGTCCCTCCGAGCCTCGTCACGACAGGCCCGTGTCCTGAAGTGCTCCTTCCCCCCACTCCCCCTCGGCCAGTGCTGTCTCCTAGCCAGTGAGTAATGGCTGATATTCCCGCTTGCGCTGCGAAGTTTGCCCGGATTGGGGGGGGGGGATGCTGAGCCTGTGGTTGAGGGAGCTCATGGCTTTCTTCACCCACATCACATTGCAAATGCGGCGCCCATGGCCTCACTTGTCGATGGTCCAGAGACTGGTCCCTGTTGTCCCCCTGCATGCCCATGCCCACTGACCTGTCTGTGGTGTCAGACCTCATTAGCCACCTTAGTCTAATGGTTTCATCCAAACGGCCTTTGTTAGTCTTTCTATTTTAGTCTCAAATCCCTAGAAGTCAAGGACCATCTCAAGAGTAACGTGGGAAGAGGCTTGCTGACTCACCCTGCGGCTGAGTCAAATTTTCTGGGTTGGATCAAAAATGAGTTGTCAGCCGAAACCGGTTTGGCTCAGCGGTAGAGCGTCGGTCTGCGGACTGAAAGGTCCCAGGTTCGATTCCGGTCAAGGGCATGTACATTGGTTGCGGGCACATCCCCGGTGGGGGGGTGTGCAGGAGGCGGCTGGTCGATGTTTCTCTCTCATCGATGTTTCTAGCTCTCTATCTCTCTCCTTTCCTCTCTGTAAAATATCAATAAAATATACTAAAATATATATATATATATATATATATATATATATATATATATATATATATATCTGCTTCTTCACCATTCTTTTAAAAAAAATTGAGTTGTCAGAGAGGCACAACAGCTGGGGCTGTGGTGTCAGATGCTACACAGGACTGTCCCAGGTCACGTGCCTATTTTATTAGCTCCTTGGGCTGAATAACCCTGTATGTGTTCTTTCCTTTCTGGCCCCAAAGAATGATTGCTAGTGAGGTCTGAGTAGACATGTGACTGGGGATGTGGAGCAGCTTCCTGCGTCACCCACTGGCTGAGAGGTGAACAGGGATGGACCATCCCCGCTGGGCGTGGACATGGGCGGGGAGTCAGTAAGGGGACAACTGATGGCCTGGCTACTAGGGGTTGCTGTGGGAAAGCCTAGGAACCTAGACAATGATGGAGAAGCTCTGAAGTCCAGGGAACTGAGTCCAGAATTTGAGATCAGAAAGGAGGCAAAAACAAACAAACAAACAAACAAACAAACAAACAAACCAGGGCTCCAGCTAGCTGCTGGTCAGCATCCAGAGCATTCCAGAGATAGCCAACAAGAGCAGCAATAAGGAATGGGGGCTAGACACACGGGCAGAGCACCAAGGCCCCTCGCTGTGGCTCTCTCCTCTGCAGGGGCATGGATGGGCTGGCCGGCACATGCCTGCGGCCAGAGGTAGAGCTTGGGGGCATTCATGACTCAGGCAGAGAAGAGGGTGGCTAGGCCCGTGGCTCTGCAGGCCTTTTGGTTTTCTAGGCGTCTTCATCTCCTTGGACACCTTGGTCTGACCTTCACTCCACTGAGACCTCTCCTGGGGAGTTCACTGTCTGCTGACTGTGCTGTTTGTTGTCTGGAGGGGGGCAGAGTTTGCAAGGAGGCAGCTGGTAGGTGCCAGCAGCAGGTGGAAGCAGAGCCTGGGGTCAGGAGATGGAGAGGGCTGGACACTGGTGTCCAGGAAGAATTTTTGCTGATCCTCTAGGGCTCAGCTGCCCAATGTCCATTAGAGCTCGGAGCCAAAGTGGCTTGGCAGTTTCGGCAGTATTAATGGTATGGGAGAGAAAATGGGGTCAATGCAAGAGAGTACAGTACTGGCACACTCACTAGCACTCCTGTTAAAGAATTTGGAAAAGCCCAAGGGTTGCTGCAGCAGTTTTAATATTTTGTAATAAATATTGAAGGGAGGTAATTGGGAGAGCGACACCGAGAGGAGGAAATGCCCCCAGGAAAATATTTCCTTTGTTTTCAGTTCATCACTTCTTGTGGGAGCCTCATCCCTTGCGTAAATCCCCTAGCATCAGTGACATCAGCAAACCAGGATTAAGCACCTACTGTGTGCGCAGCACATAGGCAGGCACTTAAGAAGCGAAGAAAGAAGTGGGAACATCCCTGCCCTCCAAGGGCTCACAGTTGCGACAGGAAGGGGTCAGTGGAACTCGCACAAGGGGGCCTAGACCGGGTCTAGGAGAGGGGCTGGGATGTTGCTGCCTTGTGTAACAGATGGAACCGTGTTTTGCCTTTAATTTCAGTATTGTTCTTGGCTGACCGCTTCCATCATGTGGCTGCTTTTTCTGGCCACAGCAGCCTGCTGGACAGGGTCCTTAGTGGCCCACACTGTTGTTAGAAGCATTGAGTCAGGAACATTGGGCAACTTACTCATCCTCTCTGACCCTCGGTTTGCTCATCTGTAAAGCAAGACAGTTGGAGTTTGGAGTAGACTCTTATCAGAGGCCTTTTAAAGGCCAGTGGAGTGGTGCTTCTCATACTCTGACAGCAGTTGACTCACCTGGGGTTCATATTAAAATGCAGGTTCTGCCCCGGCCAGTGTTTCCCAGTGGTTGGAGCATCTATCCAAGCACCAGCGCATTGCAGGTACAATCCCCAGCCCCAATTGGGGTGCTTGCAGGAAGCAACCAATGTCTCTCTCTCTCTCTTTTTCTCTCTCCTTCCCTTCTATTCTCTTTAAAACTCAATGGGGGGAAAATATCCTCAGGTGAGGATTAACAGAGAAAAGGAAAAGAGCAGTTTCTAGCTCAGTAGGTCTGGTTGGGCCTGAGAGTCAGTGCTATGGCTACGGGGTTAAGGTCCCAGGCGATGCTGAGGCTGTTGGTCCATGGGCTGCACTTTGAGTAGCAAGAAGGATCACGTCACATGATATAATGGGAAGGTCCAAGGCTTCCCGTGAAATGGCCCTGAGTTTGAAGCCCAGTGCTGCTCTTTGCGGTTGTGGACACATTCTGAAACATCTCTGAACCACGGTTTTCTCATCTGTTAAATGGGAACAACACTGCCCTCCTTGTCGGAGCCTCATTCCTTGTGCAAATCTCTCCCGCCCACCCTCCTGCGGTGGGGCCAATGAGATCAAGTTTGCAAAATGGGTCCCATCATGCTCCTCTGTAGAAAGCATCCCACAATCGACAGGTGCTCCCGGCCCCTCCCTCCCGGGAACCTCTCCACACCTTCGCCGCCAGGACCACCATCACCGAACACACACAGAATCTATTCATCGCTCAGGCCTCTCAGGGGAAGTCACTGGGTCCGGGTGCCGGGTGTGGACTTTGCACGCGTTTGGCTGCTACAGAGGAGCAGGATCTGCCCGAGCTCTTTTGAATTAAACTTTTGAATTAAACGTCCCCTGTGGCAGCGAGGGCTGGCCTTTGGGTGAGTAAAATGCGCAGGTGGTGCTGGTGCTCCTGCAGGCGACACTCACAGGCTGTGACCCCTGCACTCCCGGGGGGCCTCTCACAGGCTGTGACCCCTGCACTCCCGGGGGGCCTCTCACAGGCTGTGACCCCTGCACTCCCAGGGGCCTCTCACAGGCTGTGACCCCTGCACTCCCGGGGGGCCTCTCACAGGCTGTGACCCCTGCACTCCCGGGGGGCCTCTCACAGGCTGTGACCCCTGCACTCCCGGGGGGCCGCTCACAGGCCCCCACTCGCTCCCTGACCCCATGCTTCCCAGGGGCGCTCCTGAGCGGCTTGGAGACTCGGCGATGCAGGAGAGGTAGTTCCTCAATTTGCGGTAAAGGTCCTCTGGCCTGACCAGTTCCTCAGCGCCGCTTCGCAGAAAGAGAGGCAAAGCCCTGAGGCCTCAGCTGCCCCGCCTTGCTGATGCTGGTCAGTCCCAAAGTCCCTTCACTGATCCATCTGTTCCCTGCGACATCCGCAACTTAAACTCCACTGGTCTTGGCAGTCCTGGAAAGCTGCTCCTCAAGTGTGTTTCTGGCCAACAAATGCCTCTCTTTTTGCAGCGGGGTGTATCAGCAAATCCTTGTCAGCTCAGCTTTCAGAAGGTGGCAGGAACCAGATCCTCTCTCACACCTCCCTGTCCACGGACCGGCCTCTCTCCTTCTTCTCACCGCCGCCCGAACCACCCCGCTGGTTTCCCGGCGTGTGAGTTTGCTAGGCCGCTGTAAGGAAAGCACCACAAACGGGGTGGCTTCACGGCTCCGGAGGCGAGCAGTCTGGAATTCAGGGGTCAGCCATGCGCCTCCCTTGCCAGTGTCATGTCTGGTCACCCAGGTGTGGACTGTGGCCTAGCAGCGAAATGCCGGTCTCTGCCTCCGCTGTCACATGGCCGCCTTCCTCCGGGTGTCCCCGTGGCGTCACAGAGCCTTCTCCCTGCGTGTCTGTGGACACATTTCTTTCCTGAGGACACCCTAGTGACCTCATCATAACTTAATTATATTCGCAAAGACCCTATTTCCAAATAACCTCACAGACCCTGGCACTGGGGGTAGGACTTCTACAGATCTTTTTTTTTTTTTTTTTTGGGGGGGGGGCGTGGTAGGGTGGGGACAGCACAATTCAAGCCATAGTACCCTGCTTCCAGATTTACCTAATCCTCCTCATTTTCCACACGTCTTTTTATTTTTATTTATTTTTATTTTTTTAAAATATATTTTTATTGATATTTAACAGAGAGGAAGGGAGAGAGAGAGAGAGCTAGAAACGTCAATGAGAGAGAAACATCGACCAGCTGCCTCCTGCACACCCCCCACCGGGCATGTGCCCGCAACCAATGTACATGCCCTTGCCCGGAATCGAACCCGGGACCTTTCAGTCCGCAGACCGATGCTCTACCACTGAGCCAAACCGGATTCGGCTCCACATGTCTTTTTATAATTCAAATCAGATCACGACACTCCCTTGTTTAAGCCTTCCACGGCTCCCATCTCCATTTAAAATAGACCCACCACTGAATACGTGCTACCAGGACATATGACCCTGAGGCCTGCCCCTGCCCCCGTTGACCCCTTCAACTCCATCGCCCATGGCTCTCGGCTGCTATAGCTCTGCGCCTCGCTCACTGCACCCCAGCTGCTGGTCTTGCGGTTCCTCAAACTCTTGTGGTTGCTCCAGCCTCAAACAGCCTCTGAGCCTGAGATGTTCTCCTTTCCCATAGTCACAGGCCTCGCACCTTCGCGTCATCCAGGTCTCTGCACCTCAAGCGCCACTTCCTCGGAGTCATCTGCTTTATTTACACCATCTCTTATTTCCTTAACCGGCTTTTCCTCCACAGCACGCATCACACCAGTCGATGTCCTATATCACAGCTTTGGGCACGGCCAGCTGCTCCCCTACTGCACTAGGGGTTTCAGGAGGACAAGGTCTCAAGCATGTCTATATCCACAGGGCATGGATCACGGCAGCCGCTCAGTCAGTAGTTGGTGAATGAATTCACGAACACGCGCCTCAGTTGGTGATCTTCCTGTTTCTTCACCAGGGCCATCCTTTCCTTTTCTTCATGATGCTCCCCCTCCCCCCCTTCCCCCGGTGCCCTTTCAGTGTTGCCATTTGCCATGCAGTGAATTATTTTAAATGCATGGTGTGTGCGTGTGTGTATCCTTGACATTTTCGTGTATTTCCAACGTGACTTTTTTTAAAAAGCAGTCTCCAGGAAGCTTCTTATACTTCTTTGACCTTTAAAATGCTGCCAGAGAAGGATTTTTAAATCCTGCTATCTCGAGGATGCAGGGGTTTATCTTCTATTGCCCGAGGACCAGCATCTGGTTCCTCCTCTAGACTTCCATTCTCATTCTTCTCTCCAGTTCAGGTCTTCCTTCTCTTCCTGGACCATTGCAATAGCTCTCCCCACTTTCAGATTCTCCCCTCCCACCAATTTATTTTAAAGAAATAGTTCTATTGAAATATAATTCACATGCTATATATTTTATCTGTTAAACGGGTACAGTTTAATGGCTTTTAATATATTCACAAAGTTGTGAAACCATCACCACAATCAATTTTAGAGTATTTTTATTATTTATCCCCCCCCCCCCAGAAGTCTCACATCCCTTAGCCTTCACCCAGCCCCAAACTCCCCATTCCCTCCCCAGCCCTAGCCAGCCATTAATCCACTTTATGTCCCTATAGGGGACTTAGCATATTATGGCATTTTATATCAATGAGGTCATACAACAGGTGGTCCTTTGTGACTAGCTTTCTTTGCCTAACATAATGTGTTCAGGGTTTATCCATGTGCATTTATCACTAAATTCATCTCTTATAATTAAAAATATAAAAGAAAATAATTCAGTTCTTATGATTGCTGAATAGTATTCTATTGTGTGGATACATGACAGATTTTTAAAATTTTCTTCGTGGGTGAGTTTCATTTGCTATCTAATTTATTGGCATTCAGTTACTCATAGTATATTTGCTTATATTCCTTTAACTTCTGTAAGTTCAGTAGTGATGTCCCCTATTTCATTTTTGATTGACCAAAAGATAGCTGCTACTGTGCTAAGAGATGCAGTTGACTGAAATTATTTGTAATTTACCAACTAAGTTTTCCCCTGGAAGACCTTCAGAGTCCCAAAATAGCTGTATGTCCCTTAGCCTCAGTTCACTTTTCTTCAATCATTTTTTTTCTGTTCTTCAAACTCAATAATTTCTAAACTTCAGGTTTTCTCATTTTTTCTTCTTCATAATCTAATCTGCCTTGGAATTCCTCTAGTGAATTTTTTCACTTTAGTTATTACATTTTTCAGCTTCAGAATTTATATAAATATATTTTTAAATTGATTTCAGGGAGGAAGGGAGAGGGAGAGAGATATAGAAATATCAATGATGAGACAGAATCATTGATCAGCTGCCTCCTGAACGCACTCTTGGTAAAGCCCACAACTCTGGCATGTGCCCTTCACCAGAATTGAACCTGGGACCCTTCAGTCTGCAAGCCAACATTCTACTCACTGAGCAAAACCGGCTAGGGCCAGAATTTCTTTTTTAAAAAGGTTTTATATCTCTTAATTGGTATTTCTATTTTGCTAATACTTTTTGTTTGTTTGTTTGTTTGTTTTTGTTTTACTTTCTCCTCATTTTACTTTGGTTCTTTGAAAATATTTAAGGCAGTTGATTTAAAGTCTTTTTCTAGTGGATCTGCCAACAGGTTCTTTTTAGGGACAGTTTCTACTTTCCCTTTGAATGGACTATACTTTCTGGGTTTTTGTTTTTGTTTTGTGTGTGTGTGTGTGTTTTGTTTTGTTTTGTTTTGTGTGTGTGTGTGTGTGTGTTTTGTATGTATTGTGATTTCTCTTTTGTTGAAAACTGGACATTTGAATCAAGCTATATAGTAAGTCTGGAAGTCAGATTCTTTCCCTTCTCCAGGATTTGATAAGCTTTGTTTTTGTAATTCTTGTAAGCTATCTCTGTGCTAAGGATCAGGCTGAGGTGTAAACTTAAGGTCTTTTCAGGCATGTGCTGAGCCTAAGCTTTTCTCTGGGCATGTGCGGTGAGTTTCTAATGTTCCCTGTATATGACTTTGCTTTTAAATGTTCTAGTCTTTGCCCTAGTTTGTTAGGCTCAGTGGACAGAGCATCAGTCTGTGGACCAAAGGGTCCCAGGTTCTAACTCCTACGAGTTAGGCTGGATGGAAGAAGAGAGCTCACCAGAAATGTAGCCTCTTTCAGTTGGAGGTAGAGGGGAGGAGAAATGCTGGTGGCCTGCCTCTCTCAGTGAGATGTAGTCACCATCGATGGGGAGGAGACGGGAGAGAAAGCCCCGTCTTCTGCCCACACCTGCTTGGTGTAGCTTCCGTGAAGCTGAGATGGGGTAAGGAGAGGGAGGAAGTGGGTCGTGGCTCAAATGCCACAGGTGCTTGCTGTTCTTATCAAGTGTAATAGGTTTCCTTCAATAAATGTTTCTTCCTTTGTTGTATGCCCTTAGGACAATTTCCAGAGACTTCAAATGCTTGTTTTTTAAAATAGTTTCACCAGCTTTGCTTGTTTTACTGGGGGATGGGCTGCAGAACTCCTCATGCTACCATGTTAAAAGTGGGGCTCCAGTCCAACCCATTTTACACCACGCCGGTCAGGTGGTTTTCTTTGGGGCCCGGTAATTAACATCTTAATTGTTTAGGAACTTTCAAAATGCCCCTGCGAGGGACCACTCGTTGCAATTGAATATCCACTATCCCCTTGCTCCTCAGACACAGAACGCCAGTGCTATTGTGGGCAGTGGTCCGCCCAGCTAAAAGACCGCAGTTACAAAGTGCAGTTGTGTGGGTGAGTTCTGGCCAGTGCGTTGTAAGTGCAAGTGTTGCATAAAGGAAACTGTTTGGTCAGGATGGGACCCTCGGCCTTTCCTGTTTCCTAGAATAAGGATTTGATGGCCGGCGCGCCGGCAGTCATCTTAGACGGCGAGGCAACCTCAAGAAGCCACACAGTGAGAACGGCAGAGTAGAAACATAGAAAACATTTTTGCTCTGATCCCTGGGTCTTTTGTCACCTCCAGGAGCTGCCATATCAGTTCTGGATTCCCTTCTTACAAAGACTGTAAATCCCTGTGTGTTTAAGCCGGTATTGTTTTTTTTCTCAAGTGTCACCTCCCCTAGGAAGTCTTGCTTGACCTTTAGACAGCTAGAAATGGCTTCTCTTTTTCCTTTGGATTCTTATAACACCTGCTTCTAACTCCCTGCGGCACTGAAACACGATGTAACAACCCTCATCGCGCTGATGCTATTTGGGTTCAGAGTGGAAAGAACCAGATGGCTAGCCTAATAAACCTAGCCCAGATTCTCCGGGGCTGGCAGTGCGGGAGGGATCACCGTGTGAGGGCTGCTGGCTGGACCTCAAAGCTCTCATTCCTGCTCAGAGATCCACTCCGCTCCTGGGGCTCTCTTATGAATTGCTCTCATTGCCCACAGGCTGACCTCGGGAGCTTTACTTTTGAGGGTTCAGCCCAAGTATGAGAACATACAACATACAACGCTTCCCTTAATTCCATTTAGCACAGCTAAGAACACAGGCCAGAAGGTTTTTTTTTAAAAGGTTCTTGAAAGCTGAGAGTAACTGAGGGGAAATAAAGAAAAAGAGGAGCGTAACCCTGGGTAATCTATCTTACTTCTCCCTCGTCAGCCTGGGTCCCAGCTGCCTGCTGTGCTGCCTCCAGGTGGCAGATACTTTCGGCTCCTTGTCATCTTTAGGTCCAACAGCAAAACCATCCCACTCTACCCATCACATGGTCATTTTTAAAAATATATATTTTATTGATATTTTACAGAGAGGAAGGGAGAGAGAGAGAGAGCTAGAAATGTCAATGAGAGAGAAACATCGACCAGCTGCCTCTTGCACACCCCCTACTGGGGATGTGCCCACAACCAATGTACCTGCCCCTGACCAGAATCAAACCCAGGACCTTTCAGTCCGCAGACTGACCCTCTACCACTGAGCCAAACCAGTTTTGGCCATCACATTATCTTAAAAACTATTTAACACGAAGGTATGTTGGACACTTGTATCCGACATGCTCAAGCTGAGACCTGAGCCCTAATATTTTTGAAACCTCAATATTTGAGAAGATACAAACAAACAGCTCTTGTTATTTGTAAGCTGCTTTTTAGGGGCAATTCTTTTTTTGGTCCTAGAATTACCTTCGAGGAGACATTTTAGTAATGAAAATATAAAGCAAAGATCAGCTTCTCAATAAGACCAGGTCCAAAAAGCTAAACACTTTTTAGAATGTAAGGTAGTAAAAACGTTGTCCTTGCTGGATGTTGAGTTGTGTTTCTGCAGACTTCGATTGCTTTTGGAGAAAATGCTGTGAGCTAAGGAGGGGTCATTAATAATGGAAAAGCTAACACAGTGCTAGAGTCTTGGACTTGCACCAAACCCCTATATTAATCAAAGCATGGAGGTTATGAAATAATGGAATTGTTTTCATGGGAGAATACTTTAAATTTATATTATTGATGAGAGAGAACTATCCAGCCAGGACCTCATGGAAAAATTTGTGAGATTCAGGGCTTAAGGCAAATTTTCAGGGCAAGTGACAAAGTGTGACTAAGAGTTACTAATAATAATTTTAAACAATAATACCGTGTTTCCTCGAAAATAAGACATCCTCCCAAAAATAAGGCCCCTAGGCTCTGTCTCAGAATGAAAATTAATTTACCTTAAACTGGTCGCTAGAGCCGCCCCAACTGGTGTCTAGCAACCAGTGACTCTACGCGGAGTACTGACATCACTGTTGTGTGAATGGAGAGAAATCAGCATGGAAACTTGGTGAAACCTAAACTGCAAGAAGTTGTGACTTGGGTGAAGAATTCATGGGAGCAAATCGCTGACAGTTGCATTGCAAATGCACTGCGAGCAGGCTACCTTGACAAGAAGTACTCATTTAAAGACAGTGCTATTGCTAAACATGAGAGATTTGGTCCACTGATTCTGAAAGAAATGGAGTCACAAGAAATTCACCAGGAAATTCAGGAATTGGATTGCTATGATGATGTTCCAGAAGATGATGACATGATTGTCATTGAATAAATGAGTAAATTCTTGATACTGTAGGATTCACAGTTTGTCTGGTTTGTGTTGACAACTACCGTACTACCGTACCGTAGACAGGTACTAAATTTCCTTTATTTTCATTTAACAATAAATGTGTACTGTATTCTTCTTCATGGAAAAATAAGACATCCCCTTAAAATAAGACTTAGCGCATCTTTGGGAGCAAAAATTAATATAAAACACTGTCTTATTTTGGGGAAAACAGGGTAGCAAGCAAGCCCTTACATAGTGCTTACCTCATGCCAGACACTGCTCTAAGCTTTCTGTGTCTTATCTCCTTAATCCACACATACCTCTAAGGTAGTACAATCATCATCTCCATTTTGCCATTGAGAAAATTCAGGCCAGAAAGGTTAGGTAGCTTGTTCCACATGCTTCAAGAATGAAAAAGTGGCCCTCGCTGGTTTGGCTCAGTGCATAGAAAGTTGGCCTGCGGATCAAAGGGTCCCAGGTTCGAATCTGATCAAGGGCCTGTACCTTGGTTGCAGGCTCCTCCCCGGCCCTGGCCCTGGCTGGGGCTCATGCAGGAGGCAACCAATGGATGTGTTTCTCTCACATCAAAGTTTCTCTCTATCTTTCCCTCTCCCTTCCAGGCTCCCTAAAAATCAATGGAAAAATATCCTCGGGGGAGGATTACCAAAACCAACAAACAAAAAAGAATGAAAAAGTGAAATTGGGATGAAACATGCAGGCAAGCCCCTGCCCCAGCACCGGGCCCTTCCTCTCCTCACTGTGCGCTGAGGGAAAGGGTCCATTTCTCTCTCCATGAGCCCCTCTCATGACCTTTCACCTCCCTACGAAGCTGAAAGTCCCTGATGGACAGAAACACAGGTGATGTCATCTATTTATTTTTCATCTGGTCACTTTAACTGAACTGTCATATTAAGTGTATTCGCTTTTTAGCTAACTTATGATTTAGGACCATGGTCGGTAAACTGCGGCTCACGATCCACATGCGGCTCTCTGGCCCCTTGAGTGTGGCTCTTCCACAAAATACCACGGCCTGAGCGAGTCTATTTCGAAGAAGTGGTGTTAGAAGAAGTTTAAGTTTAAAAAAGTTGGCTCTCAAAAGAAATTTCAATCCATGTACTGTTGATATTTGGCTCTGTTGACTAATGAGTTTGCCGACCACTGACTTAGGAGGATGGTGATCGCCTTTCCTATAGTTATGTAGAGTTTTGTTTCCATGTTTTTCCTACAGCTAGGCCTCCCCTTTCTGTTTCTTACCTTCCCAGTTGGCTATAGTTTATGGAATAATAAAAATGAAATTAGGTTTTAGAATGGCTACTGAAAGAATGAATATGAGATAAGAGTACATGGGGCAGAGTGAGCCGCTAAGAAGCTATTGTAGTAATCCAGAGGTGATGTCATATTGGCTTGATCTAGATGACATTAAGGACATACAAAAATATACATACAGGAACTATATTTTGGACAAAGAATCCACGGACTTAGTGATGTGGCTGAGCAACGAAATAAATACTTCCTACCTGAAATCTGACAGATTAATATCTACTGGAGACATGTCTGCCCATCTAAAAGGAGGTAAGAGGGAGGAAATGAATCGCAAGTCTGAGTTTCCGAAGAGCTTTTGTTTGTTAAATCTACTCCTAAAGCTGGCCTGCCATTTGGAGATAGGGAGTAGGCTCTGCTGCGAGTCCTCCGGGCAGAACCAGAATCTTCCACACGACAATGTGCTTTGTCCCTAGCGTGGAAAGTCCTCACACCATTTCTCTTTGTTTCTGGAAGAAAGTGAGTGGGTCCCCATCTCTATTTCCTCCATCCCAATCCTCCTCACCTTCCTGCCTGCCCTCCGCTCGCAGATGGAGACTGCAGACAGTCACAACACACAGCCTGCTTTCAGATGAAGGAGAGTGGAGTTTTTTCATGCTCTTCAACAATCCACATTTTTTAAAATAAGGAAACCTTTCTCTCTTCCTCCCTTCCTTCTTGTGGTTGTAAAAGGCCTCCATGTGCCCGCCCCTGCCTTGGCTCAGGCTTCCGTAACAAAGAAACACCGACTGGGAGGCTCACACAACAGAAATGTATTCCTCAGAGCTCTGGAAGCGGGAGAGTCCAAGATCAAGGTGCCAACAGGGGCAGGTTCTGAATGCAGCTGTCGGAGATTGAGCAAAAAACAACAACCCCAAGACAAACCCATGGACAGAAAACACTAAGGTGATTACGGGAGGGAAAGGGGGCGGGGGAAGGTAGGAGAGGGTAAAGAGGGGATAGATGATGATGGAAGGAGACTTGACCTGCATATTGATTATATACAATATACAGATGATGTATTCTAGAATTGCAGCCCTGAAACCTATGCCATTTCATTAGTCAGTGTCACCCCAATAAATTCAATGAAAAAAGAAAAGTGCATGCACATTTTCACTTAATCACTTGCACATTTGGGCTTGCTCACTCTCACACCTCTGCTTTGCCATGAGGCTATCTATGCCTGGGCTTGCGCTGAGTCAGCCCTGAGAAGGGCAGGGGGCCTCCACGCCTTGTCATCTCTTGCACCTCAGTTCCCACCCCCTCCCCACCCACCCGGGCCTGGTGCCTGGTGCCTGGAACCCACACGCTGCCCTGTGAGTGCCAGTGCTCATTCACAGGTACCCCTTCCCACCCCCAGATCAGGGTTTGGCTTTCCTTTTCCTCTCCTCTCCCTCCTTAGACTCAGTTGTTCTCTGTCTTATTTGTCTAGAGCAGGGGTGGGCAAACTTTTTGACTCGAGGGCCACAATGGGTTCTTAAACTGGACCGGAGGGCCGGAACAAAAGCATGGATGGAGTGTTTGTGTGAACTAATATACATTCAAAGTAAATATCATTACAGAAAAGGGTACGGTCTTTTTTTTTTCCCCCCCCCAATAGTTTAGAACAGCCATCCAGCCCGTGGGCCGTAGTTTGCCCACGCCTGCTCTAGAGCCTGAATGTTTTTCTGCATTATCACTAAAGGTCTCACCCAGTAATAGGACTCTCAGCTCAGGGGTCAGCTCTCCTAGAAAAGAAAGGGCTCCCTTCGGCAGATCAGCTCATGCCATGTCACAGGGTGTGATGGTCTTTGCTTCTCCCCACCGAGCTGGGTTACCTGGACATCTTGAACTGAGGAGACGCATTTTCACCGACATCCAGATTTTCCATTCCATGGGCTAGATTATTTTTGCAGGTTTTAAAGGGATTTTTCAACATTTCAAAAAAAAACATTTCATCTGTTCATTTTGGTTTTTAATCTTCACTAGAGCCAGATATACATGTTTTTTTGTACTTACAGGAACGGAGCTGGGCCCAGGCAATCAGACATGATTAAACCCACACGGGACCTGCAGACCCCGGCGTTGGAGTTAAATGGCTATCCCGGTGACTGCTGAAGACGGGGAGCTGATGTGAAAATTGAAGCAATTACCTAGATCACTCAGGCAGAAGAATTTCTGAGGCTTTTTTCCTTGAACAATCCAGATAATTGCATCAATTTACACTTTCTACTGGCAGTAGAGACTGTGGCAGAAACTGCTCTCTAGGAGAGGGCTGAAGGGAGAGAAAGCAGAGTGCTCAGAAAAATGATTCTGATCGCTCAGGGGAGAAAATGGGATAATGGGGGGAAATGAGCGTGCTCTGGCCCTGATGCCTGCCAGTCGCGAGCAAGTCAAAGCGAGACTGTTCATTGTCGCCTGAGTGATCCAGATAATTGTCCATTTTCTCTCTCATCTCAACACGGAGCTGGAGCTGCGGGGCCATGCAAGGGCTGCTCGCTGAAGTGTCAGAAGAAACCGTGGCCCGGGAAGTTGCAGTCTGTTTGAGGACCTTACCCTGTGCCTGGTGTTCAATTCCTCAGTTCATCACTGCCCTCAGATGACTGTCAATGCCTGCTTGGAGAAGGCGCTGTCCTGGAAGAGCCCATCACACTGTTAGCAGCACGCTGGGCAGCAAATGACTCCTTTCCCATGGACCCAGGGAACTCCTTTCTGGGGCCGATAATCCACAGTTGGACAAATGAATGAATGATGCACGAAAGCATGAAACACATTTGCTGAGTTGCTATTTTGTGCCTGGCATTACGCCTGCCAGGCCTTGGGATAATTAACCCTACGGTTTCTTTCTCTCTGTCGTGCTATTTTTGGGAGGGGTGATTCCCTCCGTCTCTTTGCAGCCTCTCCCCGATTTTATTTCCATAGTATTTTCTCACACATTTCTCTTCCAATTCTCACTGATCCAGAATACGTAGTATTTTTAGCACCATGTCAACAGATGGGGTAAAAAGAAAATAATTCAGAGAAGTTAAATAAAATTTCCAAAGTCACAGAACTTGTTAGCAGCAGAGCTGGGCTGAAATATGCAGGATTCTGAGCCCAAGGCTCCCTCGACAATGCAGTGTCATTTTCTTCAGGATCATGTGTTCACTGATTTGTCCTTGCCATTATCATGCTCATGATGGACATGGATTTATCATTCAGAAAATACTTGTCAAGCATGTAGATAATACAGGATTCCCACAACATGGAGAAAAGAGCAAGGCATGCACACAAGACAGTTAGCATGAAGAAAAATACTGTGATAGGGGAAAAACTGGGGAACAGTACTGGACAACAATAGGAATGTCATTGCAAGGTAGCAAATGCTCATGTGCCAAATCTGAGGGACCGTTAGCCTAAGAAGGCACAGAGCCCCATGAACTAGAGCTGTGCAAGGTTCTTTTCCTTTCAATATTACATATTTTTTAAAAAATTGAGATATAATCAACATATAACATTGTGTTAGTTTCAGGTGTATAACAATGGTTTGATATTTGTATATATTGTGAAATGATGGATGTTCATTCATCAACACACATGGTTATGAAATGTTTTTCTAATGATGAGAACTTCCAAGTACTACTCTCTTTGCAATTTTCAAATATATAATGCACTGTTATTAACTATAGTCACCAAGCTGCCCATCACATCCCCATGATGTATTTTTCTCATAACTGAAGTTTTTACCTTTAACCACCTAAACCCATTTTGCCCTAACTCATCCTGGCCTCTTCCAAACATCAATCTGTTCTCTGTATCTATAAGTTCGGTTTGTATTTTTTTAGATTCCACATCTGTGAGATCATATGGTATATGTTTTTCTCTGACTTATTTCACTTAGCATACTGCCCTTAAGATCCATCCATGTTATTGCAAATGATAGGATTTCATTCTTTTTTATGGCTTAATAATATTTATATGTGTATATATATATATTCACATTATTATATAAGCATATATCATATATACTTAAACAATATTTATATATGTGCATATCATTATATGAATATACATTATGTATAAAATATCACATGTTATGTGTTCTACCATCTGTCAATAAGTATGTAGGTTGTTTCCATGTCTTGGCTATTGTCAGCAATGATGCAGTGAACATGGGAATGCAGATAATTCCATTTTTTATTGTAGGAAAATACACATATAAATTTTTACTGTTTTTAACTATCTTAATGTGTATAGTTCACTGGCACTAATCACATTCAAAATGTTGTGCAACCATCACACTATCTAGTTTGAGAACTTTTCATCACCAGAAATGGAAACCCTTCATTGGGAGGTTTTGTAGAAAGTCTTATAGACTCTTGAGGGATAGCCAGGATAAAGAGGCAGTTGTGCTCTCGCTGGTTTGGCTCAGTGGATAGAGCATTGGCCTGAAGGGCCCTGGTTTTGATTCTGGTCAAGGGCATATGCCTGGGTTATGGGCTCAGTCCGCAGTGGGGGGCATGCAGAAGGCAGCCAATCTCTCATCATTGGTATTTCTATCTCTCTCTTTCCTCTCCCTTCCTCTCTGAAAACAATCTGTGTGTGTGTGTGTGTGTGTGTGTGTGTGTGTGTGTGTGTATTCTATCTAATAAAAGAGTAATATACAAATTGACTGTACCTCTGCTACACCCACCAGCCAATCAGGAGTGGGTATGCAAATTAACCCAACCAAGATGGCTGCAGCCATGGAACAAGCAGGAGGTTTGGTTTCCCCGGCCATGGAGGAAGCCAAGCTTTACACACACTCTGGTCAGCCTAGGCCTCCACTCAAGGCTACAAAGTTTCAATTATAGAAGATAAATAAATCCCAGATACCAGGGCCTATGCTTGGATTACTTGGGGGTGTGGCCAGCTGGAAACCACCACAGGTCCCTCACCCAGGCTACCCCATGCCCCAAGGAAACCCCCACCCTGATCTAGAACACCCTTCAGGGCAAACTAGCTGGCCCCCACCTGTGTACCAGGCCTCTATCTTATCTAATCTTATCTAATAAAAGAATAATATGCAAATTGACCATCAATCCAATACACAAGATGACTGTCCCCATGTGATCAAAGATGACTTCCCCCATGTGGACACAAGATGGCCACCACAAGATGGCCAGCAGGGGA
Organism: Vespertilio murinus; assembly: GCA_963924515.1. Classification (NCBI taxonomy): domain Eukaryota; kingdom Metazoa; phylum Chordata; class Mammalia; order Chiroptera; family Vespertilionidae; genus Vespertilio; species Vespertilio murinus. The sequence goes on from OZ004711.1 coordinate 27,361,638, forward strand.
GGGCAGTTGGGAGAGACCATGCCTGCAAGGGAGGGCAGTTGGGGGCGATCAAGCCTGCAGGGAAGGGCAGTTATGGCTGACAAGGCCAGCAGAGGAGGGAAGTTGGGGGTGACTGGGCCTGCAGGGAAGGGCAGTTGGGAGGGACCTAGGCCTGAAGGGGAAAGCAGTTGGGGGGAACCAAGCCTGCAGGGGAGGGCAGTTAAGGATGAGCAGGCCTGCAGGGGAGGGAAGTTGGGGGCAAACAGGCTGGCAGGGGAACAGTTAGGCATCAATCAGGCTGGCAGGGGAGTTGTTAGGGGGTGACCAGGCTAGCAGGCAGAAGTGGTTAAGGGCAATCAGGAAGGCAGGCAGGTGAGCAGTTGGGAGCCAGCAGTCCTGGATTGTGAGAGGCCCACTGGCTGGGGTCCCAGATTGGAGAGGGTGCAGGCTGGGCTGAGAGACACACACCCGTGCACAAATTTCGTGCACCAGGCCTTTAGTATATATATATATATATATATATATATATATATATATATATATATGTGTGTGTGTGTGTGTGTGTGTGTGTGTGTGTGTGTATAAATATATATATATATATATATATATATATATATATATATATAAATTTTTTTTAAAAGAGGCAGATGTGAGGAATCCACTGGGCATGTGTAAAGAGTTGCAGCTGACAACGTGTTCAGTGTTTGGAGAATGGTGAGGAGTGGAGGTTTGTGAAGGACAGTACTGAGCAGTAAGGTTGGGTAACTTGTGTGGCTCTTCCTTGTATAACAGCAGGATTTATCCTTGCTTTTTCCTTTTAGGGTCACCTTCCTCTAAGACCACATCCCCTCAGTTGTTTGGCTCCTAAACTCCCTCTCAGCTCTGCTGTGGTTTCTCTACCCTCTCTGTTCTGGTAGCCACCTGCATCTCCAGGATTCTGGTCCACCTGTGATGTGCTGCAGCAGCAGCTGTTCCGGCCAGTGGGCCTCAGTCAGTAGCTGGCGGGGCAGGTGGCCCTTTTTGTGCCCACCATGGGCTGCAGTTCCCCCCAGCACCATTGACACAAGACTGTGGAGTGCAGAAACTTCACCGATGGAGATTACTGGAGGGAACGGCATCCTCTTCATTTGGAAAACTTACAACCATGCGATTCCCCTGTTCTTACAGAGTTCCTGCCTGTAGTTGAGGGGTCTAAAGCAGTGGTCTGCAAACTGCGGCTCTTGAGCCACATGTGGCTCTTTGGCCCCTTGAGTTTTTAGCAAAGGCCAGCTTAGGGCACCCTGTTAATAACAATTTTCCTACCTATATAGTTTAAGTTTAAAAAATTTGGCTCTCAAAGGAAATTTCAATCGTTGTACTGTTGATATTTGGCTCTGTTGACTAATGAGTTTGCCGACCCCTGGTCTAGGGGGAAACACTAACCTAAGCCCAGGCCCATCACAGACTCCCTAGGATTTTAAAACTAAAACTCTGAAACAATAGCTCTTCTTATATAGTGGTAGAAATTGAAGAATGAAACCAGGAAGTTGTTGGCAGCTGCGTTTCCTGACATTTGGAATGAGGATCTAGAGTTAGAAAGAGTGAGGCCAACACAGGAGAGAACAGGGACGAGAGAGAGAGGGAAACTGAGTCTTGGTAGTTTGCCCTTGCTCTGGTTTGGTTGTTTCATAGTTTTTTGAACATGCAAGATAAATCTGTATTCTTCTGATAAACACCTCTTTTGCCTGCATGGTTTCAGTTGGGTTTCTAGCACTTTCCACCATAAGAGCCCTAATCCTTAGTAACAGGCATGAATGGGTGACTCCAGGAGAGCAAAGGGCTTGAATAAGATATCAGAAGCAAGCAGAGCAAGAGGTGAATGGAGGAAGCCACAAGTAATTTGGTATTTGTCAGAGTGTAAACATCCAGGCAAGAGATGAGGCTACTAAGTAGGAAGAAATCTGATCATGAGACCTGGGTGTATTTTGTAAAGGACTTTGGACTTTATGCTGCACGTATTATAGGATTCTAAGCAGGCATTAGGCAGAGGTTCTTTAAACTGTGCTATATATAATAAATAGTAATTAAGAGGTTCTTAACCCGGGAGTCACAGGCAGGCTTACATTGTTGCCAAACCCTCTGAATAGTATGACAAATCTGTGAGTGTACATGAGGCTGTCTTCACTGTTTTTGGTGTGATTTTTTCTTTTTGCTTGTTTCTTTCCTTCCTGCAATGGAAAAGGTAGCTAACTTCATCAGATATTAAAGGAATCCCTGACCTCAAATCCAAAATATGTTATGAACCACTACCTATTTACAGGCACCTTCAGGAACAACTAGCTTAAAACACACTCCCTCCAAATTTCATTTCCACCCTGAATGTTCACTCTTGCACAACTGTTCAGCACAGGGAAAAAAAAATGCTCTATAACTGTCGTGTTGAGATGCAGAGATAATATAGACTTGGTTATTTATAGAGATTTTAACCCGGAGCATTGGATATGACCTCCATCCTGTGCTCGGCTTGGGCGGCCAGACCAGACCCGCAGGCTTTTTGCAGGTTGCACCCCGAGGCACTACCGCTGTCCTGGGGGTGGGGGGAAGAAAGCCAACTCCAAGCATCCTGGTCCTTCCACCTGCGGCGGAACGACTACAAGTCCCAGGATGCTCCGCGCTCCGAGCGGGGCCGGCCTCAGCCCGGCGGCTCCGGCCCCGGGAGGGCCGGGGAGGCGGGCCCGGGCGGAGGAGGGCGGGCCGGAGCGCGCTGGTGCTGATGCGGGATGGCTGGGCGCGCCGGGGCCCGGGAGCGCTGAGCCGGGCGAGCCTCGCCGCCTGCGCATCGCCCGTCCGCCGCCGGCCGCGTGGTCGCGGGCAGTGGGGCCGGCGCGCCGCGCGGGGCCGGGGCGGGCAGGTCTGCAGCCGGCGGGGCCCGAGGCCGGCAGGCTGCACCCACCTGGTCCCCGAGCGAGCGGCGGCGGGAGCTGCCCGCCTTCCGAGGCCGCGATGACCTGCTGAGGAGCCTCCCGGAGGCTGCGGGCGGCGGTCCGGCTGCGGACGGCGCGGTGCGCGGCCTCCTCCTCGCCGCCGGCCCCGGCCCCCTCCCCGCCCGCCCCGCCCCGCGCCCCCTCCCCGCCGCCGCCGCCGCCGGCCGCGATGGCGGACCCCGCCGAGTGCAGCATCAAGGTGATGTGCCGGTTCCGGCCCCTCAACGAAGCCGAGATCCTCCGCGGGGACAAATTCATCCCCAAATTCAAAGGCGACGAGACCGTGGTCATCGGGGTAAGTGGCCGCGGCGTCCTGCCTCCCCCCGGCCCCGCGCGCCGGTCACCGGCTCCCCGGCGCCCCGGAGCGAGCCCGGGTGCCCGGACCGCCCCCCGGACGTCCCCGCGGGCTGCGCTCCCGGGCGGGCGGGCGGGCGGGCGAGGGACCCCTGCCCTGGCACCCTGGCCCCCTCCCTCCCGGGCGGGCGGGCCCGGGGGGTGAGGGTGGGGGTGGGGGAGGGGGTGGGGGGCGCGGAAGGGCTCGGCGTCGCCATTGTTCGCGGGTGGGGGCCCGGGTGGGCCTTTTGTTCCCCTCCCGGCTCGCGCCGCGTGGGCAGGGTGTCCGGGGTGCCCTCAGGCCGGGGTGCCCAGGCTCCCCTTAAAAAGTAGGAGCTCTGCAAACCCACCAATGCTATTCCGGGGGTCATCAGTTCGATTTATGGAACATTTTTTACCTTTTCTCACAATCTTAGCAAAAAGGAGAGAGGGGGGAAAAAAAATCGTGGCCTGGACTCGGAGCTCCCAGGGCCGTGGAGATGCCCCTCTCCTCCCGGGCGGTTCACCTTGCTCTGCGCACCGGAGGCAGGGTGCGGGGTGCGGGGTGCGGGGTGCACCGTGGCTGCCTGCGCCCTCCTCGGAGGCCTGCTGTGCCTCCTGCCTTCCTCCTCCCTGGCCGCCCCGGAGGGACGGGGAGCCCGGGCCTGACCCCTCCCCAAATGGGGCGACTCCCCTAGACGAGGCCCACCGCCCCTCGGATGAGTTTGGTGCTGGGTGCAGGGGACGGTGTGCCCACCTCAGTGGGGCTCAGGGGGCCCCGAACCCAGGCCAGCAGCCCGGCTGGGCGGAGAGCAGAAGTTACTTTGTGCGGCGGGGGCCCTGCCCTCTCCATCTCCCTCGCCCTCCCCTTCCCCGCGGACCCCCTTCCCTGCGGACGGGGCTGCCGGGGTGTGTGTGTGTGTGGGGGGGAGGGAATACCTTGAGTTTTTAGTTCTTAAAGGAACATATCAACGGAAATAAACTAGCTTTGTTTCACCGTCCCCCCCTCCCCCTGCCTCGCCTGCCGCTTCCCTCCCCCCTCGCTGCCCCCGGCGTGCGGAGCTGCGGGTGCCCCCTTTGTATGCGAGCCGCGTGGGGAGGGACCGGGGACCGGGCTAATGGGAGCCCCGCGACCCCCGTTCCTGGCAACCCGCTCGAGGAGGCGGCCGAGGCAGCCCTCCCGGCCCGGCATTGATTAAGTGATGTCATCCTGATCACTGAGCATGCTCCAGGAACCCCCTCCCTGCCATTCCCCCAGAGGCTGGTGTATTTGGGTCAGTGATGGACGGGTGACAGTGTATAGAGGGTCTCCGCCAGAGTCTGCCAGGCCTTCCTCAAACCAGGCAGGTCCCCGCATCCTCGCCAAGGTTGCCAAGGTCGTGTGCGGCAGCCCAGGCCCCCCTGGGACCAGCGGGTGCTAAATGGACCAGGAGGCCGGCCACTCCCCCTGGGAGGGGGACCGAGGCGAGGCTCCACCTTGGCATCTGGGCTTCGGGGACCTCCCTCAGGAGGGCAGCTCCCTGCGATGACTTTTCCTCACGTCCTCCTCCTTTTCACAGTCCCCGGGGACCTGACTTCCACATGCTCTGTGGTGGGGGTTCTTTCTGCAGAGAGTTGACCTATGAGGGTTGGGAAGAGGAATGTTCTCTGCCTGATGTTAAATTGAAGAGATCTAGGCTGCAACCTCGAATGAGGAGGAACATTCTGTAATTGATGGCAGATATGGGATATTGATCCATCCATGGCCAGTGCATGGGGCAAATAGTAAGGTGTTTGGGGTACACACCCCTAAGCTGGGACCAGCCTACAGTCTGGGCTTAGAGTGGGAGATCCTGGGACATCTAGTCCCTGCCCCCAGCCTTGTGACATTTTTTTTAAAACAAATAATTGTGCAGCACAAGAACGTCTTCTGGTGACCCTATTTTTTTTCTTTCTTTCTCAGAAGTTTAAAGAACAGCTTAGAGAAGTTTCTTCTTTTTCTTCTCCTCTTCTTCCTCCTCCTCTTCTCTTTCTCTCCTCCTCTTCTTTCTCTTTGTTTCTAAAATCAATAAACCCGGACTAACAAAGTGCAGAAATACAGGGCGGGGCAAAAGTAGGTGTACAGTTGTGAGTACTCAAAACAGAGTTTATTCTTGTATTATTATTTTCCATACGAACAATTGTAAATCTACTCTTGTCCCATCCTGTATATCATCCTGTTTAATTTTTGTGCAAGCCAGAGATTCTTAATTTTAGGGTTATGTTTACTTAATATTATGACATTACCGTGAGGGTGTATTTCCTATCTAAATGTAGATGTTATCGACCAAATCAATGAAAGCAAATGATTAAAATAAATTTTACCATTAAAATGGTCACCATATAAAATAAGTAATTGGAACAAAAAAACTGTCCCCGTGAATACACACATAGCTCTTCAACTATAAAGTTAGATTTTTGTATCAATCCTTTAATATGACAGTTTTCAGTTTTAAGATGAATTCCTATAGCAAGGTGTAATTATAACTGTACAGCTTGGTGAATTTTTATAAAATAAACACTCCCTTGTAATCACCTCTCAAACTAAGAAACAGACATTTTCCCAGGACCCCAGAACCCCAGAAATCCCCCTCATGCCCCTTCCTGGGCTAATTCCTCATGGTTCTGACTTCCGATGCCATAGATTAGTTTTGCTTCCTTTTTTAAAAAAAAACACAAAAAAACTTTATATTCAGAAAACCAAACAATATGTTCGCTTTTGTGTGTGGCTTCTTGTGCTCAACATTATGCTTGTCACATTCATCCATGCTGTGGCGTGTGTTCATCCTCATTGTTCTGCAGTATCCCGTATGAATGTAGCACAGTTTGTTTGTTCATTAACTGTTGGTAGCCATCTGGATGGTTTCCAGTTTGGGGCTAATAGAGACAGAGCTGCTACGAACACTCTCTTATACACCTCTTTCGGTGGGCGTGGGCACAGAACAGAAAACTGCTCGATGCTGAAGGATGTTGGGACTGGGGTTGGACCCATGTGCTAGGACCCTTGCTGTTCCTCATCCATCATGTGTAACATCCATAATGTGTAACATCCCTAATGTGTAGCTAAGGGAAGTGACAGTCTGGCAGCCTGTCTCAGGTTTGTACACCAAGTAGAATAACGCCCCGCCAGTCCAGTGGGAACCTGCACCGGCAGCTCAGTTTCAGGCGGAGACTGCCCAAGGTGGGGTCCTCCCTTCCTTACTTTCAGGAGTGTGGTCTGTGGGGATGATCGAAGAAGCCCAGAACCATCCAGAAATGCCAGTAACCTTCACTCCCAACACAGACCAGTAAAGAATGAATTTCTGTGGAGTTAGCGGTTAGTCTAAATTCAGAATCCCAGAAATTCTGTTTTTGAAATTGGGGTAATCCTGTTAAAACCGTAGGGCAATGTATGCTCACAGGGAGATTTTGCAGGCAGAGTTTCTAGATTCCTCCCTTTGAGAAAAAGGTCCTACCTTGCAGGAATCGTCTCTATTTTCCTGCATATCCCCCCAGCTCCTGGGCAAGGCTTTCTTTCCTGATCTCCCCAGCCACTCTCTCTCCCCAGTTTGAACTCCTGTGGCCTTTATTTGGTACGTGATCATGTAATCTTTTGCCTTAGGTTATTACTAATTTTGATCATTTGTCTCATGGCACTGCAAGCCATCTGCGGAGAGAAACAAGGACCTTTTGTGTTTTGCTTCTTTGTACTCCCAGGACCTTCTCCATAGAAGACATTTAACAAACGCTTATTGATCTCTTTGTTGAGTCTAGAAGTCTTTACTTTGGCATATTTAACTTATTTTATGGACTTTTAATTGGCTGTAGAAAACAATTTTAAAGAGAAGTGCTATTGCTTTGAGCAGGCCAGGTAAGATAGCATATACTATACTCGAAATGCTGTGAGAGAGCTGGGAGAGAACTGCATTTAGTTTTGTTAAAAAAGTAGCAGACCTAAGGACACTGGTGGTGACCTAGATGCGGAGGGTAGGATGGCCTAGTGATTAGCAAAGGGATGCATTTCTTGGAGGACTCCTCCATTATCTGCTAAAAATTCGGGCGCGTCACCCATTACTTTGGGCTCTGCCCATTGGTTTGATGCCTCTTTGTTGATGGAAACTGTCTTGGAGAGTTCACGGGAAGGTTCTTTGAAATGGACTTGAACACTAAAGTTTGGAGCCTTCCTTTCATTCTCTGGTTCAAAGTCCTGGGAAAGCGGGTCTGGTTAAAGATGGGTGCTTCCCCCTGAGACCTCTAAGTCCCAGTCTGTTTGAGGGCCAAAGCAAAGTGTCAGGCACAGATCCTGTGCTGGGGAGTGCTGTGGGAAGTGCTGTGGGAAGTGGTGTGGGAAGTGGCCTCTGTCTGCAGGAGCGTGGATTCGGTCTGGGCAGTGGATGGGCAAGAGTTGGGACAGAGACAAAGTTCCGAACCTCAGTTACATTGTGGTGATTGAGGACTGAAGAAGTGAGGAAATATGGGTAGAACTTTTCTCTTGCCTTTAAAAGCAAGAGCATTGAAATCTTTTCTTTGTAAATTTATGTACCGTCAAATCTCTCTCTCTCTCTCTCTCTCTCTCTCTCTCTCTCTCTCTCTCTCTCTCTCTCTCGTATTTTGTAGGGAGCTTGGCAAATACAGAGTTATGTAGTTAAGCTGTATTAGTCTTCTGTTGTTGCTGTAACAAATGACCACTGCTTCAGGATTTAAACAATGTGAGTTTATTATCTACAGTTTCCGTGGGTCCGAAGTCCATCAGGTCAGCCGGGTTCTCTTTTTAGAGTCGCATAAAGCCAAAGCCAAGGTGGTGTTGGCAGGGCTGTTCTTTTCTGGAGGGACTCAGGGGGAATCCATGCTTTTGCTCAGTCAGGTTGGTGGCAGAAGTCAGTCCTTAGTGGTTGTGGGACTAAGGTCCCCATTTCCATGCTGACAGCCTGGGCTACTCTCAGCTTCTAGCCAGTTTCTGCAGCTTACAAACCAGCAAAGGTTGAGTCCCTCTCATGCTTCAAATTTCTCCTGTCTCTACTTCTATGGCAAGTCCCTCATTAATTATTCCCTCCCTCTTCCACTTTTAAGGGCCTGTGAGCCAAACCCGATAATCAGATAGTCTCCCTATTTTAAGGTAGGATGATTAGCAACCTTAATTCCATCTGCAAAGTACCCTTCACCCTTAATGTTCACATAGTCACACCTTTCCAGGTGACTAGATTGTGAACATGGTTTGGGCCCATTATTCTGTCTACCACATACCACCACAAAAAAAGAAAAGAAAAAAAGCCCACATGGAGTCAAACCTTCTCTCTCTTAACCCCTGGCACCCACTTATCGGTTCTTCTGTAACTTTGCCTTTTCCAAATTGTCATAAAAATGGAATCATATAGTAAGTATCTTTTTTCAGTCTGGGTTCTTATATGTAGCAATAGTTCTTTTATTTTTTAAATTTTTTATTGCTTAGTGGTATTCCATTAGATGGGTGTACCTCAGTCTGTTTATCCATCCATCTGTTGAAGGGCATTTGGGTTGTTTCCAGCTTGGGATGATTATGCATAAAGATGCTGTATGCCTATGTATAGAGGTTTTTGTGGGAGAATAAATTTTTATATCCCTTGGATGAGTACCCAGGAGTGGGATTGCTAGGTAGATCATCTCTTAACTCTGTCTAATTCTAAGAAAGTGCTAATCAGCTCTGGCCGGGTAACTCAGTTGGTTAGAGCATCATCCTGATACTCCACTGTGGGTTGGATCCCTCCCTGGTCAGGGGCACATAAAAGAATCAACCAATGAACCCATAAATAAGTGGAACAACAAATTATTTTTTTTCTCTCTCAAATCAATCAATACAAATTAAAAAAAAAGAAACTTCCGAACAGTTTTCCAAAGTGGTTGTACCATTTGCATTCCCATTTAAAAGCAGTAATATTTTAAGCTAGGGTTTATTCAGTCACTTTGAGTGAGTATTAATAGTGTTTAGAAGTGTTGAAATATATCAGTCCCTCACTCCTTGGTGCCCTAAATCCAGAGATGTGTACAGCACCTGAAACTGGATTGGTGCTTTCCTGTAAATACACCCTTTGAATTAGTGGTTTCCTGTAAATACACCCTGGAGTGAGGAAACACATGCGAGTAGCCATAATCTGTCATGTGTTCCTGGAGGCTACTCACTGCGGTGCACACAGTCGGTGCTACATAAGTGGATGGAGTAGATGGAGGCCTCAGGGAGAGTCAGACAGAAAGTATGGATTTACCAACTGGCCATAAGGCTTTTAAAAAGCTCCTTAGCTTCTCTGGGCCTCAATCCGCTCATTTAAATTGGGGATACTTGCTTTGATCACAGGGTCATTTGGATGAAGTGAAACGAAGTGGTCAAAACATAATCTGACACAGAGAAAATGCTCAATACATGCTAATTACCTCCCATGTTTCCTAATTCCCTCGTAATTTTCCTCATTTTCAGAATTATCTTTGTCCTTACTAGCCCCTGCAAACCCCCGTACATCCTCATCTCTTAGGCATTTGTCTACCCCGCTCACTCCATCCTCCTGCTCAGAATAGCCACTCTTCGGCTTACTTGGAGAATTTCTAACCATTCATGGGGCAGAGCTCCTCTCTCATGCCCTTATTTATAGACTTATCAGCTGTTCCTTTCCTTACAATGGTCATATATAGGATTGTGTGTGTTTTGTGTGTGTGTGTGTATGTGTGTGTCCATGTCCTCCCCATGTAAATTATAAGTTTCTCAGGGACACAAAACTGTTTCGTGTTTATTTGTTTTAACATCTTTATCACCTTTACTGTAGTTGTTTAGGAAGTACAGTATATCTTGATTACTGAGGGTTTCTACCTGGAATCAAGTCTCCGTAATTGCCAGTTTCTGAATTCCCTTAACTTGGGCATCGCTGGGGATTTCCCTCCGCCTCCACCCGTGCTTGTCTGGCCTGACTCCCCTGTTTAATGACTATGTTTTCCACTCTGGGCTCTTCTCCCCCTTCAAAATAGGAAGCCTCCCCCACCTTTGGGTCCCCTTAGTCCCTGCCTCAGAATGATCACCTGTGTCTCCTTGTTAAACAAGCAAAAACAAAACCACCTATCCCCTAATGCTTCTCTCCAATTAAAGAAAAAGTAGCCCCTTGGCAGATCCAATTTCACCTTAGTTCTCTCAGATTTTTCATAAAGTCCTACTTCTTTCTTTCTTTCCTTTTTTAATTTTTATCTATTTATTTATTTATTTATTTATTTATTTATTTTGTGAGAAAGCTCCTCCTTTAACCCATTTGCTGCACATCAATCAAGTTCTTTTTAGTAGAAATTGAGTTGTTGAGTCTGTGGTTATTTGCAAATATTACAGAGCCTGAGAGAAAATGGAGTTTTAGATTCACTATAATGCACCTCCCCAGCACCCAACCTGGACCCCAGTCAGGTAGCCCAAGACGAACTCCCAGCCCTGTGACTTCCTGGCTGTATGAACTTGGGCAGGCTGCTAAACCACACTGAGCTGCGCTTCCTGGCCTGGGAAATGGGGAGAAGAGTGTTCTTCTGTGAGGTTGACAGAAGATCCTGCTTGTAGAGTGCTGAGCACGGAGCTGGCATGTCGCAGGCCCCCAGAAAATGTGCTACTTAGGACCCACCGGTGGGGATTTCTCTGTCCTCTCCTCAGACTTACTAATCTGGGAAAGCCCAGACCCTTCACAGTTTCCCCAGTCCCTCAGATTGTGTTAAGAGAAAATTATTCTGACAGTTGTAAACATAGTAAGGAAGACATTGCCATTGGTATCAACACCATTGCAATGGGAGAGAAATGAGGTTCAATTCCAAATGCAAATACAGGAGGAGCAGGATGAGGGGTCGGTGAGTGGACCGTTACTCAGAGGAGACATACGGGGTGGGGGGAATTCTTGCTGAACTGACCTAGTGGAATTCTTCCTGAAGGCAGGCCAGATAATCAAGGTTTCAAGATGTTGGTATTGAGGTTTCGAGGGTGATGAGATATTCATATTCAGGGTGAGGGGTTCTCTCTACACTACCTTGCCAGGGTTCTTGCTAAAACTAGACTCTGCATGGACAGACGTGGAAGTCCAAGGTTGAGGCCCAGTTGATAAGGCGTTCTCAGAGGAGCCTGACTCAAGTTTGATCAAGGATTGAGTCATTGTCAGATGGACTCCAGATGCTTCCATGGGGGCATTCGAGGCCCTCCATATTCTGGGCCTGTCTACTTTCCTCACTTCACTCCATGTTCCATCTGTGCTGCCATTTTCTTAAAAGATTAGGCATAGCTCTAGCTCCCTACCAACAGCCGCTCACACCCGCACGCCTAGGATGATAGTCCTCAGAGCGCACTGCATGGCAAGCATCCGTTTACCCTTAGAATCTTATCCATGGTGCCCCCTGATTTTTTTCTGATCGGCTCCCCTTCCCTTCAGCCCTGGCCAGGTGAGACCCTTCCTGCTGTGAACCCCTTGTGCCATGCACAGCTCCTGGCTCAACTTCCCAAGAACTGCGTTTCTTTGGGTATGTGTGTCCTTCCCTTCAATTAGACTGAGGATTGATGTGATTTCCAGCTATTATTTATTTAGTCCCATTTACTTCCTTCTCCAGGGCCTGGAACAGTGCCCGGAACAGAGTAGGCGCTCAGTACACGATGTCTTTTGAAAGAGACGGGAGAGTGCTGTCTCTTCTGGGCCATCAGGCGTCAGGGCCTGGAGATAGTTGGCGTCTTTCCAGCTCTGGCAGCTTGTTTTTCCTCCTTGGGCATCTCTATGGTTTTATTGTTACTGCTTTAAAAATAATAGCTTTTTTAGGGGTCCTGATAGATTGCAAGCTCATTGGGGGGGGAGCTTAAACCATTCAGAAAGCAAAAATCACTTTTAATTTTATGAGTTAGAAAACACCATTGCTAACATCTTATTGTTTATTCCAGCTCTTTTCTATTCATAAAACAGTACATCTTGTTTTAAAACAAAGATGTGATTTTACAAAATCTGTTTTCAAACCTACAGTACACTCAGACATCTGCATTTTTAAAGGTTTAATGTCATTTCATCACTTGTCTCCTCAATACTTCATTTAACCATTCTCTACTGATAGCTGTTTGTGTTTTTCTTTTCCATTATAAGCAAAAGGGTGATAAACATCAGTGCCCACATTTCTTTGTGCACTTGGCCTATTATTTTGTTAGAAAACATTTCTAGAATTGGGGTGGCTGGTCAAAGGATACGGATGATTTTAAGGCGTCCATCGTTTTTGAGAAGGAGCAGTTCAGAGATGATGAATTGTCTTCTGTTTCATACTCTCACTTCTTTGCTTATTGCCCCATAACATTGCTGCCTTTTTGTCTCCTAAGGCATCCATCCCTTCATACCTGAGTTAAACTAAATTCGTACAGAAAGTGGGCGTTGTTACACACTTTGACCACAGATGCAGGACCTGGCCGTGCCTTCAGACTTGTGATATAAACCATAGGACTTCGTAGGCTGTTGCTTGTCCATTTCAATATCCTGAAGGATGTTGTCTCTTGGTGGTGATCAAAAGCTAAATCTGTCTCGAGGCAGAGAGAGAGATAGGAGGCAAGATTGTAATCGTAAAGAAAAGGAGGCTGCTGTACCTTTCTTCTTGGCACTGACATTGAATGGCCTGCAGTATCTTCTGGGCAGTGGTAATTGAGAAGGGATAGAATAGTCCCCCTCAACAATGCCCTAAAAAGAGCTTTCCCCCTTGATTACTAGGTACTCTTTTAAAAAACGTACTATATAAAATTTCAAAATTATACCAAAATAGAAAGAATAAGAAAAATATACCCCCCCAATGAACTAATTTTAACCATCAATAAATTGGCCAAACTTATTTTATCTCTATTTTCCTAACCTTTCCCTCCAAAATCACTTGATTGTTTTAAAGTGAAATCTCTCTTAAAAAAAAAAGAAATATATATATATATATATATATATATATATATATATATAATTGGTTTTTTGTTTGTTTGTTTTTGTTTTGTTTTTTTACAGAGAGGAAAGGAGAGGGATAGAGAGTTAGAGACATCGATGAGAGAGAATCATCGATCAGCTGCCTCTTGCACACCTCCCACTGGGGATGTGCCCTTGACCGGAATCGAACCCGGGACCTTTCAGTCTGCAGACTGATGCTCTACCACTGAGCCAAACCGGTTTCAGCAAAGTGAAATCTCTTTTTAAAAATTGAATTTATTCGAGTGACATTGGTTAGAGTGAAATATCTCAAATTATTTTATTCCTAAATTATAATATATATCTTTAAAAGTTCAGGATTCTTAAAACCATGCTAACATTATCAAATGAAAATATGAACAATTCCTTAATGCCAAATGTCCGAGTCCCCCTCTCCCCCAAATGCCTCATAAATTCTTCTACATTTGGTTTGCTCACATCAGAATACCAGCTACTATCAATTGCAAATGAGGAGAGAAAGGAATACATTTACTTCTTGAAATGAGAGGGAGGCTTTGGTATAGAGTCACACACACAAAGCAATCAGGGCTAACGAAGATTTCCAGCCCATCTCCCTTATCCCTAGGCACGTCCAGTTATCTTTTTTCTTTTTCTGTTTTTTTTTTCTTATTATTGATTAAGGTGTTACATGTGTGTCCTTATCCCCTCATTGCCCCCCCTCCCTCACTCATGCCCTCACCCCCCTGTTGTCTGTGTCCATTGGTTAGGCTTATGTGCATGCATACAAGTCCTTTGGTCGATCTCTCCCCCTTACTCTCACCCTCCCCTGCCTTCCCTCTGAGGTTTGATGGTCGATCAGTGCTTCTCTGTCTCTGTTTTTGTTCATCAGTTTATGTTGTTCATTATATTCCATAAATGAGTGAGATCATGTGATATTTATCTTTCTCTGACTGGTTTATTTTGCTTAGCATAATGCTCTCCAGTTCCATCCATGCTGTTGCAAATGGTAAGAACTCCTTTTTTTTTTTTTTTTTTTTTTTTTTTTTTTTTTACCACAGCAGAGTATTCCATTGTGTAGATGTACCACAGTTTTTTAATCCACTCATCTGCTGATGGGCACTTAGGCTGTTTCCAAATCTTACCTATGGTAAATTGTGCTGCTATGAACATAGAGGTGCATATACCTTTCTGACTGGTGTTTCTAGTTTCTTGGGATATATTCCTATAAGTGGGATTACTGGGTCAGATGGGAATTCCATTTTTAGTTTTTTGAGGAAACTCCAAACTCTTCTCCAGTGGCTGCACTAGTCTGTGTTCCCACCAGCAGTGCACGAGGGTTCCTTTTTCTCCGCATCCTCGCCAGTTGATTTGTTGATGTTAGCCATTCTGACAGGTGTGAGATGGTACCTCATTGTTGTTTTGATTTGCATCACTTGGATGATTAGTGATGTTGAGCCTGTTTTCATATGTCTCTTGGCCTTCCTTCTGTCTTCTTTTGAAAAGTATCTATTTAGGTCCGTTGCCCATTTTTTTTTTATTGGATTGTTTATCTTTCTTTTGTAAAGTTGTATGAGTTTCCTGTGAATGTTGGAGATTAAACCCAAACCCTTATCGGTGAAAAAACTGGCAAATGTGTTCTCCCATACAGTGGGCTTTCTTGTTATTTTGTTGATGGTTTCTTTTGCTGTGCAAAAGCTTTTTATTTTGTTGTAGTTCCATTTGTTTATTTTCTCTTTAGTTTCCATTGCCCTAGGAGCTGTATTGGTGAAGAAATTGCTTGGCATACATGTGTCTGAGATTTTGCTGCCTGTGGATTCCTTTAGTATTTTTATGGTTTCCTGTCTTATGTTTAAATCCTTTATCTATTTTGAGTTTATTTTTGTGTATGGTATAAGTTGATGGTCTAGTTTCATTTTTTATCTGTTCAATTTTCCCAGCACCATTTATTGAAGAGACTGTCTTGACTCCATTGTATGCTCTTGCCTCCTTTGTCAAATATTAATTGAGCATAGTATAGTGGTTTGGGTCGATATCTGGGTGCTCTATCCCAGTTATCTTTTTAATAAGCCAAGGCTGGCACTGCAGTGTTACCCAGACAAGCTATTTAGAGAGCTTCATGTTTTATAGCTTTTCTCCTGCTGCTTCTTTCTCTCGCTTTAGTCACCTTGCATCAGCTTCAGGAAAGCAGGCAGATACATCGCTCATTCGTCTTCCAAGGTCATTGCCCACCCTTATGAACTCAGTACCAACTACATTTAAGGCAATTCTTTTAGGTGTTTATTACCTTTTTAATTAATGAATAAATGAAATATCCATCCTTGATGTGAATTAAATACTGAAAATTAGTCCACAGAGCTGAAGGGAAAACATAGAGGTGAGTACAGAATTTGGTGCAACACAGTTCTTTAAGGAAGGAGGTCTGTAGTTCTGTTTTCATTTTTTCTTTCTTTACTCATATAAAAAGAACAAACTTTTGCCCAGCTTATGTGGCTCAGTCGTTGAGCATCGAACTATGAACCAAGAGGATCAGGGCACATGCCCGGGTTGTGGGATCGATCCCCAGTAGGGGACGTGCAGGAGGCAGCCTGTTGATGTTTCTATCTGTAACCTCTCCCTCCTCTCTTTGAAATAAACAAAAACATTTATTTTTTAAAAGAATAAACTTTTGAAGGAGGATGTGAGTGGAGGAAAAGTACAAACATCTAAATAATTTATGCTCTAACTTCCTTGACTGCAGGATACGGTATGGCCGGAAGAGCTGCAGATCAATAATATCATCTTAGAAGCATTTTATTTAAGGATCTTGGCTACACACTTCTGGGTTTACAAGTTCCAGGAACTCTTCCTTTCCCGGGATCTCTCTCAGAGCGATCTCTCCCATCTGACAGCTCATCTTGCCTCATGAGGAAACAGAACAGTCTGCTTCAGTTGTCTGAGGAGGTCATATCATAGTTTTTTTGTTGTTTTTTCTGAACGAACTGTCTGGCACCTCACTCCTCAAAGATTTTTGGTTTTCATCTGGGAACCTAGGGAAATAACTCCATCTGACATCAGAAACTTTGGCTTAGTCTTGGGGGAAGGGACTTGTATTTCTGTTTCATAGTCAGTCACCTCCTGCCCCACAGAGAGAAAAAAATGCCAGTCTGATTGTCAGTGTCCAAACCTCTGTTGGTCTTGGTTGCTGGTGGGTCGGCTCCCACGGAGGCAGTTAGTTCCTTCTGTGTCTGGCCTCTGTAAGCCAACCACAGCAGGATCTGGCTTCCTGGGCTGGCTTCCAGGGCTGTTTTTTGTTGTTTCTTTTAAAATCTTCTCTCTGTCCGCTGCTGAGCGGACAAGAGAGGCTGGATCCACAGCTTCAGGCCCAGGTGGGCTGGTCTGCAGGTTCAGAAGAGGTTGGGCTGCGGGGTGGTCTAGAGGCGAGGTGAGGAGAGTGGGAAGACCACATAAGCCTTCTTACCTGAGACGCTGGCCAGCTTCAGTGTTGGGATGATATGGGCTGGCACCCTACCCAGGTGGGGCCTTGTACCTGCTGTGTCACTGCGCCTGTGCAGAGCCAACTTGCCCACCCAGTGAAGAGGGGGGTGACTGTTAGTGGAGTCTGGGTCCCTGGCCTTCTTGGGTCCCTGGTACTAATGGCATCATGGTGGCATCAAAACCTTCTCCTCACTACTAATGGTTTATTTACGTATTTGTGAAAAGTAGACGCTAGAAGAGAAGTGTTTAGGTCTTCCTTACTAATTACTAAGCAACACAGCCTTCTAATTATCTGTTAAAACAAGCAGGAGAGTCATGTGTGGCAGCAGAGCACACAGGATAATCAAGGCTAATCAAGATTTCCAGCCCACCTCCCTTAACCACGGTCATGTACCCCCAAAGTACTATATTCAACTAAGGTGCCGTAAGAATTTTTAAAACATGCAATATCTGACTATTTAGTCAGAGGCACTGACCTTTTCCCCCTTAGATTGTCAAATAAAAAATGATAATAGCCAACACAATAGCCTTCCAATGTGAATGAATCAAAGGTATAACTATTTATTTGTTTTAGTCAGAGCGGCTAAAGATATATTTTGTGATATGCTGTAGAATTTTAGTAATTAGTTTATGTGTGCCATAAGATGAAAGAAGTTGAAAATTATAGTTCTAGAGCAATAACGCTTGTTCATGTGTTTGTTAAATGTTCCTTAATAACTATGGCTTTTGATAAAGATTGGCTTGAAGATGTATTTTAAGCAGTATTTTCTGGTCTAGCCATTTATCCAAAAGAGCTTATAAAGGGAAAAATATACACCTATTTAGTACTTTGTTTCCTTAGTTCTATGAAACACAGATATGAAGAGGTAACATACAGATTAATGGAAAGCTTAAAGTTAAGCGAGTTCATTATTACTGAGGAGTGGGAGCTTCCCTGGAGCACTGTGCTGTGAGAGTGTCTAGGACAGCCGAAACCGGTTTGGCTCAGTGGTAGAGCGTCAGTCTGCCGACTGAAAGGTTCCAGGTTCAATTCTGGCCAAGGGCATGTACATTGGCTGCGGGCACATCCCCGGTAGGGGGTGTGCAAGAGGCAGCTGGTCAATGATTCTCTCTCATCGACATTTCTAGTTCTCTATCTCTCTCCCTTCTTCTCTGTAAAATATCAATTAAAAAATATATATATTTTTAAAAAGAGTGTCTAGGACAGCGGCCACTAGCCCCCTGCGACTGTGCCCCGGCATATGGTCTTTGAAAAACTAGTCCAAATTAGGATGTAAAGTAAATATAAAATGTACAGTGGTTTTTGAAGACAGTACAAAAGAAGGAATGCAAAGTATCTCAATTTTTTGTATTCATTACATGTTGAAATGATAATATTTTGGATAGATTGGATTAAAAATACAAATAAAATGAGTTTTTCCTTTTTACGTTGATGTGACTACTAGAAAATTTAAAGTGACATGCGTGAGTTGCATTTTTGGCTGTTATTTTATTTTTTTATTGGACAGTGTTGCTTTTACATTAAAGACACTGGCATTGTTGTCGCATGTGTTTACTTCCATTCCATTTTGGTGTGTTGAGTGAGGGCTTACTAGGTGTTAAGCTCAGTGCTAAGCATTTTACTAGTAGACTTACTGTATGTGCTAATAAGATGAGATCCCTGCCATCAGTAACCATATATATGTCAATGGTAGAAAGCAAGTGAAAAACATTGTTATGCTGAGTGTCTGAAGAAAAGGGAGACCAAGTCTTGTTGGAGTTAAAGAGAGAGAGCAAGTCCAGTTGTGTCCATGGAAACAAACCACAGGCAGAGGGACCATCTGATCCTTACTTTGATGCACATGTAAAATGTGCTTTTTTATCTTCAGTCACTGCATTTCTAGGGAGCTGCTTTTGAAGGTGGTTGAGAACAGATGTGAGAAGGGATGTGTGCCACAGCCTCCTCTGTCTCTCTTGTTGCTCCCCTCTCCCCCTCAAATATTGTGACATTGAGGATTGCCACTGGGAGCTCCTGGGAGGAAAGCCCACCCCAGTCCTGTAATTAAGGACCAGCCATTTGCAGCAGCCGGTTTGTGAGGCGTTTGTTGTGGATGACATTGAAAACACCGAGAGGTGACCCTGTGCACTGCCTTTGAAAAATGTCCCGATGCCGCCCCGCTGCCCGAGCCCTACGGCAGCCCACAGCCCGCCGGGGACCAGACACCAGCCCGCGGGCCCCTGCCCTGCCCGCCTCTCTGGGCCGTGCCGGTGGGTTTTCATTTTCAGGCAAGGAGCACCTCTGTGATTGCAAATCTGCCACTTTCCTTCTGTCTCCATTCTGTCGCTAATGCTAGAATGACAGCCTCTGGTCCTGGGATTGCACTGCCTTTAGCACAGGCTCCTTCCCCTGAGGTCCCTCCATCCCTGCAACAAAGGCGCCCATTAGGAGGACCGCGGCAGAGCGATGCTGTTGGAAACCTAGGAAACGCTGCCTTTGTAGCTGCAGGTGCCTTTGTCCTGGCTGCTGGGGGTGGGGGGAGGTGGGGGAGGTTGCCTTGCAGGTGAAGGCCACACAGCTCTTTAGAGGAGCTGGTTCTGTGCTGGAAACTGCCTCCCACCCCCACTCAGGTCCCTGTTTGTGTTGGCACAGAATTGATCTTTCCTCCTTTGTAAATGGCGAAAACGCTGTGGTGGTAGCACGAAAGCCCAGCAACAGCAAAATCAGCCATAATCTCACCATCCTACATCATCCATTTTAATTGTTATACCTCCTCTTTCCTCTCTTTTTTTGATACAAAAACAATTTAAAAAATTATTTATTGATTTTAGAGAGAGGAAGAGAGAGAAACATGGCTTTGTTGTTCCATTTATTTATGCATTCATTGGTTGATTCTTGTATGTGCCCTGACAGGGATGGAACCTGCAACCTTGGCATATGGGGACGACACACTAACCAGCTGAGCTACCTCGCCAGGGCCTGTTGGTTACTGCTTCACATTAAAAAAGTATAACTACAGACATACTTTCCGCCTTTTTTCTTTTTACCTAAGTTTACTAAGGTTTTCCATGTTGTGTAGTGTCTTTATGGTTCTAATTTTAAGTGAGACTGTCTGTGGGGCTGACAGATCACAACTTGCTAACCCACCCTGGGTGGTTGATCATTCAACTCTCATTTCCCTTGCTCTGGGTGATGGCTTAGTGAACATCCTCATGCACAGAGCATTTTCTTTGTGGAGTTATTTCTGGTAGTTGATATACTGGATCCAATTCTGTGAACATTTTAATTGGTCTTATTAGGTATTATCCTGTTGATTTGCATACGGGTTTAGTAGTTTCTATGGCCTACAGGGATGTGTGAGCATCCTGCTTGGCAGAGAATTTACTTTTGAAAAAAGAAGATGAATGAGTCATTTGAGAAGGTGATATATAGAGCAATGGTCTGAGATTCATGTGTGTTGGGTTTTGTTCTAGGCATTTCTTTTGATTTCTGTGAATTTTAAACTAATAGTATAACTATTTAATGATCTGTTTTAATTTGGAATATTGCTGACAGTGGGCATTTCCAGGGTTAGGCTGGTGGGCAGGGGATCTCCTGGGCTATAGAGAGGAAGGACTTGGAAGGGTTGCTGTATTCTGCCCCAACATCCATCAAAGGAATTGATTGGAGGTGGTGATTTACACATGGGTTTAACTCAGGGCTCTTCTCACAGATACTAGTCTGTTTATTCTGTTGCATTGGATGTCCCAAGAGCAGCACCCATAGGGATACACTTTGCTAGATGCATCTGGCAGAACCCATCCTTCCGGGAGTTGTGCTAACACCACACAAAAGGCATGACTTCATGCTTTGATGGTGATATACACTGTTTGGCCAGATTATTATGATCTCTGAATGCACAATAACCTGGCCACTCAGTGTATATCCTATATAATAAAAGGCTAACATGCAAATTGTTCCCTCAACCAGGTGTTTAACCAGCAGGCAGGCCGGCCAACCACCCATGTCCCCTCCCCCTGGCCAGGCTGGCTGGACCCCACCCATGCACGAATTCATGCACCGGGCCTCGTTCTGGGATAGCCCACCAACCAGGTTCAGCATCCCATGGGCATCACTGACAAACCCAGGGCTAGGACAGAGAACCTGAATAAGATAAGCTAGAAGAAAGGCAATATGAAGAGGAAACCGGGATCAGGCAGAAAAAGAGGAAGGAGTGCCGTAGGTCCCCTTCCTTGGTGTCTTTGTTCTCTAGACTTACTATAGAAAACATGACACATTTCCTTTCTTACAAAATTTACTTTGAATACAGAGTACTGCTCTCTATTGCATAGTTTGTCACTCTTTTTTGATGCCTTAATAATTGTGTTGAGTACCATTTATTTAAGAAACTTACTGGTTTGTGAAAGGTTTACCTATGAGTCTGGTTAAATCATAGGTTTTAAAAATAGGATAGACTTGTACACACTCATGGTATAAAAATTAAAGAACACAGAAAGGGATAAAGAGAAAAGGAAGGGTGGGATAGATTTTTTTTTTTACCTGGGAGAAAAGATATGTACGGTGATGACTGTGTGTTCGAGGGAGGGAGCAAGCCTGAGGGCCATGTTCAAGAGGCCGGAGTATAGAGGAGTAATAGGGTGGTCAGATTAGGCTAGACAGGAAGGAATCAGATGTGGAGAGACTTTGTAGTGGGCTGGAGGAATTGAAATTTGATTTGGTTGACTTCATACTCTACTGTAGCCTATAGCTGGTTCAGAAAGGCTTCTACAAATCACTTATCCTTATATGCCTCAAACAACCCTTTTCTGGGTCCCACAGAGGCAGGTGCTATTGCAGTTTGCCTGTCACCGTTCTGTACCGGTAGTTCAATATGCAGTTCTTGTCT
Source organism: Vespertilio murinus (assembly GCA_963924515.1). Lineage (NCBI taxonomy): Eukaryota > Metazoa > Chordata > Mammalia > Chiroptera > Vespertilionidae > Vespertilio > Vespertilio murinus. The sequence continues at coordinate 27,383,136 of OZ004711.1, forward strand.
ACTCCAAATGATCCACCTGCTTTGGGTTCTTGATTTATCACCCAAAAGGATTAATATCTTATATCTTGTTTAACCCCAATAGTTGGGAAGAAGTTTTCCTTGCTACAGGTTATCATATATGGATCACCAAATTTCAAGGATTTGATGCATAGTAAAGTAACATAACTTAAGCCGTATTTAACATGCTTTTCTGGTGATATAGCTGTTTCCTGGAAGACTGTTGCATTGTAGATTATAACCATCTAAACCTGAATATTGTGCACGTCAGAGGCTCCTCAGGGCACTTTCATGTCTGTTGGTCTTGCTTATTTTAAAGGTAGAGGTGATAGGAAACAACCATGTAAAGTGGCTGAATTCTGGGAGAAATTCTTCAGCACCAAATTTCCTTCCTGAAGATAGAACTTACCCTGGAAAGTGAGTGTGGAAAGTTGCAGAGATGCTTAGGGGGAGCATATTTGGAGATTTTGAGGGGGAAGGAAGAGAGAGAGAGAGAGAGAGAGAGAGAGAGAGAGAGAGAGAGAGAGAAGAGAGAGAAGAAATCATTGTGAGAACAAAACATCAATTGGCTACCTCTGTCACCACCCTCTACTGGGGATTGAGCCCACAAGCCCGCGTGTGCCTGGATACCAGCAACCTTTTGGTGCACGGGAGGACACCCAGCCAACTAAGCCACACTGGCCAGGGCTGTATTAATCTTTTTAAAGTTAAGGATAGCTTCTTTTTATTTTCTATTTGCCTCACACCACCCCAAAGACAACTCCAGGCATCAATGTGTTCAGTATAAATATTAGTTACTAGAGTGTTTTAATTAGCAGAACTACAGATAACATGTGTGTTCCTGTTCTTCTCCCAGACTATTTGATGAAGAGTAATTTTCTCCTCAAACCAATGAGGGTATATTCTTCCCTGATTGCTTGTAAAATGTAATTCTAACAGAGTAGTGATAACATCTATTGAAATCTGCTTGACTTTACTTTTATGTAAGTGCTTTACATATAGTCACCCATTTATTTTAATTATACCATCTGATGAGGTAGCTACTATTGTCACAATCCCTCTCCCCATTCCACAGATGAGGAATCTGGAGAACAGAAAGGTTAAGTAAATTTCCCAAGGTCACACAAGAGTAAGTTGTGGATCTGGGGTTCAAACCTAGGCAGTGTAGCCCCAGAGTCCTTGCTTTTAACTGCTTTCTATGTGGCATGTACATGTTTGTTAATGCCAGGAGTTGAGAATGTTCAGGTGCACCACATGCTCTAAATTAGAGTTCCTCTGGGCCACTAGTCCTTTGAGTTTTTTTTTTTTTTTTTTACTAGTGAAAGGGTTTGATGTCAGTTTAATGTAGGGAGTGGCTCAGATTCCCTGCCTCTTGGAGACTCCCCGCTGCATCAACAATCTTGCAGTAGATATGCATCCCTAGCATTGTTTAACTTAGTGTTTGCCATCAGCAACCTATTGTGCTGATTCGTAGTTTGGGAACTGCTGTAGGAGAAGGGAGCTGTAAACTTGGGCTACAGGAAATGGAGGATATTTTTCTCTCTGTTGATTGCCCTTGCATTGATATCAAATTATGTATGAAGGTCAAACAGCTTCTCTTGCTCTTGCTATGATTTCTACATGAAAGACTCTTTAGGACACGGCACAGAACACACAGCCAGTCTCTCGGTGTGGTGCATTTGCTAGGAACCTCCTAGGCTAGACTTCTGCATGGTTTAGTGCACCATAAACCTACCTGACCTACCTGGATCTGTCCCCAAAGAAAGGGATTATGGTGCTTTTGTTATAAAGACCTGTGTTCTCCCTGCTCTCCTGTGTCTGAAAAGGGGAGAGGTTTATGTCTGCTTCTTGGATTTCTAAGTTCATCTGTACATTCAATCATATTACTCAACTGTCTTCTAAAAAATTGTCAGTAGATTTTAAAAGATACATCATGAAGATAATTTTTATCAACTTCAAATATTGACAGTTTTGTTTTCTTTTTAAAATCATGAATAGGTGTGGAAGACCTTGATTGCTTCTTGCTTCTATTATAACCTTGCCTGCTGGCTCTCCACTCCCTCTAGTCTCTTGAACACTGTAGCTAAAGTCTTCCTTCTGAAGTACTACTCGGGATATGTCAGTTCCTTACTCAGAAACTTTTAAGACACTCCTTTGCTCACTAACATAAATTTGAACTTTTCAACTTGGTTCCTGAGATTCAGTAAAACTCTCCACAGTATATTCCCTTCAGTCCTTTGCCATGATCTCTCTACTTCATTTCTCTGCCTTTCTCAAGCCTAACTATATACTATATCCCAACATTAGTTCGCACTTTCACTCTCAGCCTTTTGTCCACGAGGTTCCCGTCTCTTGGAGTGTCATTCCCATGTCTGTGACTCCTGAAATGCTCACCCTCGAATCTCACTGTGAGGCATTTCCTTTTGCCTTTAGCCCTTCCCTTTTTGGATGGCCCCATTTAAGATATGAGTTCCTCTCTAGGAGGGGGTTTGGTTTATGCTCAATAAGCCTTCAGTATTATTTAATCACTTATTAGCTATATTGCCATTATTTGTCTGTCTACCTCTTACTAGACAGTGAGTTGGTTGAGGATAGGATAAATGGATTGTGCTCCATAAGGAATGCCTGTATGCAATCTGGTCCAATGATGATGAATTTCACAAAAGAAACATGTGAGTGAGCAGATCCCTTAGTCCTCAGGTGGAACTGATGGGAGGGAGAAAGAGAGGGGCAAGGGAACAAAAAATAATTGCAAAAATGAGCAATAAGAATCACAAGAAATATTCTTTCAGTAGCCACTCATTCGTTTCATCACATATTATGTACCCATTATTATTCAATGGTGACTATGCAAATAAGTCAAACAATGCACATCAGGGTTGGGTGGAGGGGAGGCAAAAGGGGAGAAAATGGGAGACATCTAATACTGTCAACAATAACAAAAAATTTTGTAAAAAAATAATGTAGATCAATTATGGCTCAATAAGTTATGAAGGGGAGAAATTTTATAAGGTGGCTCCATTTCCAAAGGATAAAATTTATTTTGTATTGATTATCCAAACTCTGTTTCATTCTATTCAGTTAGTAAGTTTGCCATGCCAAAAAGGAAATACATTAGAGATTTATTAAGTATAGAAAATGATTGTGTTGAAATGATTTCCTTTTCTACTAAAATGTAGATGCCACACACAAAATACTTTTCTCTTGATTCATAACTTATAAAATTATTTTAATTTGAACCAAAAACCAGCATCAGAAAGAAATCCAAAGTTAAAGACATCAATATAAATGAACCACACTTAAAATTCTATTGATAGTCCTCATCTCTGAAAGGGAAATGCCTTTACATTTAAGCAGATGTAATTGCCTAAATTGCCTTGAAAGGAAAAGAAGTAAGAGACTTCCTTCCTTGAATGTGTATTTCCTGGTGTTTTCCTAATAACCAGGCTATAGAGTGATTGAGTTATTATAACCTGATAGCTATGATTTTCACTTCAAAAGAGTATAGGTTAATTTTAACTGAAGGTTACATGTCAAATAAAGTAAGCATATGTGTAAAACCCCATCTAATAAAGAGGGAATATGCAAATTGACCACCATGCCATCACAACATATGCCAGTCCCCTCAGCCCCCCCGGAGTCCCCCAGTTCTTTCAGCCCCACCAGGGGGGTGGCAGGCGCGCAGTGAGGCTGGACCTGCCCTTAGCCTCCCAGCTGCCTAGGGCGGGCCCAAGGTGCAGGCAAGCCTCGGATGTCCGCTGCCCAGCTGATGCCTGAAGTGCAGGCAAGCCTCAGTTAGCGGCTGCCTAGCTGCCCAGGGCCGGCCAAGGCTCAGGTAACCAGTGCCACCCAAAGCTCAGAACTGTATTTTCCCATAGTTGTAGAGGCTGGAAGTCCAAGATCAAGGTGCCGGCAGAGTTGGTTTCTGGTGAGGTCTCTCTTGCTGGCTTGTGAATGGCACCTTCTCATTGTATCTATCCTCACCTGGCATTTTCTTTGTGCAAGCTGAGAGGTTTCTGGTTTCTCTCCTTTTCTCACAAGGACACCAGTCCTATTGGGTTAGGGCCCCACACTTATGTCTTCATTTAACCTTAATGACTGCCTTGAAGGCCCTAGCTCCAAACACTGCCGCATCGGAGGTCAAAGCTTCAACATATGAATGTGGGGGGACACGCAGATGCACTAAGGCCCTGTTCCACACGGCAGCGAGCTCAGGGATGACCACGCTCAGACCTTTCCTCTGGAGGTTAGAGCCCATGGCGGGTTTCCTGGCCTTTTCCTAATCACAAGGCTAATATTCCCAGAGCAGAGCTCTTGGGGAGCCCTCCCGGAGAGTGCGCTTTGGGAGCATGAAGACCCGGGGATAGAGGGTGCAAGTAAGAGGCTGCCAGCCTTTCCCAGGGGGACAGTATTGGGCTCTCAGTCCCCAGGACTGGATGTGGCTTCCCCGACAGCCGGCGCTGCTGTCAGTGAGGTGGATGGTGTGTGGAGCGTTCTGTGGGATTCAGCCTTTGGATAAGGAGAAACAGAAATCAGGTGAAATAAAGCATATTAAAGGGAGTTATTTTATTGTCTTGAACGAGAACATCCTTGGCATGCTTGGGCTTTGTATAAAAAAGGAGGATTAATATTCCTCATTTACCTAGAGATTTCTTAAAAACTGGTTCAACAGATTTCCACCACCAAGTAAATAGGGATTTCTTCCTCCTGAATTCTGCGAGGCTGTGTCCCCACTTCTCCATTGTGCCCTGTGTCCAGCTCCCGAGCTCATGGCTAAGGGTGAGATGGTCCCGGGTGTGGGGCAGCAGGATGAGTTCAGATCCCGTAGAAACGAGGGGTCCCGCCGGGCCCTGCGGCAGGCGTGGCCGAGACCAGGACAGAACGGTGAAGGCTGGCAGCTGCCCCAGAACCTGGCTGCTCAGTCAGCTTTATCGGACCATTTCCCTCTCTCCAGGTGCCTTGTTCGTTCCTTGGAAAGCCATTCTGCTGATTTGGTGATTTTTCCCATCTGCCTTCTTTGCGGCTCTATTTTATTTATTTATTTTTTAAAATATATATTTTATTGATTTTTTACAGAGAGGATGGGAGAGAGATTGAGAATTAGAAACATCAATGAGAGAGAAACATCAATCAGCTGCCTCCTGCACACCCCCCACTGGGATGTGCTCGCACCCAAGGTACATGGCTTTGATTGGAATCGAACCTGGGACCCTTGAGTCCGCAGGCCGACGCTCTATCTACTGATCCAAACTGGTTTCGGCTGCAGCTCGATTTTATATTCCCCAAAGCTCTCTACTTTGACAACACCTTCTACTTCTCAGACCTCGAGGCAGATGGTTTTCCTGAAAATTGATCTCCCCTCATTCCTACCCCACATTATTGTGGACACTCTGCCCCATACCCCGCCTTGCCTCCCTTTTCTGTTTAAAATCTACAGCCCAGTGATGGGGTGCAGGGAATGCTTCTCTGTGAACGTTTCATGCTAAGCCCAGTAAAGGCCTCTGATTTGTTTTCAAAACCGGGGGCATCAACTTTTAAATTGTCCCTCATTCTTTCCTTCATCAGCAAAGGCAGATAACTGACCACAAGGCCTCGTCCCTGTAGCTAACCGATCCTCTCCATCACAGGCTGGCCTGCCTTTGCCTCTTTACAGGCTTCCTGCCTCCTTTCTGACAGTCACTTTCATTGTGAAAGGGAGTTTGCATTTAGTCACTTCCATAGCAACATGGGTCTGGGAATCAATATTTTAACTGTCTAATTACAAACTGCCTGGGGAAAGGCTTTAACAATATTTACTTGGTGCTTTCTCCAAGCACCAGTGTGTCCCTGGTGACAAAGACTGAACCCCAGTCTTACGGACGGGGGAGAGAACAGTCATTTCAGAGGGCGTTGAGCAGTGCTGGAGGGCAAGGCAGGTGTGGGGCCACAGGAAGGGCGCCTTGTCCAGAATGGGACGGGGCTGGGGCAGGGAGCTGCATTGGAGGAACCTTCACTGAGGGGTGAAATGTCTTGTGAAATTCATCACTAGTCTCTAACAGGTACAGAATATCATTATAGCATTAGAACATGTATAAAAAGTCACTCATCATGGTGACAAACCAAAAGGGAGATTACTGAGGTGGGGGTGACAACGCAAATTTCTTATATCTTGTTTTAGGTCATGGTTACATGATTTTCAAGATTATTTAGTAGAATACTTGATATTTATATAAATATGTACATTAAAGAAAACTTATGCAAAAATTCTCTATGTAGTAATAGATGGAAAGATCATCAAGATACATTAAATGATGAAAGCAAGGTAGAGACAGGTGTACATCACATCCTACTCTTTTTTTTTTTTTTTTTTTTAAATAAATCTTTATTGCTCAGGTTATTACAATTGTTTCTCCTTTTTCTCCCCCATAGCTCCCTTCCACCCGATTCTCACCCCACCCTCTGCCCTTACCCCCTCCCCCATCATTGTCCTCATCCATAGGTTATACAATTTTAATCCAGTCTCTTTCTGCACCCCACACCCCTTCACCCTGATAATTATCTATCCACTCCCTTTCTCTGCCCCTAATTCTATTATATTCACCAGTTTATTCTATTCCTGAGATTTTTAATTCACTTGACCTTCTTCCTCTTCTTAAGTAATACCTTTCAGCATTTCATATAATACTGGTTTGGTGGTGATGAACTCCTTTAGCTTTTTCTTATCTGTGAAGCTCTTTATCTGCCCTTCAATTCTGAATGATAACTTTGCTGGATACAGTAATCTTGGTTGTAGGTTCTCCCTATTCATCACTTTGAATATTTCTTGCCACTCCCTTCTGGCCTGCATGGTTTCTGTTGAGAAATCAGCTGATAGTCGTATGGGTGCTCCCTTATAGGTAACCAACTGCTTTTCTCTTGCTGCTTGTAAGATCCTCTTTTTGTCTTTTACCCTTGGCATATTGATGATGATGTGTCGAGAAGAATTTTTCTTTGGATTCCTCTTGTTTGGGGTTCTGTAGGCTTCCTGTACTTGTAAGTCTATTTCTTTCACCAGGTGAGGGAAGTTTTCTGATATTATTTCTTCAAATATGTTTTCAGTATTTTGCACTCCCTCTTCTTCTGGCACCCCCATAATTCTGATGTTGGTGCGCTTGCAGTTGTCCCAGAGGCTCCTTACACTATCTTCAACTTTCTGGATCCTCTTTTCTTCTTCCTTCTCCAGCGGAGTGTCTTTTGGCTCTTTGATCTGATTCTTGTGTTCTTCCATTCTGCTGTTGGATCTCTGCATAATATTTTCCAATTTAGTCAGTTTATCTATACTTTTTAGTTGGGTCTCATGGAGTTTATCGAGCTTTTCTAGGATATTGTTGCATAACCTTAGAACCGTAGTTCTGAACTCTATATCCTCCATCTCTTTTGTTTGAGATCTGTTTCCTTGTCTCGGCATTATCACTATTTTTCAGAGTTGGTAGGATGGCTTTGTGTGTTTGGTGTCCTATATAGCACAGTGGATCAACCTCCTCAGTTACCTGAGGTAGACACTCTTGGTGATCCCCTTTGTGGACTGCGTGCACAGCTTAGTTGTAGCTAAGTCTCTATTGTTGTGAATTGACCTTCAGGCCAATTGGATGTGGGTATCAGCTGTGTCTACTCTGGGATAACTTCTGTATTGGAGACAGTCTTATAGGATCAGACTTGAAAAACTGCAGAAGCCTCTGCTCAGCTTGGATGGGGCGGAGTCTCAGGGCTGAACTGACAGTCTTGGCTTCTGCCCTGCCCTTGTGCACCCGCCTGAGTTTCCGCCTGACCGGCCCAGGTTCCCCAAGCAAGAGCGTGGGTGCCCCAGGGGCTCGCCCGGACTTGGGCTGGTCTCTGTACTCTGGAGCTTCTGACTCCTTCCGCTACAGAGAGGCCGCCATCTTGTACATAGAGGCAGCGGCAGCCTCCGTGGTCAGACTGGAGCTTCTGACTCCTTCCGCTACGGAGAGGCTGCCACCTTGTACAGAGAGGCGGCGGCAGCCTCCGCGGTCAGACCTGGAGCTTCTGACTCCTTCCGCTCCGGAGAGGCGGAGAGGCGGCGGTCAGACCTCAGCGCGTACTTGCTCACGCGCGCGAGTCTGTAGACCCTGCCGGCTAGGACTGCGACTCCCGGTCCCCGGTCTCTGAGTCTCTGAGTCTCTGAGTCTCTGGGTGCCTTTCTCTGCAGTCCAGACTCCACCCGTATGAACCTGGGACCACGGAATTTCAGCCGGGGCTGGGTTCAGTGCAGTCGGAAAGGGTTCCGTGCAATCGGGGATTCCTCCCCTCCCACCGCCAGGCAGGTATTCCGCGGCCGCGTGCGCGAGCGTCTCCCTACCTCAGTGCTTTTCGGCTCCCAGTCCGATCCGTGAGCCTCTCTCTTTCTTTCTAGTTGTAGCTATTCCACTCCGCCAGCTTTCCTGACGTTTTGGTGAAGTCCTTTTTGATTTTAGTTGTTTTTTTAATTAAATTGTTGATGAGGCGGCAGCTTAGGAGACTGCCTAGGCCGCCATCTTGGATGTTCGACACATCCTACTCTTTATGGCATAAAGGTGGAAACTAAGAGTCTATGTCCGTCTGCTTCTGTATGCACAAAGAACTCTGGGAAGTTAGGTGTGGAACCAGCAGCAGTGGCTGGCTTGGGAGTGGGGAGTAGCCGGCAGCTGGGGGACGGGAGGACAGGGCTATAAGGGAGATTTCTCATTGTCCACCCTGTTATGCTTTTGGTGGTTGAATCATATAAACATGTCTTACTCAAAAGATGAACAAGAAAACATTGAAATAGTACAAGGGAGGTTTTAAACTGAAGATATAAATGGTTTTGTCCTTAATAGCAGGTTATTTACCAATTAAATGTTTTTAAAGCAGCTTCCTCTCAGCACTGTCTGGCAACTAGCCAGGCGTATGTGCCACCGCCATGCCGTGCGCACCCACAGCCGGCTCCGGCTCGCCTTCCCCCGGCCTTCCCAGCCCCCTCCCTGCTCCTGGAAACTCCTCCCATCAATCTCTCGGGCACTTCGAGGAAACATTATCTGTCCTCCCTTACGGAGTCTGGATAGCGGCTTATGTGAGACATGGCCTCAGTCACAGCTTTTTCTTAAGGGGTCTGTTTCCTCTACACGGACTAGAACACTTAGGACAAATGTGAACAAGGTATACTTTGAAAAAACTTTGTTTTGTTTCAGATATCTTTACTGAGATATAATTGCCATACAGTAAACTACACATATTTGAAATGTACAATTTGATGAGTTTTGATATATGTATACATATATGCAACCATCATGACAGTTGAGATAATGAATAACATATCCATCCCCCCAAAAGATTCTCAGTGTTCCTTTGTAATCATTCCCGCTTCTCTCTCCCTCCCACCCCACTCCACCCCACCCCCACCCTTCCCAAATATACTAATCTGTCCTCAGTCACTAGAGATCAATTTGCTTTGTCTACAGTTTTATAAAAATGAAGTCATATAGTATGAACATATGATTTTTTTACAACATACTAGTAGTGATAAGACATTTTATATAACTTATGAACTGAGCACCCTGATAAATGTAGTGCCCACGTGACACCATACATAGTTATTACAAGATTATTGATTATATTCCCTATGCTCTACTTTACATTGATGGGAAATATCAATCTGCTGCCTCCTGCATGTGCCCTGAATGGGATTCCAATCTGTGACCTTCTGATACATGAGACCATGCTCTACCGCACTGGCCCGGGCTCACTGGCTCTTTCTAACAATCATGATTGGAGCCCAACGCGCTAGAAATCCTGGCCCTGTTTCCTCCATTTCAATGTCTCTTTTCCTTATGCAGAGATGGGGTGACATCTTCCGTGGTTGGCCAGCAGAAGTGCCATTCACATTCCCGTATTTCCCTCAGGTGGTTTCATTTCTCTGAGCCCTGGGTTCTCCTCCGACTGGTCCGACAGGAGGCAAGGCCCTGGTGGCACTGACTACCAGGGGCAGCTTTGATGAGCGCCTGCCGCCTCTGCTCCTTCACATCTCCTCCCTTTCAGATGAAGAAGCTTCTGGTCTTTCTGCTGGGAGTCTGGGGAGAATGAGAATGTTTTGCGAGTGCTTGTGTATTTTGAAAAAGAGCATCTCACGTTGCTTATATGTATTATCTCTTGGGTGCTTTGAACCTTTGACTGCAGTACACATAAGATATATTTTGTATCCTTAGTGGTTTTAAATGCAACCATCTATAAAAAGAATGTAAGTAAAAATAATTCTTGGCCTCCACTGAGTGTTAGTCCAGTGCATCATCCTTGGGTGGCCTGCTTATACCTTCATCCCCTAAAACTCAGTGCTTGTGTACTGGCAGTGGCTTCTGGAGCACCAGGTTAAGAATTGTAAGGCTGTACTTGCGCTTTTTGGGCAAGTGTGCTGTGATGGATCAGTGATGTCTACCATGGTGTGTAGGAAAGAAGTTAGCATAGTTCTAGGTATTTGCTAAGCTTGCCTTAGATATTGCTACCTAAATTTCTTTGCTTCTCATACAGCATCTAGGGCTTTTTACAAAGTATATGCTCAATAAGTATTTGCTCATGTTACTTTTTTTTGAGTTTGCTCTCTGGTCATGGTTATCCAAAGACACAAGTCTACCCACAGGAGCATGGCTGCTGACACTGAAGCTCATTCCTGCAGTCGCAGTCGCACAGAGCAAGGCACTAAGGTTTCGTGCCCAGCTCCCTCCTGAGCCACACTCCTTTGCTTCACTGTTTGAGCTTCCTGCAGGAGTTGGAGATGAACTCTCACAGCTCCTCAGTAGAGAACACACACACATATCTGTTCTTAGCAGTGATTGGAACCTTGAAGTCCTTCCAAGGCTGTCGTCCATGTGTAGCTTACTGTTCAAATAAGATTGTTTGTTAATGGCTAAATCCTAGCTAATAAAAGGGCAATATGCAAAGTAACCATCACTCCACTACAAAGTTAGCGGTGCCCATAGCGCCAGGGTGGGTGTCCCACTCCCAGGCCTCAGAGGGAGGAAGGGCCGCAGACAGAACGCTGGGCCGCTGGGCCAGGGGCATGCTCTGAGCCACCACAGCACGGCTTGGGGCATGCCCCTGGCCCAGCGGACAGAAGCCCAGCGGGCACTGGGCAGGGGTGAGCTCGGAGCCGCTGTGGAGCAGCTTGAGACATGCCAAGCGGACAGATGCTGGGCCAGGGGCTGCTCAGAGCCACTCATGGCTTGGGACACACCTCCGGCCCAGCAGACAGGCCACTGGGCTGGGGGCAGCCCCCTAACAGTGTGACTTGGGGCTCGCTCCCAGCCCAGTGGACAGAAGCCCTGCAGACACAATGCAGGGGGTCCTCTGTGCATGAGCTGCAGAGGAAACACCTTTTCTTTTCTTTTTTCTTTTAAAATATATTTTATTGAGTTTTCACAGAGAGGAAGGGAGAGGGATAGAGAGCTACCGTGTTTCCCCGAAAATAAGACATCTTCCGAAAATAAGACCTACTTCATGGAAACATAATACATCCCCTGAAAATAAGATGTAGTGCATCTTTGGGAGCAAAAATTAATATAAGACACTGTCTTATTTTCGAGGAAACAGGGTAGAAACATTGATGAGAAAAAAACATTGATCAGCTGCCTCCTGCACACCCCTGACTGGAGATGTGCCCCCAACCAAGGTACGTGCCCTTGACTGGAATCGAACCTGGGACCCTTCAGTCCGCAGGCGGATGCTCTATCCACTGAGCCAAATCGGTTAGGGCGGAAACACCTTTTCTGAAGGCTCATTGGCAAACTCCCTGTAAGCTGCCTCTCACAGTGCTCTTGGTAACTTGAGTAATAGGAATGCAAGAAGGTAATCAAGGGTTTTTCCACCTCACTCCTGGAGGAAAACTAAGGTCTGCTGTTGGAGGGGCTAAGGAATGTCATATCCTGCCCTAGCTGGTTTGGCTCAGTGGATAGAGCCTCAGCCTGCCGATCTCAGGGTCTGGGTTAGATTCTGATCAAGGGCATGTACCTAGGTTGCAGGCTCCTTCCCGGCCAGGGCCCAGGTCGGGGCTCATGCAGGAGGCCACCAATCAAAGTGTCCCTCTCACATTGATGTTTCTCTCTGTCTTTACTCTCTCATCCAAGTTCTCTAAAAATCAATGGAAATATATCCTCAGGTGAAGATGAAAAAGAAAGAAATGTCATATCCAATGAAAGACACATCTTGAAAGTGCCTAAAGAAAGTTGTCATTTTCTCATGGTGAAGGGACTGGAGTCTGTGTTAATGAGGACACCTTGGCAGCTGTGACAGTGGCAGCAGCAGCGGGTGATGGGGCTGGTGCCTTCCCCGGATCAGCCCAGTCACCTCCCACAGAGGAAAGCCAAACTGCAGCTTAGGCCCGCTTCCCATCAGTAGGATATCTCCTGAGGGTTCTCAGTCTGTGAGAGGGGGCAGGATTGGCTGAGGGGATTCCCCCTCCCCAGGGCACGAATTTCATGCATCGGGCCTCTAGTGTATTAATAAGATGCCATATGCCCAGGTAGTTCTAAGTGTTTTATATATATATTAGCTCATTTAATCCTCAATAACCCTATGTAATAGTTACTTTTACCTTCCTGGCTCAAGTTCAGAGAGGTTAAGTAACTTGCCTAAGGTCACACAGCTGCCAAGTGGTGAAGCCAGGTTTTCAGCTTTAAGGATCTGATCTTAACCTGTCTAATCAGTGAGTGAGGTACGCTGAGCACTTGAGTAGGAGGCAGAGATTTGCATGTTCTTGGGAAATTACTACCCTGGGCCCTGATTTCCCATCTTTAAGACGCAGGATTGGGTGGAATTGCTAAAACCCCGCCATGCCCCAGCTTATTTGACTCTGAGTTACACATTGAAGACATCCTCGAGCCACTCTCATACTCACCAGTAATCTGTGCCTATGCAGGAGATGTACCGACCGAAACCAAGACTTGAACATTCTCTGAGCTCACACCAGAATTATAGCTTGTCAACGGAGAGAAACTTATTTTCCTAAACAATTAGAGGACACTAGTAATTATGTTTAATTGCATATTGAACGGTTTTCCTGTTGTGTCAACCCATTGTCTTAATTGTGCTTAAAAGCAGCAGGCTGTTATTTTGAGGTTGGTGAGGTTTAAAATTGCTTTGTGCCTCAGCATCGGTGAGCAGAAGAGTTAGGAGCCCAAGTCTGGAGTGAGACAGGCGTGGTGCGGATCCTGGATCTGCTGCTTCCTGGACATCTCCTGCAGGTTCCTTATCTTCCCTGAATGTTGGTTTCCTAACCTTGGGAATAATAATGCCATCAGCCTCATGAGGGTATTGTGCAGATTGAAGAGCATATAAGTGAGGTGTGTGGTGCAGCATCTGGCATGTAAACCTTTCAGATGTTGGCTGTCCTAGTGTTTGTTACTGATTGATGAGACATATTGGGATGGGTCTCTGGACTCCTGGAGGCTCTAGCGCTGATGGGTGACTCCATCTGGGGTGGATAGCTGATGTTCTGCACCAGTTCTGACATTCTGGGTGTTTGTTATCTACCTTGTTTCAATTTATGTCTATAATCTCACTTTCTAAGGGCATGTGGGATGGAAAGGAAGTATGGTTAGCCATCAAAGGAGTCACAATTGTAAGTCTCCTGAAGAGAACCATGGGGGTATGAGAACTAATCCTAGTACTTAGTCAGAAAATCATTTTCATAGCTGATGATTTTAGGCAGTACACAGACATGGTCTTAGATAACATGGAGTCACACAATGAAAATTTATTTTCTTTTCATTCCTTTTTCATTTCTTGTGATTCTGTCAGAGAAAGGCTCAGTTTGGTGCTAGTCTTTAATCTCTAATACTATGGGATTTTCCTTTTAACAGAAAGAAAGAGGAGGTCTTAGGTTTGGAGCCCCTGGTGGGCCCTGGTATCCAGCTAGAATTCATTAATCTTGCTTTGCTTTCATTGTATTTATTTTTACTGCCTTCTATTTTAACATGTGATTTTTATGCATAATAGTAATATAAAAGATCTGTGAAAGTGTGTTTAAAGAAAAATGCTAAGTTACAGGTTTGCAGATGGTGCATGGCTGTGGCAGACTGATGGTAGCACACAAAGCTGAGTGGGGAAGCAATGGTTCAGAGAGGGCAGGGGGACGAAAGCTCTATTGTAGGGAGGGCCAGTGTTCAGAAAGGAGAGAAGTGAGAGGAGCTGGAGGAGCACTGAGAGAACTGAGAGCTTCAAGAGAATTGAGGGAGGCAGGTGCAGGGGCAGATGCTGCAGAGGCCATAGGGTGAGCGAGGGAGGCAGCTGGGCTTGCTGATGGGAGGACTGTGAGGCCTTTGCGGGTGCTGGTTTAGCAGAAGGGTCGGCATAGACTGAGGAGTGAGTTAGAGGAAGGAAGCACGGAGCATGTTCTGCTTTTTTTTTTTTTTTTGAAAGGCTTGGTGTGTGACGATGGCATAGAAAGATGAAGCAGACACAAGGTGAATGGGAAAGTTTTTTTTTTTTATTTTTTTTTTAGAATAGCAAGAATATGGGCCTGTTTTCAGCTGATGGAGGAAGAATTGGAGAAGGTGTGTGAGAGAGAGGATAGAGGGAGCCGGGTCAGGGATGCAGGAAGGTGGGCTTACCTAGGGTGGAGGGAGAACAAGCAAGGCTTTGTCCGTGCTGGAGGAAAGATGGGGATGGAGGAGAGAGGGAGAAGTTGCCTCTCCTACCGGTAAATTCTGCAAGTAAAATTTAGCCAATTCTTGATGTTTAAATAATTCAACAGAAAAGAAGGGAAGAAATAAGTATAAGTGCTTAGAGGCCAGCAAATGGCTGCAAAAAGTGGAGAGTGAGGGAAGCTAGCCACATACTGACTCACTGGGTCCTTGGAAGGCGCTGGGGAGGGACCGCTTTGCTGCAGGAAGGGCTTGGTGCTCAGGAAAACTTGAAAACTGAGATGGACAATGACAGTAGCAGCTGCTTTTCAGATCGACTGAAGGGGAAGTAGCCTGCAGGCTCCCTTTTGAGCCCTCCGGCTCTCTCGTGAGGTTGCTTTGTGAGCGGCTTGTCTGCACTCTGAGGGGAGCAGGGGAATCCCCACTCGCTCAGCACAGACCACTCCTCAGGTGTGGCCTGGGGGACAGCCGGCTGTGGCTGCCCTCAGGGCACTGGCTGCCTGTGGTCAAGGTCTCGGGCTTCAGACACCGTGGCACTCAGGCACCAGGGTGGAGTGGTGGGCACGGAAGGGGCCACTCACTGCACAACGGGGCCCCGAGCTTTGCCCATTAGCTCAGGAGGTGGTGGCCTCTTGCATCTTTTGTTCTGGGTGAGGGGGACCCTGTGGCAGCAGAGTGACCTCTGCGGCTGTAAGTCATCTAATCGAGGGAGAACACATCTACTCCAGCGAGACAAGCAAGTAATTTTCTGTGCATGGCCCCACGCCCAGTGCTTCCTGACTCCATACCCAGGCCTGTGGGCACCCACGGAAGAACGGGGAGACCAAGGTGAGGCGTGCTGGTGTGGAGCTGGCCTTTGTGGCTCAGGTGGGCCCGGAGGAGGAAGGCGGGGAAGTAGAGAGAGGAGAGCGTCTGTGTGCCCTCCCTGCTGTCTCACTGTGTGGCTCAAGGCCCTTGGAGTGGTTGGGGACCCAAAGATGCAAAAGCAGCGCCTGGGGCCCTCACGGTAGAAGCGGTGTCCTGTCTTTGGTTTGTGTGGAGATCCAGTCTGTAGTCTCCAGGTTGGAAGTCCCTGTGGGAGTCTCTTGGTCTATTGTTGTGGCTCCGCTCTTTCCTATCCGCTCAGTTGTTGCTCTCATTTACATTAAAGCTGTGGCTGGCCTGGCTTTCTTTTATTTCAGCACTGCCCACAGTCACAGCTGTGGCACTGATGTGGAAAAGGCATTCCGGTGTTGATCAGGATCGAAAGCAGACCTTCCCAGACTGCGCCAATGATGGCTTTTAGAATCACCGTCAATTTGCATTTCCCAGAGAAATGCATCCCAGACAGACTCCTTCTCTCCAGAGAGTTGCCATTCACCTGGGGAGAGGGCATATCTTCTCAAACAAAAGAAGCTAACGGGAGAAAAGGCTTCTCAGCAGGTGGGGTTTGAAATGGTCCTTGCATTTGTGGTTCGGCAAACAGTGATGGGGGACAGCAGAGCTCCCCAGGGTCCAGCAAGACCCCCTCTGTCTGTACACAGTGTAGCTCTGTCCTCATCTGCCAGACTGAGGGTGAGAGCCCTTTCTTCGGCCCTCGGGGGCATGGGATGCAGCTATCTCAGTTTATTTTTAAAAATATATATTTTATTGATTTTTCACAGAGAGGAAGGGAGAGGGTTAGAGAGTAAGAAACATTGATGAGAGAGATACATCGATCAGCTGCCTCCTGTACACTCCCCCCTGGGGATGTGCCTGCAACCAAGTACATGCCCTTGACCGGAATCGAACCTGGGACCCTTGAGTCCTCAAGCCAACACTCTATCTATCCACTGAGCCAAACAGGTTAGGGCTCGATTTATTTAAAAAATACCCTGAGCATGCGATAATTAATTACCCTCCAAGATTCCTCCTCTCCGAAAAAAAATAAAGCTGATTCCATTAGACCACTGTCTTGTTTCTGACACCTCAGCCATGTAAAGGCCCCCCTGGCCTTAGCAGAACAGAAGAGGGAGAGTGAACCGCAGAGGCAACAGTGCTGCGGGTAGAGAAGCCTCGGTTTCTCCACCCATGCTTGAACTCGGAGGTCAAGGAGGGAAAACATCTCTAACGACTGAGAATAAGGAGATCTGACATCTCTGGCCACCTCGTGCAAGTCATTTCACTGCCCTGAGCCTCAGGGTTTCTCTACCCATAAAAACGGCATCCTAATGTTACCTCTTTCCCGGGCTCCTTGAGGATTCAGGGAGATGGTTCTGCAGCACATCCCTGTGGTTACTATCGGGCGGCCACGGCTGTTGTGTTACTATCATTCCCCACACTGCACTTAGACTCCGTCTCAGCTCTCTGGGGAGGTGCTGATTAGCACTGCGGCTTAAAATAGAAAAAAGGTTATTTACTTTGCCTGAGACTTTGCATTTTTTAAGCTGACACATTTTTTTTTTTATTAGATAGTACTCTTAGAGCATAATAAAATGGAATTTATCTGTGAAGTTATCTACATAATGAGGCCAGGGTGGCACTAAAGCGGCACAGTCCTTGAAAATAGCAGCCACATTTCCCGTGTCAGTTTAACCTTAGCATTTATTGAGCTTTAAAGGACCCAGGAGGGAGAAGCCACCTTCCCTTCCTGCGTCTCTGTCTCCCCCATCAGACCCTGGCTTCTTGGTGCCTGGGGACTGTGTCCTCACTCTTGGCTTCCGAGGATCTAGCCTGAAACAAGGAAGCATCAATAATCACGTGATAAAGAAATGAAAGTATTCTTACTTAGAAAAATTTGGGGGGGAAATGGGGGAAAGGGAAGTTAAGAAGAAGAAGCAGACTAGTTTCAGGAGTGAGTGTGATCAGCTCACGGTACCGTCGCCTCTGCGGTTTGCTGTCCCTCTGGTGAAGTCTCTTGAGATCTTGCCCGTGGTTGGAGGAGCGTGGGGTCAGGCAGACCTGGACTTGATTGTGGATCTGCCAACGACCAGTTAAGTGACATTGGAGAGTCAGTGCGTTCTCCCTGTCATATCAGGAGGTGATAGCACCAAATCTGTGGGATTGTTGAGGGCATGCAAGATGTTGACATGAGGTATTGGTATCTCAGACTCTCTCTTTGCCTTGATTTTTGGACCATTTGATGACTCCACAGTTGGCATGCTTGAACTTGGAGGTCAAAGGAGGGAAGACAATCTCTAAAGACTGAGAATAAGATGAATGGACCTTTCTGGCCTGGTGAGTCCGAGGTGGGGCTGACTTCAGTAAGCAGTATGTGGCCTGTGACTGGCATGCAGACCAGTTTATCAGACTCACAGGTACTTACAAGAGTTTATCATGTGGTTCTTTTTCTTAAAATTACATTTATTGGGGTGACATTGGTTAATAAGATCGTATAGGTTTCAGTGTACATTTCTATGATAGTGATCTGGATATTGTATCGTGTGCCCACCACACAAAGTTAAATCATCTTCCATCACCTTTACCCTTTGCTATCCATCCATCCATCCATCCCCTTCCTTCTGGTAGCCACCATACTGTTGTCTGTGAGTTTCAGTTTTATGTCCTATATATGAGTGAACGCATATGATTCTTAGCTTTTTTCTGACTGACTTGTTTCACTTAGTATATGGTCCATCCATACGGTCACAAAGGCAGCATTTTATCTTTTATTCTGGCTGAATAGTATATATGTGTAGTATATATGTACTACATCTTCTTTGTCCAGTCCTCTATGGAGGGACCTGGTTGATTTCAAGTCTTGGCCACTGTGAATAACGCTGCAATGAATATAGGGGTGCATATATTTTTGCAAATAAATGTTTTTGAGTTTTTCGTGTAGATATTCAGAAGAGGGATTGTTTTGTCATATGGGGACTCTATTCTTAATTTTTTGAGGAACTGCCATGCTGTTTGTGGCTGTACCAGGGAATAGTCCAACCAGCAGTGAATTGTGGGTTCTTTTTCTCCACAACTTCGCCAACACTTGTTATTACTTGTTTTGTTGATAATAGCCTTTCTACTAGGAGTGAGGTGGTATCTCATTGTGGTTGTGATTTGCATTTCCTTAATAGCTAGTAAAGTTGAGCATCTTTTCATATGTCTGTTGGTCATTTGTGTGTCTTCTTAGGTAAAGTGTCTGTTCAGGTCCTCTGTCCATTGTTTGATTGGACTGTTTTGTGTGTGTGTGTGTGTGTGTGTGTGTTGAATTGTATGAGTTCTTTATGTTTTAGATATTACCCCTTGTCAGAGCAGTTGTTGCAAATATCCTCTCCCATTCAGTTCGTTGCCTTTTTTTGCTTTGTTGTTGGTTTCTTTTGCTGTGCAGGCTTTTTAGTTCATTTAGCTATTTTTGCCTTTACTTCCCTTGCCTTTGGAATCAAATTCATAAAATGTTCTCTAAGTCCAAGGTCCATAAGTTTATTAGTCTATATGTTTTGTTCTATGTAATTTATTGTTTCAGATGTTATATTTAGGACTTTAATCCATTTGAATTGATTTTTGTTCATGGGGACAAACTGTAATCTTGTTTCATTGTTTTGCATGTGGCTTTCTGGTTTTCCCAGCACCACTTTTTGAAGAGGCTTACTTTTCTCCATTGTGTGTTTTTGGCTCCTTCATATAGAATTATTTGCCCATATACACATGGTTTTATTTCTGGGCTCAGTTCTGTTCCATTGGCCTGTGTGTCTGCTTTTCTGCTAGTATCATTCTGTTTTGATTAGTGTAGCTTTGTAATATAATTTGAAGTCTGGTAGTGTGATACCTCTGGCTTCATTCTTTTTTTCAGGATCACTTTGGCTATTTGGGTATTTTGTGGTTCCATACAAATCTAATGATATTTTTGTTCTATTTCTTTAAAAAATGACATTGGGATTTTGATGAGGATTGCATTAAATCTGTATATTACTTTGGGTAATATGGTCATTTTAACTATGTTGTTTCTTCCAATCCATGAACATGGAGTATCTTTGCATTTCATTGTCTCTTTTTTCAACCTCTTGATAATGCTGTGTAAGTTTTCAGTATACAAGTTCTTCACATCCTTTGTGGAGTTTTTTCTTAGGCATTTTACATGTGCTTCTTTTTCATTCCTGCTTGCAGCATGGGCCCACCTCCCCACTGTACCCCAGATCTGCCTCTTCTTTCCAGCTCCATTGCCCTCTCCTTAATCCAAGCTGCCTTGTATCTTTCTGGACTTCTGAACAATCTCCTAACTGATCTTCATGTTTGTCTTACTTCACATTCCCTCCCCAATACCAAGTCCCCACAGAGCAGCCAGCGCACCATTGTAAAGCAGAAGCCCAATTAGGCCATTCCTTTGCTTAAAAGAATGTTACAAGGATGTCCGACAGGGCTTTCCAGCAGCAGGCTTCGGCCTGGCTTCCCTGCATCATCTCTTGCTTCCCAGCTCCTTGCTCTCTCCCATTACTTCTGACCATGTTCCATCCCTGCGGGCTTCCTAACCAAGGCTGCACCTTTCTGGTGACTTCTACCTGGAGCACTCTGCCCTCCCTCTTCCCATGGCTGGCAAAACTCCAAGCCCTGCTCTGTGTCACGTGCTCAGAGCCGTCCTCCCGACCCTCTTTATTTTCATCACATCCCAGCACTAGGAGAAATCAGCTGCCTCATGATTTGGTTCCTTGCTGCCTGTGTCCTCCTACTCCGTTGGAACGAAAGCTCCATAAAACGGGATTCGTGTCTCCTCACTACTGCGTTCCCAGTGTCCGGAGAGCGCCTGGCGCGTGAAGGATCCTGTCAGCAGTTGTTGAGTAAACCAGGGACAAGGGACGTTCTCATTCTGTAAGGATGTGTGAGATGGCCCAGCTGTGTGGAAGGGGCGCGATCATGCCAGGTGTGTGAGGATGTGGTGCTGTTGAGTGGAATCTGAGAAGGGAGGGCTTAGAGCTCGTGGCTGTAAGAAGGGAAAGCATTCTGTGCTCGTGTGCGACAGGACTCCCCTCCAACGCAGGGACGTGGTTGGATTCTGACAGCGTCTGGGCGAACTGGATCATTGTGGTTGCAGTCCGCAGTGGTGGGAATCGTGAACTTTGAAATTAGATCCTCCCGCCCCTGCGCCTCATTAGCTGTGTGAGGGCTCCTCACTGAACTCCATTTCCCACACATAACCCGAGGACGGTGAGACAAACCTCCCAGCGTTGCTGTGGAGACCGTGCCTGACACTTGCACCTGCAAAATAAATGGTAACTTTTGTTTTTGTGTAAAAATTATAAAAAATACTATTAATTCAGGACATGGCATCAGAAATTCAATTTAATTAATCAACGATTTAAACTTTTAATAATTATCACAAATGCTGCAGTGAATCAAAAAATGGGTAAGATAGAAAACATGTTCTTAACTAAACATCTATAAAAGGTTAATATAAGTTATAATGATGGCAAATATGTGTATAGTGCTTTGCAACTTGTAAAGTGATTTTTCTGTGCCTTTTATTCTTTGGTGCTCATTACCACTATGTTAAACCAATATAATATGTGCCTTGTGACCCTGGGCAAGACAGGAATCTCTGAACTTGACCTGTCACTTATGAAATGCAAAGAGTGATAGTCACATTATCAGAGAGTAGCTGTGAGACACCTATGACCCAGGTAGAGTGCAGGGTGCGGCAGATGAGGCACTCAAATACGTTATCCCTCTCCCCCAGTGTCTGACCTCAGTGGTGCTTCAGATGACTAATCTGTATTATGACATAGTTTGTGATCAGAGCCCTCCTGGAATTGTATCAAGCAAGCTCAAAGGAGCAGGAAGGAGGCGGGTGGGGGTGGGGGAGTGAAGAGAGGAGAGAGAGAGAGAGAGAGAGAGAGAGAGAGAGAGAGAGAGAGAGAGAGAATGAATGAACCTGTGACAGGGGAGAGAGAGAAAGAGAGAGAGAACACGAACAAATCTGTGATAGCGGGCATTTATCCAGAAAAGCTTCATTGTGGAAGAGATGGCATTTGGTGTGAGTGTGAAAGAACAGGTAGTGGTTTGACAGATGACAAGGTCAAGGTGCCATTCCAGTTGGAGGGAACAGTTAGAGCAGTGAGGCCCGGAGTGTTGGTGGGGAGGGACCACTGTGGGGTGGTTCTACAGGGTTTATATCGTTGAAGGCATCTAACTAGGGGCTTATATACAGCAGGGCATCCTAGCAAGTGACAGAGCCACCTTTCAGCAGGTGGACCAAAGAAAGATGGATTTGGGAAAGGGTGTAGGATGCACTGGAGGGAGGAGAGACAAGCAGATTACTTGAACAAAAAGTAATACGGATAATTGAGGTGCAAAGCAAGAGACAGACCAGAGACCTGAACCACCACTGTGAGGCGACTGCCTGCCAGTGGTGAGGGACTATGGGCAAGGTGGCTCTGGCCTTAGGTGAGTGGGGACAGTGGTAGAAAGGTGGAGGGGGAGGAGGAGAAAGCCTCCCTCCTCAACATACCTTGTTTAGGGTTTCAGGGGCATCCGGTTAGAGACTTTAATCAGACAGTTGGTACCAGGGTTTGGGGCTCAGGGTTAGTGGTAGACTTGTGTGTGTCCGGCACACAGCTGTGGCTGAAACCACAGGAGTGTTTGAGCGGACTGAAGAGGAAGGTGTGAGAAGGGAAGAGGTGTGGTGGAGAGCGGGGATCTCCTATATTAGGAGTTGGCTGTAATGACCAGTCTCAGGAAGGGGAGGAGGAGTCAAAAGAGGAAAGTCTGAGCAGGGATTGCAGCGTCCAGGGAGACAGCAGGACAGTTTCAGCAAGGTCGCTGGTAGCACAGTTCTGAGTGGTTTGAAGTTTTGAGGACATTGAAGCCAGTCACAGGGCCTAGATTTGAGGACCAGGAGGCTCTGGAGCTCTTTAAGAAAGCAGCTGAATGCAGACAAAAACTAAGTGGTGGCATATAAGGCGGAGGAGGGGTGAGGAAGGAGAGGCAAGAGAAGACCAGACTTCAAAGTGGTTTGACGAGATGGGGCAGTAATCTGAGGGAGGAAAAAGAAAAAAAAAAATAGGAGATAACACAGGCCTCTTCCTCCCCTTGTAAAACCTCGCTGTGGAAGGGAGATGCTGGAAGGAAGCGCGGGAAGGAACTGAAGAACCAGGGCTCCCTCCTCAGGGAGAAGGTTCCAGCAAGCGGCCCTCAGGCATCTGAGTGTGGACGTCTATTAAACACTTACTGCCCTCCACCCTTGGGCCCAAAGCGCCGGAATAATAGGTTTAAACGACTGCCCGCTGACCCATCCTGGGCTGGCCGTGAAGGAGATGGCATTTGCCTCTGGTGCTCTCCCCCCCCCCCCCCCCAATCCTGATGTTCTCTCTTGGTCCCGGGGAACACCCCCACCCCCCACTGTCTACTCAGAAATGAACAATTGCTTTAAATCTCTGTTCTATTAACTAATGAATCTGATAGGCTAATTGCTGTTCCTGGCAAAAGACTAGAGAATTATTTCTAATCATAGCCTTCTGAAACGTGGGTCTCTCTCATTGTCTATTGCATTCGTGGTTCACTTGTCCGGACTTCAGGTCAGGAGAGGGGGCAAAGGAGAAGTATTGGGAGATTTTTGCTTTTTAAATTCCACCTCTTTGTGGCTACCCAACGCTTCCAGTAGCTTTAGCACTAAACAATAGGATGCCATATCCTCCAAATAAAATTAAAAGTCTTTTTTCTGATTATAAAATAAAATTGTGGCTGCATTTAGCAATACCAAATCTTTAAAGAATTTTTTTCTTTTGGTGGCGCAGGCACTTCACCTGCCCGTGGGAAAGCCGCCTCTGCCTCGTGGGTCAGACTTCTCTCCTCCTGGACGAGGGCAGAGCTTCCCGGACTGGGGACTGGGGTGTATGTAGCCCGCAGCCCAGCTCCAGCGCAGCTGTCCCAGACCTGCGGGCTGCGGAAGAGCTGTGCAGATTTGCATCAGGCAGCTCCCCTTCCATAGCACTAACGCACTCTCATCGGATGGGGAAGCCACCTTAGACACTAATCATGACACAGCTACCCCAGACTTAATGGCCCTTGCTGAGTTTTGGTTAATGTAATTAATTACTCTATCTTGTGGGCCATCTTTTTCTGTAATTTATGGGAGCCATTTTATCAGTAATATGTAAAAGCAAGTCATTGCGCTCTGGGTTATACTGTGTCATGTTCTAAACCCAAATGCGTGGCATTCTTTTTAAAATATATATATATTTTATTGATTTTTTTACAAAGAGGAAGGGAGAGGGATAGAGAGTTAGAGATACCGATGAAAGAGAAACATCGACCAGCTGCCTCCTGCACATCCCCGTTACGGATGTGCCCGAAACCAAGATACATGCCCTTGACCGAAATCGAACCCAGGACCATTGAGTCCTCAGGCCGATGCTCTATCCACTGAGCCAAACCAGTCTTGGTACGTGGCATTCTTTCACATGGCCACGGCGTTAGTCTTCATTCCCAGGCAGGGAAGCTCACATTCCTGTCAGCCTCTCCAGTCCTGAGAAACAAAAGGAGACAAGGGCCTGAACTTAGCATAAAAGCAAAATTGCTATTCACTATATGGGAAATTATAATTTTAAAAGATATCTCTGCAGAGTGAAAAAAAATAACAACCCAGCATTTTTTTTGTTCTGGGGGTTTCATTCTGGGTGAAAAAACAACAACAAACAAACAAACAAACAAACCAGTATTTTTTCATTCTGTTTGTAGTAAATATTTGCAGATTATCAGAAGCCTCTGTAGGCACCATCCTAGCCAAGTGAAGTTCTGGGCAAACGTTTTTCTATCTCATTTTTTAACTAAAGAGAGGAGCACTTCTCTATGTGTGACCGTGTGGCTTCTGTGTTGGAGGCACCCCCCCACCCCCACCCCGAGTCTCCGAGTGACGGAGAGAGGCTTGCAGAGTGACAGGGGCTGGGTGGCGAGGAGCTGAGCCAGGTCGCTGCCGCTGGGCGACGTGCCCCCGGGGCGGCTCGGTGTCCTCAGTGCTGAGTCAGTCCCGTGCTCTCCCTTCACTGAGACAACTTTTCCGCCTCCTCCCCAGTGTGGATGGTTTGATTTTTCTTCTTCTTCTTCCTTTGCAGCCTGGACTTGGCAGGAAACCAGATCTGCTGAAATCACATAGCAGCCGTTTTCACTCATTTCTCTAAATGTGTAGCACCCTGGGCTCAGTCCAGTTCACACCCAAGGTTACCTTCTCTTGTGCTGTGTGTCGTCAAGATAGAAGCCCCTCTTACAGGGAACAGGCAGGACCCGTGTGCTGCCCATTATTGCGGCATAGAAAGAGTCAATCCTCCACTTTACAGAGAGGGGAAGGCCCAGCAAATATAGGTCAATCGGCATGTGAGGGGCGAGGCTCTGGATTTGAACCAGTTCCCCTGCCTGTTCGCATCCCTGCATCGTGGTAGATTCAGGTAAAGAGCAGTTCAAGGGCAAAGATGGGGTGGGGATGAGAGAGTTCATTGTATTTTGATATGAGATGAAAATCATATACAAATAAGAATCATATTTTTGAAGCACAGATCCCATTAATTTCTTTAACACTTCTGCCTTCAGTAATTCTGCCT
Source organism: Vespertilio murinus (assembly GCA_963924515.1). Taxonomy (NCBI): domain Eukaryota; kingdom Metazoa; phylum Chordata; class Mammalia; order Chiroptera; family Vespertilionidae; genus Vespertilio; species Vespertilio murinus. The sequence goes on from OZ004711.1 coordinate 27,408,238, forward strand.
TTCTTCATTATCACTTGCGCGGTTGCCTTTCCAGAGTGGTTTTTCACAGCTGTCTGCGGGCTTGACAGTGCCTGTGTGTCCCCACAGCAGGACTCTTGGCAGGAGGGAGAGAATTCTAGCCTGCTTTCCTCCTGTCAGGTTCAGTCCTCGGTGCTGCTTTTGTCCATTCTTGACTGCAAAGGTTGGCATTGCCGTGGCAACACCGCAGGAGCCAATTGCTGCTTTATGGGCGTCAGTGTCTCTCCTGGGAGCAGCCTCGGCTTTGGCCAGCATCGGCACCAGGGCCTTCCTTGGGGCGCAGAGCCAGTGTGGGCAATGGGACGGCAATGTCTGGGTCCAGCTCTGGCCTAGCAGTCATAGACCCAGCCACAGACCCATCCCGGCGCAGCGGGGGCAGGCAGTGGAGTGGCGAGAGGGTTGGAGTGGAGGGTTCAGCTGATGGAGAAAGCAGGCTGCGTGGCCATAGGATTTCCGCGTGCAGCTCCGTTTACAGATTGATGGACCTCGGAGAGGATGTCACAGTGACAGGAAGGAGCTGCTGGTCGCTGTCAGGTCTGGAGCGCTTCCGCACAGCGGGCTCCGGGGGCTTGCCAGCCGGCTGCAGAGAGGTGGGAAGGTGGGGGTGGGGTAAGTAGTTGTGAAAGGGCTAGAAGAAAGGTCAGCTCTGTGATTGCTAACATCTTGGGTGTGAACGAGGACGGTCAGCTGGTGAAGTTTCTGACACAGAGAGATAGTGTGAGGGTGCTGGAGGCTGCTTCCCCATCTGTAAAACTGATGTCCCTCTCCCAGCACCCAGCACCCAGCACCCGTTCACGCTGTCCTGCGTCTGATCTCCCCGGTGCTCCTCTGGCAGGTGTGAGTCCTCATCATCGTCCACACACTGTCACCGAGCACCCACCCCACCCGTCCGCGGTGTGCAGGCACTCTGCGAGGCCAGGGCCTGCAGCAGCCGGCAGCAATCCTACGTGATCTGGGCAGACGTGGCCCCCTGCGCCCAAGGGTTGGCAAGTGACCAGCACCTTTTATGAAGAAAAAGGTACCCTTTTTTCTAGGCCAGTGTCCCAGGCTCTCAGCTTGTTAAATTTTAACAAGGATTTCCATTTTCACTCACCCCCTTCTCTGGACATCAGCCAATGTGATGGCTCCGTAAGTGACTCCACAATCTGGGGAATCTCTTAGGACCCGCTGAATGAAAGACTGAAAAGCATGTCTAAGATTTTGCTCGACTCTGGGCTGCCCAGAAGCAGATCCTGAGACCGGGATTCAAGTGCAAGCTTCTTTGGGAGGCGGATCCAGGAAACATGGAGGAAGGGTGAAGGGAGGCAGGAAAGTGAGGGAACCAAGGTGGGGCGGGGCATCACACAGCTTCCTACCCCGAGCAGTGGGAGTTTCCCCCCCTCCCCATGGGGAACTCTGGGAGCCAGAATCACCTCCCTCCACTTCCACTCGTGGGAGGGAGCCAAAGTATTTACCCCAACTCCTGTCAGCTATTGGTTGAGGACTGCTGGGTCGGTGCTGGGCGGTCCTGGCCACCTGCAGGCCGTATGCTGGGCTCCCAGCCAGCAGCCAGGCAGAGATGCAGGTGTTGGAGGTGGGGCCGGCCTGGGAAGAATGGTGATGATTGAAAGGGTGTTATGGCCAGGACCCGGGAAGCATCTATTTCAGGTTTGTAGTTGGTATTCACACAGAAGTTTCCAGGAAGTTTCTCTGTGGCCCATATGGACTCAGCCCCTTGTATTTATTGAACAAGTGTGATGGCTGGATACAGACATTTTATTTGTTTTTAAAGCCTGTATAGGATGGCCTTGGATCCGACTGAGTTTTGCTTGGACCCTCAGAAATTAAATGGCCCCGTGCTCCGTGGAGCCAGGCGCATGAGTCGCAGACCTGTGGCCAGAAGATGCCCGAGGTGTGCTTTGATACTTGGATGTTGTAAGGGCACCAGCATGCCAACCTTCTGAGTTGGTACATTATAATACAAGTGCCTCGTTATAAATTGGTCCAGATTTCTTACTGCAAGACAGCGCTGACCACATCTTGAGCATCTTCTTTAACACCACACACTGCCCTAAGTTCTTCATTTGCATAAGCATATCTAATCCTCACAGGAGGCCTGCATTGTGGATATTATTGGCTCAGTTTTACAGATGGGGAAGCAGCCTCCAACAGATGGGAATGATACCCAAGTTCCTTTGAATTCATTTCAGCTTTCCTCGGGCAACACTCAGCATTGGTTACTGCAGTGAGGGGCCCAGAAACCCTACCGGAAATCCCTGTTAAGTCCCCTCCCCCTGGTCCACTGTTCTCTTTCGTAAAGCACATGAATGTGTATAACTTCTACTTTCCATAAGGCGTTCTCTCATGTTCGGCCATTTTATAAATGTTGAGATAATAGCACAACAGTGTGTTAAAATGGTTGGCGACATCTCTGTATCCATAGTGTGTATGTAAAAATACATTTTATGGTATATTAAATTCCAATTTAAAAAAGTTCTCCCAAGATGTAAGTCAGCATCACAAAGAAATACCACTGCATACCTGAATAGGATGGTTATAATAAAGAAGACAGACAATAACAAGTGTTGGTAAGGATGTGGAGAAATTGGAACCCTCATATACTGCTGGTGGCAATCTAAAATGGTACAGCCACTTTGGAAAACAATTTGTCAGTTCCTCAAAAAGTTAAACATAGAATTACCTTATGACCTCCCAAATTCCAGTTCTAGATATAGACCCAGGAGAAAGGAAAACATGCATTCACATAAAAAACTTTTATATGGCTGCAGCATTCATAGTAGCCCCAAAGTAGAAACAACCCAAATGTCCATCAGTTGATGAATGGACACATATTATGTGGTAAATGCATACAACGGAATATTATTCAGTCATAAAAGGGAATGAAGTATTGATTCATGATACAATATGGATGAACTTTGAAAACATTATGCTAAGTGGAAGAAACCATTCACAAAAAGCTATATATTATATAGCTCAATTTATATGAAATGTCCAGAATAGGCAAATCTATAAAGGCAAAAAGTAGATTAGTGGTTGCCCAGGGCTGGGGGAATTGGGAGGTTGAGGAGTCACTGTTTGTGGGTACAGAGTTTCTGTTTGGAGTGATTAAAATGCTCTGGAATTGGTGGTGACATTTGCATAACTTAGTGAATATTCTGACAAACACTGAATTGAACACTGTTATTAAAGGGGTGAAATTTCAATAAACAAAACTTCTGGCAGGATATTTGTGTTGATAAAAAATGAGTATCAACATTAACTGAAGGATTTCTACTTTTCAGTTAATGTTTTGGAAACTTTCTGTCAGCTTGTTACCAAAAAGCCCTTCATGGTCTCTAGTTTATCTTATTTAATTTCTTCTTGTGCAAATAAACAATGCTTTACTGATGGCTTAACCTTGGACATCCTTGAAGTTCTTCAAGTCAAGACAAATCCATACAACTTTTAGGAGGGAAATGCATTTGTCTTTCTCTTTTAGGTAAAATAAATTTGGAGGTTGAATACTTAGTTGCCCAAGTCAGACAAAGTTGCTATGTGGATATAGGTAGGTCTTTGGCCCTGGGGTGTCTTGTTCTGCAGGACAATTCTGGTCTAATGCTCCAGGGAGGCAGACCAACACAAGGACAAGCTCTCTGATAATTAGAGCTTGTTGAGTTTTGAACACATTCACCATTACCCATCAGGCCATGGAGCTAGGCGTGCATTGAGAGGAGGTTGGATGGATTGACTCTAATCTTCCTATTAACTCTAGCATCTGGAGTTCTAATTCTTCAGCTGTACTACTCCAGTTCTCATAGCAATGACTTCCTTCATGGAATGAATCAGTTATATATTTGGAAATAATTTAGAATTGATTGGGAGGAAAGCAGAAAGAAAGGACCAGAGACTTATGCTTGTTTCCTTGATGTCTGGGAGATGGCACTTGATTCTAAAGTCAGAACTTCTGGAACCCCAGATAGGGAGCCAGGAGATCGGGATTCTAGGCACAGGTGTTTGATAACTACTTAATTGGCTGAGTGACTTTTTGCAAACCATCTACCCTCTCCAGATTGAGTTTATTTGTAAAACATAATTTTGGTTTGGGATGGCCTTGAAGGACCTTTTAGCTCTTGAGAAATTCTAGAATTTTTAAAAATAACTTCAACTTAAAAAAAAAAATATATATATATATATATATATATATATATATATATATATATGTATATGTATATATGTATATATATAATTGAGTTTTTACAGAGAGGAAGATTTTTTACAGAGAGAGAGAGAGAGAGAGAGAGAGAGAGAGAGAGCTCTAAACATCAATGAAAGAAAAACATCGACCAGCTGTCTCTTGCACACTCCCCACTAGGGATGTGCCCACAATCAAGGTACACGCCTTTGACCGGAATCGAACCTGGGACCTTTCAGTCCACAGGCTGATGTTCTATCCACTGAGCCAAACTGGTTTTGGTAATAACTTCAACTTTTAATAGCAAGTCTTTTGTCTGTTACCAGGAAGACTTGCCATATGCACAGCCACACTCTTCTTGCCATCCTGGTCCTTCTTTGCTGATCTTGGATTAAGCCCTTCTTTCCTCACTGGTTTCATGTCAGCGCCACCTTCATCATGGTTAACACTTGCATGATTGCTATAGAGGCTACTAGTGTGGGTGTCTGTCTTTTGTTACCTCGTGAATCACTGGCTTTAATCTTTCATATTAGTCTTATGCTGTTCTGAATGCCTCCTACGATTACAATAAATCATAAGCTACTTAGGAAAACAGCAGAGTTTAAAGAAAGAACACTTGAAACCAGAGCCTTAAAATTATTTCCCAAAAGTAATAGAACTGATCATGTGACTGGGCCTTAATTTTCCAGTTTGTGAAATGGGGATAATAATAGTTACCTCACAGAGTTACTGTGAAAATTAAATTAAATTAAAACATAAAAGAGTTTGGACCCACAGTGGTTGGTGATGGTGTGGGTGGACAGTTGGTGGTTAGAGTAGGCTGAAAGGAGCTTTTCTCCTGTACTTTCAGGAATGAAGACACACTAACACCTGGGCAGTTAACAATTGTTTTCAGTAGTCAGTTCCTCTTCCACATTCTCCACAGTGTCTAAAGATAATTCCATAGAGTGAGTTTAAATCTTGCTATGGAAATTTAAGGCTCTTTTTTTCTTTTTGTTTCTTTCTTAATAAAGATAGAAGTAAAGTCATTTAAATCATTGGCCACCTTTGGCCACAACCCTTGGCTGGTCTTAGAGATTGTTATTAGATTGCGTCTTGATGATCTCTTCCTGCTGATAACTCCTTTCCGCTTCCTGGACACCCGCCTGGCGCCCATCTCCTGAACCTTTAAGTGGGTCTCCTGCTTTCCTCCGTCTCCCAGAGTAACCTTCCATCCTGGCAGGGGAACATTTGCTGGCTAACGGGTCAAATGTATTAATAGACAGGCCATATGGTTCACAGACAGTTTGCTCTCATCAGCCCTGATAGGAATTCTGGTGGTTTGATTAAAAAAAATTTTTTTTTAACTGTAAAAATGTGAGAACCATCTACTGTTAGTTTTTATATGTGGTGAGTTCTTAGTTGCTCTGCTCCCAGCAGTTCGCACTGCTCCAGGTGGAGGCCTCCATGGCAAAGCTGGCTTACTGTGGTTTCTGCTGGGAAACCACAAGTGTGTGTCCTTCATAAACTGCAGCAGGCTTGCCTACATGTAATTAGGTCTTGGAGCTTGTGTAGCTTGTCTTATCTGGTTAAATGCTTTAATTGCAGCGCTTCATTTGATTGGTTGGGAGTAGGTCACATACTAATTGGAGCAAACCAAATAGGGAAATGTGATAGAGAGTGATGCCAGGGTGGGGTGGGCTGCTTTGGTTAGGATCGTGGAAGCCGAAAAGGAAGAGAAATTGGAGTTGAGATCTGAAGGGTGACAGAGAGCAGCCAAGTGAAGATCTGCAGTGCGAGAACGCTACGGGGAAGGAAGAGTTAAGAGCAAGGTTTCTGAACCGAGGACTATGCAAGGTACGGGAGGAAGTTCAGTGAGATGGAGGAGCATGCAGGAGCTGAGGGTGAAGAGGGGCTAGTTAGTATAAGAGGAGCCACCTGAAATTTTTAAGGGAGGAGATACTGGCATCTAACTTAGGGTTAGTGAGGTCATTCTGACAACTCAGTGGAAATTGGATCATGAGGGGCAAGGGTGGAGGCAGGAAGACCAGTGAGGAGGCTGTAGCTATTGTCCAGAGGAGAAACAACGGTGGCTTGGACTAAGGGTGTGTGGAATAGATGGTGAGATGTGATAGAATTTGGAATATATTGTAGATGTGGGACCTGTAGAGCCTACTGAATGATTTTAGTCTGAGTAACTGGGTGATTAGTGGTGCAGTTCTTACTCAGATGTGAAGGGCTTGCTGGTTTATTTTTAAGTTTGATATGGCTAATGGACATCCAAGTGAAATATGTCCAGCAGGCGATTGAATGCATGAATCTGGAGCTTAGATGGATATGAAGGTTGAAATGTTCATTTAAGTTACCTGAATGTCAACAATGTAGACAGGAGGCTGCGTGTAGGACACACCATTAATAGAAAATGGAAGGAGATACCAGCAAAGGGCTCGGAGAGAGAGAGTGTAGCCAGAGAGGTCGGAGAGAGCCCATCCGGAATAGGTGTGGCTGGAATGGAGTGTTTCCTCATCATCAGTGTCAAGTGTTAATACCAGCATTTGTATGCAGATGTCAGTCCAAAGATTATTTTGTAGCTATAGACTTAGTGACACCCAGAGCTAGCGAGCCCAACATCTGCCCATAGAAACCCTCAGCCACAGGGGAGTCAGACATGAGTCTTGTCTGTCTGGATCTCTGAGACTTTTAGACCATTACCAAAGAGTGATCACATTTTGGCTGTTGTTTAATACAGTTCTCTATACAGATTATTTTCAAATCAGTCCTTTGAAAATAATCATTCACTAAATTCTAATCCCAAGACTTTAAGACTCATCTAAAATAAAAGCATGTAACCAACTTAGTGCACATACGGAAGGACACATAAAAATTCTTATATCTTTAACTACTTCATGTGCTAATCCTGGCAAAATAAGTCTTTTAACATTATTTTTCTAAATTTTATCTCTTCTTGATGGCAGCTTTTGTTGGGAGTTAATTTCAGTTCATGGGAGATTGTTGTACTATCTATTTTTCACTTGGTAAATGACATTTAAGTGAGTAGATATTTTTTTGCCTTCTACCTCTCTTATAGTGAAACTGTAATACACACTAATACACTTTTTAAGTCGGAGGACGATATTGGGGAGTCCTATCTTTTTGTACTATATACTGTAATGTATAAGTAATTTTTCCCCCTGCTGTATTCTGTGTGTTTTCTCTAAAACCCAAAGCAGAGTCATGCTGTAAACAATATGGTATATTTGCTGATTCTAATCAGGTTTGGAGAAATAGTGGATTTGTTTTAAACTAAGCAAAGCTGCATTTCCTTTCCTGAAGGTTCTATGGATGACAAATACTTAGGCAAACTGTGTGAGTGTTTTATTCTCACCTTTTACCCCACTGACATTTAGTTACATGTTATAAATAGATAAAGCTAATAAGAATGTAGTGGGCAGATAGTTGGCAATAGATTGTGGTGAGGAATAGTCTCTTAATTATTCAACCAAGTACTAATGAATGCAACTTGCTGGGAACAAAATATCAGAAAATGATCCCTTTTCATAATCTATATATATAAAAGCCTAAGCATCCGTTTGACCAGTAGCCATGATGCACACTGACCTCAGGGGGCAGATGCTTAATGCACAGACATGGAAACATGGAACAGACTGATGAATCTCAGAGGGAAGGGGGGAGGAGGAAGAGATTAACCAAAGATTTTATATGAATACTAGAGGCCTGGTGCAGGAATTTGTGCATGGGAGTGGTGCGCGGGTTGTTGGCTGCGGGATTGGGGGGAGGGGCCACGGGAGGTTGGCCACTGGCCCCCAAGGAGGGAGCTGGCCCTCAGCCCCCTGGGAAAGGGGCCACATTTGCCACCACCCACCACTGGTTTTTTGTCCCATACTGGGCCCAAAGGCCTCAATGGAGTCGAGAGAGGAGGCAATAGTTACCGGGCTGGGTGCAGAAGGAATGGTCCACAGACCGACGCTCTACCACTGAGCCAAACCGGTTTTGGCCAAAATAAGTCTTTTAACAAATTATTTTTCTAAATTTTATCTTTTCTTGATGGCAGCTTTTGTTGGGAGTTAATTTCAGTTCATGGGATATGCTGGATGCCGCTGTTGGTGCCCCACCACCACATGGTTCCCCACCTCCCCCCTTCCCATGCTGCTGCCACCACCTTGGTGGGTAGGTAGCCCCAGGGAAGGGAGAAGGTGGGAATGAGACAAATCCTGTGTCAAGGACTGTCTTTCAGTAGTTTGCAGTGAGGGAGCTGCTCTGCTACATACGAACCCCCAACCAGAAGCAGGTCTCTGTGAGTGGTTTAGCAGTGGTGGCTGATGGGGGGGCTGGCTGGCCTGGGTGAGGGTCCATGGAAGGTTGGCTCTGGCAGTGCACTGACCACCAGGGGCTGCTCTTGCATTGACTGTCTGCCTCCTGGTGGTCAGCACACTTCATAGTGACTGGTGAACTGGTCATTTGGTTGTAATGGTCACTTAGGCTGTTATATATAAAGACTAGAGGCCTGGTGTATGGATTCATGCACAGTGGGGTCCCTCGCCCTGGTCTGCAGGGATTGGGCTGAAACCAGCAGTCTGGCATCCCCCAAATGGTCCCAGATTGCAAGAGGGTTTCACATAATAACTTCTACTGCTTTGTATGAAAACAGCAGGAGTTATTTGATGGCACCTTGAAATTCTTCATTTAAATATATATATATATATATTAATTGATTTCAAAGAGGAAAGTAGAGGGAAAGAGAGATAGAAACATCAATGATCAGAGAAAACCATTGATTGGCTGCCCACAACCCAGGCATGTGCCATTGACTGGAATCGAACCTGGGACCCTTCAGTCTGCAGGCTGACGCTCTATCCACTGAGCCAAACCAGCTAGGGCGAAATTCTTCATTTTTTTTCTTCCAATTTGAAATAAGTTACTTCAAACTGGAAGTAGCTTACTTACCTGGTTGGCTCAATCCTATTTTCTAAGACTATAGCTAAAGCATAATGCCTAAAGCCTAGGACCTTACCTGCCCTTGTCATAAGTAAGTAAAATGCTAAGCCAGTCTGACAGCTGTGTGCTTAGTTTTGCGTGAAGGTTATAGGATGTAACAAGCCTCATCCCTGGGTCCCTCAGGAGTAGTTATCTTTTTGAGGTGTCAGACTTGTCCTTGGGTGGCTCCTGGTGTCCAGAGCCATGTGTAGGAGGCACGGGGCAGGGGGTGGGGAGGAGGGTGGCTCTGGGTGCTCATCTTACCCCCTTTCCTGCCCTTCCCTCTGCCACTGGGGAAAGCGAGGTTGAAGGGCCGCCTGGTGGGCAGGCTGTGGGCAGCATTGGCGCAGAACAGAAAGAGGCTGTGTCTGTCTTACCCACCTCCTGCCCTGGTGCCCAGCACGGTGCCTGGCATGTAGATGACAAGAACTCCTGTTAGATGCCCAGTGATCGGGCGGCAGGGCTCACACAGTGCCATGCGGTGCTTGTCTGCCTCCCCTCCCGTTACCTCCTGGAATCGCACACAGGCCAGAGTCAAGCCAAACCCCAAGACCCCACCTGCGAAATCACGTGGCCAGCTGTAAGGATGGCTTCCTTTGTCTCCGGAGCCTCTGCCCCGTTAAGGCACCATTTAGGGGAGTGAAGGAAACAATACAGCTCTTTGGGACACAAAGCAGCGATGTCTTGTTAAGAAGAGCAGCTTCTTAGATCTGGTCACATCCTCTTCCCACCAGGTCCAATCCATGCCCATCGGCCCATCATCCTGGCTGGCAGTGCCCTGCAGGCACTGGCTCCCGCTTTCCTGCCCCTGCCCCCTCTGCGCCTCCTGCTCTCTCCACCCTCTGTCCGGAATGTTCTTTCATCCTCTTCACTTGTCCCAGTCTTTCTGATCCATTAAAGGTCCGAGTAACAGCACTTCCTCAGTGAGGCCTTCTGGCCCTCTGTCCTCCCTTTTGCCCACACGTAGGCAGTTTGCATCTCCCCTCTGCTTGCTTGCTAGTGCATTAGTTGTCTGCCACGCCTGATAGTGCTTTCCCCGGGCAGGGCCGTTGTCTGGGCAGCACCTAGCCTGGTGCCGGTTCAGCGTAACGTCTCAATAAACCAGAATGACGCGTCGACCTCCTTTTCGTCAGAAAAAGTATTTCAAGTAAAAACACACCTTTTCTCCTCTCAGATCCTCAACACTGAACACATATCCCCAGTCTTGGGAAAGAACTGCCTTAAAGATTATGGCCAGTGATTTAGTGTCTGTTGTCTATGCTAATACGAGTGCTTTTATTCCTAAACTTTTAATGTGTTTTCTCCCCCCTTTTTTTCTTTTGTCTTTCCTTTTCAGCAAGGGAAGCCATATGTCTTCGACCGAGTGCTGCCTCCCAGCACGACCCAAGAGCAGGTTTACAGCGCGTGTGCAAAGCAAATTGTCAAAGGTAAGCACTATGCCTCCATTTCCGCCCGAGCCTTTCAGAGTCATTGAAAACATAAGTGCTATTTGCAGCTGAAGAATCCATGTGCTTTGACTGTGAGCAGAGGCCTACTAATTGGGCACACTGAACGGATAGCCCGGGGTCTGGTCCTCATTTGCTGGGATGTCATGCAAGTTATTTAACCTCCCTACACCCCCTTTTCAAGGGGACTTCTTTATTTCTCCTGCCACCTCTCCGGCAGAGCTATTTTATCACTTAGAAGCTTCACAGCAAGGTGAGCTAGGACCACACTTTTTCTCTAATGGTTTTAAAATACTGCCGCAGGTAGCGGAGTTCTGTTTTCCTTCCAAGGAGAAATATATATATTCCGGATGCTCCAATTGTATATTTTCGGTTGGTTTATTTTGTGCATCGGTCTCTTCAGAAAGAAGCCTTAAATGTGGAAAATTCTTGCGCGTCAAAGAATTTTTTCCAGCATCATAAAATCACATCTCCTTGCTGGTTATTGAGCTGTGTTTGCTACTCAGCATTCTTCAACTATACTTTCCTCTAACCCACTTTCAGTCATTTCACTCCGATTCCGACATTGGCTCCTCCAGCGAGGGTGTGTCCTGGAGATCTGTCTTTTTCTCTGGGACTGGCCGTGGCCCGGAGTGATTTGGGTCACAGTAACGGCAGGGAGCTGATTTACCAGTCGCCCTCCCTCAGCCTTCCCGGCCAGGGGCAGGCTGGAGCTGGCCTTGCAGAGCTCACCATCTGCACCGAGCTGAGGGGCATCTCCTGCTACTTTGCTTTTCATCATTAAATCCCTGCTTTCAAATGTGAATGCTCTGGTATTGGTGCTTTCAAATGTCTTGATGCTGCCACCTTTATAGGTGGCTCTGAATTTAAAGAGCAAAAAATAAAAAAAACAAAGTAAGAAAAAACCACCTTGTCGTGTTAGAGCTTATTTTTAGAAGCAGAGATGACTAACCTGCTGCTTTGAACTCATGAAAATCAGCCCTGGGTACATCTGCCAGATTAATTCTGACCCTGGACACCTGCGTGGGAGCGTGTCGGTGTGCAGTGCTCCTTGCTGAGGTGTATGGTTATTCACGTCCCTTTTGCAAAAATCAATTAATTTTCAAGGTCTTCACAGGAACATTTTTTAGAGAAAACTAAAAGGAAAAAATATGCCTGAATTTGAGCTCGTTTTGAATTAATAGTGTGAGCCTACACTGCTGGTAATTTTCATCTCCTCTTTACTTCTCTTTCTACCGAAACATATTTTTTTTCTCTGTTTTTTTTGGAGCATATAGTTCTAGTTTGTCCCTAGTTAGCCTTCCTTTCCCTCTATTATTACACTTGTTCATATCTTTCTTAAAGTAAATTTAATCACATATGAGCCAGAATCATCATCTTTTTCTCTCCCCTTCATTATCAGAGCCAAATAGTATTTACCACATGCTGTGCTAAGCATGAGGGCCATCTAAATACATCCTACCCTCCCTAAGTTGTCATCGTAATTAGAGATAAACTCCATTTTTAAAAAATCTTGTGATTAGCAAACAGCAATGATAATCTTTACGTCTTTATTTACTAGAGAAACTTGTGTCCCTTTCGATGTTTGGATTTTTCTATAGTATGAAGTGTTAGCAATAGCCTGGACGTTCTCATGAAGATGTGATCTAACTGTGGATAACCTGAGACCCAATGTATGGTGAGCCACAAAGAAAACCATTTAGAATAAAATTAGGCCTGATATGATATGATATGATATAATAAACACATTTTTTAGGCACCATAAATATTGCATAAACATGGTCATTTTGTAATAAGAAAGAGTACCTTAGTTTCCCTTGAAAGGACATTAAGAGGGGAGTAATGAAGACCTGAGTTATCTTTTTTAGCCCCCCACTGAGGCTAGCATGAGGGGAAGTGGCCATGTATTTCCGCATCAGCCAGGTCAGACATAGATATGTAGGAAAGAATTCCTTGGGATAGATTGCTATGGCAAGCCCTGTTTAAATCAGTGGTGCTGGGGGGCCTTTTTTCTAGGGGCCAAGAATTAAATCAGACGACTGTGAAGGTCACCATAGTCTCTGTGATTCATGACAAGCCGGTGGACTCTGAGCTTTCCCTTCAAATCTGTCTAAACCCTTAATATTTTTGAGATCAAGAGGACTCCTTTTAACTGGCAACTTTATGCTCTCTCGGATTTTTTCATTCCCTTCAAAGTCACTGGGTTTTTAAGTGTTTCAAACATTTGATTCTAGAGTCCTGGCTTCTCCCACACTCATCTTTGTCTGGAGGTGCTTTTCAAAACGTTGTCTGAGAGAATATGTGGAATTTTCTTCTAGAAGAGGTTATAGGGTTTGTGACTACCAGCCTGGTGTATAGGAAGGTTCCCATAAATACCGAGGATTTGAAAACCAGGGTTAGTGGATACTGTTGTTGAAGAAAAGAAACTATGTCCCAGACTCCAGAAGTCACTCAGGGCATTTGCCTTTCAAATTAACTAGATGTAGACTCTCCAGTGCTGGAGAAGGTGGTTTTCTAGATCAAGTTTCTTTAAAATTCATTCATTTGGTTGTTTCTTTCATCCACTCCTTATGCAAGTTCTGCATATTAAATATCCACCATGTGGTAGATTCTGCTAGGGACTGGAGTAACAAAGATACGTAAGACTCTGCAAGAAGTGTTGAGTAAAAGGAAAGACAGATGCAGCCATAATCATCATTCACATGGGTATTATGAGTCTAAGGTGGGTGTGTGCAAATGCTGTGGGAGCACTGAAGAAAGTCACCGGATACTGATTTTGATGGGTATGGAGGGGAATTGGAGAATTAAGGAAGGCTTCTTGAAAAGTTGGGTCTCCAGGACAGGAGAAAGGCTATATAAGCAGGGGGAATAGCAAAAGCACAAAGACACTAATTATATGGCGTGTTTGGGCAACTTAGAGTGGAACAGGGTGCAGGGGGATGAGACTTAAAAAAAGTTTGGCAGGATCAGAGTTTGGTCGAAATGGGTGGACTTTATCCTGTAGGCAATATAGACCTATAAAGAATTTCAAGCTTAGGACATTTTCAGGTCTATTTTACTATTATGTTATTATTATATATGACCCTTAAAGAGATATGTTTACTTCTCTACTGTTATCCATCTGGCACCCTCTATGCACTTTACTTATGTTATTGTATTTTAAATCTTAACATGTCTATGGGATGTAAGCATCATTTTCCCCACTGTACCAAAGAGGGATTTGCGGTGAAGCAATTGGGCCAAGTCAATTAAGGGGCAGTGAGGCTGGAATTTGAGCCTGCGTTTGTCTGACTTACTTGGATTTTTCTGCACTGTCCTCCTCACACTTTTCTGGCAGGCCCATAATGAGCATTTAAATTTTTTAATTTATTGATTGGTTTATAGAAAGGAAGAAGAAGGGGGAGGGAGAGGGGGGGGGAGTGAGAGAGATTGATTTGTTCCACTTATTTATGCATTCATTGGTTGATTATTGTATGTGCCCTATCCGGGGATCGTACCCACAAACTTGGGGTATCCAGACAATGCTCTAACCATCTGAGCTAAGCTATCAGGCCAGGGCAAATGAGCATTTAATAATAATTATCTTGTGAGTTGTTCCTTTCTATCAGCCATATGGACAGCTAACCCAGGCGTTGAAATAGGATAGGGACGGGAATGGGGTGGGAGGAAGGCAGAGAGAGAGAACAGAGGTTGCAGTTCTAGAACCTCCCGATGGCCCTGCCTGTCGGCCGGTGACGAACTTCAGTTCCGAAGGTGCCGCGGGCCCTCCCCTGGGTGCAGCGGCGGCCCTGCGGCTGGCTGTTAGCCCAGCATCTGGTTGGCGCTGGCATTCAGCAGGATCGCCTCCACATTCTCCGCACATGGGCTACTTGCATTCTTTGGTGAACTGGAGAGCCAGGCATTTCACCTGGAACGCCGGGAGGAGGCCACAGGGGAGGAGGCCACGGCAGCCTCCACGGGAACACGGGTGTGTAGGTGTGATGACGCCCTCCCCAAATTCTCACCAGACCATGGAACCAGCCCTTCTGCTCCAGGAAGGCCTGGGTTCAGAATTAGCAGAACTAGGATGGCTTTTGAGGCTGCAGGAAGAGGCAACAAGTATTTTCAAGTATCCCACTCCCTTCCTCCCTCCTCCTGGGAGAGGAGAAGTCCCTTCCCGCCTCCGGTGGCCTCTCTGGGGTTTGCTAGGCCACCTGATGGACGTGTGCTGTGTTTGTGGGGTGCTGCCGACCGGGTGGTGTGAGCTGAGATCACGTCACACCAGAAGCGGTCACAAAGGAAGGTTCTGTCTGGCTGAGCCGGTTCCCTGCTCTGTGGCTTTTGTCACGGTAGAGACTGAAACAAATGCTTTCCTCCGGCCGGGGAACTGCCACTCAACGTGATGAAAGTGCCTTTTGTGGACTGTTTCTGCTCGAGGTGGTGGGTGGCTGTGTGGCTCCGCGTGGCGCTAGCACAGGCCTGCCCGCTTTCTTTGGGGGTCCTCCGGCCCCCTCCATCTCCTGTCGTCTCTGTGGTCCATCCCCAAAGACACTGTTTGTGCTGCACCCCAGTTTACAGAGGGGGGCCCTCCCCCCCTTCTCCTTCCCACCGGGAGGAAATGACCAACTTAGAGTAAGCAAATAAACAAACAAGCTCCTCCCCAACACAGAGTTGGGGAGAAAATAGAGAACACTGGGTCCAGAGAGCCTTTTCTTTTCTTTCCTTTTCTCTTCTCTTCTTTCCTTTTCTTTTTAAATTACCTTCTAATTCAGAATTGAATTGATAGAGGGCAGCCATCACTCCGTTCAACCTTGAGCACTAGGCACAGTTTCTTCAACAATGAATTTATTGTAACATGATTGTAAAGACTTTAAAGGCCAAGTGGAGTTTGTTCTATTGGGCTTCTATTTGTTCTCTTTTTCCTAAAAATAAATAAATAAAATAAATAAAAGCATTGTGCTCAGTGTTAAGACAGCAGCAGCAAGCAATCAGGGATTCTCTGAGAGCTCCACGTGCTCCTCAGCTCCTCACCCACAAGGTCACGGATGTGTCCCAGTTCTTGCCCCGCAGGCGTCCGGTGAGCCACAGCTGCCTGGGTTGGGGGGCTGCCTTCTGCTGAGCATGGGGGGCATCAGGGAGGTGGACTGGCTGGGCTTCTGGGAGGCCAGTCTGGTGCCCCGGCCCCATTGCTTTTCTGCGGGGGAGAAGCCGCGCAGGTTTTCTCCTGTCAGCGGGCTCTGGGGTGAGTCTTCTTTAGGGTGTGGCGGTTGCTCAGAGTCCCCGCCTGGGAGCATGGCACTTGTAGGGCGGCCAGGGCCCAATCCCAGGAGCAGAGGCAGCCGGACCCTCGGCCTTGGCTCCTTAGCCCTGTCCTAACGCCTGAGCTAATGGGTCCCAGAGCGTGTCCTACAAGGAAGCCCTTTCAGTTTGGGGGGAGATGTTTAATGTCTACGAAACAGAAGCTTGCCCTAACCGGTTTGGCTCAGTGGATAGAGAGAGCATCAGTCTGTGGACTCAAGGGTCCCAGGCTCGATTCCAGTCAAGGGCATATACATTGCTTGTGGGCACATCTTCAGTAGGGGGTCTGCAGGAGGCAGCTGATCGATGTTTCTCTCTCATCGATGTTTCTAATTAACCTTCTATCCCTCTCCCTTCCTCTGTAAAAAAAAAAAAATCAATAAAATATATTTTAAAAAATAGAAGCTTTAGTGTGGTGATGGGGCTAGAATTCTGTTTGCCTGGAGTTGTTTGTGCCATGAATATAGAGTTTTAAAAGTACAACCAAATGAGCACGCTCTCCCCCCAGGAGCACAGCACACCCCTCCCTTTCTCCCATTCTTCCCCAGGGGCACACCTTTCTCCTCAGTTCCAACCAATTCTCCCCCCCCCCCCCCCCGGGACTCGCAGCCAGGGAACCCCATGGTACTCGGTACTCGGTACTCGGTACTCGCAGCCAGGGGAGCGTGGGCATCGGCAGTGGGCCCGGGGCTTACCCTGACGCTGGTTTTCTCTGACTTCACAGGGCGATGACAGCAGCTGGCCTCGGCTCATTTCTTTCCCGTGTGTCCAGAGACAGCCGCCCACCCAGGCTCTCCTGCCACTTCTATCCTAGGCCTTCCCTTGTCCCCTCTCCCCAGCTCTAATCAATGCAGTCTCAAAACAAAATAAATGTACAGCCAAAATTCGGAACCCTTTTCCCGGGTCCCTCCAAGCTTACCACATTCATGTCCGCATAGAGGCTCTCTGCTCTGGCCACTGATTTCAG
Source organism: Vespertilio murinus (assembly GCA_963924515.1). Classification (NCBI taxonomy): domain Eukaryota; kingdom Metazoa; phylum Chordata; class Mammalia; order Chiroptera; family Vespertilionidae; genus Vespertilio; species Vespertilio murinus. The sequence continues at coordinate 27,425,090 of OZ004711.1, forward strand.
CTCTGAGGAATCTTTTCTCTGAGAAAGTTGGCATTTTCGTGAAAACTGAAGCTTGAACCTCCAACCCTTCCGTCTTCTTCAATTTTTGCTTTCCCTGTTACCAGGGAAACCATTACCAGAAGTCTGATACGTGTGAACATTCTCTCAGTATAGCTTGACATAAACTCTTGAGGGCTGCTACGATTTAAAAAATCCTTGCCACTTGATTTTCCTTTCTTAAGTTTCCTAAAGGATACCCGACTTTCTCTTCTGGCCTCAGTTCAGACTTCAGTAACCTCAGATCAGTAAAATGTATGTTAAGTATTTTTTTTAGGAAATCCAACAAAACAACAAAACCCAACCGGCATCACACAATTCAGAGAGACCCGCCCACCAGCCAGACACCTGCTCAGGACCTGAGCCTGATGGAGTGGTTGCCTGGCTCCATCCCTGAAAGAGGACCGCTGGTGTGGGGTCCTCTCTCTGCACCTCCCTTTGGGGAATGGAGGCTCCTCCCTTACGCAGAGAGGGTGGTCAATGATATTAATTATGCACCATTCCTCTTCCCATGAGGTTTATGTGGATGAAGGAGAGTTGAGGGAAGCGTGCACACAATGTATTTTGATTACCTCTGCTGCTTTGAAAGAATTCCCACAGATAATCTTCAGCGCAGAGCAGGCTCCATCACACCCTCCCCATCCCCGTGGGAGCCGGCTGCCCTGTGCGCGTGCCCTGTGCTCACAGTGCATTAAAGGAACCCCGATGCTGATGGGTTCAGTCGCTAAAAGCAGAGGCATTAACACTGAGTCAGGCCTTGGCGGTGTCTGGGCCGATTGGATTGTGCTGTGTGGCTCAGTTTACAGAGCGGGGCCTGCCCCCACAGCTCTGGACCAGCTCGCTCTGACGGGGCTCGGTGCAGCCTTCACAAGAAACCTCCCCAAGGACCTCGCCTGGGCCAGGGTTCAAACCACCCCAAATCAGACCTTCAGGAGAGAAATTCTATTCTGCACATCACTCCAGAGACGCGGGCACGGATAATGGCACTTCCCCTGGCTAATCTCAAGAGAGCAATTTGGAGAAGAAAACCCAAGAATCTTTCTACTAAAAGGAAAATAGAAGCTCCACAGCTGTGGTAATTTTGTGATGTTACTGGGGGAAGTGTGTCTGCCTCCCTCCACCCTAACAAATTCTGGAGGAGACTCTACTTCCTGCCCTTTCCCTCACAATTCTACTGAAAATTTTAGCAAATGGAGCTGAAATATCAATGGTGTGAAAAATGAGATGGGCCATTTGGAAAATGTAATTTAAAAATATGCATATGATCAAAGTAATGGATTAATTTCACTTGTTTTTTCTTGCTTGCAGATGTCCTTGAAGGTTACAATGGGACAATTTTTGCTTATGGACAGACTTCATCAGGAAAAACGCATACCATGGAGGTAAGATTGCAGCTTGCTGAGAGGTCAGGCTCTGAGACTGAACACAACTTTAGCGCATGTGGCTTTTTACTGGCAATAGAGATGGTTAAGGATGGTTATGTTTAGCCAGTTTATTGTATCTTTTAGAGTTTAAAAATAATGAGTAGTAATAAAATCTCAGGAGTTCAATATTTTTTAAAAAATCCTTTGTTAATAGCTCTGTCATAATAATGATAATTTTATTAAAATAATCATCAACAGGCTTATCAGTGGTGTGAGTATTCATATGGGCTGGAGCCCAGCCTAACAGAAAATCTCTTGTGCAAATCATTTACCCTAAGAGGGACCCCTGGGGAGGCGTCTCCTCAGAAATGTAAAAACCTGTAGGTCAGAGATGAGAGAAGTTAGCTTGTGGACCAGATTCAGCCCACAGACGTATTTTTGTTTGGCCTGCACAGTGGTTTTGTTTTGTTTTGTTTTTAATTTTAGGCAATGTTTAAAATGAAATGATTTCACACAATTTTAAGTGTCCAAATTTGGTTTAAAATTCTGAAGATCTAGCAACACTAGGCAAAATTTCACCATGCTATTAAGGGTGAGCTTCAAAGCAGGGATCTTCGTTGTCTGGGTCACCTCTCTATTCACATGTCTAGTATGTGGGGCTGGGAGAGGGTTGATGCCGTTAAAATGATACACTGGTGGGGGCCCTGGCTTTGGCCAACCCATGTGAATGCGGCCGGGCTCTCTGGTCTACCCCAGCCCATTCCATGCACCATGAGTATGAACTCACCTTCAGCATCCTTCCTCATTCACTCACACACCCGGCCCTTGTGGGCGCGTGAGCGTGTGACCCCAGCTGGATTGCGGGCCATGGAGCTGTGGCTCAGGCTGTCCTCAGACGGAGCAGACAGACTGGCCCCTGAACCTCTTCTTTCCCTGCTTCCCCCATGGCCTCCTGGGGGCTCCAGGGCCAGATCTTTCTTCCAAAGGCGGGGCCCGCCTGGCATGCTGGGAGAGGCGGAAGAGTGGTTATTATAAGAAACTGCACTGAGAAACTTTGGGGGAATTCAGTTTCTAAGAGGGGTAAGATGAATCCTTAATCTTTCAAGCTTGGATTTTTCCATTTATGGTGCCCTCCTGGGAATATCACGGAGACGGCTGCTGCAGAATCAGTTTAGCTTATGAATCATTCCTATTGAAGAGGAGATTTCAAAGGCACGAGGCTAAAGTCCTCGGGGCGCTGATGTTCTGCTCACACTGATTGCAAGTGTGGGGTGTGACTCTGGGGATCTCATTTCTGTTGTGTTGACTCACTTTCACCATTTTGCTGGAGACAGAGCGTTTCAGAGGCTGCACAGATGAAAGGAAGCACGAGGCTTGTGTGCCACCTCCTCCGGGCAGGGCAAGACTGCCTCCGACCCCGGGCCTCCTCCCGCAGCACAGCTTGGCACGCCGGCCCCGGGTCGTCCCCCCCGTGCTGCCGCCCCAGCCTCTCATCTGCCCCTCGTACTGGGTCCCAGACCCTTACCCCCTAGATTCGAGAAGAGTTGTTGTTACGCATTTTCCAAGTCCCACCCACTCCAGTAGCCCGGACTGAAGCTCCTTCCTACGTCAGAAGGCACAGGACAGAGAGAGGGCTTCTCCTGAGGATATCAATCAGCCTTAGGTCTTGGGAAAATTACCAAATAACATACAAAATAGCAACAACCTCCCCCAAACGCATTATTTAAAATTCTACAGAATCTTAGAGAATGTTTACAAGAGCGCCCTTTTTAGCTTAGGGATTAAGTCATTTTTGGAAAATGCAAGGCGTTCGCTAAATATCAGGTATTTACATTGTGAACCATTGGAGGAAAGACTCCAGAGTAAAGTCTGGGCTGTGTTTCTGAGTGGGGAGAATAAGTGGGTGCCCAATGCTGGCAAAGAGGCGTGTGGGCAAGTTAAAACTAAAATTGGAGGCATTTCGCTAATGAGAGCACCTCCAGCCTTCTGTGTCTCACGGCCTGAACCCCACAACGGCTGCAGCAGCGCCGGGCCCCAGGGGGACTCGGGACCAAAAGGGAAGTGGATTCGGTGCCGACCACGCTCACAGCTGCCTACCTCCGTGGCCCTCCTCTCCTGGTGGGTTTTAACAGGCTGGTAGCATTTGAGTGTGACTTTGGTAAACCACGTCCTCATGCCTACAGGAGGAAGGCGTGGGGGACGTGAGGCCTCTCCTAGTGCCCCCACCCCATTTAATCTGGTGCTTTCTGGGGGTGATTATAAATTGGAGAAAAGGTAGGGGATATTTTAGCGGAATAAAAGGAATCCCAAGCTCAAGTCGTGGAGACTGCAGGAGACCAAGAAATCCAGGACCCCAGAACGCAATTAAATGGAAGAAAGCCTGCGGGGTTTGCACCACCTGAGAGGAGCAATGTTGCTATTCGGAGTTACACATTGTGATCCTTCAGAGAGAGGCTTGGGGGGAGGGGGGGGGACGTGAACGCGCTGTGGACAGAGCTGTCACATTTTAAAGCTGTTTTCATTTTAATCCCCCCATTTTTGTTCTGACACCCAGTGGTGATTCCATTACCTTCCGTTGAGGGGAACAAACAGATAAGCCTACATAAAATTGGAAAGATTAGCTTTTGAAGATGGAGCATTTAAGGCGGATTTTCAGTAAAAATATGAAACCCTTGAGAGTGCTGGTGCTGAGCTGCGGGCCCGGCGGCCTGGCCTGGGCCGGGGGCGGCCGGAGGCGGCGCGCGGGGGCTGGCCGGGTGGGAGCAGAGGGCTGCCTGTGGCTCCGCCTGTGGTCCAGCCTTACCGCTGGCCTCCAGCACTGACACGGATGGATGGAGATGCTGGTGTTTTTCCATCTGCCCAAAGGGCCACCTGGAGGCCAGCGAGTGGGTAGGGCTGCCCTGCTGTCCAGAGAGCCGCCGAGTGGTTTAATGAGCCTGTCTGAGAGCACCGCGCTGACGGTTGCCTGCTTTCCCATCTTAAGTGTTTCAGGAAACGTCCTCCTCGGGAGGTGGAGGAGGCGGCCAGGGCTGGAACAAAGAGAGTGCTGTTTTGTGGCCTGCGGCCTGGGTCTGGTTTCCTTTTTCATACTTGCTCCTAGAAGGCCATCCTGAGAAGTGGGGGACGTTTTTGAAGATTATACAGGATCAAATATTTTTTTAAAAACACACACGTTCTTTTGCTCTCTCGGAGAGGCATGATGGTGAAGTGATATGTTTCTTTGCTATTAAAGTCCATCCCTGATCCTCCTGCCAAGCAAACTTGTCCTCTGAATGGGCATCGTTCTCTCTTGGTTCCTGTATCTTTACTATGTTATTCTCATCTCATCCTCTCTGCCTGCATCCTCTCTGCCCATCCCTAATCTTACTCGTCCCTCAGGAATCGGTTCCTCAAGGAAGCCATCCCACCCCCCTCCACCTGAAAGAACTTTGTCTTCTCTGGTAGCCGTCTGCTTCTTTACCACCTCTGATTGCCCGAGGTTAATATTTGTTGTATGTGTGTGCATGTGTATTTCATTTGCAAGGTAATTAGCCTAGAAGCAGTGAAGGTCTTCTGAATGGAACACCTCTGTCTCAAACACCACCCCCCCCCCCACACACACACACCATCATCCCATATCAACACTTGTACACACCACTCACACCTAGACTTGGCATACACACAGCACATACCACACATATGCACTACACACACACACACACAACACTTCACAAATCAAAACCTTCCCCCTCTCCCCTTCTTCCCCACACAACACACACACACACACACACACACATACACAGATTGTTTGAGCAGGCTCAGACCACTGAGCATAAAGGCTTCCAGCACTCTTGGGCTTATGAGCTAGATCAGGCATCTCAGTCCTTAAGCTTGTAGTAGATTGGGGATCACTTCTATCTCCAAATGAACACGTGCTTCCCTCTCCTGTGATGTTGGGGTGGAGGCTTCAGGGAAACAAAATGGGGAGCGTCCTAGATGGACGTTCTGCTTCAGCTCTTTCCCTGACAAAGGCAAGCAAAGGATGTCAGTACCGTGTTACCCAGGAATCAATTGGAAGATGAATCTGTTGCAAGGGAAAGTGTCTAGGGAAACAGATTCGAGTCCATTATACAAGATATTTGGATTATCAATCATTCTTCTTTGGTTGTGGATACTGAAGAGAAGCTAAAGGATTGTGATGAATTATTAAAGAGCTCTCGAGAGAGTGGGGGTGGGGGAACTTTTAGACTCTGAGTCAAGATTGGCCCCTTGGTGTCACAGCATGTGACAGGAGAGATCTGTGTTTTCACCGCAGGTGTCATTTCTGCCACCGCTTCCACAGTCCAGGGCAAATGAGGTCCAGGATTTGATTTGTTACATGTTTATGCAAATTAAAGTGACCAACATTTGAGCCGCTCAATCTCTGTCATTTGATGTTGCTTCATAAGAAACATATTAATGGTGTGGGGTAGAAATATGTTTCAGACCTCAGGTCAAATAAACTCCAACAACTGCTTAATGAGAGCCTGTTATGAACTGAATAATAGAATGCTAATGTTTATTGTCACTGGTTTTATGTATAACAGTTGCATTTCAATTCCACAATAATTCTCTGCAGTAGATGCTGTATCAAGTATAAGCAGTGGGGGTGAGCATGTAGGAATGGGTCACCTCTGCCTTTAGGGAGTGTACAAACTTAAAAGCAACCTAAACACATCAAATGATTTAGGATCTTAGCAGAGGAGGACATTCCAAGGAGTGCCCAATTACTCGGGTAGGAGAGCTTTGCCAGGGACCAGAACCAGTGCTGGGTCACATGACTTATTGCTTTTGGTAACTCAGCTGTTGGCTTGGAAGTCAACCTGTTAGCAAGGCACTATAAGGTGAGCCCCTGAAGGAAATAGAGGATTTGATTGAGAAAAACAAAAGCAATTTTCCAGGTATTGGGCAGATTTGGAACAAGGATATGAGTCAAGATTGTAAAGGTTGTGGGGCTTCCCTCCAGCACTGCAGAGCATCCTGGGTTTTGTGCTTGTCTTCCAGGTCCATTTGTTCCTAGAGTTTTAAAACTTTCAAAGGGTCTGAAAAAATTCTCCAAGAATATTGATGCCAGTGACCACTTAGATGCAGGCCGTTTGTGCACTGAAGGCTTGTTTAACATGTAACGGAACACAAGTGTTCATTTGAGTGTAGGCATAAATACAACTCTCTGGGCTCTGGCCGGTGGCTCACCAAAAGGTTGTGGGTTTGATTCTTTGTCAGGGCACATACCTGGTTTGCAGATTTAGTCCCCATTGGGGCATAAGCAGGATCAATATTTCTTTCTCACATCGATGTTTCTCTCTCTCTCTCAAATCAATGAACTTATCCTTGGGTGAGGATAAAGATCAATCAATCAGTCTCTCTGGGAGTTGTCCACCCAGGTCCATGCTAAGGCTGTTGCTTTAAATACTTGAGAACTCTTCTTTAGGAATTGCTTTCATATCCTGCTAGTATCTATTTGAAATAATAGATGCTGGATCTTAAAAGTTAATTTAGTGATAGTTCACATAGCAGAAGAATCCACCTACTCCTCTACCCCTTAGATAAAATGAATAGAATTAGAAAAAAGAGGTAAAGAATAAGAGAATATCTTACATTTGGATTTATGGATTGGAAACTGCCAAACATTATTTGGAACAATTCAGGCTAGGAATTACAGATTTAAAAAAAAGAAATTAATAAAATGGATTTTCTTGGTTAGTTTGTAAAGTGATGAAGGTATTTTCTAACAAGGGTCTTAAGGAACATTTTAAAAAATAATGATATTAATGAATCTGTCAGCTCTCAAGGTGACTGCATTACAGCAGGTTAACTTGGGTTTGTAGGTTCTGGTCAGGTTGTAGAAATTCAAAAACAAAGCCCACATTTTCAGTATGTTATAGTCACCCATATATTCTCAGCCATTCTCCTTCCTTTCCTTCCTCCTTCCTCCCCACTGACTCACATGCACACTGACTTGAGTGGCAGCAGGAAGGAGCACTGTGGGGCCTCACAACCTCACAACCTGGCAGAACAAGCTGTCCTCTGCTGGGAAAGAAACCGGACACGTGGAGTTATTGGGCTAACTTGGTGAGCTGGCATGTCAGGTGGCTCCGAGGGAGCAGTCATCCATGCGTGGGCGCTCCTGTTCTGCAGAGTTCTGTTTAAGAACCCAGGTGTGGTCTTTTCTCATCCCACATGTTTTCCAGTGCTCTAACACCTGTGTTTGTGTTTTTCTCCCATTAGGGGAAGCTGCATGACCCTCAACTCATGGGGATCATCCCAAGGATCGCACACGACATCTTTGACCATATATATTCCATGGATGAAAACCTGGAGTTTCACATCAAGGTAAGTGCCATTGATTGAGACCCGACGAGAAAAGAAATAGAACCCAACATTATGTTTCTTGGCTTTCTTCTTATTGTGTACACATGAAAAAGATGGTCTTCTCTAATTTAAATGACATTCCTGTGGTAAAGCAGAGCCATATTTTTCATTTACTAGTTAAGGTAATGCTTAGCTGTCTGGATGGCTTCTGAGATAATGAGATAAGGTAAAAGCCCTCTTTTGGATGGAATCACCTTGGTAGCTGCCCGCCTCATGCCCTTTGACTGGTGGGTTTCTACAGATATGATTGGAATGGGTCCACAAAGTGTGTTCTGTGGAACACAGCCCTCTTATTATTCATAGAAGTATGAATACTATGTTTACCAGGGAAAATACTTATGTGACCATATAGGCTGGGAACATGCCTCATTGCACAGTGTTACATTTATCACCTGCATGGAGATGCTATTGTGTAATGTGATTCCGCAAAAGGGACATGGAGACTTACATTTGCCAGCTTGGCTGGGCATGTTTTTCCTCCCTGGCACCAGTGTATTGAGGAGCACACACTGAGAAATGTTTGGGAAGGGAATTCTCTTTCTCTCCCTTGTTTTGTTTGTTTGTGTGTTTAAACCAGAACTTACGTTTTTGCTTAAATTCATGTTGGTATTTGGGGTATATTCATTGGCACTTCTTGGTTTGCAAGTGACTGAAAGCCATTTGGTTAAGCAAACAGAGTAAGTGGTTCTAAGATAGAGAATCTGATAGCAGGCCTGGTGGGGAAGGGTTGTGGAAAAGCAATAAATCTAGATCCTACGTTTTTAACTTAAAAAATTGAGTTATAATTCACATACCATGAAATTCACTCTTTTAAAATATACAATTTGGCCCTAACCAGTTTGACTCAGTGGATAGAGCGTCCCAGGTTCGATTCTGTTCAAGGGCATGTACCTTGGTTGCTGGCACATACCTGGTGTGTGTGCTGGAGGCACTGATTGATGTTTCTCTCATCGATGTTTCTAACTCTCTAGCCCTCTCCCTTTCTCTCTGTACAAAATCAATAAAAATATATCAAAAAATGTATACGATTTGATAGTTTTTAGTCTCTTTCCAAAATTGTACAACCATGATCACTACCTAATTCTGGAGCATTTTATAACCCCCCAAAGAAACCACACTCATTACAGTTTCTGCATTTCTGCCTTCTTGCTTTCTTTGGGGTGTGTGTGTGGGTGGGGTGGGGTGGGGGGGTGCACCATGGCAGCCTCTGCTCCACCTTCCCTTATTGCTAATTCCTAATTCCCCAGGAAGCTGGCCCACTGGCCCAGCCTGCAGTAGGTGATCCCCAGCTCCAATTAGCTGTGTCCAAGATGCTCATGGCTGACTGGCCCCCACCATGGTGACTGGGGCAGGGTGGACAGGGGTGGGCAGTTCTAAGAAGATGTGGAGGCTGAGCATCCTTGAAAGCTGAGACCTTATTCCACTAGTCCCAGCATTTTAGAGTCGAGGAAACGGAAGTTCAGAGAAGTAGATCCAGATGTCCAAAGTTACAGATCAAGTCACTGGCAGAGTTGAGATTAAGCTCGTGATCGGACCAGCACATGCAGTAACTTTTTCATTATATTAAAATTCTATCCTTTTTATTTCTGCCAAGTACCTTCATAAATTATATTAAAACAAGGCAATGACTGCCCAGTTTATAAATTGCATCTGGCAAATCTTTTTCCTTATGTTCCCTTTGTTGGCTGAAGCAGCTTTTTGCCAGGGTTCTTTATATCTAAGGACACAGATGCTTGTTGCTTTGATGGGATCAAGATTTAAGAGCTTAGTGTATCTTTAAGGCTGTTTGCATTTAAATACCTCCAACTACTGTGGGCTTCTTAAGGGATAATCCTGGAATAAGATGTTAAACCAATTACTGCCCTCAAAATAGGGTCTCCGGTTAGAATTTGATTAAGGTAAGAACAGCCCCAGCATGAAGGGGGAGGAGGGGAGGGACAACACCCAAGTTTCTAGGGCTGAATTTTACTGCCCAGGTTCCTGTCCTCTGTAGTTATGCTTACTTATTTCATACACAAAAGTTAGCTATGGACTACTTTGTATTTTGGACTGAGTAATGACAGGACTAATCAAGAAAAAGGGACTTGATTAAGGCAATATTAAAAATCTGTCCCGTAAAGTAGGTCCCACAGTGATTTTAAACATTTCTGAATATGTGTTTTCTTTTTCTTTTTAAAAACTTATTTTATTTTTACAGAGAGGAAGAGAGATGGATAGACAGTTAGAAACATCGATGAGAGAGAAACATCAGTTGAGCTGCCTCCTGCACGCTCCCTACTGGGTATGTGCCTGCAGCCAAGGTACATGCCCTGGGACCCTTCAGTCCGCAGGCGGATGCTCTATCCACTGAACCAAACTGGTTAGGGCTGAATATGTGTTTTCTCAATGCCAAACAATGCCTATTTATTTTTCTTTTACCTGGCCTCACAAAGTATTTGAAGCGACAAAAATGGCAAAATTAAAAGTCCTTGCCAAAAGCAGTCATTATCTGCTATGGTAAAAAGAAATGAATAACTCAGATTCTCTTTCTACTTATATTAAATGTAGACAGGGTTCTAATGGCCAGATTTGCTAATATCTAGTTCAATGACTGCATTTTAGATGCACTTAATTTTTATCTATAATCTATGGAAATAAAGGCACATGTTTAAGATCTCAAAGATACCAAAAACATCTTATTGAAAATCAGACAATTCTGGAATACATAGAATGGGTTGGAGCCAGGGTTGAGTTAGCTGCAGTCAGGGCTAAGTTAGGGAGAGATATTTAAGACTAGAAGCCACAGGCATATAGGATTCCAGGAATGGGAGCAGTGGGTCTTTCAAAGGTCAGGTAGGTGTATCCTTAGCAGACCCAGTCAGTGACAGGAGTTTGACAGACATTTGAGCAGGCAGAGATTGTAACAACCTTTACCACCTTCCCCACCTCCTTGAATGTTTGGGTCATGCTCCCACCCTCATCAGATGAGGCTGTCATTATCAGGCATAAGCTAAGGCCTACTGGTTTTTTGACAATTACTTGCAAAGAACATTTTCTATTCCAGCTGTTGTCATCTCCAGAATTCTGCTTGGTGCTCATTTAAAGTAAAAGCTAGTGTCCTCCTGTAAGTGATTGTCTAGCACACGATGTAAATAGCACCTGGCTCGAACCATAGGGAGCTGTGATGAGCGGGGATGGCGAGTAGCCCACACTGAGCGAGCAAATTGGCAAGCAGGGGATACAGGAGAGGGTGGGGTTCCGCATGCTGTGGCTCTCAGTCTTCACTCTGGACCCCTTCCTACTCTTCTTAGCTGATGCATGAAAGAAGCTCTTGTAAGTTCTAATAATGATATTTTGGTAATATAGTGAGGCATGTCTGTTTCAAACTTAATTTGCTTTTAACAGGTTTCCTATTTTGAGATCTACTTGGACAAAATCAGGGACTTACTAGATGGTAAGTAACCCAAATGCTTGTCCTTTATTTGTTCTGTAACTAAAGTGCAGGGAGATTGAACTGATGCATAGCATTTCTGCTTAAGGAATTAATGAAAGTGTATTAGAGGTGTTCTCTTACCTTCAGACTGTCTGCTTATTCTCATCCAAGGCTTAAACTTTCATATATATTGCAAAAAGATAGGTTTGCCTATCTTTTATAACAATTTCTATTTTTCCACCAATACAGGGTCTTTAACTTTTCTTTTCTTCTTTGCATGTCATCATTATTATCTCTATAGTATCCAAGACAAACTTGGCTGTTCATGAAGATAAAAACAGAGTCCCATATGTAAAGGTATGAGGAAAACTTGATTGATGTGCAATTAATTTATCTCCAGTCATGTCATAATAATTAGTACATAAGATGCCCAGAATATTACATATATAAAGCACATATAGATATTTAATCATGTTTCTTACATTTAAAACTCACCTGGTTAAAAAATAGACACTTAATGTCTTCAACCATATCGCCTATGTGAATGTATCACAGATGTCTAAGCCCATGCTGAAAATTGCAGAGTGAGCAGACATCTATTATTCACATTTAACGGGGCTTTGGTATTGAGTATAGTCATTTATACTTTGCTATTAAGGGAAGCCTATTGTAGCATTATGTAGCACTTCAAAGTGGCTAAAGTTGGTGGCTAGATAGTGATAAATAAAGATGGAAGACAAAGCAAAACTTCATCTGTTTCTTTTTCTGTCATTGATTTTCTTCTTTATTTCTGACTTCGCTGCTGTTGAGTTTGAATATGTACTCAAAAACCTAGGGAAACTCGGCTTCTTTTCTTGTTCATTTCTGGGTTTCTTAGGGGTTGCTCAGCCTTCCTTTTTAATGTAGAATTCAAGCCTTAGGCAAGGGGAGGAGAGTTGTTGGATCAGCCTCGCAGCCTTCTCTTTCTCTGCACATCTAGAGGAGAAATGGGAATATATGTAGCTGTTTCAAGCATTGTTACTTTTCAGTATTTTCACAGTGAACCTGAACTGATTGTCTTGCAGGGGTGCACTGAGCGGTTTGTATCCAGCCCCGAGGAAGTCATGGATGTGATAGATGAAGGCAAAGCAAACCGGCACGTGGCTGTCACAAGTAAGCATGGTGTGGAGTTTCCTCCCCTCTGACTTTGGATACAAATGTCTGCCTACCCACCAGGAGGTCCATATGAAATAACGCCTGGGAAGGCGGATGAATGCAGTGACTGAGATGAAAACACAAGGGAAGTGCAGTGTATTGGGGCAGGCTGTGGGAAACAGCGCCTCCTGCTGTCCAGGGTACTCTTGGAAATATCGAGTGGGACTCATTGGAACCTGGCAACAGCCAAAGTCTGAATCCTGGGGCAACCAACCAACCAACCAACCAACCAACCATCTTACCAATCAAAATGGGGGGAAAGCAAACTTCTAAGTTTACTTACTTTAGCTATGTTATTGTTCAGGTATTTTAAAAAATCCAAACCACAAAATTCTACAGTCATACACATGGAAAGAAACCATATTAGAGTCCTGCCCTCAGTGTAAAAGGAAAGGAAGGAGGAACTCAGAAAGTGGAGAGAATTCTGGAAAACTTTTGATGCCTTGTTAATAACACATTCAGGCAGCTTGGTTCCTTTCCTTTCCTTCCTTGCATGGACACACACGTCAGGGAAGCAGGTCTGCAGTGTTTGAACGGCAGAGGTTCCATGAAAAATGGGGGCTGTCCGTCTTGTTCAGAGGGATGTGGATGAATGAGAGTGACTGCCTATGAGGATGAGCTGAAAGACAAAGACTTTGTAGCTCAGAAGAGAGAAAAAAATTTGGGGAGGACTGTGGACAATGCAGTATTTCTTAACATATGTAAAGGACTGACATTAGGAAACAGTCAGCTTGCTTTGTGTGATCTGAATGGATCGGCCCCTATAGGATGGCAGATTTTGGCCTAGTTACCACAGGGACTCTAATCCTGCTCCAGGTGAACCTGCCATCCAGAGAAGATGTGAGTCCCTGTATAGGTAGAAGAGAGACAGATATTGGTTGGTTGACTGACCTAGCCTCTCTAAGTCTCTCCCACCCAAGGTTCCATTATTTTGTGATCCAGCACTGTAATTCTTTACCTATTCTCTACCCCAACAAACATATCACATGTTAATCATATATGTGGCAGATTTTAAAGGGGAGCCTAGAGTTGTGTAACACACACACACACACACACACACACACACACACACACCAACACTGATGCACATACATAAAGAATGTAAGACTCATTCTTATAGTAATAGCATTGTTCATTTATAAATAAATTATTCACTTGGTTCCTTAGGCTGTTATTAGTCATGAATTATTCATGACAAGCCATCATGACCCCTTGGGTTCAGAACTTTTGGTCCAAAACATTACTATTTTTCTTATCGTTTCAGTAAAGTGGTTTTTAAAATTATTGTGGTATAATAAACATAACATAACATTTACCATTTTAAGCATTTTAAATGTATAGTGGCAGTAAGTACATTGACAATGTTTTGCCGCCATCACCCCTATTTACAGAATTTTGAAACTCCATGCACCCATTGAGTAATAACTCCCTAGACTCTACTCCCAACCCTGGTAACCACCATTCTACTTTCTGTCTCAAGTTTGAGTACGAGGTGCCTCATATAAGTGGAATGATACAAGTTCTTTTATGACTTGCTTATTTCACTTAGCATAATGCCTTCAAGATTCTTTCATGTTGTATCATGTTGGAATTTATTCCTTTTAAGGCTGAATTGCACTGCATGTATGTACCACACTTTGTTTATCCATTCATTCACCCATAGATGGATACTTGTGTTGCTTCCATCTTTTGGCTCTGTGAATAGTGCTGTTTTGAACATGATCTATAAATACCTGTCCAAGTTTCTGCTTTCCATTCTTTTGTGTATATACCCAGAAGTGGAATTGCTGAATCATATGGTAATTCTAATTTTAAGGTTTTAAGAAACTGCCATATTGTTCCCTATAGCAGCTGCATCATTTGCATTCATATCAACAGTATTCAAGAGTTTCAGCTTCTCCACATCCTTGGTAACACTATTTTCTGTTTGTTTGATTTTGGTTTGCTTTAGTAGCCATCCTAATGGATGTGAAATGGTATCTCATTGTTGTTTTGATTAGTGATGTTGAGTATTTTTTCATTTGGTTATTGGCCATTTATTTGTACATGTTTGAAGAAAATGTCTATCCAAGTCTTTTGCCCATTTTTAATTGGGTTCTTTATTTTTTGTTGTTGATTTGCAGGAGTTTTTTATACATTGTGAATATCAATTCCTTATCAGATATATGATTTGCAGTATTTTTTTCTCATACTGTGGGTAACCATGTTGATAGTGTCCTTTGATGCATAAAAGTTTAAAAAAATTTTGTTTTTATTGATTTCAGAGAGGAAGGGAGAGGGAGAGATAGAAATGTCAGTGATGAGAGAGAATCACTGATTGGCTGCCTCCTGCATGCCCCCTATGGGGGATTGAGCCCGAAACCCAGGCACGTGTCCTTCACGACAATCAATCCCAGGACCCTTCAATCCACAGGCACATGCTCCATCCACTGAGCCAAACCAGCTAGGGTGATGCATAAAAGTTTTTAATTTTGATAAAGTCCAATTTATTTTTTTCTCTTGTTGCTTGCGTTTTTGTTGTCATTCCAAGAAATTATTGCCTACCCAGTGTCATGAAGCATTCCCCCTATGTTTTCTTCTAAGGGTTTATAGTTTTAGCTTTTACATTTGGGTCCTTGATCCTTTCTGACTTATTTTTTGTGTGACCCAAGGTAAGAGTCCAACTTTTTTTTTTTTTTTTTTTTTTTTTGCATGTGGCTATCCAGTTTTCCCAGCACCATTTGGTAAAAAGATTGTACTTTCCCCACTGATACTCTTGTTGAAAATTATTTGAGTGTATTATGTGAAGGTTTATTTCTGGGCTCTCTGTTGCATTGGTTTATATGTCTTTATGCCTAAACCATATTGTTTTGATTACTGTAGTTTTTTAGTAAGTTTTGAAATCAGTAAGTGAGAGACCTCCAACTCTTCCCTTTCAAGACTGTTTTGGTTCTTTGGGGTACCTTGAGATTCTATATGAATTAGGACAGACCTTTCTGTTTCTATAAAAAGCATCATTGATCTGACCTGGTATGGCTCAGAGGTTGAGTGTTGACCTAGAAACCAAGAGGTCATGGTGTGATTTCTGGTCAGGGGGGGCATACAGGAGGCAGCTGATCAATGATTCTCTTTCATCCCTGATGTTTCTAGCTCTCTCCCCTCTCCTTCTCTCTCTGAAATCAACAAAAATAAATTTATATATAAAAGAAAAGCATCATTGATATTTGGTAGAGATTACATTGAATCTGAAGATCACTTTTGATAGTATTGACAATTTATCATTCCAGTAAAGTGGTTTTTAATATATATATATATATATTTTTTTAATTTTTTTATTTTATTGATACTTTACAGAGAGGAAGAGAGAGAGATAGAGAGCCAGAAACGTCGATGAGAGAGAAACATCGACCAGCTGCCTCTTGCACACCCCCTACCGGGGATGTGCCCGCAACCAAGGTACATGCCCTTGACCGGAATCGAACCTGGGACCTTTCAGTCCGCAGGCCGATGCTCTATCCACTGAGCCAAACCAGTTTCGGCCCTAAGTATCTTTTTTATTGCTATTTTAAATATAATTTTCTTAATGTCTTTTTTGGAATGTTCATTGTATGTAGAAGTGCAACTTACTTTTATGTGTTGCTTTTGTATCCTGCTAGTTTGTTGAATTTATTCTAACATTTCTTTGTATGTGGAATCTTCAGGGTTTTTCCCCCATATATTGTGGCGAGGTGGTTTTAAGAAATGATTGTGAGTAGGGGTTGAATGAGACCGTCAGTCACTGGGGTCTCTGCCTGCCTGGTGAACAGAGACCAGGGAACAAGAAGATTTTTATTTCCAGTATCAGTCCTCACGCAGCATATTTAATCTTTGCACCTAGCCTGGGTTATAGCAGAGGTGTCTGTTTTAATCCATAAGGTTTCCTAAAGAAAGTTTATGACACTACTGATAAGGCAGCACTACACCCATGAGGAAGATGGAGAACGTCTGGGACTAATCGTGATGATGGAGGCTGAGGAGTTAGAGTGAGGCAGGACGGAGGCTGTGAGCTCCTCAGGAGCCGGTCAGCTGGTGCTGGAGGTGGTCTCTCGGCAGGAGCAGACAACCTGCTACCTTAAATCATCGGCTAAGATTTTAGATTCATTTCTTTGCTACTTCAAGTTATTTAAAATCTTTCATTTCTGGAATGAGCATTGCTTTTAAAAACAAATGGTGGTCTCGAATCATTTTAAAAATTGGCTTGACTTTAAGAAATGGAGCTATTAGGTGTGAGCTATTTGTTGTGCTTTTCAGACGAGAGGCTGACTACCTAAATATATGTGCTCTTTGTAGAGCAGTAACTGTTTTCCTTTTCAGACATGAATGAACACAGCTCTAGAAGTCACAGTATCTTCCTGATTAATATTAAACAAGAGAATGTAGAGACGGAGAAAAAACTCAGTGGGAAGCTTTATCTGGTTGATTTGGCCGGGAGCGAAAAGGTAATTGGTTCTTTATTTGTATCAGCTGTAATCTCCCCCTGTTATTTGCTTCACTGTGCAATGGTATAATTTTTATGCCTTTCTATTTCCTGGTTTTAAAGAGCTTTTAACATTTCTGATGTTGTGCCAAGATGTTATTAAATTTAACCTTTGCTTCCCTGCTCCTCTTTCCCGGTCTGAAGTCCCTGTTCACATCATGGGGTGCTTTGAATGCCAGCTCTGATTTATGCCTAATGGGCCCTGAAGACGACATGAGGCGAGTGTTGGGGTGAACTTAGCTCAGCAGTGAGCATTCGCAGGTCTGCCTTTGCCAAGCCCTTCTGAGAAGAGGGAAGCACTCCTTGTTGTTCCAGACGCAGATAGGCCAGGGAAGGGCTCTGCGTTGGAACGTGGCGGTCCAAGTGTGTTGCTGATGGAAGATCGGGAGTCTGGGGCTTCCCCCCCCCCCCTGCTTCTCTCTGCAGTCGGTGGAGATGGTGCCTCACACGGGCAGCTCACTTCTCCTTCAGGCTATGGGCTACGAGCCCCAGCCCTTCTCTGGCTTTGTCAGGGCTCTGGTGAGGCATCTGTATCCTGTCCCACGCTCTCCCATGCCCTGACTGAGGCCATACTCCAGACCGAATAAGCTTCCAGAACCTTCTACCTGCTCCCACCAGCCTCACTTCCATGGCAGCTCCAGACGCTCCTGCTGTCACACCCTGGCTTGGGGACCCTGCCCTCCTTGGGGGACACCACCTGGCCTGTCCCTCATCACTGCCATTGTGCTCACTGTCCCCAGTCAGGGCTGGCCCCGGAGCTCAGTCAGTCTCCTGGACTGTGTCATCAATCCCAATTTAGCTGCACTCCACTACTGAGGGCCGGATGCCACATTATGGCCGCTAATATCCCTGTAAGTGATCGCTACTTGCATTGTTCTCCTGTATGCCCATGGAAAGCCGTGAGCAGAAAATCACCTGGATTTTCTTGGTTGGAAATCTAAAACGTTATTGGCATGGGTTTGCAACTTTAAACAGACCCGCCAGAACGGGAACGCAGAGCAGCATTGCTTAGTTCCAAACTAACCATCGGCAGCCAGGATCCACTTTGTTGTCACACCAACTGAATGGGTCCCCACAAGGAATCCGGGCCCCCTTCGCTCTTCCCAAGCCGGTCCTCTTCCCCTTTGGAGCACAGGCTGAGTACGTGGGGCCCACATGCTGTCCTCTGCATGGCGGTGGTTCTTGCTGGTGATATTTACGAGACATTGGAGAGTCTGGTCCCACGCCGTTTCTCCTGCTCACACCTGTTTTCCTTCGCCCTCGATGCATCTACACGGATGTGTCAGTGTGATCTAGTAGAACAGAACTCCGAGCTTTACTCCCTGATTCCTCTAAGTGGTCTTCTTCCCTCAGGCTGGCGATTGCACATCCCTGGAACATAAATTTCCCTCGTCTGAAAGAGGAGGGAGTTGTACCTGTGCTGCATATTTCATGGAGTTAAGATGTTCAGTATGAAAGCGTCTTGAACAACGCCCTGTGAATAGACTGTATTGTTTGTGGCCCATCAGCTGTGTTAGTTCTCTATCTGTAAGCCGGGGTACCCACACACACAATTCCCAGAGAGATGAGAATCTATCCTATTTGAAAAAAATCTACCCCTGGACACGCATTCATCTCTGTTGTTAGGAGTTTCTCCTTTATACATAATTGAAGCCTGTCTTTGTGCAGTTAAAAATTATTTCCCCACTTTTCTCTCTGTAGACAGCAGCTGCTGACCCGGCATCGTCCATCCAGTCAGCAGAGCTATGAATCATGTTGAGTTCCCCTTTTTCCTAGCATCTGCGAACTGCTCTCTCCCGACAGCAAATACTATAAATACTAAATCGCCAGCAATCACACAGCAGAGGAGGAACTGTGTGCGCTCCCTCTGGCTGCAGAGGGAAAAAGACAACTCCTCGATGTAATATACATGTTCTTGACTTTTCATACCTAAACTAGACATGTTGATGACACAGTAGCCATTTTTGTAAAGAGCTCTAGTTGAGTGTTTCGAAGATGCTGACTATTTTCAAGTCCACCAGAGAGTTGGCAGGCGGGATGCAGGCTTCCTGCAGGTTTGTCCTCTGTGCTGGTCCCTCTTCTGGTCTCCCGTGGCCCAAGCATTGCGCTGCCCCAGCCAGTGTGTTCCATCCAAGTATGGCAACACGACCTGCACCTTCTTTTTGGACTTCTGCTGGCCTGTTTTAATTCCTGTATGTAAATGTGATTTTTCAGAAGTTGATTTTAAACTCTTTTCATGCTCTTCATCTAAACTATTAATTTTAGTTAAAATTGTATTAATGAGTAAAAGAATAGTGTTTTTCCTTATTTTAAAGTTTTATTGATTTTTTTTTTGACAGAGGAAGGGGGAGAGAGAGAGTGAAAGGGAGAGAGGGAAACATCAATGAGAGAGAGACACATCAGTCGGTTGCCTCTTGCACACATCCTGACCAGGGACAGAACCCACAACCTGGGTATGTGTCCTGACCGGGAATCGAACCTGCCACCTTTTGGTGTATGGGAGGACTCTCCAACCAACTGAGCCACACTGGCCAGGGCAGTTTTTAATTTTCTTTTGTATAATTAAATTGTACCTTTGTTCCTTGCTATGGTTCAGTGAGGAAGGAACAGAGCGAGTCTGGACAGCCATCCCCACCACCCCTTGTCCTTTGCCTGAAGTTGGAGCTCATGGTTACACATTCCTGACATGTCCTTTCACTGTGGCCCAGGCGGCGTTTGCTCCCCCAGCTCCCCCGTGCACGTCCCCCATTCCCCCCACTCCAGAGAGCAGGCTGCTGCTCAGTCCCAGCGCCCGCCTTCTCCCAGCGGCAGCACATCAGAGCCTGCTTTTCCTGGATGATGTCCCCGGGGAAGCATCCGCGGCTCCACCACTGGAGGCTTTCCAGCCATTCCCTAAAGCTAATCGAGAGGAAAATGACAAGCGAGAGAGCAAATCCCTAGCCTCTGGCACAAGGGAAGGCTTTATCAGTGTGATCCTTACTTACTTTTCCTTTGCCTTGTATTTCAGGAGCCTGGAGGAGGACTCACCGCCCCTGCCTGCCCCTTCGCCCTCCCATGAATCGGAATTTTCTACTGTGCTTTCCTGTCCCGTGCAGCTCACTGCTCTCTCTCTCGTAGGTCAGCAAAACGGGTGCCGAGGGAGCTGTTCTCGACGAAGCTAAAAACATCAATAAGTCTTTGTCTGCTCTTGGAAACGTGATCTCTGCCTTGGCAGAAGGGACAGTAAGTGATCGTGGCCCCATCTATTAAACGATATTATGAGAAGTCCCCTTTTTGGGTCTGTGTGCTCTTTGCCACACACTCCAGAGATTTGCTTGCTTTGGTTTGGAAGGGACAGAGGGAATCCTGGTTGTGGACACCTTGCTTGCTGGGGGGTCTGGTCCATTAAAATGTGTGAATGGAAATGCTCATTCCCTGTGACCCAGCTCCCAGAATGAGTGTGCTAACCTTTGGCAAGATCCGAAGACCAGGCAACAAGCTCTTATTTCACACGTGTTTCTAAGCCCAGTGTCCTCAAAACTAACTTGCTTGCCTCTGTGTTTTGTTTTGTTTTTCTTTGAATGGGCTGTCACAACCAATACTTTTTCTTTTCCCAAATAGAAAACACACGTGCCGTATCGGGACAGCAAGATGACGCGGATTCTCCAGGACTCCCTGGGGGGGAACTGCAGAACTACTATTGTGATTTGCTGTTCTCCTTCCGTCTTCAATGAAGCCGAGACCAAATCGACATTGATGTTCGGACAAAGGTGGGTGTGGTCCTGCTACTCATGCTGGGACGTGGGTCATCGGAGTGTCAGAGGGCTAGTGTGGGAGAGGAAAAAGAGAGAAGGGGCAGGTAGCTTGTTACTGAATTGCATCTAACAGGTGATCTGTAAACTTGAGGCATCACTTATTGAAGCCAAAGGAATAATCATGTTTTAAAATAATGGGCAGGAATATGCCAATCAAACGTATGATGGTAAAAAACAACACTCAAACCTATGATAGATGTGATTGTTGATAATTCAGTGGAATGTTGCTTCTGTTCTTCTCGGAATTAAGTCTGAATCCCAGGCTCTGGCCGGGTAGTTCAGTTTGCTGGAGCATCATCCTGATGTGCCCAGGCTGTCATGGTTTGATCTTCAGTGAGAGCACATATAAGAATGCATAAATAAGTGGAACAACAAAAATACACCTCTCCCTCTCTTCCTCTCTGTCTCTCTTCCCCTGCCCCTTCCTCTCTCTGAAATCAATAGTAAAAGAAAAAAATCTGCCTCTCAGGCTCACAGGTTTTCAAAAGGTATCACGATTGGTAACTACCTTTAACTCCAATATTTGAAATTCATTTCAGAGCTACTGAGAGCACACCAGAAGCTTGGATGAATGTAGAGTAGTTGCATAAGTATTAACATGGGGGGAAGGAAGCCTCGTACTAACCCTGGAGTAGGAGGTGCAGAATATATGTTGTGGAAAGGGCAAAACGGCAGCCACCTTCTCGCCTTCACAATGCCCATGTGAGATTTCCTAGGTGTCTGAGCAGTGGTAATAGGCAGGCAGCAGAGACACCTCAGTAACCTGATACAGCGTTCACGTGTGTGGACTATTCACACCATCCTTTCCTTCATTGCCCGCCCCTGGGCCTAAGCTGCAGTCATGGTCCCTCCGTTCTAGGTTTGGTCCTATCCTCCCAGCCAGTGCCCTCAGGTGCCAGTTCCCAGAATGCTTGGACGCTATGGATTTGGGTGATCTGAGCACCGTGAGGGCTCAGGGGGCTGAGCCAGGCCCTCCGGCTGGGAGATGTGGATTCCCCTGCTGGCATTCCCTGTAATTCCGAACACTGTGTGATGTGGAGACTGGTGGCCAGCTCGCTGTGGGCTTTAGCTGCTTCACTTTTAGATGGATGTACAGAGCACCCCGCTACCTTCCTCCCGGGCGCACGTTGTCTAGCAATGCTCAGGAAATAGTGTAAGGTCCCTGGAGAAAGGGCAGATGGGGGTGGGCATTCTGTATGGGAAATTGTGGCCTGTTGAAACTGCATTAAACCCCAGTCATTTCCTGAGCCCTCAACAGAACACAGAATCACACAGTCATGGCACCTGTGGGGTGTCTAAATAAATAATAATGACACTGAAATGTTGTAGAACTAATATATCTTTTAAACTGGGTTTGGGGTTCTTTACTTCCTCTCAGGTCACTTCCTTGATTAGCCAAATGCTCAGCTCACTGGATGTTGGAAGGGAAGCACCTTCTTCCATAAATGAGTGTTTGCCATGGGCAACATAAAATCTACGCTGATCTCCCTGCCTGCCCTGCCCCCCAAGCTTCTTAATCTGAAGCTTTAACAGTTTCCTCTGAAGAAACGTATGAGCAGACCAGCACCAACTTCATTTAGAAAGGAAACATCTCCACAAAAAATTCTTACCTGCAAAGCAAAAATCACTGAGCCTGTAGTGATGCTCGGGCATTGGGCTGTCTCCCTCCAGGGTGCTGCTGTCGGTGGGCACTTGCAGCTGTCTGTAGGAAGAGTTTAGGAACAAGTTCAAATGGTTAGTTTCTTTCTTCTGATCTTTGTGAGATAGTCATTATCATAGTCATCATCACCAGCACTTTTTATTAGTGGCCAGTCTGTGTCAGGCATGTCAACATCCTCCTAGAAATTTTACTGGTGTAAGGAAATTGAGGCTGAGGTTCAGAGCCGTTAGGCATGGTGCCTGAAACCACACAGCTGTAAATGACTAAACATGTCGGATATCACAGGGTGGAGGCTGTATTATTTGACTCTCAGGGTGCTGGTCAGGAACCTTGATGAGCATGGGCCCCTGAGATCAGTGACTTCAGGTTTGAAGCTAAGTTCTGCATGGTCCACAGGGGCCCGAGGGCAGCCTACCAAGTCAGCTCTCTCTCTCTCTCTCTCTCTCTCTCTCTCTCTCTCTCTCTCTCTCCCTCTCTCTCTTCTTTGTCAGCCTCGCCTGTAGGAAGAACTGTAATAACACCCAGTTCTGAGAATTGCTGGGAGGTTTAAATGAGCTGCTTCTGGTTTTACTTAGCACAGGCGGGCATGTAACCATCATTCAGTGATCTCAAATTCCCCTTCGTCTTAAACCGTCTGCAACAATTGGATGCGCTGAGGCTTGGGAAAGGCACAGTAATGTATGGGGTAGGCTGTAATATGACAGGCAGGACCAAATGATATGGATTTAGAGTTAAGTTTCCAGAAGGAATGATTAAGTAAATACTGCTGATAATTTGGGATTCCAGGCATGCCAGTTATATTTTCAAATGAAATCGGTTGGCCGCTAGTCTTTTGTCAGGTCATCTGGGTACTGAGCTCCAAGAGGGCAGGACTAGGTTTATGGTTGACCTCAGTTGTCCCAACAAGAGCACAGCACCAGTAACACACACTAGGTGTTCATCGAATGCACAGATGAACCTAATTCGGACTGTGTAGGATTCATAGAACATAAGGCCACTTGCTGAACTGTGACACCATTGTGTCCTGAAGTTGGGCTGTGTTTAGATCTGGTTTGTTTTCCAGCCTATAATTAGAAATGTATGAGGTTTTGTTCCATGCCCTCTATCTATCTCCGAGTTGCTTAATGGATTCTTCAAGGACATCTAACTTCTCTGCGGGGCCACTACCTGCTTCATTGTTAAATATATGCATTGAACCCAATTACACAGCAGACACCAGTCTGAACATCGGATTAGACATGGCATCTGATAGCTAATGAGATTAAGCACTTTGAACTCAGACAAGACTGCCGGGCACATCTCAGATTCAGTGTAGCGAGTGTTCATTATATTCTTGTTGCAGGGATGGCCAAACCTTAGGGCAGCGTGAGACGCCACAGTTCTCCCCACGCAGTCTTTCAAGGACAGGAAGAAAGCCCATGTTTGTTGCTAGGCTATACTGTATTGATGCTCCGCATAAAGCCAGAGTATATCCTTTGAAGCAGTCGGAACATGGTACGGTCCACAGGGGCCCGAGGGCAGCCTAAGTCAGCACTCTCCGGCATTCTAGATTAGGTCCTGGAATTTAAAGGGGAAAATTCCCTATGTCTGTTTCCTGCTTCCAGTGAGGAAGTCTGGCTCCTACAGGGCCAGGCCTGTCCCCTTCAGTCCCGGAACGCCCAGCACTGTGCTAGGAAGGCAGCAAAAGCCCTTCTCTGTGTCCTCGAAGGGCTTTGAATTTAGTGGAGGAGGCAACACGTGAATTTCCAGACAGCAGAGTGTCAAAAGCTGGGCTCTGCGGGAAAGCTGAGCGTCCCTGCTCGAGGGACAGGGCACTCACATGAGAGCACTCCCAGAAGAATGAAAGAATGAAAGAATGGTCTTTCGTTCTTCTGGCTCCCAGCCTTTTATTTTTCAGCCTTCAATTACACTTCCTACGTACTTTCATAGCACTATTTGAAAAGGATATTTATAAGTTTTAGGAGTATGAGCTGAGAGGGAAAAAGGAGACATATGTAATCCTGTAAACAATAAAAATAAAACAAAAAGAAGTATGAGCTGAAATCACCCAACTATCTGGGAAGCCTACTTAATGGACCTTTATTTGGGGTGGTAATGAGGGAAAAAGGACCCTGAGGGGACAGGCCAATCCGTTTAGAGAATTAGCACATCTTTGGCACCAAGAGTTCCGATCGATCCAGTATGAATAATTTAAAGGTTTGTTTGTATGTGCACTGTAGAAGAATTGATAACTCAGGGAAAGTAATATTCTTTCTTCTTTTCCTGATGTGCTCTTTGTTGTTAATTGCATGCTCGGTTTAGTGGCAGCTGGATCAGGCAGAGCGAAAGCCCGAGTGGGGAGCATGCAAAATTCATGTCACCAGAGAGGGACCGCAGGTTCCCTGCAGGGCTGGTGCAAGCACTGTGGCCAATGCAGACACTTGAATACATTTTTGACATAAAATGAAAAAAGACCCAAACCACCCCCTACTGGGGGCCTGATGCCCAAGCACCATTAGGTAATTACAGCTCTTGAAGGGACAGACACTGTGGATGACAAGTTTGAGCGGAGACCGAATTCCCATCCAGGTTGGTCATTTTTAAAAATATATATATTTTATTGATTTTTTACAGAGAGGAATGGAGAGGGATAGAGAGTTAGAAACATTGATGAGGGAGAAATATCTATCAGCTGCCTCCTGCACTGGGGATGTGCCTGCAACCAAGGTACATGCCCTTGACCAGAATTGAACCTGTGACATTTCAGTCTGCAGGCCGACGACACTCTATCCACTGAGCCAAATTGGTTTCAGCCATGTTGGTCATTTCTTAATGTTTCTTGGAGAATAGAGCTTTTCAGAAGATAAAAGTTAAAGCTTTTAATTTCTCCTTCCCTATGCCCCCCATTTACAAGCAGGGAAATGGCCTTACCAGGAAATGGGAAGGCACCTTGTAGCAGTCACGTTTCCAGAAGGTTAGGAGATTTATCTGGGAACCAGGACTCGGAGCAAAGTGAAAGGTGTGACAGTTTTATGTGTTAACGATTATTTTTAAAAATCATGTGATTTCACTTATATGTGGAATATAAAGCAAAAACAAAACAAACATGAACAACAAAAAATAATTAAAAAAAAACAGGCAGATAAAGGATGGATGGTTATCAGTAAGGGGGCTAGAGGGAGGGTGAAATGGTAAAGGAGTCAGCTGTGTGGTAACCGGTGGAGGCATTTGGTGTGGTGAGCACAGTACAGTGTGTACAGGTGCCGAATCATAATGTTGCATGCCTGAGACTTAAATAATGCTGTATAACTATCTTACCTCAATTAAATAAAAAAAAAGTAAAGCACATTACCCTCCATGATACACCAATCAGTTGAAGACCTTAAGGACAAAAATGGGAGTTTCTCAGAGAAGAAGTTATGTCCTGAGACAGCGGCATCCATTTCTGCCTGCGGGTCCAGCCTGCTGGCCTGGACTGTGGCTCTCAGACTTGCCAGTCCCTCAATCACGTGAGCCCAGTTCTTCAGCTAAGTAAACAAGTGTAAGAAATGTAAGCTATATATATGGTAGTTATCTACCTAACTACCTACCTATCCATCACCATCTCTCTCCAAATCTGTCCTGTTGGTTCTGTTTCTCTTGAGAACTCTGACTGACAGAGAAGGCTGCCTCACCACCCTCTCCCACCCCACCAGGGAGGATCTCAGTCTCTCCCATACATCCCGGCACACCATTCACAGCGGAGAATCACACGTTCCGGATGTACCCTGTGCATTGCCAGTGCGGGCTTGTCTGGAGCTCCTTGTTTAAACGCCAGCACTGTCCTAAACATCTGGAGAAGAAAGGAGAATGCTGAGAACAAGAGGACAGGAAAGTGCCAAGAACAAGCGTCTTCCTGGCTCTGCCACACAGGACAAGACGCTTAGAAGAAGCTCCAATGACACATAGTCAGTATATTATTTAGGACTGCCTATGGCCAGAGTACGAGTGTGGGCAATTTTTGAGGAATGAGGTGGAGATGGGATTAACCAGGACCCAGGGGAATGTGAGCCAAGTGGTTCCAGGACTTCCCTTCCTCTCCAGGGTTGATTCTTGTGCCCCGCTGTGAGGATGCTTATGGAGGGTCGTCATGTCCAGGGGCTTAACCTCGCTGGTGGAGGGGACACAGTCAGCAGTTTTGGAAGCCTGGCCATGTGCTTCTGAACACGTGAACCACAAATTCAGTGAGAGAGGGACCCAGAGGTGCTGGCCCGGAAATGACAATGCTGTTTGCTGCTCAGGGCAGGGCGGCAAGGCCCCCTCCTGTTCCTCAGTGAGCACGGCCGCAGAGACCTTTTCTGGCTGCACTGCCCCCGAACGGGGGTTCTGTGACCTCTGACCTCTGCCCTGCCTGCCGTGCTTGGCCTTCCTTCTCCAAAGGTGGTTAACATTCATTAGCTTTGAGGTCTTTTAAAAATGGCGTCCTAGTTCCCTCCCTACCGGGAGAAGATATTTGGGGCAAACCTAGATTATCTGTTACTTAGGTGGTGTTTCTGAAGCATGTGGAAACAAAGGAAATGATACAACAGATCTTTGATCATTATACTTTCAAGAATTGGCTCATTTGTGCTTAGTCCTGCTGTTCGGTTGTAAACCTGAGACTAATGAAGGTTCTTTTCCTGAGTGGCCTTTGGTTCGGCGTTGACTCAGTGCCTGCTGTGGTTATAACTGTGGAGCAGGCGTTTATTTGTGCATCTTGGAGCCTCTGGTTGAAAACCCGAGGTCTTTGGAAATGAACACCTAGGAAACTGTGGTGCTCCTTTGTGAGTGATCAGGTCATGTTGGATTAATCAGACGTCACAGTGAGACTGACCCATTGACGCACAAAGGGCATTCATTTCTTGCCTCTTTCCATGCAGGGTCACTTTGGGTGGCTGTGTCCCCAGACTAAAGGCTGTCACTGCTCCCAGTGGGCAGCCTGCTCCTCTGAGCTCCCTCCCTCAGCCCAAGGGTGGTAATGGCTCCCCACAACTAATGTGGGGCATAATTCATCTCTCATTATTTACCAACACTTTCCCCAGACCTTTGGTAAACTCGTCCCAAATCATGCAGTATCGGTGGGCCGTCAGATTCTTACCAGGACCGTGACTGCTACAGGAGTGGAAGAAAGGGAGTTTGGAAATGAAGACCAGTGACACCAGTGACACCAGGGACAGCCCGCTGGGTCTGCTCACAGACACCCGCTCTGGCTGGACCTGCCTGCCTGTGGCTGAGAGGCTCTCCTCCTCTCGCTCCAGTGTCATTAGAAATCCTCAAGAGATTCTTTGTGGTTTAAAAAGTAAGATTAGTAGCCTCACAGCGTACCCTTCAATGTCCGAAAGCATTTTCAGCCACAGGTTGTTTTTCGCCTCCTGACTCGCTAAGTGGATAATGGGAGATGGATGCCGCGGTGAGTGCGCTCGCGTCTGAGGAGCATCCACGGCACCGCCTGGGGCGTCAGAGGGCGGTGAGTGCCGGCCCGGCACAGCTTCACATAGCCACACACCTGCTGCTGTCGGAAAGATCCGTTAAAGAATCATGACCACAGCCTCAAGCTCAGCGAATGCGAGCGAGAATGATACTAATTCTTAAGTGGAGCCCTCCATTGAAATTGCTTAACTCCTCTTTTGACAGTTGGGTTATTTAGTTGTCTGCTGTAGGAATTAATCTTTGGAATGACATCGGTAGCGCTGGTGAGCACTGCTGAATTTCCTTCACGGAAACCGAAATCCTGTCCAAAATGTCATTTGATGACAACAGTAATTAACCTGAATCACATCAGCTCGTGCCAGCAAGGATGACAGTACAAGAACCAGTGGGAGTTTAAAATAAAAAAGGCAATAGCAAATAAAACAGGATATCACATACTTTTAAATGAAGTTTTTACCTTCTTAAAAAGTGAGTAACAGGTGGGATTCTGCATGGACAATTCACTTTTTGACTAGACATGTCTGCTTATGTGTTCACTTATTTTTTATGGCCTGGGCCTCCCTCTGCAGGGCGATCTTGGGGCGATGGCTGGGCCCCTGACCAATTGCATCACACTTGCCTTGGCTGGCCTGGTGCCAGTGGGTGTCATGTTGTGGTCCCACATGGTTTTCCGGATGGTCGTTTGCTGTTCGGCCATTTGGTTGATTTGCATATTATGCTTTTATTATATAGGATTGATTTCAGAGAGGAAGGGAGAGGGAGAGAAAGAGAAACATCAATGATGAGAGAGACTCATAGATCAGCTGCCTCCTGCACATCCCTTACTGGGGATCAAGCCAGCAATCTGGGCATGTGCCTTGACTGGGATGCCAACCACGACTTCCTGGTTCCTGAGTCAACAATCAACCACTGAGCCACACCAGCCAGCTTATGTGTTCATTTCTACATGTAGCTAGTTGTCATGTTTGTTTATTTTTTAGGGTAGTCTAGTGCTGCCATTGCCTTTGTTCTCACCAGTTGCTCCCTTGAGTTATTGCCCAAACATCTGTGACATCTTCCCCTCACCCCGACCCCAGCCATATGTCCTAGGAGGTCTCCATATTAGGAATGGAAAATTGTTGGCTTTTAGACATGTTTGTTAGTCTCACACATTCTTTTGAAAACATGTTACAAACTGAGAGACACAAATAAAAATCTTGATTTATGACTTTGAAAAATGGGTTGACCTGGGAACAGTGGCCTCCATTCCTCTGTGGCAACAATTGGCTGTGATGGGGGCATGTGCCCCGCAGGGAGCCGTGGTCTCTCCTGGCCAGCCGTGCTCCGTCAGCGACCTGACTGGCCCCGGAGGTGTGTGTACACATGTGTTCACACATCAGGGGTGACTCCAGGCAGTGTGAGGAAGAGAAAGAGTTTGTGTTATTTTGGCCTGTATATTACTCGAAGAGAAAGTGCAAGCTCTAAGAGGCAGGCGGCCTTGTCTCATTTGTCTTGGTATATGCCATGTTTCATACATGTTAATTGAATTGAAAGAAGCTCTGCTCAGGAAGAGGAATCTGGAAGTGGTATGAAGGTGTTTAAAGGAGAATACTGACTATTTGAAAAAAGCTCTAACCGTAAGTCAGGGCTGAGAACACAGATCAAGATGGAGACAGGGAACAGAGAAAGGTGACCCTGAGAGACAATTCGAATGAAAATCCACTGGCTTTGGAGGTTGGCAGGAGGTAATGAGGAAAAGGAAAAGGTGCGTTTGGAGCCTGAGGGGTAAGCAGTGCCGCTAACCCAGCCAGGTAAGAGGGCGGCAGGTGAGAGCCGCAGGGTCCCTCCCGCTCCCGGACCCAGCCTCTTGCCCTGAAAGGAACACGATCAGGCTGAGGCTGATGGCAGTGCTTAGTCTTTCCCTTTGTTTCTCCCCCCAGGGCTAAGACCATCAAGAACACTGTCTCTGTGAACCTGGAGCTGACCGCGGAAGAATGGAAGAAGAAATACGAGAAGGAGAAAGAGAAAAACAAGACCTTGAAGAATGTTATCCAGCATCTGGAGGTGGAGCTAAACAGGTGGAGGAACGGTGAGGAGCGGAGAGGAAGAGCCAGGCACAGCGTGCACTGCTCTGCCCACGGCAGGCGGCATCCGGGGACCTGGGAGAGAGCGATGAGGGGGAGCCTGGCCTGTCTATACCAGCCCGTGGGACTGGCAGATGTATGCTCGTCCCAGCGGAGTTCCGCCTCCCACCCCGTCTCCTGGCTGATGAGCGTTCTTGGGGCGGGGGGGGGGGGGGGGGGGCGCATGTGACTGTTTGCAAGGTTGCCTTAATCTGTTTCCAATGAGATGCCCCGCTGTCTGTGACTCTAATTCACCCACTGGAAGCCACGTCTGAGGGCCAGAGGGCAGGGCCTGAGACGCTGTGGCCCAGATTGCTTTTACTAATGAAAACTGTCCTTCTCGCCTATGCAAGTTCTAGAATTGATTTGAGGTTAAAGTCGCCGCTGGTCGATATTTGCTTTTTTAATTTGTCCTTTTCCCTCATTTCATTTTCATGCTCTGCCTCTTCAGGGCCAGAAATAGAAGGCTCCTGAAAGCTTGGCGCTAACGTGGAGTCTTAAAGGCTTGTTTCGTGACTCTTGTTTCTTTTTCCTCAAAACAGTCTCT
Source organism: Vespertilio murinus (assembly GCA_963924515.1). NCBI lineage: Eukaryota > Metazoa > Chordata > Mammalia > Chiroptera > Vespertilionidae > Vespertilio > Vespertilio murinus. Next base: position 27,455,511 of record OZ004711.1, read on the forward strand.
TGGGTCTGTTCTGCTGGGAGAAAATATCTCGGGCAGCTGACGTGCATGGGTGGGTGGGCTGTGGGGGAGGCGTTGAAGAGGGGAATTTCAGCTCTAGCTGCAGACAGATCACTTCCACTGAGATTTGAGCATTGTGATGGAAGTTCAAAGGTAGAAGTTTATCGTTTTTTTTAACTGCAGTCAGGCAGGCGGGTGTGCGTGGGGACAGCGGGGAGTTGGATTTTTGCTGCTGTGTGCCATGTGTGTTCGGTGCTGCACCAGACCTCCGGGTGGTGACTAAGTTCGCGAGGTGACCTGCCCGTTGGTCACTGCAGTCAGCGGCAGATCGTCCTGCGATGATGTGCCACTGCTTTTTGCTAGGGGGGGTGGGGTGTCAGTGAGCTCCTGTTCAGTTGAAAAGCAAAGCAGGATTCAAGAGCCATTCAAGAAATGACCCAGTAGCCTAAATTACACGATTCTTTTCTTTTTGGGAGACTCCTAGCTGCACACGCGTTTTGAAAGCTGCTAGAATAACTGAATAATTCAGCACCTGGGCCGGTGGCTGCGTCCTTGTGCTTTGGCAGGACCAGGAGAGTGGGAGGATGCTTGGCAGCGCGGGGAGCAGCCACATTACATTTGGTTCTATTTCTGGGATGCTCCCGGGTCAGTTCTCTGCTGGGCGACTGGGACTTCAGAAAGCTTGTGGTACAGGCAGGGGGGCTGGCCTCGGAAATACTGTGGAGAGGGCAGCTAACTTGTGTTTTCTGTTCTTTCCTGTCGCTTGCCACGCTCTGACCTTTCAGTTTCCCGCTCCTCAGTCCGCCTGTCCTCTGGGTGTGCCGCTGCCCCGCTTACCTGACCCGCCTCGGGCCTTGTGCCCTCTCCCCTGCTCTTGGACTGCATGTGGCATCATGTTAGCTGTTTGTTCCACTGTCTTGTGGGTCCACTCAGAATTTACTGTTGTCCGTGCTCTGTGGGGGGAGATCCTACGTATGCTCTTAAGTTCCATAATTTGGGGAAACGGACGTATGACTGATTTCTGGCACATAGTGGGCTTTTATAAATGTGTGTCAGGTAAGCATCCTGCAGTGCTGGAGGCTAAAGCTGAGCAGTCAGACACGGTCTCTGTCTTCATGACTAAAGGGGGAGGTAGATTCCAGCCAGAACCAGTACACGTGTGGTGGCTGGTAGCCCATGCCAAAAGGGAAAGTATAAGGTGCTAAACGTTATCACAACAAGAGGCCCTAACCTTGACCGAGAAGTCAGTGAAGATGTCCCCCAAAAAGCAACACAGGGAATCAGATCCAAGAGGGACAGAGCAGTGAGCCAGGTGCTAGGAGGTGCAAGTGGAAGTTGGGGTGGAGGTGGAGGCAGCCAGGGTTACAGTGTCCCTGAGGGGGGGACAGGGAGGCCAGTGTGGAAAACTGAGGTGGGAGCGCTGGCTTGAGCTGGGCGGGCGGGGTAGGCAGGCCTGTCCGGTGCAGAGCCGGCAGCTCTTGTCAGGATGTTGGTCATTATCTCGAAGCAGCGAGAAGCCATTCAAGGATATTAAGCTGCAGATCATAGGGTAAGATTAGCCTTTTGAAGATCCATTGATTGTGTGGGAGAATGGACTGGAGAGGGAGGGAGGAGGGCCAGGACCCAGGGTGGTTATGCAGGGGGAAGATTTCGGTAGCTGAACGCAGCGACGACATTGGGAAGAGGCGTTTGGGAGGTGAAATCACACAGCTTGGCAAAGAGTGGCCATGTAAGAGCATGCCAAGGTTCTGGCTTGCTGAGTTTGGTGAGGGCAGAACCAGCCGTGCACTGAGACGGAAGAACCAGGCTGCAGACCGGGGAGAGACGTAGGGGTGTGGGTGCCTGTGGAACATGCCAGGTTAAAATCCCAAGTCATAAGTCAGGTCCGAGGGTCTGGAGCTGAGAGGAGCTACCCGAACAGGAGGGAGAAACTGGAGTGTCATCGTCTCTAGGAAGTGACTGAAGGCCCCTGTGGACTGGAGCGAGGGGAGAGGGAGGAAGAGCAGCGGGAGGTAGTCTTGCGAGACTCCTGCCTCCTGTTACCATGGAATCCCTGAGTGGCGGTGGTGGGGGAAGGGAGCGCTGCAGAGCTCTATCTGTCAGCTCACCAGGCATTTTAATGGCCATTTTTCTGAAAGCGAAACTTCTTGAATATAGACAACCAACTCTAGTAATATAAATTCCAGGCTGGTGGAGGGGTCCCTTGTCCAGCTGGGAGTGAAGGGCTATCTCACAGATTAACTGCATCACACATGCAGCATCCCCCCGCCCCCCCCCCCGGCTTGCTGTTTCAGTCCGAGGCTGGTGTGTCATCCTCAGGCGGCCCTTGTGGTTCTGACAGATTGAAAGACGCATCTGGGATCCGAGCAGAGGAGCTTGACTCCCAAGTTCACCCCCCTCCCATGTGGGTGCAGCCTGCACTCGGTCCTCGAGGTCCGTGTCTGAGCCAGCTGGATGGACCGGCCAGCAGGGAAGGGGCTGCATGGCGTCCCATGCACCAGCTCTGATGCCGCATCCTCAGCGAGGGAACCGGGATTTTGAAAGCGGAGTGCCTTCCACTAAAACCACAGTGATAGGATAGTTCCAACATTCTCTTGACATTTAGCTCACACATTGGTTCTACACTTGTGGGAGCAGCCACGGAGGTCACCTCATCGATTCCTGGCACTGACATTTCCGAATTATGGTCCGAACAAGTTACGAGAGCGTTGTCAGCAGCATGTGCCCTTCCCTGGAGAAGAGATTTCTTCCCCTGAGTGGTGTGTTTATAATTTAAAAGATTATGTCCTCCAGCCGTGGGGCAGTGAGAGAGATGGACGGTAACAGAAAAGAGTGTGTGTGTGCACGTGTGCATGTGCGTGTGCTTTTTCTGTAGAATGAGGTAGAGCACAGAGGAGCAGGAAAGGTAAAATGCTGTGATGCCCCAACAGCAAAGCGGATCCAGCAGATAATGGAAGTGAGTGAAGGGAGGAAATAAGTTAGCAGCAATGGGACTGCGCTGTGCAGAGTCACTCAGAGGCTGAGAAATACTGTCCCGTTTCTGCCTATGGCTGTCCCCTCCGCCCCAGCTTTACCCCCTCCACCCCTCGAGGCCGATGGGCCACTGCAGAATGCAAGCCTGCCACTCAGTTTCTCCCCTGGGCAGAGGAGAACAAGCATCCTCCCAGTGTGGCCTGTAACTCATGTGTGTTGATGGCACCAGGCCTGAGTCATTTCTGCCGTTGCCATCAAGGCAGGTGGCTCAGGGCTTGTGCAGAGTGGCTTAAGGAGAGGCCACACTTGTTTTTATAAAGAAGGAAGGGCAAAGCCACCCACTCACCTGGAGTCCTTCCTCACTGTGCCAGGGAGGGTCCTTGGGGTGCACGCTGGTGCTGACACAGAAAGACAGCGCATTCAGAGGCTCTGAATGACCCAGAACTAAAACTACAGCCGAGGAATTGGCCTCAAATGTGGAGCTGGGGCTGCTGCCAAGACACAGGCAATGGGGGGAAACAGACAGGTTCACAAAAGGGTGCGCGGGAGTGAATCCCCCGGAATGTCATCTCCTCCTTGCATTCTGTGACTCAGACCCAGGGGCCCGAGAGAGCAGGAGACAGAGCAGTGGCGCTGTGCTTGCCTGGGGAAGGCAGGGCACACTCTGATGTGCTGTCTGACCCAGGCGCCCGCCTTGGGGGCTCCTTCCTCAGGAGGAAGCCGAGGCGCTGTGATGAGAACGGGCGCTGAGTGGCTGAAAAACAACGCACGTCCACCACTGTCTGCTAGTGACATCTTGTGGGCTGAAATCTAGTGACAGTCTTCCCTCGCATCTGGAGGCTCTGGTGGCAGCGTTAGCGGCAAGGGAATTTGTTCAGCCTCCTTGTGTAAGGACAGATAGAGTGGGCAGCTGTCAGAAATAAGATTTCCCCCCAGTTCCTGTTGTTTATTGATCATCTGTATGGGAAGGACTCAAGCAGTGCTAGAAATGGGGATAGACTTAGGTAGTTGGGTTCAGAGTGCATTTTTGCTCCCACTCCCCCACCCATCAAGAAGACCACAGAGGATGGGGAGGGGACGGGGGGGGGTGTTGAAGGACTGGACGCGTGATGCTCAGAGGGTTGGTGGGTCTGTAGCTCTCCCACTGAGAGCACTGCCCGGTGAGTGGTCACACAGGCCCCCTTTGAGGCTTGCCATTTGAAAAAAAAAAAAGGTAACTTAGGGGCTTACCTCAGAAAAGGAGGCCCTGAACTCCAGGTGTCACTGAGCCGGGAAATGACCTGACAAGGTGGCATAACTGCAGCATCTCTCGAATAAAATATAACATTAAACAACAGAGCAGATGCAGACCTCCCCATCTGCTGACATGATGCAAAAACCACGTCATCACAGGCTGAGAAGGCATGGAAAAATAGGCAGTCTCCTGAGCAGATTTCTCCAGGTTTAAAATTGGCCAGGCCGGTCGGCTTGGTTCCCTAAGGAGCTAAATCCGTAACCTTGGGTCGGACCGGGGCTTTGGGAAACTGTGGCCCCTGGTTGGCACACAATTAGCATGAACTGTGAGGAGATGCCCACCCCCTTCCTGGGTTCCTGATCCCGAGGTGGATGCTCAGAAGTTAGCATTTCCCTGGAGAGGTCTACTGTGTTCGCCCTCTGGCTTCTCCTGGGCCACGCAAACACTGACAGGGACCCTGACCACCGGAGGGCAATGGCGTGGCCAGGCGAGGAGTCAGGACTGTAAAGAAGTGGAGAGTCCTGGGGGACCAGCTTATTAGCACATTTCTCCAGAAGGGATTAGAGAATGTCTTAAGCTGCTTACAATATTTTTAGGAACTAGGGTAAAAGATGCTATTTGCGTGCAACATAATCCCATAAAGGAATGCTTTTTTTTTTTTTTTTGAAACCTCACATTTATATAATGATATCTTGTGGCTCTCTGCTCTTACCAGTCCGGCAACTTAAAGATTTCCTTTCCTTTCTATATCAGAGTTTCCTTGATATAGAAATGACCTACCACTAGGTCTGCCACTGGCCCAGTTTAATGGTCTTAAAAGAACGCAGCCCCCGTGCAGGTCTCTATGGTTTCCGGGAGAAGCTGGGAGGGGCCAGCGCGCCCTGCCCTGGAGTTAGAGAGAGTGCTGTTACCTTCCTGTGTCCTCACCGGCTTCGGGACTGACCTACGAAAAGGACAACTAGCTCGTTGCCATTTCACGTGTGAAATTTTAATGAATTACTGGCAGTCTATAATGGTTCTCTCTCTCTCTCTCTCTCTCTCTCTCTCTCTCTCTCTCTCTCTCTCCCCCATAAACACAAGATCAAAAAGCCTGTTTTGCAGTTTTTACATAATAGCCCTAACAAGAATTTTTGATTACTCTGTTACTCTGTTATTCTTGTTTATTGCAATTGATGGATTTCTCCTTTTTTTTTTTTTTGGTAGAAATATTACCTGCGCCCTCCGGGGTTTTCATTTTATAATTAAAATGCTCTGCAAACCTCATAGGTATGCTCCAAGTCAGTGCTCTGTGTACACACAAATCTTTTTAGTCCTCAAAGGTAATTACAGCTGACAATAGGAAATGCCAGAGCGCTTCTTTAAAGAGGGAAGGGCTAGGGGGAGGGGAAGGGAGGCTGTCGTTCTAAAAAAATCAGGTGCCTTACAATATTACAAGCTCTTTCCCCATAGACAGGCATGAAGCCTGGGGATACACTGAGAGAAATTTGCTTTTAACGCCAAGAAGGAGAATAAAAATAAAATACTAGATGCTAATCTTCGTTTGGTAATCCTTGCCTGTTCTCCCGTCACCAGATTTTAGGGCCTCATTGCTCGGGGTTTGTTCGCAGCTGTCTTCCTGTTACAATCAGTTACTCCTTAATCACCTCTCGGGGGCTTCTGGGGGAGCCGCTCTGCGCACAGGGGATCTTCTCAATTACGGCGGCGCGATTGCCATGGAGACAGACTGCCTCGTGTCAGGCCGCGCACAGAGTTGGGAATTTATAATCCCCAGACGTGTTTGTGAGCCGGACAGTGTGGTTACCGGGGACGCTTCTGGAAGTCATTTTCTCGGCCCTTTGAAGGGCAGTGGCGCTGGGAACGCCGGCTCCGGGTCCTCTCCGGCTGGGGCTGTGGCTCCACCGGTGCTGCCCCTTTTGTCCCCGCGGCTGCTTTGTTCTGGGCCCGGATGGCTGCTGCAGAAACCAATCCCGCCTGCCGACCTTTAGAAGGGCGCGTTGTGGGGATGCAGCTTTGTGTGTGGGACGTGTTGATGCTTCAATTCAGAGAATTTGTCAAGAAAAACGAGAAAGTATGCTGTAGGTTCCAAATGTGTCTTAATAATAACAGTGCAAGTAAACCTGAAAGGCAAAGATATATTGCATTTTAATATTGGAATGCATCAGTGATTTGTGATTATCAGTTTAATCCATTGGAAATGAGCCCTCACCACAAAAGCATTGTGAAGAGCCCAGAAACTATTATATCTCAGGATAACTAAAAATAGTGATTTATCTGCAAAGCCTTCAAGAGGTGACAGTTTGTCAGGGAGAGGAGGGGTTAAGGGATGGACTTTAAACAATAATACCTTTTGGGTTGTACAGATACTATTTTAATTAATCCTTAGGACAATGCTGTATTAGAGGCATTATCATTTCCTCTGCTTTGTAAAAAGCAAGCCAGGAGGTTAAGTGGGCCGTGGGCCTGGGATTCGTTAGCCTGAGAAAGGAGCAGTGTGGCTCAGTGGCCCACCAAGCGCTGGAAACATGTATGCAGTCGGCTGATCGCTTTCAGGGACCTGGTGTCAGCGTGGCCGAGCTTGGACCTCCCCGCCTCAGACAACCTGGCACTGGGTGGTGTTCTGAGTCCCCAGTGGGGGACGGAGCAGCTCCAGGGGGAGAAACCTGGAGCTTGCTTGGAGCAGGTGCTTGCTGCAGGCTGTGGGGTCTCCTTCTGGCTCCTGCCTGCCCCGAGGAAGTGAAACGTGCCCAGGGCAGCTCCTTAGCGCACACCAGCCTCCTGAGAGCGAGGCCGCTATGGCCATTTGGAACCAAAGGACACAGGGATATGTATCTGCCAGATGTTATTGTATCTCACTTCTGGACTTGGGGCGAGTTGGCCTGTGGGTACTGTGACCAACATCCGACGGGTTTGTGGTCTAGCACAGTTAAGAATTCACCATCCTGCCGAAACCGGTTTGGCTCAGTGGTAGAGCGTCGGTCTGTGGACTGAAAGGTCCCAGGTTCGATTCCGGTCAAGGGCATGTACATTGGTTGCGGGCACATCCCCATTAGGGAGTGTGCAAGAGGCAGCTGGTCAATGTTTCTCTCTCATTGACGTTTCTAGCTCTCTATCCCTCTTCCTTTCTCTCTGTAAAAAAATCAATAAAATTCACCATCCTGCTTAAACTGGAAGATCAAATTCCTACTGCACCAGGTTGCCATGTTCACAAATTTCATAAGCTGGAACTGAAGAATTAGAGATATAGTCCAAGAGCCAAGCAGAGAAAGGACATTTACCAAAGTGTTAGTGGTGTCTTTGTCTGGAGAGGGAGAAATTGGGAGGTAGGAATATAAAGTTTTAGTGTATACTCTGGGCTAGAAAAGATATGTGTGTGTGTGTGTGTGTGTGTGTGTGTGTGTGTGTGTGTGTGTGTGATTATTTTTAAGCAAAAATAATCCTTAAGAACTAAAACATGGTACTGCTTTTATGGCCCAGAATTTAGCAGGTTGTAGAGAATATAAGTCCTTTAGTTGGGTGAAATCCAGTCTGCACACTAAGATTGTTGGTGGATGTTTTAAATCAGGAATTGAAACTGAATGAATTATTGATCTGGTTCAGCGTCAGTTCAAAGGCTACTCTGATAGTCTGGTTATGCTTTCAGGTCCATAATTTTAGGAAAAGGTTTGGGTCTAGCTGAGCTTTAGAAGGAAAAAGGGTTGGCTCAGTTTTATATTCAACAAAGTAATAGTTGATTCCAGGTTTTGCTTCAGGTTTCTGCTTGAAACAGAGCTGCAATACAAGTGAAATCATTTTGTGTTAATTTTATTTGGCATGAAGGCCATTTGTGATTATCAGTTTGATAATGGAATCTTGAGCAACAAAATTTACACATCACAAAGCGCTTTGTTTATAGTGAGATGCATGTATACAGTGTTCAGATGAGTTCCTGGAGGCATGATTTATACTGTTTATGAATCTACGGATTAGGATCTCAGTTCTATGTTTTGTTTTGTTTTGATATTTTTTTTAAAGGACTTTCCTCTGGCTCATAGCAGTTTTCCTAGGGAATTTCCACAAAATGCATTTTATGGGCTAAGTGGAGTGAGGCTTGGAACGTTGCAGACACTCACTGATCGTAGCAAACTGAGTGTGAAGTTGATGGTAAACATTGTGATGGGAGAAGTATGTTTGGTTTTGGTTTGCTTTCCAAGAAGATATTTGAGAGATTCAGTTGGGCCACATGGTTTGCACAGAATCTTTCTTACGCAGCGCATCTCTGCGAGGTGATTTTCTTGGTGGGGATAGCCATTGGCCAGCTTGAGAACTTCACCTTGTTCCTCAATTTGAATAGTCAGACTTCGTAATGCTTCTTTCAAAAGCCCAACACCACCATCTGCAGACTGAGAAGTGGTATGTAAGGTCTCTGCATGATACCCTAGATCGGCTGCTTTTTCTTTCCTGGGAAAGCCTGGCATTGCAGGAAATTATTCTGTTTGAACTTTCTAGTAGAGCCAGTTAATTCTGACTTCCTGCACGAGAGTGGCCGGTGGTGGAATGTATGATTGTGCGGTGCCAGCCAGGGTCCCGGGGCCGTGGTTACCTGGCTTCCTGCTTTGGATTCAGAGAGCTGAAAGTCAGAGAATTTGGGCCCTGCAATGTTCTTTTAAACAATGGTGAATTTGTTCCTTGATGTGGCTGTTTCCATGAATGAAATAGTAACCTAATTAATTGGTAATTAGGATGCCTCAGAGGTCTGTTTCCCTTTGAATCAGTCACTAGAGAGCGCATGATTCTAGTAAAGCCCCAGCATGTTCCTCAGAAGTAAAGTGTAGCTGACAGTTCTGGGCATTGTTGCAAGCTGGGTTAGTTAAGAGCTTCTGTGGTAGGACCAGTTTCGGTCAATTAATTATGACCTTTCTTGTCAAATAGGAAGAACACAAACTATATAAATTATATAACAGCTCTTCATTGTGTCCTTCCATCTTGATCATGAGAGTGACTGGTTTTCGAACTCCCCCTGGAGGGTTGCGTGCTGCATTTCTTCAATCCCCACCCTCGTGGCTGTGTTTTGCAGGAGAAGCTGTGCCTGAGGATGAGCAGATCAGTGCTAAGGACCAGAAGACGCTGGAGCCCTGCGATAACACCCCCATCATCGACAATATTGTTTCCGGGGTGGATGCTGTTGTCGCCGGCATCTCTGCTGAGGAGAAGGAGAAGTACGACGAGGAGCTCTCCAGTCTCTACAGGCAACTGGATGATAAGGTCTGTAGCCAGACTCTAGTCTTTGCTCTGGGGCAAGGACTAACAGTGGCGGGTCCCAGCACCTTTGACCAGAAGCCGCTTTTAGCTCTGTGTCCTGAGACAGGGCTGCAGACTGACATTCATGTCTAGCTTCCCAGTGTTTGCCCAGCTCCTGATTGGTCCGAGTTAGGGAACTTGACTCACATGGAATGGGACTTTTATGGAAATTTGATTGGAAGAGGGGAGTGTTGGCCTGCATAGACAGACAGTCTTCATGTCTAGAAATTGGACTGGGGCTGGTCATGTATGAGAGAGAGGGGGGTGGTTGGGGTGAAAGCGTGCATGATCTTTGTTTAATTCTCTCTCCTTTTCTTCTCTGGGCATCCTCCTCACCTCTGTGGAATTCCCACAGTGGTTCCAGCCATGGGGACAAGGGTGGGGCCTCCCCAACTGCAAGTGTGTGCCTTAATCGTGTAGCTCATGGTGTGGAGCCCACAGTGCGGTGTGTGGTCTGCTTGCTCCTGTTATTGGCAGAGCTGTTTTCAGAGCATGTTCCTGAATGATGTAGCTTGAACATGCTGATTATGGATGCCCGTTTTCATGGCAAACTTTTTGGGACACAGTCATGTCAATGCACAGGTTGGAACAGAGGGAAAGAGATGTCAGAGAACATTGTGTATCTTTCATCCCCGTGGAGGTCAGGTTGGGGATCCCAGAGGCACAGGAAATTAAATTGATGTTTCACATGATCTTGGCATGCTGCCCTTGAAATATTCGAAATCCTTTCAGTTCATTTCATCAGGGTTGCTGATATTTTTAGTCTGATTTAATCTTTTCTGCTGTAGTTCAGCTCAGAGTGCTCAGGGACACCTGGGCTTGAATGAAACAGCTTTGTTATGTTAACTTTGCCATTAATCTTCCAGGCCTCTCAGTAGAGTATAGCTCAGCGTCTGGTGTCACCTTTACAAGTGACATGTGACTGGTTGCCTTAAGGAAGCTTGTTCTGCTTTGTGTTGGTGACTCTGGGACTTGGCACTGTAGCGTCAGTGTGGAACTGGGGTCACCCTGCCCTTCTGGTGACATGTTTAATAAGCTCTTCACACCGGTGAGAGCTGGGTTAATTGCCCGTTAGGCCCTTGACTTACTGTCACCCTTCCATTTCTACCCAGGGATTTTGCACAAAGCCTCAAAGCAAAAAGGAGAAAAATGAGAACAATAACAAGTTACCAATATAGGCACTTTCTTGATGTCTCTAAAGAAATGCTATTGTTTAAACATATTGTAGTGTTTCTTTTTCCTCATTGTAGAATTTTTGGTTTCATTTTAATAATCCCCAAATAATCTTAGATGAGGGATAGATAGCCTGGTTTCTATCCCCTTTTCTCTGTGAATAGACACCTGCCACGGTTGGAATTGGGACCATTTACCTTTGCTGCTTGAGGTGCCTTCATTGATCTGAAAAAGTGTTTAGAGTTTTGATTGCAGTTTTCGACAGGGAATGATGAGAACCTAGCTCAGAGAGATGCAAATGCCAAGTCTTGGAGCATTTGGCAGGCAGATGGCAGAGCTGCCCTGGAGTCTGTCTCCTGATGACCGGCCCGGGACATTTTCTGTCACATTATTTCCTCTTAGCTCGGGCCTTGAAAACTCTGTAGAATACACATTTCCAGGTTAGCTTTTGCGATCCATCACAGGGTGACACAGAGATCCTGGAGATGACTGAGCCCCCAAGCTCCAGCCTTGGATGGCACCAAAGCTGGTGGTTTGACCTCCGTGGACTGCCTTCAAGGTTTTAGAAAGTAAACCTTCATGCTTCTGATGGTGAAGGTGGCTTGATACTTTTGAGAATTCATGAGTTGGAATTACCAGCATAGATTATTGAGTGGTCGTACTGAGAGTATCTGGGTCCAGATGAGAAGCCAGCCCAGGTTGTTTCCATGTTTTACCCACGTTGGCATCACCTGTAGGTGGCAGAGCTGCCATGAGGTTATACAACTTCTGACTCCCAGCTCAGTACTCCCCCCATGCTGACCTTGCCCTTTAAGTGAGGAGCATGCTGGCCCTGATGAACCCATGTAGACTGTGGTGGGAGAAAGGCCACCCAGGCTCCTCCCAGCTGCCCACCCTGCCCCACGGTGCTGTCCCTTCAGGGATCTGAGGACAGGTGCTAGCCCAGAGCAGGGCTGTGTGACGGCAATCTTGCTCTTCAGAGTTGGTCTGTGGCTTAAAACACTGAGACCTGCGCTGGTGACCAGGCCTGCGGAAGATGTTTTTCTTGTCTGCAGCGTGGGGCTCACATCTGTTACTTCAAAAGCTAGCGATGGGGAGTAAAAGTTCCTAGGGCATAGCAGATGCTTCTCTGTCTTCTCCCTTTCTGTTTGCTTATGGGAGGAGCCACATCATATGTGGAATCAGAGGGTGATGGTTCACAGGTGGGCTGACAGCAGAGTTATGAGATGAGCAGACTGGTGTTGGCAATGTCTCTCTCACCCCCCATCACCTCTCCAGTGCTACTGTACCTTTGGAGATATGTGAGAAGGAATAAAGTGTAAGTAGAAAGTACAAGTTGAACCTTATTTCACTGTTTACCATTGCAACAAAGGCATCTTCATAAATGGCCTGTTGACAACTCACCTATTTCATGGATAAGAAAACTCAAGTACAAGAATATTTTCTGAAAAGTGCTTTAAAATCTGGTGGACGAGATCTTAATAGCATCAGAGAGAGCATGCATAAACATGGTGTGCGAGATGTACGTGTGATAGATATAGATGACATGGCACATCTTATTCTGGAAGTTTCAAGACTTTTTTAAAAGATCACAACAGGCTGCTTTTCTTCCTTAGAGCAGTTGCCTAAGGAAGGGTAACTGTGGTTTTGGAAAAGTCTCTGGTACAGTGATTTATGTCCTCATAAAGTGATCCCTATTCTTTCTTCTTCCCAGATGGGGAGAGGGGCCAGTGGCTTCTCACTGCACCCCAAGAATCACTTCATTGTCCCCCTGTCACCTGTCAGGCAGGAAGCTGGATCTCCAGGCTCTGAAATGGACACAGGAAAGAACAAAGCGCTTGTTGCACTGTTTGTCTTCTCTTGTGATTTATATCACGTGTAGCTGGTGTTTATATGTCCCAGGGAAGATGGCATCTCCTGATGTTAAACATCCTGAGTTTTTTATGTTGTTTAATATTTATGTGCTGAGGAACATAATTCAGAATTGTTCCTGGTACCCAACATTCTAAGTTTATAAAGTAGAAGAGAAGAAAAGTCCTACAAAATAGTCTCCCAGTTGTGGGCGTACCATTTTTAGCACTTTCACTTCAGTGTAATTTGCCTAATTCTCCTGCCAGAAATCAGTTTTGGGGAGGAAAGTCATGAGTATTTTGTAAAAGCATTAAAGAAACATCAATGTAAAAAATTCCATAGAAAAGGGTCTCCTTGAGGAGAGAGTTAAGGCCAAAAGATGTGCTACATGAAGGAAAAGGAGGTGCAGATGCTGTAACATTTATTTCAGAGTTGTCTCGCTCCAGGGGAAGCATTAGCTGTGACAAACCCTGAGTTAATCCGGTTTAAACGTATGCACAGACACGACCAAGAAGGCTGGAGAGTATCCCGTGGAAAACTGAGCTTTTGCTAATGAGGTTTGCCAAGGAGGCCCTTGAATGTATCTCACCTCCCTTCTAGAGAAGGTAGAGAGCACAGTGTAGTTTTCTCCCCTCCCTTTCCCCACACCCTCTCCAGCTGTTGATGAAAACACCCGGGCAGCACCTGCATGGAGAGAGACCCCAATACTGAACTAAATCTGTCTCTGCTTGGGGTCTCTGCTTGGGTTCCTCAGATAGGATTTCCTGCTGTTTCTGAGAGAGGCACATGTGAAGCCCCGCTGGCGTTCTCACAGGCTGTGCTTCGGATGTGCACTTGAACTCGTGGACACATTCGCAGTGAACACCGAGCCTCCCGTAGCCGAGCGTCATTGCCCAGCTGCGTGGCCCACACTGGGTGGAGGTGCGAGGGAGAGGCGGGGACCACTGCGTGGGCAGCCAGGCTGGCAGCCCTGGCTTTGGGCAGCCACACTTGGTGGCGGAACATGAGAGTGAGGCCAGGTTTGCCTGTGGGAAGATGCTTTCCCACGTCAGTGACAGGCTGGAAAGTAAGAATTACTGTTGCTGCACTTTTGTGTGTGTTTTTTTCAAACTGGTAAGAAAATCAAGAGGGAGATCTGCTCATGCTAAAGATTAATTCTCCAGTAAATATTTTCCCAATCTCTCTAAGAGGCTTGAAGTAGAAACACTGGTCTCTCCCACATATCACATGGACGCATTCCTGGTCACTGATGTGTTTGACACGATGTGGGGCATGAATATATTACAGTGCAGATGGTCAGACATCCCCTGCCTTGCTTCCTGAGCTCGGGAGTCGCTGTTAACGTCTTTACGTCGAGAGAGGGAGATCCAGGTCCCTTTCAGTTCCCAAGCCCTGGAGCTCTGATTTCTGGAAGAGCAGGGCTGAGTTTAATGTGTAGGATATTACATTTTCCATAATACCCAGATGTCTCATCTGCTGACAAAAGAGGGTGAGATACATTTTAACCAAATCAAGATCCCAGAGCCAGACTCTCTCCTGAGGGGAAGCACCACGCCATGCCATCCCCTTCATTTTATTAGGAAGCTCCCAGCTGGCACCCTGGTATCGGACTATCTCGAATATCAAAAATGACATAACTAACCGAAAAGAATTAAACATGATGTTTCGTTTCAGGATGATGAAATTAACCAGCAGAGCCAGCTGGCTGAGAAGCTCAAGCAACAGATGTTGGATCAGGATGAGGTAAAGTTCATAATAATAAATTTTTTCTTACAAAGTTCTTTTATTACTCTTTGTTGCTGATGTTGGTTCCAGAATTTTAATTTGCAAAGAATTTGTTCGAGATCACTGAATCATGTGGAAATTTCTTGGTAGACTTCTTTTCAAAGCCCGTTAAAAGCTGGTTTTCCTGAATTTAGAAGATGAATGTCTGACTTGATACAGCCCTGGGATTGGAGAGGGAGTAGCTGGTTGCTACACTTAGCGTTTGAAGAGCAGAGACAGGGGAACTCGATAAGTGGGTAAGGCTGGTTTTAATTCCTCATACCCAGTGCTCAGCATTCTTGTTTTTTGCCATTTTAGCTTTTTTCAGCTTTGCAAATCAGCTGGCTCAGGTATGCGATACACACCGTGTTCTCATGCTATCTTGTAGGAGAAACAAACAAATGAAAATTAGAAAGTAGAGGAGGGAACCCAGAGTGGAAAGGGGTCCAAATGCCGCATTCATATATATATATATATATATATATATATATATATATATATATATATGATACGATAAAAAAGAGGCAAATTGTTTTCAGTCTCCCTGATGGCATTCAGTTCTCCAGTAAGTGTCTTTATTGCATTGCGTTTTGCCAAGTATTTTACAAAACTGGGACCTAAGCAAAGAAGAGACAATCTATCAAGTATAGATGGCTCGTAATTCTCTTTCTGAGGACTATCTAAGTACTTTTTTTCTCTTTTGTGCTTTAGGGTGCTTTCTGCTTTGTTGCTAAAATGCTATGGATTGAATCAGGCGATGCAATTACAGCAGGTGGCATGGGTACATGTCCCCAGTCCCAACTTCCCATAGATATAGCTTTCCATAATCATTTCCTTCCTTTCCTCTTTGTTCCCCTTCATCTCTCTGGGACAAGGATTATACCCCTGCCCAAATGCTTCCCTTGGCAGGGAGATCATGCATGCCTTTGTAGTGAGATGAACCATATTTAATTGATTTTCCTCTGAACTGTAGCTGAGCCTTCCATTTGCTTAGTGTTTCCTGCCTTCTTCCTCCCATTCTATCCCTTTGCATTTCCAAGTTGGTACAACTGCCTGTGGTAAATGTTCTTTTTTTGTTACAGTTAAAACCCCTTTTTTTGTTGTTGTTAATCCTCACTTGAGAAATTTTTTTTTTTTTTTTGCCATTGATTTTTAGAGAGAGTGGAAGGAAGGGAAAGAGAAAGAGACACAGAGAGAGAAACATTGATGTGAGGGAGACACATTCATTGGATGCCTTCTGCACATGCCCCGACTGGGGCCAGGGATCAAGCCTGCAACTGAAGTATGTGCCCTGTGTGCCCGCACCAGCACAGCCACTGGTTCGGTGAGCCTGAGGAAGAGCAGTGAAGGATTAAGAAAAGACAGACAAAGAGAATATAGCTGGGGCTCGGTGGATCTCCTGTGCCTGAACAAAGGCCTTATATGGCCCACCAGCCGGACTTTCCCTACCCCTGCCAGAGAAGGATCCAGCCAGCAAGCTGAGGTTTTATTTTATAGACAGAGAAAAACAAGGTAGTGGTTACCATAGTTACAATGTTCTTGTGAGTTTCACCTGTTTTGGCAGCACTTGCTGCACCTCCCATAGCCCATTCTACACAGGAAGAATCTAGGGAGTGTCATGAGGTCAAAATTAATAAATGTTAAGAGGGCTCTGCCCCCTAAGCTGGGACTTGTTTGTGGCTCTGCCATAGGCCAATCCGAGGCTTAACTGTAGAACCGCTTCCTACATCATTGACTGGAATCAAACCTGCGACCCTTCACTGGGCCAAACCAGTGAGGGCAGTTAAAACTATTAATATTTTACTTTTTCTGTAGCAGGGGTAGGGCCATATAAGTCCTTCAAAATCATTTGGTTCAGCCCTGCCGAGGCTTTAATGCTGAGTTAATTAGATGTCTGATCACATACAGCAGGCTAATTTTTAAGTTGATAATTGTGTATGGCCCGCGGTGATGTTTTAAATATCCACGTGGCCCTTGACAGAAGAAAAGTTCCCCACCTCTCTCCTATAGTATTCAGGCAATATGTGTTTACTCCAGGAAAATAAAATAACACAATAGGCACAGAGATAATGAAAGCATCTATATGCCCAGCCATTCACTTGTAAATCATTTCATGTTTGGGGCATATGCTTCTCTACGTCTATGATGACTGTTAAGAAAAATTGATGGTTGCCCTTTTATTCTGTCTTGGTTGACTCTGAAATTTACCAGTTTACAATGTGAAATAATGATACTATTAAGAAGCCATGTAAGTATCCATGTCCTCAGAAATGATTCCCCCCCATTCTTTGTTAGACATGGGGGATGGCCAGCCAGCTACAAAGTGTGATGATATTTTATGTGTGATCAATTCTTGGAGGTAAGTCTATGCAGTTTTAAACAAAAATGAATAAAGAAAAAAAAGTGAGGAAGAAAAGAAGGAGGAGGAAGCAGATTTTTGAATAACATGCTAATTTTACATTTAGCATCTGGATATACAGTAGGGGTTCTCCTCATCCGGCGCTTTTCCAACTAGTTTTTTTTGTTTGTTTGTTTGTTTGTGTTTTTTTTGTGTGGTTTGTGTGTGTGTGTGTGTGTGTGTGTGTGTGTGTGTGTGTGTCTGCTTTTTAAAATTACTTTACTTTGGATAGAGAACAGAACACAAACATTAGGTTCACCAGTCCTATGCCAACTCATTTCCCAGCTTTTAGCTTCCACAAGAAGAGACTATGAGAAGATCCAAGAGGAGCTGACACGGCTCCAGATTGAAAACGAGGCGGCCAAAGACGAGGTGAAGGAAGTCCTGCAGGCCCTGGAGGAGCTGGCTGTCAATTACGACCAGAAGTCCCAGGAGGTGGAGGACAAGATGAGGGCCAACGAGCAGCTGACCGATGAGCTGGCCCAGAAAACGGTGGGAGCTTTTGTCCAGGGGGGACTCCTCGGTTGTCACTCCGGTGTATATCCATGGTTGTTGACAGACTGTATAAAGGAGAAGGCAGTTAGATGAATGGTTTTTCAGTGTTAGATTTAGATGCATTCTCTGAAATCCTTCAATAATTGAAATATTTGTATAAGTGACTTTCATCCACGCATCCTAGAACTGCGTGGCACAAATGTTTTCTATTCAGTAGATTTATAACATTAGCAGGGATGCCTTGTGGAATAAATAGTCAAGAGAGTGCAGACTTCGGAGCTGGAAAAATCCTGGTAAAAAAGTTCTTTAAAAACTTTTTAAAAATTATTGGTATTTATTTATTTACTTATTTATTTTACAGAGAGGAAAAGTTGGGCGGTGTGTGTGTGTGTGTGTGTGTGTGTGTGTGTGTGTGAAGCATCGATCAGTTGTTTCCCACATGAACCCCAACTGGGGATTAAACCCACAACTTGGGTATGTGCCTTGACTAGGAATTGAGCCCACCACCTTTTGGTGTAGGGATGCCTCACCGGCCAAGGACTCTGGTTAAACTTTTGACTTTAGAACTGTTAAGCCTTAGTCAAAACATTTAAATGCCTTGAGTATTCATTCCCTTATTTGTAAAAATGGCAATAATAGCGTGCTTCTTTCGGGGTGTGAGAATGTGGCAGTTCACATAAAGCACTTAGCATGGACCTGTGCATTTGCTATAGTTTCAATAAGCAAATCTCAAGTTGTTAAATCAGTAAGAGAGAGTGGGTGACCCTGGAACGCAATGGTCTTTACTCTTCTAGTTATGTCCTCCTGAAGTCCCTTCCCTCCCACAGCTTCTGCGCTAGCCCAGGTTGTTTGGTTGGTTTGTTGTCCTGCTTTCATCCAGTGCTTTAGTCTGCACATGATCTCATTCTCAGGTGCTCCCAGCGAAAGATGCTGCTGGTCCTGCACAGTGAGCTCATGACATCAGGGCCAGTGAGCATTTGGCGAGGTGGCTGGTGGTGGGATGTGTCCATTTTGTTCTTTTCTGTTTGGAAAATGGGTGGTAGGAAGCTGAATGGCTGCCCTTGGCACCTCAGCCCAGTGGTCTGGCATTGTGAGATTGTGCCCAGACTGCTCTGTGGAAAGCATCCAGTCCTCCTGGGCAAGGAGGAGCAGCAGATGGCACAGGGAAGCTCTAGGCTGCTGACCATAAAGCTGGTGGAAAAGGCTCCTCGTTCAACTGCATGAGGCGGACTTTTTAAATGGCCTCCCAAGATGGGACCTACTGCTCCTGCGGATTTTAAAACAGTGATACCAGTGGTGGTAACACCAAAACAAAGACAAAACCAAGGAAAGACAGCCTGGCAGTCACGTAGGGAAGGAGGAGACTTCCATTTCCTCTGCTTGTTTTCTTCGACAGGGTCCTTAACTAGTCCTTGGTATGTGCTTCTCAAAACAATGGAACGTTTTTCACAATACAGTTCTTACTTTCTGTCAAACTGAAGTATTACTGGACTCATTTAGAGTCCTATTTTTAGTAAGATCATTAAAAAGTGCTCTAATGAAATAGCTGAGTGTGGAAGAATTGAATAAATGTCTTTGTATTAGCCTCCAGAGCTCCATAATTTAGGGGAATTATTTTTTGTTGTTGGCTGAGTTAATACCAAGACACCAAAAGATGACTATTGTTTTGATGTTGAGAGTTTTAGTTGGTTAGTTACTTGATTGATTAGTTCAAAATACATACCTCTTGGTAGCACACATGAAGGATGGAAAAGTATGGGTTTGTTGATGTTTGGAAATAAAGTGGAGCTTCTGTCATATATTAAGAAGGCCGAACTTGTTGAATTTGATTACTTTTGAAAGGAGGCGAAGAATGTTCAGTCCAGCTTCACTGTGAAGATGAGAATCTCTCCAAGTTGTTTTCTAAACGCATTAATGCTCCTCTGGGCCTTCCAGAAGTCCCATCTGACTTCCTGGAGTCAGAGGGGAATGTGGAAGTGGTCCAGGGAGCAGGTTTGTTTGGACGTGGAGGTGGGGGTGCCTGCAGGTATGTTTAGACCCCTGAGGATGTGTACTGACACAGAACATCTGGTAGGTAGGAAGATGTGCATGCACGTTCTGACCTCAGGGTTCCTTTGGGCTCTGTTTATTTTTAATAACTTATTTCACCAACCTGGAGATTGTCATCTGATATGTAGACATAACATAGCAGGGTAAGCTGGCTTTCTCTTCTTGTCAAAGAATTCAGTGGTATGCTATTGTTTGACTTAAAGAAACCCTTATAAGGAATCACATGAAATGGTGACAGAACTCCACCTTACGTCATGTTGTTATTCATTGCAGTGCTGAGTGTGTAACATCGATGGGCAAGCCTTCTAATGTGTTGCGGAAATGTGTTTTTCAGACCACACTGACAACCACACAGCGAGAGCTGAGCCAGCTGCAAGAGCTCAGCAACCACCAGAAGAAGAGAGCCACCGAGATCCTGAACTTGCTGCTGAAGGACCTGGGGGAGATAGGCGGCATCATCGGCACCAACGACGTGAAGACTGTAAGTCAGTCCTCATCCTCTGCCTGCTCTTCCAACAGCGCGATCCCGGCAAGGGGGTCTGTGCTCGATTCTCCGAGAATCCAATGCCTCATGCAGTGCTTCGCATCTGCCATGTGCTTTGCAATATTCTAGTAAGAATGATCCAAGGGCTGATGACTGACTAAGGGAATGATTGCTTGAGTAAGGAGGAGGAGAAAAATAATTACCTTCAGATATGGGAAATGTCTTCAAGTCTTGGTTGACCTGATATAAATTGGTTTATTCCCCACACTTACATGCCAGTGTCACAGAAATTGGGAGTTAGATAGGTTAACCAGCAGTTCAGGTCTCAGAATTGTGTTTCTCCTTTTCTATGAGAACCAAACAGGGTGAAAATCACCCCACCCATCAGCATGAATTAGGAGAGCTTTTAGCTGAAAGTAATAGAATTCTAACCGTGGCCTGAAAAACAAAGCCACATTTAATTATTCGCCGCATGAGACGTCTAGAATCTTGCTATTCAGGGTATGATTTGCGTCACCTTGGAGCTTGGGAATATAGGCGTTCAGGCCTACCTCACACCCACTGAATCAGGCTCTGCATTTTAACAAGATTCCTCAGGCCAGTCTTTAGCTTATTAGAGTTTTAGAAGCAAGTTCTGGTTTGGTGCAGTGCTTCCACAATGTCAGGTACCAAGGACTTTTCTCTATTTCCTTTATGTCTTCCTTAGCCCATTACTTTTTCGTGTCTGTAGGTTTTTGTCTCCGAGTAGCAAGATAGCAGCTGGAGCACCACTCCACACATCCTCCCACAACCACATCCAGGGCGGGCTGGGCTGAAACGCAGCCAACTTCCATCCAGGAGGGACCTGTCTCCCAAAAGTCCCCTTGCCATCTCCCTGTACCTTATTGGCCAGAAATGGGGTGCATGACCACCCCAAACTGCAAGGGGAGCTAGGAAAGTAGAGCATTATGGGGTTAAACCAACCATCAGTAACCCCCTGGGGTTGTGCACAAGGGTGCCATTGATGGCAAGGAGTAAGGGAGGTGGGAAGAATGGGGGTGGTAAGCGTTGTCCATGAGCTAGGAATGGGGGTGGGGAGAGAGTAAACAAGAAAAATTAACAGCTTGCCACAATATGGAGATGCCATTGAAAAATAAGATAGACATATTTTTAAAAATAGCTTTATTGAGGTTTAATTGATGTAAAGTTAGTCATACTTAAAGTGTACAACTTGAGAAGTTTTGACATATGTATACACTTAGGAAGCCACAGCAAGATAAGGAACATATCCACCACACAGAAAGTGTGTACACTGTTTCTGGTCTCTGTTTTGTTTCATTGATCTGACTTTTATGCCAATAACACACTATTTTGATGGCAGTAGCTTTATAAGAATACAGTACCTTGTACAGAGTAGCCACTGATAAATGTGTGTGTTAGTCAAGCCAGAGAATGGTGCTGTTTGCTCAGCTCCCACCTCACAAGTCTCTAAAACAAAACCTTTGAAGTTAGCCATTTGATGTTTAAAAGGCTGACTTCTGCTTTGTGGGAACTCTCAGCTTTTTAGTTGGGATTGTACTAGAAAAGGGTCCCCACATAACATTGTTTATAGACATTTCTGAAAACATAAAAAGCCCTTCTTGGTGACGTAACAGCTCCAGGTTTAGAATATATGAGCTCTTATAAACCTATCATTCTTGCATTGAACCTCTGTTGTAATTGAATATTTCATGAACTTTATGAATGAATCTCATTTTAGCTAGAATTCTCAGATACTATAGGGTGAACCCTATTAAGTTCCAGTTCGGTGATTTTATATTTGAGGATTGAGAAGAATTTTTAGAAGCATACACTGGCATTGAGCTATAAACTTTCGATGTTTGGGTGATTGAATGGCCCTGGAAATATGAAGATGGAGTTGATTTATGGCAAGTTGGCGCCTGCTGCTGATAACGATAAAGAAAGATATTTTTATGCTAAGTTCTAAAATAGAGCTGATGAAAAATGCTAATGAAATCAAGGAATGTCTTGGTGCTTCAGCATTTAAAAAAAGAGTCCTTACTTCTGGGAATCTGAAGTCTGAGATTATTTTAAAATAACTCTACTGGATGTTTTAAAGATATTTTTGGATTCCAGACATTGGATGTCCCGGTTAATTTCATTGATAACTCTCATTTGTAAAGCATCATACCTTTAATCATTTCATTCCTTTTCTTGTAATTCTGAATTAATTATTAGGACAGTGAGAGCTAAATAGAGGAGTGATGTGACTTTAGACAAGCCACCTTTGCTTCTCTGTAAGATGACAAGGTGAGCCAGATTGTCAAACTCAAAGGTTGTCAACTCAGAAATTACATGATGTATTCAGATATTGATTAGATATATAATTTTTCCCCTTAGCTTTTTTGAGATACAATGGATACATAACATTGTATAATTTAAGGTGTACAGTATCTTGATTTGATGCATTGTATATTGCAAAATAATTACAATTATAGTGTTAGCTACCACCTACATTTTATCACAGTTAGCATTTCTTTTTCCTGGTGAGGACATTTAAGATCTACCTCTTAGCAGCACTCAATTATATGACCCAGTATTACTAGCTATACAGTGTTTCCCAAATTTTTCTCATGATGAGAATCACCTGGTGGAGTTGTTAAAATACGGCTTAGAGCACTAGTTAAGTATACAATTTTACCTGTATGTTCCCCAAAATTCTAGTTTAGCACTTCTTAGTTGGGATTCAGGAATCTGTATTTTAACAACTCCACCAGGTGATTCTCATCATGAGAGAAGTTTGGGAAGCACTGATATAATATTGGTCCCTGCTATGCTAATATTAGCTCTCCAAACTTGTTAATGTTATAACTGGAAATTTGTACCCTTTGTCCAATAACTCCCCCATGTACCTACCCCCAACCCCTGGTAACCACTGTTCCTCTGAGTTTGACATTCTTAGATTTTCTATCTACCACATATATGTGATATCATACAGTATTTGTCTTTCTCTGTATGATTTATTTTACTTGAAGGGTGAATCTTTAAGGTCCATCCATTTTATTGTAAATGGCAGGACTTCCTTTTTTTTCATGTCTGAATAACTTTCCGTTGTGTGACACCCCCCTCCCCACCACACACACACACACACACACACACACACACCCCTCTACCTGTGTCCGTTTATCTGTTGACAGACATTTAGGTTGTTTCCATATTTTGGCTATTGTATGTAATGCAGCAAAGAATGTGGGAATGCAGATATCCCTATGAGGTTCTGATTTTACTTCCTTTGGTTATAGACCCAGAAGTAGGGTGGCTGGGCTATATGATAGTTCTACTTCTAAGGAATTTCTTTTTTGAGGAACCTCCATACTGTTTTCCACAGTGGCTGCCCCAATTTATAGTCCAGCCAACAGTGCATGAAGGTTCCCTTTTCTCCACAGCCTTGCCAACATTTGTTATCTCTCATCTTTTTGATGGCAGCCATCCTAACAGGTGTGAGGTGATACCTTGTGGTTTTGATTTGCATTTCCCTGATGATTAGTGATGTTGAGCATCTTTTCATGTACCAGTTGGCCATCTGTATGTCTTTGGGAAAATGTTTGTTTAGATCCTCTGTTGATTTAAAAAAAAATTAGATTGTTTGGGGTTTGCTATTGAGTTGCATGAGTCCTTTATATATTTTGGATATTAACCCTTAACAGGTATGTGACTTGCACATATTTTCTCCCATTCCATAGGTTGCATTTTAATTTTGTTGTGCAGAAGCTTTTTAGTTTGATTAGGCCCCACTTATTACAGACACTTTCCTTATTATTAGGACTACTCAAGTTAATATAGTTATTTTGATCTAAGAAAATGAGCAAATTTAGGAAACCTTTTTCAGTGATCTTGTATTTTTGTTTCTAAAGTTCTCTCCTTTTCCACGAGGTCCCTCCTGGTAGTACTGATGTGAGGGGAAGGATGGCTGTGGCAGTCTCCTCGTATCAGCTCCAGAATACAACAGGCCGGCACCATATGGACACGGAAGGACCCCTGTTTCTCCAGCTCTATCTGGTCTTGAAACAGAGTCCAGGCAATAATTTGTTTAGACAACAAACGATGAGACCAGCTCATGACAAGATGAGCCTGGTGTGGACTTTGTCAGGTTTATTCATGAACCGCCTCTTTTTCTCATGTACCATGCCACTGGGTTTTCCCTAAAACAAAGATTTCCAGGAATCCAACCACAAACGAATAGGATGGAAGTAGAGTACATGAAATGGACGGATTAGCTGCCTGACCCACACTGGCTTCTTTCATTCTCCTCTGACTTTATGTCCTAGGAGGTGAACATTCACCTTACTTACATTAACTTGGCCTGGAAATGGCACCTTGCACAGCAGCCCATGTCCTGGGCCGGTGGTGGGTGTGTGGGTGACTCGTCCTCTGCAGGCAGAGGAGAGGTGCAGGCAGCCTCTGTCTTCCAAGTGAAGGCACCCTTTCCCCCGGATTAGTCATTTGTACTAGATCACACAGTCTAGTGTCTGCAGTTGGAGTCACTGTCAGACTCAGGAGAGTTATAAATAACATCTCAGCAGCAAACTCAGACTCTTCTTTTTGAAATAACAGTGCACTAGAATTACTTAAAACTTAGGATTCACACGACTAATTATATGAATTTTTAAGGGGCGAGGAACCTTACAGTTAAAGTCATTTGTTTGAAGTAGTGTTTTGTTTTTTTCCATCAGATATGGACTCAAATCTCTTTTTAGATCTCCTAGAACAAGGGTGGGCTTCAGTGCTCTGGTTCTGGTTTGGGAGAAGAAACATCCAGCTATCGTTTTGGAGGAGGCCCCTTATTGTACATACATTTCTTATCTTCCCAGTTCCCAGGGGATCTGGGCGCAAATAGAAAGTGTCCTTGTCTAAGGACAGACCAGGGCAAAGGAGGGGTTCACCTCCTCCCAGGATGCCTTGCCTGTTGGTTCAGTGATGTTCACCCACCAGGCGCTGGTGCAGATTGTGAATTCCACATAGAAGATGCAGATGTTCCTGTCCCTTCCTCCTGAAACTGACAATATGCAGGGCACACCTGGTCAGGCTAGAGAATGAGTTTTCTCTGCTCCACATTTGACCCATCTTCAAAGGTAGAACAAAAAATTTTAAGATTGCAGGCGTCTCTTACTCATTTTTTCCATGCTATAGGATGATAAAGGGACTATGTAAGGAATGGTGTTGGTAGACCTATTATTGGCAGTCAGAAATATAATGGGCTTAAGCAAGAACCTCCATTAATTTAAAATGGAGTCCAGAGTTGATACTTGTACGTTTTCTTGCTGTTAATATAGATCCCAAGTTGTGTTGAGTGACACTGATGTCACTAATACTGTTGGGGAATTCTTAGGGGAAAATTGACACCAATTCACAGGAGCTCAGCCTGATATCTAGTTTGTGTCCTATCTGCTACCAATTTTCAGGGCTGATACACAGTTCCTTTTCTAACTCATCAATGTTTACTGAAACAAGAGTCATATGTTGAACAATTGAAAACATCAGTGACAAAACTGAGCCGTTAGAATTACCTCCAGTCCCTTTTTAAAGGATGGGTCTACATATCTCTATCTAGCTCTCTGTGGATAATAGGGTATACTGTGGAACATCAAAAATACCCTTAGAATCATGGTCTAAAAGGAGCTGAAGCCTGTATCCACGGGCTGGTTCTGGACTGAGGTGCTAGAATGCCCTCTGGTGGTTAAACAAAACATGCACACAATCACTTTGCTCATTTGGTCAACTTCCCTTCAAGAGCATGCTTGCATCTCAGCAAGTGGGTTTCTGCCCCAAGTAGTACCTTGTGTCAATTTTTGTTTGCAGGAGATCTCTGAAACTTAGAAACCAAACATGAGCTCATGCAGGCATGCTGGCTTCTGTCCTAAAGGGGCACTTAGACTGTTATTCTCAGGTGATCTTAACACGGTCGATTCGGGTCTTCCTGGAAGGGGCAGGCAGGTAGAGAGAGGCAAGGAGACGTGGATTTGGTAATGGCACCTTCTTGTTCATTAGGTTTTGTTGTTGTTTAATTGAGGACTATATAGAAAATCCTTTTTAGTTTTTAATCCTTAGTTGTAGAAACATATCCAAGCCTTTAGACTACTCCTCTCTCTGAATAGCAGACTCTAGGGAACATAATTGGAATTCTGGTTGGTGTTCTTATAGAGGCTCAGTCACCCTTCGAAGCACTGGGCCTCTGCTGGTCTAGGAATATAAGATACAAGACGTTGAATGGAACACATCTTAAAAGTTACCTCTAGTTTTAATTTTTAGTGTGTTTTTCTTTTGATATTATCTCTTTGACCATCATAATGAATTAGAAAGGAAAGCCTGGTTAATTGAGGATTACATTTAGTTGAAAGTTTCACCTGAGGTTTCCGAGATCTTGAGGTTGAACATAGAGTGCTTTTTAGGACCATTTTCAGCTTGGGGTCCTATAATTGGGGATTCTTAACCAGGGACTCACAGACCTCTTGAGGGCCTGTGGACGGGTTTCAGGGGCCCCATGGACCTCCGGGAGTTTAAAGCAGTAGCTGTGTCCCCTCCTGTGCCCAGCTGGCAGACGTGAATGGCGTCATTGAGGAGGAGTTCACCATGGCCCGCCTGTACATCAGCAAGATGAAGTCAGAGGTCAAGTCCCTGGTGAACCGCAGCAAGCAGCTCGAGAGCGCCCAGGTGGACTCCAACAGGAAGATGAACGCCAGCGAGCGGGAGCTGGCCGCCTGCCAGCTGCTCATCTCCCAGGTAGGCCACGCCTTCCCTCTCCCCTTCACACCGTGCTCTGGAACTGCTTCCTCCCCTTCACACTGTGCTCTGGAACTGCTTCCTCCCCTTCATACCGTGCTCTGGAACTGCTTCCTCCCCCTCACACGGTGCTCTGGAACTGCTTCCTCCCCTTCATACCGTGCTCTGGAACTGCTTCCTCCCCCCTCACACTGTGCTCTGGAACTGCTTCCCCCCCTTCACACCGTGCTCTGGAACTGCTTCCTCCCCTTCACACCGTGCTCGGAACTGCTCCCTCCCCGCTCCAGTCGGGGCTGGTGGTGCGTGAGGGGGATTTGGATGAGCTTTTGTTGCGTAATAGTTGTCCATGGCTTCCCCAGGCAGTGCGGTCCAGGCTTATTTAACCCAGGCAAGATTTTGTTGTGAGTTACTCAAATTACCTCCAGTCCCTTTTTAAAGGATGTGCCTACATATCTCTATCTGGCTCTCTGTGGATAATAAATAGGCAGGCAGGTAGATAGGTAGATAGATATATAATAAATGGGTGTGATTGGAATCTAAATCTCCTGTCAGTTAAGGCAGTATTCCTTCATCATTTAATCTCTATCACAGAACCAATGTAACGGGTGAAAACAGACACTACAGCTACCACCACTGTTGTTAGTGGCATTTTATTCAGTGGTGACAGTGGGCCAAATGCTGTGCTGAACAATTTATATGCCTGTCCCACTTGATCTTTTTAAAAAAAACAAGGGTTTTATTTTTGTTTCTGTTTTTCCATGAGGAAACTGAGACTTAAGAATGGTTAAACGTGGTGTCCAAAGTCATGGCGCCCGTGAAAGGCAGAGCTGGGACTCCCCCCAGTGTGTACCTGAACCCGAAGCCGGGAGGGGCCTCCAAGCCCCAGGCACATTCCACTCCTCAGGGAGAGAGAGGGGCAGTTCTATTCCCGGTGGAGTGGCGTTTTCCTTTCAGCAAGGCGGGCTCAGAAAATGGCCTGGTTTCTGGCCTACGCTGCCCCCGGGGCTTGGTGTGAGGACTCTGTGGCTGCTGGAATGGTCTGGTGTGTGCCGCCCGCCCCTGCCTGATGCCGGCATGGAATCTGCGGGAGTCGTTTGGGGGAAACAGATGCATATCAGCATGAGTGATGCCTCCAATGACCCTGAGAGACAGACAAACACACTCCTTGTCCCGGTGTGCTTTTAAATGTGATAATAATATGTCATCATAGAACCATCTTCCTTGTTTGCCACCACAATCACCTAACAGACGCGATTAAAACATCAAGGTTCCATTTTACAACCAACATAATGAGCAACAAGGTATTGAGAAGATTATTCCATGTTAGTGTGTGATGGTGAAATTTATATACATTGTTGAAAAAAGTATGATTTGGTCAGTTCTCCTGGAAAGCACTTTGGGAATATAAAGCCATAAAAAATGTAAGTGTGCTTTGGTCCAATAATCTCACGTATGATATTTTTCATTTGTAATAAAAATGAAAAATTTTCATTTCGTATAGCATTATCATTTCGTGATTAAAACTATTAAGGCCTTATATGGAAGTTGCTGAATGCACTATTTCTTAAGGTAAAATACCCAAATATTTATTGATAGACTAATAACTTAGAGTTATATGGGAGAATGTTATGTAGCTCTTACCAAAAAATTATTAAATCTAGCCATTTGAAAAGTATAATTACATGAAGGTAGTGAAAATAAAAATGCTGGTTAGTTCTTTGCAACTTTGTAAAGTATCTGTTCATATAGATAAAACCAGGAATTTAAGGCGGAAACAGTTGATAAGTTAGAGTGGCTTATGGGTGGAATTTATCTGGACTTGCTTTACTGTTTACTTTTTATAATTTTTAAACATTAGGACACAGTATCTCCCGCCCATGTGCACTACCCATCCACCATGTTTCCCAGGTCCCCTGTGATACTGATGGCATGTGCTTTGGGGAGCGCTGAGCCTGTTATTAGAGGTCAAAGCCAGAGTCCAAATAGAGGCCCTGCAGCCCGCAGCCCACTGTCTTCTCTTTCACCTGGAGGTGCCAGCCTCCACGTCTGAATCCCTCCTGCGCTCTGTGCACGGAGGCAGCTGTGTCACTGCGTCTGTGATCCATTTAAATAGATGCTGCTAGTAGCAGCTCTGGCCCTGGGAGTGGCCGTGGGGCTTTTGGAGGAGAGTGGATCTACCTCCCAGATAGAAGGGGATAGGGATGTGGCCCAGGTGAGCATGCTCCCTTAGCCTGTGACCTCTGCTCACTGGAATGGGGCGCAGCAGATCATGGCCTAAGTGGGGTGCTGTAAAGTTTGGAGTCCACGACCGGGGTCCAGGTACCCAGGTCTTAGAGAACACTGGCTTTGGGAATATGAGAAGGGAGTCAAGAATGTTAGGGCCTGGCTGGTGTGGCTCAGTGATTGAACATCGACCATGATCCAGGAGGCCACGGTTCAATTCTCAGCACATGCCTGGATTGAGAGCTCCATCCCCAGGAGGGGATGTGCAGGAGGCAGCCAATCAATGATTATCTTTTATCATTGATGTTTCTATCTCTCCTTCTCCCTTCCTCTCTTTGAAATTAATAAAAGCATATTGAAAAAAGGATATTAGGGTGGTTGGGATTAAATAATCCCTGTGTCAGGCAGGATTTTCTTCCTTAGCAATAGTTTTCCATTAGGTGCTATTTTGTACTCTGCTACAATTTACACAGAGCTAAAGATTCCATCATTATTTCCTGGGTTTCAAACATAAGAGAAACCTTGGTTGTCTGGTTTTCCACATGATCCAGGGAATCTGACAAGATATTGCCAGCTAAAATGCTATTATTTTCCTTGTTTACACTCATCCTCTTCACCAAAAGCTATGCTTATAACTAAACTGCTCCAACTGAGTCCTTCCCCCAGCAGTCATTTCGTTAGATCCAAGCTCAGTCTCCTGGGTCTTCCCGCCTAAATGGAATCCCTGTAGACCTTGGGGAGCGGGGGGTGAGTCTGCCTATTTCCATCTGCCTAGAAGTGACAGTGAACTCCCATTCATTCATTCATTCATTCATCCCACCAATAGTTACTAAGCATGTACTCTGCCCTCATGAGCTAACAAGTAAGAAAGTGGGTGAGGTAAGTCATATGGAAATCCAGTGCCATAAGGAAATGATGGGGTCTGCCTGATACAGTCCATGTCTGGGAGGGATGGGGGAGAGCTTACCAGGGAGAGGAAAATGTAAAATGTAAAGTCCGTGAGACAGGAATTGGTGAGTCTGGGAGACAGAAAAAGAAAAGCTATAATATTTGATTTGTAGAGATGTAATCCACAGGTGTGGGTTCAAAGAATGAAGCCCTCAGCCCCAGACACTTCCCCACCCCTTTCTCTCCAGCGTTCTGTTCTCTGCGAGGAGAAAACCAGCCTGGGGTTGTGTCTCACCACTGTGCATGGCGAGGAGGGGCGTGGCCAGGAGGGGGTCTGTGGGAAGCAGAGAAGCTCGGGGAACAACAGAGGACCCTGCTAGCTAGTCCACTGCATTTTCCCATTGACAGTCCCGGGCAAGTGGGGCGACCACTTCTAGTCGTTCATTCTTTTTACCTATTTGCTGTTTCAAGCACGAGGCCAAGATCAAATCCCTGACGGACTACATGCAGAACATGGAACAGAAGAGGAGGCAGCTGGAGGAGTCCCAAGACTCGCTCAATGAGGAGCTGGCCAAGCTCCGAGCCCAAGGTAAATGAGTGACCACTTTTCAGGTGTCAAACTCTCAGCCCAAGCAGGCACTGTCCGCATTGCTGAACCCAAGATGTCCACTTTTGCTCAATTAAAGCATTTCTAGGTCTACTGATGGCAACGGCATCATGGGGGAGAGGGGAATAATCTAGAAGACCGCCTTCACTCTCTATCTGCTCCACTGCCCACTTTCCCGGAGCCCACCCTGCCGCCCACGTCAGAATCCCCTCTGCCCTACTCCTGCCTCAGTCTAGCAAAGGCCTGTCCGTTCCACCTGCTCTTCTCCAGCGTCACTGTCACTGCCTTAACCTCAGAACTGGGGTGAGGTCCGTTTACCGAGGGTCCTGCCCCAGTCTGCTCCAGGCCGGCCAACGGGCTGCACCCAGGGGGCTGCTCTAAAGTCAAGTCTGCCTTGTGCCCAACCCCAGGCCTCTGACGGTGTTGCTCTTGAGGTCAAGAGTGAACTCCCACCAGTGGCTGGTGTGCCCTCCGTCCTGGGGCAGCTCCTCCCTTTGTCAGGCCGCCTCCCGCTGCCTTCCCTGAGGGAAGTACCGACGCAGAGGAAGCGTTCGGTAATCTGAGTAAACAGAAGGAAGTCCAGAGGAGGCTGACTAGACATGCAGAGACCAGACAGGCTTAAAATATACGCACCGAGATGAGCGCATGTATTATGGGTCACAATGAAAATTGTTAGAGGCCTTTTTGGAAAGCATTTTGAAAACCATATTAATAATCATAGCATTTTTCTTTTGATTCTTAAATCTCAAATACTCATTACAGAATTACCTATATTTGTGAAAAAAAGGAAGTCACCTAAATGTCCAGCATAAATTATGGTATCTTGTTCAGCAGAACATTATTTTCATATTGGAGATAAAGTAGACCAAGGCTGCTCAATGCTTACCACGTAACCTTAGATTAAAAGTCATAAAGTGTGTCTTATTTTTACTGTGGTTATAGCATTTAGAAATCAGTGGATGCTTGTGTTTCAAGGCCTACACACTAATATTTGAAATGGAAATGGCTTTGATCCCAAAAAAGGATTGGTGATAATAGTATCCTTTTTTAAATTTCCTTTATTATTGTGTAGTTGTTTGTTCAGTAGGTACATTTTGTTTCAAAAGCCAAGGCAGATTTTAAAAAGGAGGAGAATGTGCCCACCCCCTCAGTGACCTTGTCATATTTTCTTTGTGATAACGATGAACGTTAGGAATAGAATGCTCCACCCAAAAGCTGACACTGAAGAGAACGTTTCCCTCCTACAAAGGGCTTCTGCGGTGCTGCCCGAGTGGGAATAAAATAGGAGCAAGAGAACCTGAGAGGAGGGAAAAGCCCAGAGAGGCAGCTTGATGGCCTGAGTGTTGCTGTCTTATATCACTTACTCCCCCGACCCAACTCGGGCTGCCCATTGCACCCTGTGCTCAGGGGCCGCTGACCCGGGAGGCTGGGCCTGCCCCTCCCCCACCCCCACCTTCACCCCCACACAGCAGAATTCCCACCCAAGGCCTTCCTATTGAATTTGGAGAGTATTTTATATTTCTCATTTCTTTGTTCTTGTCCTTAGATAGTTTTCTACCCCAGAACTTAGAGAGTAGACAGCGTAGCGTGCCCAGAGGAGGTAAATTGGGTCTTCCGGACAGTGGCATTGGTCTGATGCTGCTCACGTTCACAGTGCTGTGTAATTGGCACAGCCTATTATAACCACCAAGCACGGGTTTGCCCCGGGGTCACTCACTGGCCAGGTGGGCCAGTACTCAGAGGCGTGAGGTCAAGCCAGTGGTAGAGAGGCCCGCTCCAGATGAGCACCGGGCCCCGTACGACCCCCTCCTCCCTGCCCAGGAGGGAGGTGATGGCCCAAGAGCGGCCGGCCTTGCTTCAGCCAGGAGTCCTCCCCCGGCGGACGTTCCTCGGTGCCGTGCTATAATTGGTGCTATAGCTGGTGTTCCTGCCATTGCCGTTCTTCTGGTTCTGTTTTTTAATTTTTACGATTGGGTGTGAGACCTTCCAGTTAAATCTGAAACCGTCATTTAAAAATTAAAACAGAAAAAATGCACGAAGTCAGCTTCCAGGACAAGGAGAAGGAACATCTGACGCGGCTGCAGGACGCTGAGGAGATGAAGGTGAGCACACGCCTGGGCTGGCCATCTTGTCCTCGGGAGGCTGTCTCCTTCAGAGATGGGGGGGGGGGCACCCATGCCAGGCAGGGGAGCCCACCGCAGCGTGTGGCCTGGTTAGAGGTGAGCTGGAGGTGGAGGAGTCCAGCACCCCTGAGATGTCTGTAGATGGTTAGGTTGTATTCATGCATTATTCTCTCCCCTACCCAAAGAAGAGGGAGAGAGCAGCCGCTGCCTGACCCCTGAAAAAAAATGCTTGTCCTTCATTTGAACGGAAGAAAACAGTCCCCTCCCCCCATCTTTATAAAGAAACACTCCGGGTTTGAATTTCCATCTTAAACAGAGTGTCTTTACTTTTGGTCACATTTTAAACAGTAAAGAAAAATGCAGGACAAATGATGGGCAAGTAAGGTTTTTAGGTGACTGAGATGAGATATGAGAAAATATATCATTTCGGTTAGTTTAAGGCAACCCAGGAGCCCCCCTGGGGATAAGCCCACAGCGAAGGCAATGGCCCAAGGCAGGTTCCTGCTCTGGCAGCAGCACGCCCCGCTCACCGAGGGCCCCTCCTGGTTCTACATCGCTTTTAGGAAAAGGTCTTCTTTGAGCGTCACCGTTAACTCGTGCAGCGGGCAGGGCGAGGAAGTGTAGCTCACACAGGCCCGGCTTGTCTGAGGTCCGGGGAATGGGAGGGCTGTGCTCCGACTGACCCGGCTGGAGGCGCCATGTAGCTCGGGGGAGCTGGACTGAGGTCCACTCGGGTTTGTAACAGATCCTTGGGTTTTGTTGTCTCAGTAAAGCGCAGCGGTTCTGGGCCCAGCTTTGGGGTCTGAGGGCGAGGAGCCGGGGGCAGGGGGGAGGGATCCAGGACTCGGCACGGTGCGGGCTGAGAGCCAGCGCCGATGACACTCTCTCGGCCCGGCTTGCAGAAGGCGCTGGAGCAGCAGATGGAGAGCCACCGGGAGGCCCACCAGAAGCAGCTGTCCAGACTGCGCGATGAAATTGAGGAGAAGCAGAAAATCATTGATGAGATCCGGGAGTGAGTTGGCGCGGGGCTCGGGGACGCGGGGTGGGCCCGGTGCGGGGGCCGGCCGGGAAGGACGTGGCTGCCGGCCAGACCCTCTGCTCTCCTGACCTGCGGGCTCTGCCTGCTCTGGCCACAGCGGCTAGACGTGCGGCTCCCGGGTCTGTTCCCCCATCTGGAGCCGAGCCTCAGGGGTGCTGGGGGGGCAGGTGGCAGGCGAGTCCCCCGGAACAGGGTCATATTGGTGACTCATGCAGGCAGACACATGTCCCAGTAGGTGGGGAATCTATGAAAGTACAAAAAACAAAAACAAAAACAAACAAAAAAACCCACAAAAAAATCCCAAAACCCTAAATTGGTCTGGGGAGTTACGTTAAAAAATACTCCAGGACTCAGCCAGTGTGGCTCATGTGGTTGGAGCATCGTCCCGTGTACTGAAAGGTTGCCGGTTTGATTCCTGATCAGGGCACGTACTTGGGATTCAGGTTTGATCCCCAGTCGGGGCACGTATGGAAGGCAACCAATCGATGTTCTCTCTCACATTGATGTTTCTTTCTCTCTCCCGTCTCCTCTCTCTCGGATCAATAACCATATCCCTGGGTGAGGATTAAAAATCACTCCAGCGAAGGCAGCTCGGCTGCCTCCACACCCCCGCACCCGCGGGCACACAGCACAGCTCCAAGGCCCCCAACTGCACACGCACACCTCTGGGCCCTGGTGCCAGTGTCTGGGCTGTGGTTACTTGGCGCTCACCAGATGGCATCCTTGCAGCTCGTCTTGGTGACGCCTCTCAGGGCCTTTCTCCTGTGCCGGCCAGCCATTGGGGAGCCCTGCTCTCTCCGGTCCTCTCCCTCCTCCGCGCTCACCGTCCACCGCACCGCACAGGCCCCCACGCTGGCGGGGCCTTCAGGACCCTCTCCTGGGGGTTCTTACTGCTTTTTGCACAGTGAGCTCCTTGCTAATTTTTTAACTCTATAGAGTAATGTTTTTAAATGGCCCAAATAAAAAGCAAAGAAAACCAACTTTGTTGAAATACAGCCCCCTCCACTGCCACCTCCCTGCCCCCGGGTGCAGACAGAGGTTCCATCCTGTCCCCTTCCGTTTCTGTAAATCAGTGTTTCCCAAACTTTTGACATATGTGTACCCCTTCTGTAATTTTCGTAACGCTGAGTACCCCTCGTCAAAAAAAAGGATGTATTTTAATAACAATCAACATATATTTATTTTTTCTTTTTTTGGTACATACACAAAATAATAAACGAAAAATAAAATTATTCATAATAAAATATAAATAAAAGTTATATTATAAATAACATTTATTTGGATCAATGCGAAGGATGGAATTGACTTGACTCATGAGAACGTAGAATTAGGCGCAGCTAAGCACGGTGCAGTGCATATCCCCACCAAACTGCGGTGCAATGCGTGCCCCCACCAAACTCTTCCCGTACCCCTGGGGGTACGCGTACCACACTTTGGGAAACACTGCTGTAAATGAAGAACCTTGCCTATGTGGGAAACTCAGGGAAGTGATGAACTCAGGGTCACGCTGCTAAGTAGGAATCAACCTGGAGTTAGAGTTTAATTCTCCAGACCGCTGATCCAGATCTCCTCTCAATGTGCGCTAGCTGCTCACACACACATTTGCATTTGAAGAGGAGAGAGGCTGCCCGAGCGGGGGTCGGGGTGTGATGGGCTGCACACCTCCGCTTGAGGAGAGCAAGCAGAGGGACCGCGCACAGACCCGCATGCATGCGCTGCTTCTCCAGGCGCCTCATGTTCATGATCCTGGTTACTCGCCCTCACACTGCTCAGCTGGAGGAGGAAGAGGGAGGGTTGGGGACGGAGTTAGCAGGTGGGAACGTTTCCTTCCGGAGGCCTCTGGGTGCTCCTCAGAGGGCGCACGATCTGCCTGGTACACTCCTGAGGGCCACTTGAAAGCGTTTGCAAGTGCTGGCTGCTGTCAGTGTCGGCCAGATGCCCCAACCAGATGGCGAGTTTCTTTTCTGCAGAGACCCAAGACTCGATTTGTTTCCTCCCTCTGTCCCCCTCCGAGAGGACCTCTCAGAGTGGAACTGTCACACTGTGAGCCAGGAATTTGGATTTAGAAGATGTTTTCAGAACATGGGACCAGAGAGGAAGGCAAGGTCGAAATGGCCAAATAAAGTCCCCGAGTGGTGGATGCTGTCTGTACAATTCTGACAGGCGCTCTGTCTGTTTCAAAAGATCGGCCCTTTCCCTGTCCCATTATTTTCCTCTTGAAGCGCTCGCCCGAGCCAACTATAAATATATCCTCAAAGCGAGCGCTTCCTGCCTCGGGCGCTCCCCAGAAATTCGTTTTCACTTGGGCAGGGAGGGAGCTGGGAAATTGTTCTCCGTCCCTCAAAATCCCCTAGAATTGCTGCCGTTATCACACAGAACTAATGGGGCTGGAACAGAAGCACGTCTTTAGCTGGAGGACTCGGGATTTCAGATTGATGGAGAACATATTGCTTTTTCCTCCCCATTTCAGTTTGAATCAGAAACTGCAACTGGAACAAGAGAAGCTCAGTTCCGATTATAACAAGCTGAAGACCGAGGACCGGGAGAGGGAGATGAAGCTGGAAAAGCTCCTGTGAGTGCGCTGTGCCGTTTCCTCTGTTTCCTCCGTTTCCTCCGTTTCCTCTCCCCAGCACAGCCCGCCAAGTCTGCTCTTGTGATTCCCATACTCAGATATCCGGGCCAGGTCCGGCCAGTTTAGAGCAGACGATGGCTGTGTGTGAGTTGGTTCGTTTTGTTGATTTGTCTGCAGGTGCCAGTGGTGTCTGTGGAGATCTCTGATGCCCCCTCGGGGGTTCATGCTTCCTTTGCGTCTTTGTTTTTTAGGTTGCTCAATGACAAGAGGGAACAAGCCAGGGAGGACCTCAAAGGGCTGGAGGAGACAGTGGTATGTCAACAAGTTTGCCAACCCATTTTCGTCTTAAAGACCAGATTAGTTTATGATGTGTTGAATTAATTGATTCTACAGTTTTATCTGTGCATGCCTTTAGTGTATCATTTTAGACATACAATACGCCGTGGAAGAGTGAGAATTGTGGAATTTATTCTCTGCCTCTTGACAGAATGATTAAACATCCATCCATCCATCCATCCATCCATCCATCCATCTGTCCATCCGTCTGTCCTTAGCACTGTAACCCCGGGACCCTGTGTAAGAACTAAGTTGCAAATCACTGCCTGCAACTTGATAGCTTCCTTACATCCACTCCACCTTCAAAGGAGGTCTGTGGAGCACCCACTAGGGCTGGCATCAGGTGCTGGGCTGCATGGTAAACAACAGATGCGATCCTGCCTCTCGTACAGTGTACTTTCCTCTGGAGGAGACAGACAGCAGACAATAGGAAGTGAATGATGGACTCCCCTGGGCAGTGGTAGGAAGCGTGGGGCATGGCCGTGAGAGGCTCCCGGAGGAGGCAGCGCTTAAGCAGGGACTTGACGCAGTGGGCTGGGGATGTCTGGACGGACAGCCTTCCAGGAGAGGCAACAGGGAGAGAAGCGGCCGTGGTCAAATGGAAAAGGGGGCAGGAGGTGGCACGGAGAGGTCAAGGTCCAGTCACGCAGGCCTTTGGGGCGGGTGGGGGATGGGACCTGTGTCCAGGGTGGGACTCCGAAGTCCCACTGTGGGGAAGATGCTGGAAAGGCCGTCCCTGGCCCCCAGGCAGTCCTGTGGCTCTAATAGGACTCTCTCTGGGCTTTGGGGCTGGACCCTCCGCCTGCCCCATCGGTGGGCCTCCTGTTTCCACCATCACTGTCCGCCGTGACAGGATGCTGAGCCCTGCGCTTTCACACAAGGGCGGTGGTGGCTGTTCGGGGGGCGGGGAAGGTGTGAGGGAAGCAGGTTGGGGCCGGTGGGGAATGATGACGAATACGATGGAGGAAAAGCTGTTGCCAAGGAGCTGAATGACAGTGGCCTAAGCACGCATGTGCACACGCATCACTTCTAAATAGCTCGAAGGTCTTCAGCTGCTTCCCATAGACGGCTGGATTCCCCGCAGACCGGCAGAGGGACCGTCACCGCACTCTGGGTCCGGCGTCACCGCACTTAAGCCCCTGGAGGTGCTCACCAGGCACCGGCCGTCCCTCTTCGTTTCCCTTTGATTCTCATGGGAAGTATTTCCTGTGATTACAGTTCGGTGAATGAAGTTCCTGCGGTGGGAAGGAGGCGTGCCTGGCGGGGCTGCGGGCTCGCTCCGGGGCAGGAGCGGGGAGCCTGCCTGCCAGGAGGTGGCTGCGCCCGGGACAGGTAGCACCAGGTCAGACCCGTTGGCTCCCCGCGGGAAGCAATCTGCTCCCTTGGAGGAAGCAGTTGACTTCAGGTGCTTCTTATTTCAACACCGAATGGCAAAGGCCTATATTAACACAGAACCTTTGTTCCAAGCAACGTAGTGTTTCCATGGCTTTTTCGCTGGTCTCCTTTTTCCTGTGAGCGGGAATGAGCTCCATCCCTTGACATTTCTGTCAAAGTAGGTCAACGTAGACAAACAGAAGAATATAAATGCGAGTTTATCTTCCTTCTTCTCCCTTATGGGAAAGCATTTTGCAAGGAACTAATCACAACACATGGAGACTTGAATGGAAGGAAATATTTTCTGGTTTTAACAAAGATCACCAGGTTTGACTCAGGCTCTTGTCAAATTCCTAAGGGTTCTTTTGTAGAAAATAATCCAAAATGCCACTAAGAAGTTAGTTGCACTGAAAATTATAAGAACCAGCACAACAAAAGGAAACAATGAGAGCCCAACGAGGAAATGGCTGTTGAGTATGATGCATCAACACATTAATGCTGGCTACTGTTTACTGTGCACCTACCGTGTGACCAGCACTGATCTAAGTTTTAGAAAGATCATCCCATTTCATCATGATCACAGCAACTATGAAGCGGCTCCCGTTTTGTCCTCACAATACAAATAAGAAAACTGAGAAAGTAAGGCACAGAGAGGTTAGATACGTCCCCTGGGATCACCGGGTGGAAAGTCTGCCTCATCCGTACACTCAGGGATGCAAAGCCAACGGACCAGGGTCAGGGTGGGGGTGGGGTGGGTGCAGAAACACGAAGACGGTCAGTAAGGCTGGGAGGCTGTGTGGCTAACTTTTCATTTAACCTTGCTGACATTATATATAATGCCCATGTGAGAAATTAGAGGGAAAAAGGAATGCATTCTTGTGATGTAGCCCCTAGGAATTTTGGTGAGAAAACTTTTGAATTTTTGTGGTTGAGGGAAAGAGAGGTTCTAGTTAGAGCATTGCAAGTGAGCCAGCGTTGCTCTAGTTTGTGGTTCACTGTGCGAGTTCTCAGTGTCTGCACCGTGCGGTGCTGTGGAGATAACGCCAGGTCAGTGGGGGGCAAGTCAGAGGAGGTGCAGGGGCACCGAGGCCCTACTGTGGGCTGGCAGAGCGGCGGCCTGGAGCCGGTGAGCTGTGCGTCAGTGCGTCTCCACCCACGTGGCTTCTTCCAACTTCTCTTCCAGTCGCGGGAGCTGCAGACACTGCATAACCTCCGCAAGCTCTTTGTCCAGGACCTGACTGCCCGGGTCAAAAAGGTGAGTTCTGCTTTGTGTGAACGGGACCGAGAAGAAAGGATGCCGAGAGGATCCTTTTCAGATGAAACAGCATTGCTTAAACTGGGGCTGGGTATGCTTAAACATTAACCACGTCATGGCAGGGAGTGTTATTAAAA
Source organism: Vespertilio murinus (assembly GCA_963924515.1). NCBI lineage: Eukaryota > Metazoa > Chordata > Mammalia > Chiroptera > Vespertilionidae > Vespertilio > Vespertilio murinus. Next base: position 27,494,519 of record OZ004711.1, read on the forward strand.
GAATGTGATAGAGGCAGAAACCACTCGGGGACGCTTTGCCATCTGATTTCTCCTCCTTGGTAGCAGGAAGTTGTAATCCTCTCCCTGGCCTTCATTTGAAGCCAGCACCTGTTTTTCTGGCTGCGGTGGAAAGCCATGTGCAGACCACAGGGACAGCGCAGAAGGCCCCGGATGCCTGCTGGGCAGGGCCAGACGCCTGGAGGAGGCGCAGTGCTGGTCACACAGTGCTTCAGACTCTCCTACCCCTGGGGGCTGGTCAGAGAGTCTGAGGCACTGTGACATGTGCTCTCCGCAGCAGCCACATATGTGCTGCTTAGTTCCCTGAGCAGCAGATGTGGAGGTAGGCTCAGAGGTTAAATGCCTCACCCAAGATCGCACAGCTGGGGAGAGCCAGAGCAGGGCTGGAATGCACATCTGTGTGCCTTCTGAGTCAGAGCTTCAGTCCACGAGCCACACACACTGATCTCGGGGAGTTGCCACATGGAGAAGCCCAAGAGCAACTGGAAGAGGATCAAGCAGGGAGGAGAGTGGAAGCAGCAATGGGGCTGTTCTTTAAGATGTTCAAAAGTGATGGACAAGGGGCCAAGGGCCATATCCAGAGGCCTCCTAGGATGGAAGGAAGCCATACTTCAGAAAGTGTGTGCCTATATGTGCCTGTGCAGGCACATGTGTATGTGTATGCGTGCATGCATGTCTCTGTGAAGGAGCCAAGGGAAAGAAGTGACATACATAGAGAAGAGGAGGTCATTGGTAGAGTCCGAATTCTTAGCATAGGTGTATGTGTTACGGGGAAGGGACACATTCTCCCAGAGGGAAGTAGTAACGGTAGAAGGAGATTCCCTGACAGCTTTGATCTGGATTCCTGTGGAGGCTCCGTCCTCAGCGTGGGGAGATGAGGAGACAAGGAGACAAGGGAAGGCTCAGGCAGCTGCGGGGAATTTGCCAGGGGGAGGGGCAGGACTGCTGAGCAGCGGTGTGAGTGTCCAGATGGGCGTCAGAGCAGGCGTTTGCCGTGGCCCTGACAGCACGGCTCTAGTGAATTTGGAAGCTTGGAAATAAAAAGAAAGAAAAGGGGGTAGAGGATGATGAGAGATTTCGGGGCCTGACTGGCAGTGGTCAGACAGGTGGGTAGAGACCACAATCATCAGAATAGAAATGGCGATAGGACCTGGGCCAGGTGTGGGAGAGAGGGCAGAGCAGAGGTGATGGAGGGGAGACGAGAGGTCACCACAAGAGCTTAAGAGACTCAGTCCGAGGGAGGAGGTGGTCTGAGGGAGGGCGAAGCTTGAGATCAGACCTCCCTGATTCCATGCTGTAAATCTCGAGGAAGAAGTAGAGCTTCTCTCAGTGTGGTCATCAACCAGCAGCGTCAGCATCGCCTGGGAACCTGCTGGCTGAGCAAATCCTCAGACCCACCCGAGGCTCTGTCCACTGAGCCAGAGGCCAGCAGGGGCCAGCAATCCGGGTTCTAGCAAATCCTCCGTCAGTTTCAGACTGAGGACACCCCGGTTTGGGATGTGCTCAGAAGAGGATCTGTAACCAGACGGAGCAAGCACGCTCTTCCGTTTCATGTTCGCGCGTGTGGTTCCTAACCTGTCTGTCTGCTCAGCCTGGCGCTGCCAGCCGGCCACTGGTTTTGCCAGTCTCAGGTTCTGGGCATTTAAGAGCTCGGATGCAGTAGTGACTCGTTGGAGGGGGATTTATTAAGGAAGTTTATGGAAGTGGAAGCTGAAGGGACAGCAGAGGCCGCTGAGACAAACCACTTGCTCAGCTGCGATGTTTGAAATCACGTTAGGTCTTGGGTTTATGTTTCCACATTGGTTCTTCTTAATGAGTTTTCGGGAGAATGCCATGCGAGACACTTTGGAAAAGAGAAGTATTTATCTACCTGCAAGGGAGCAGTCTGTATCACAGAGAATTAATCTGTGTCTTTCAAGAGCAGATTTGAAATTTTTTTCCAGATCTCTAAAAAATAACACTTTGACACCAACCAAGGAACTAATTTGAGAGGCTGTTGAGTCTAAACATTTAGAACCTCTGCCGGTCTTAATGTTCAGAACAGCCTCAGGGGCTGGGAGTTCTTAAAGGGAGGTTTGGAAGTCTGGCCTGCACCGCGCGGGGCGGAGGTGGGCAGTGCCAGGCCCTCTCGCTGACCCGTGCTGTCGGTGCAGAGTGTGGAGCTGGACAGCGACGACGGCGGGGGCAGCGCTGCCCAGAAGCAGAAGATCTCCTTCCTGGAGAACAACCTGGAGCAGCTCACGAAGGTCCACAAGCAGGTAGGAGGGCTGTGCCCCTTCCTCTGCGCCCCCTCTCCCGCTGCATGGGGCCACTCTGCGGGCGAGGCTCTGTCAGCTGAGGAGCCAGAGGCTGTGAAATCCTGCCTTCCTCCGTGGCTTCCCTTCGGTCTGAGATACTATATTTCACCGAAGCCAATGTGAGGAGCTGAGTTCGAGCTCTCGGGTGTGGGGAGTGGGATGTTCATTCCTGTCTTTTCCCGCCACCTGCAGCCCCAGTCTCGGTCCCCTCGGGCTTTGGTGTCTCCCGGGGTGCCCCAGAGCCCCACAGAAGGCACCGCGGGCACCCCCGCTGGCCCAGGCCGGCTGCTTTCACAGGCCGGGAGGCGGGCTGGTGCAGGCGGGAGCTGGGAGCAGCACTGGCCCTGCTGCCTGGTTGCTGTCGCCTGGGCACCCTCTTCCGGTCCTTGCAATGCCCTGAGTCCGTCTGGGGTTGCCGGGAGCAGTGGTGAATTAGGGCTTAGCTGCCTCCTTTCTGTCCAATGCTGGGATGTTCCTGCCGTTTTCCCTAAATCCTAAGGACTGGGACATGATGGAAGGGACACATGGCCAAGGGGACGTCCTTCCTCTTGGACCTGTGACCTCCTCGTCACCAGGACTGATGACATCACTTTTCCTCAGAGGGAGGACGCAGGTTCAGAATGGCTGGTGTTGCTGAGACCAGTTACTGGCAGAAATACAGGAGTAAGCACTGTCAGGGAGCAGGCCTCCGACACTCATCAGTGTGTTCACTTACGGACTCGATGGATGGTGACTAGCCCCGCTCTCGGGCAGCCCCAGCATGGGCGCGGGCCCACATAGTGACAGCTTCTTCTGGCATATTCTGATTATCACAACTCTTTTTATTCACGTGGATTCCCACGTTGGTCCTATTCTGTTCCTTTTCATAGTTGAGAAAGCCTGGTGGTCCAATGGCTTACACCGGTTACACGGCCAGGGAATGATAGAGCGTGGGCCCAGGGTGAGCCTGTTGCTTCTGAACCGAGTCTCTTCAGAGATGAAAGAAAGAGCAGTCCCCAGCCTGCCCCCCCCCCCCAAGTCTCAGCCTCACGCTGCTGGGGACGGTGGGTCCTGGTGGAAGGAGGCCTGCGAGGGCCTAACTCACGCCTCCACGGAGCCCTATGCTGTGCATCTCTCAGCTTTCACACACTGCTGCGGGAGCAAACCCTGCCCGAGCCTGTGTTTCCTGTGGCGGGAACTGGCTTTAATTAGACCCTGGCACCTGTGGATTGTGTAGTTAGTAATTCGATCCCTTTGCTCTACCTGGAGGTTATGGCCATGAGGAGGTTATAGCCATGAGGAGGCTATGGTCATGAGGAGGTTATGGCCATGTGGAGGTTATGGCCATGTGGAGGTTATGGCCATGTGGAGGTTATGGCCGTGAGGAGGTTATGGCCAGGAGGAGGTTATGGCCGTGAGGAGGTTATGGCCATGAGGAGGTTTTGGCCATGAGGAGGTTATAGCCATGAGGAGGCTATGGCCATGAAGAGGTTATGGCCATGAGGAGGTTATGGTCATGTGGAGGCTATGGCCATGAGGAGGCTATGGCCATGAGGAGGTTATGGCCATGTGGAGATTATGGCCATGAGGAGGTTATGGCCATGTGGAGGTTTTGGCCATGAGGAGGTTTTGGCCATGAGGAGGCTATGGTCATGAGGAGGTTATGGCCGTGAGGAGGTTATGGCCAGGAGGAGGTTATGGCCGTGAGGAGGCTATGGCCATGTGGAGGTTATGGCCATAAGGAGGTTATGGCCAGGAGGAGGTTATGGCCATGTGGACTTGCCGCCCGGCAGGGGTGGTCACTCAGCTGCAGAGTCTGCTTCTAGCTGCTCTCCTGTCACAGTCCATGTCCCCCGAGGTGGGTGCTCACTTGCTGGCCCCGTGGCTCCCTGGTGACTGCCCTTCCCCTCCACCGCAGCTGGTCCGGGACAACGCGGACCTGCGCTGTGAGCTGCCCAAGCTGGAGAAGCGGCTGCGGGCCACGGCCGAGCGCGTCAAGGCCCTGGAGAGCGCGCTGAAGGAGGCCAAGGAGAACGCCATGCGGGACCGCAAGCGCTACCAGCAGGAGGTGGACCGCATCAAGGAGGCCGTGCGCGCCAAGAACATGGCCCGGAGGGCCCACTCGGCCCAGATTGGTACGTGCTTCTCCCCTGGGCCCCGGCTAAGGGCGCGGTCTGCACCGGCCCGGAGCCCTGGGGCCGAGGCCACCCGGCAGTTGCTCTGGACCCAGGCCGCTGCGCCTCCCGGCACCTGCGCCCCACCTGGAAGAGGGGTGTCCTCACGCTGAGAGCCCAGCGGGCATTGTGGTCTTCAGAAGGCTGAGCGGAGAGGCCCCTGGCTGGGCTGTAGGCAGACGTGTCAGGCTGTAAAAGGACGCGCTGTCAGATGTACCCGAATGCGCAGCGAGGCCTGAAGGCCCTGTGCTGGTGGAACCCGAGGATAGGGAGCCAGGGCCTCAGCGGAGCTGCTTGCAGATGCAGGTCCTGGCTCCCAGGCGGAGCGACAGCGAGCTCCTGGCTCTAAACGCCAGGCCTGGGCTGGGGCATTCCCCCCACTCGGGGAAGGAGTGCAGCTGCTGAGTCATGGTCCCGGGGTAGAGATGCAGGAACAGACGGGATTTAGGGATGATCTCTGGGGGCTCTTTAGAAAAGTGAAGCATCTCCAGCAGCATGTGCTGTTACTGCCCACCAGGTAGCGCTGTGCAGAGGTTTTCCAACCAGCACCTTCCTTTTTCTAGCTTTCAGGTTATACTTCAGACGAGTGGCTCACTGAACTTTTTATCCCTTTGCATTTATTGGATTTTGTACCTTCTAAAAACAATGGACCCTCTCCCTAGAAAAGAGATAGCAGGCCGAATTCCACATCAACTTCAGGGGTTCCACAGATGCCCTGGGAACCCCTGGGGACCTGTGGGTCGGCCTCAGACCAAAACGGAAAGTCCTTTGTTTCTAACTTTCCACAATCTGAATAAAAATGGTTGCTATGTAAGTTCTTTCTGTCTCCTCAACGCCGATGTCCTGGGTTAGCTTACTGCACTAACAGGAGGCTCTGGGGGCTGATGTGGATAGGAATTCTGCCGTAGTCTTCACCCGTGGCCTGGGGGTATCTCGGCGTGGCTTTCTGAGTCCCTTCTGACGGCCTCTTCTCTCCTTTCTGTTGTGACACAGCCAAGCCTATCCGCCCCGGACACTACCCGGCATCATCTCCAACGGCCGTTCACGCCATCCGAGGGGGAGGAGGCGGCTCATCGAGCTCCACTCATTACCAGAAATAGGTAAGTCAGTCCCTGGTGCTGGGCGGCTTCTGTCTGAGGCCGGGCCCTGGCCCTGCTGGCTTCCTCCCACGTGGGGTGGACCTGCAGCAGACAGGAGACAGCTCTGCTCCCGCAGGCCCTGGGGCTCAGGCATCAGGGACCGAGGCCTAGCCTCCACTCACTCTAGTGCCCCGGGGTCTGCCAGCCGGGCCACCTGGCGCCGGGTCCCCCCGAGGCGGGTGAGGGTGTGGTGGGTGAGTCACCGGAGCTTGCTTTTGTCTGTGGGACTCCCCGCCGGAGCTGGCGTCCAAAAGGGCATTACCCGTTTGTCAACTGCTTTTCCCCAGAACAGACAGACATGGGTGATTAAGTCTCAGGAACTGAATCTAAAGCAAGGACCAAATAAGGAAAGTCATATGTTTACAGTTACTATCTGAACTCAACAAATGGAGTGTTTAAGAATTATGCTCATTTATATCTAGGTGGATCCAGGTCAGTTTTTCCTTTGAGATAGTGGGCTGTAGACTTCTTTTTCCAAAACCCACATGCCCAGTATTGTTCTACAGCAAAAAAAGTGGTGGGGGGAGGGGAAGAAGGGAGGTAATATACTTTGGAAGAAAGAGAAAAGAGCACAAGCCTGTCCTTTTGTACGTTGAGGTGGAGAAGAGAGCTGCAGGTTAGTAGGACAGAGAGACAACTGGGTGGCCAGAAGACTGACTTTGAGCCAGTAATGTGTGGAAGGGAGGAGGTGGCTCCATTGCTGGCCTTGAACTCTGAGCCCTCACTGAGGAAGCTAGTGTGCAGGGGGCGGGCTTGCACAGCACACCTCAGAGACAGCACCTCAGGAGAGCGGCAGCTCCTCAGCTCTTTCCAGCAGGTGAGGACGGCGAATGGCAGGAGCTGGAGCCCGCACTCGGGAGGTGACGGCATTGCTCAGGCGCAGGCTAAAATCCCAAGGAGGAAGCGTGGTGCCCCACCAGGCACCATTCGAGGAGCAGGGCAGCAGCAGCGGGAAGGCCGAGGCAGTGTGAGCAGGCAGCGTGCCCACCATTCTCTGCCGTGTCCGAGAAGGTTGGGTAGGACATGAACGTGGCAATAGCCACCCCATTCAGATCTGCCCTCCACTTCCAATCGGAAGCAAATAAAGTTGGATGTTATAAAATTGCTCTGCCTGCCATGTGGTCAGTGTCAGGTTAACACTGGAGTGGAACCAGAAGGTCAAGTTGGGCTGCTTAGCCCAGAAGAGCCTACAGCACTGGTTCTTGAACTCCGGGGGTGTTGGCATCATCTGGCGCCCGGGGTCGTTGAGGTAGCGTAGGGACCTGGTGTTTTCACCACGTGCCCCAGGTGTTTCGTTTGCCACCAAAGCTTGAGAACTACTATCCTAAAGTTACTGTGCCTTAAATAGATGGGAGTTTATTTCCGTTACATAAGGAATTTGAAGTGGTCTGTCACAACAGAAAGCTAGCCTCTTGAATTTAGACTCGTTGTCCTCAGCAAGTGCCTTTCTCCCTTTCTCAAGGTCATCTCAAGGCCACCAAAATGACTGCTACAATTTACATTCCAAGTGTAGTAAGCAGAAAGGAAGCAGAGATGAGGCAAAAGCAGCCTTCTCAGAGTCCCATACAGTCCTGATGCCCACATCCCTCTGGTAGGACGGAGGCACACGGCCAGGCCTCGCTGCAAGGGAGGCTGGTTGTTTAGCTGGGTGCGTCACTGCCCGAATAAGAGCAGTGCTTCTCTGTGGAGGACAGGAAGATGAATGCTTGTGGGCACCCAGCACCCAGCATTGCTGAACACCGAGCGTGCACAGAGCTGTGCTGGCTGTGGTACCTGCATCACCCACTTGAGGTGAGCTTGCAGACAGGTGTCTGTGCTCGGCTCCCGGCAAGAGACTGTGCTCTCCAGGTCCAGAGACTGTGCAGTGCTCCCTTCCCTAGAGCTGCCCCACAGAGGCCTGCCAGACCCACATCGTGTGTGAGGCACGTAGGGCGCATATTGGCCATTCGTTGCCTGGATATTCTTTCCTCACCCTGAAGATTGAAAATCAGTAGGTCAGGGGAGACTTTCAAAGTAACAGAATGCCCTCACCCACCATGGTGATTTGTTTCTTTACTCAAAGTGTTATGCGTGGTTTTGGTGATTCTCTCTGAAATTGGACCTTCCTCGACCTCCTTCATACACACGTACAACTCCTGTAGCCGGTGCTTCTCTCACCACGGCATGAGCAGACCCTTTCCCGTGGCCGTGAGGTGGTATGGTTGCGGGTCTGGCCTTGACTCTTGATCAGTGTCAGGACCTCTGCTTCCTTCAAGTTATTTCCCCTCAGAGTTGGTGTCCTCTTCTGTGGAGGGGACGTCCTTTCCCTGGGCCGTCGCCATCAATGTGAGGACTAACTGAGGTCTTGCTTCTAAGCTGCTTGGCATGTAACAAGTGCTCAGTTAAAGTGCCAGCTTCTACCATTCAGGAGCAGTGCAGTTCTGGGTACATGTAGGTAGCTGGTAAATGTTGGTATATAATCTCCTTTATTTCACACAGTTGTTACAAAATAATTTTAGTCTCTGTAGCAGTGGCTTATAACCACTGAGTGCGGAAGGCCCATGTCTGAGTAGCCTGTTTGCTGCTATGAGTATTTAAAGATACTGTCATTTATATGAAAGTCATGAATAAGAACATTGACTTTATTTTTCTTTTTAAAAAATATATTTTTATTCATTTCAGAGAGAGGAAGAGAGAGAGAGAAACATCAATGATGAGAGAGAGTCATTGTGCTGCCTTCTGCACCCCCCACTCGCCTCCCCCCTCCCCCACTGGGAATTGAGCCCACAACCCAGGCATGTGCCCTGACCGGGAATTGAACCATGACCTCCTGATTGATGGGTCAACAGTTCACCACTGAGCCACATCAGCCGGGCAAGAACATCGACTATTTTTAAGGAAAGGACATTTGTAAGAAAAGACTAACATTTGATAGTAGAGGTTATAAAAAGGATAATATCTAGTGGAGTGGAGAATTATAATTGATAGTGAGGAAACGCTAAGTAATTTTTAAAGAAATCATTGGAAATATGAAATTTGTGTTTAGATGAGCTCACTTTGCGATGGCGTTTCGGATCCTTGGGATTCTTGCTCTGCACGTGTGTGGGCCGGGTGGAGTGATTTCTCCTGCTCCCTCTTCCCAGCCCTGTGGGGCCAGAACAGCACGTGGATGGCTCTAGGTGTCTCTGGGAGTTTCTTCTGCTTCGTATTAGGGTTCAAGAACTATATCACAATAAGTATTTTTGTTGATTTTCAAGGTTTCAGAGGATCTGTAGATGTAGAAATCAAGGTATAGAGAACAAAAGAACCCTGGGTAATGCTGGCTTTTATCTAATCAAACTTAGATCTCGGGGATGAGGAACCTCCTTTTCAGACCAAAAGCTGGACATGGGCAGTCCATGCAGCACATTAAAGACATGGGACATGACCAGATGTGGGTTCCAAGCCTGGCCCATGTGACATTGAGGCTGATTTTTTCCCCCAGCCTCAGTTTCCTCATCCAAAGAATGGGAACGGACATAGAGAGCCTGCTCTGTTCTCCGCTTAGCAGTGAGTGAGACACAGAAGGCTCCATGCATGTGTAGTGATATGCTTGTTTGGGGAGACACAGCACATAAACAATGGAACTTCCAATAGTGGTTATTGCACAGAAGAAAGTTAAAAACAGGGTAATAGCACAGAGAGGGAGGATGCTTATGTAGAAAGAGAGGCCAACATTTGAGTTGAGAACTGAACGATGAAAAGCTAGCCACCCAGTGGCCTGGGGCAGAGTGACCCTGGCACTCGTGGAAGGGGGGGATATGGCATGTCAGGAGCTAAGGAAGGCTGATCGAGCTAAAGCCCAGAGAACAGTGGAGACCATCTTAATTCGGGCTGTTGGGAATGGAGGTGGGGACGGGATAAGTGAGGCTTTGAGGCTCCGGTGAGCAGTGTAGAGTGGAATCTAGGTGTGCGGGGCTTTGGGAGGGAAATGGTGGGACCTGGTTCATGCTAGGAAAGGGCCGCCATGGGCTGGGCTTCGGAGAGAGGCTGGGCCCCGAGAGTAAGAGCAGGGCTTTCCCAGCGGCTGCTGTCCACTTGGAAGGAGGTAGCGCTGAGCCCACGTGGTGGCAGCAAGTGGTTAGAGTCAGCCCCTGTGTGAGAGCTGAGGGGGAGGGGAGAGGGCTGTATAGTGGAACTCAAAGGTGGTTCCTAGGTCTGGGCCCTAGCAACCAGGTGACTGTTACCTTTGGCATGACTGGGGAAATTGGGTGATCAGCAGTTTTTGTGGAAAAACTGAAAGTTTGGCTTTCATCATCCTGATTAGGAGATGCCTCTTAGACATCAACCCAGCTCACCGTCCACGTGGGTGTGTTGAGTAGGCTGCTGGATTGGTGAGTCTGCAGTGAGGAGGAAAGTCAGGGTCGAGGCGGTAGAGATTGTGTAAGGCAGTGGGTCTGGAGGAGGTAACTCGGAGGAGGTAGCAGAGGGCTGGGGGAGTTGGGCCCCAGGGACCTGTGGGAAAAAGGTAGGTGGCACAGCCAAGGAGGTCAGAGAAGGAGAATGAGAGGTCAAGTGGACACCCCGTTTTTAGAAAAAGGGGGTCAGGTATGTCAGAGCTGCTCAGAGCCGGAGGAAGATGACAATAGAGACTGATGGTTGTGAACGTCAGAGGGAGGTGACCTTGAGCTGCTCAGCAGAGGGGGATGCGGCCCGATTAGCTTGGACTTCAGGGGGGGGGTGGTGGGGAGTCCAGTCAGCAACTGCACCAGCTTCAAGTTTTACTTTTCATTTTCTAAAATATGTTTTTGTTGATTTCAGAGAGGAAGGGAGAGAGAGAAAAGCATCAGTGATGAGAATCATTGACTAGCTGCCTCCTGCACGCCCCACACTGGGGATTGAGCCCAAAATTCCGGCACGTGCCCTGACCTGGAATCATGCCAGGACCTCTTGGTTCATAGGTCAATGCTCAACCACTGAGCCACGCTGGCCAGGCAAGATTTATTTGAATGGGCAGAGGAATGGAGGACTTGGGGTTAAGAGGTTTGCATTTCTTATTTAAGATGGGAGCTATTACAGCTTATCTGTATGTGGATGGTGTTGATCCAGCTGCGAGGGGACATGGACAATGTAGGAGGATTACAGGGACAGAGTATTGGGTTCAGGGCAGAGTGACACGCACCCAAGGTGCTGGATAGGGCCCACAGGAAGGTAAAGGGCTCTCTGTTGTTGCAGGTAAGCCAGGCTATCAGCTGAGAGGGAGGTGGGAGCTGCAAGCTGGAGAAGAGGTGTGAGATAGGCCTGTCAGGCATTATTCGAGGCCCCACATTAATGAGGCAGCCCTTGAATACTTGTCTAGCTCCCTGGTTCCGAGGACCCTGGAGTTGGCTTCCTTCCCTGGCCATGCTTTAGCAAGCCTGTGGGCACTTGTTCAAATGTGTCCACCAGGTGGCGCCAGTGGGGCATTGCTGAAACCACTGTTTTCTGAAAGATTTTGTGGCAGAATGGTGTTCTTTTGGTTTTTCTATATCTGGACCATTATTTCTCAAACTTGAATAGTAAATAGAGTACTTTTAAAGAAATAAAATTCTCACACAGCCCCTAGAGTTTTACTTTAGTACGCCATGTAAATATTTGAAAATTTAAAGCACTATACACTCTATACTTACAGATCTTACACAACTGTCAAGTCAAAACAAATTTAGCAGTTATATTAAAATGAAACCACAAATCAGAACTCTAAATCACCAATGTTAATACAATTGAAAGAAAGACGATCCTGCTGAGCATAAAGAGCCAGGTGCAGTGCGGTGACTTTGTCTGGCACGCCTGTACTCTTCTGTGTGTCATGATGTGACTCCTCTCTTCCACCCCCTTTCACTGTCAAAGCCACCGCAGAATCAGAGCATGCCTGCAGGTCATTCTGTCTTCCGGGGCTGGGACACATCGTTTCCCCCACAGAGTGCAGCTCTCCCCCCTTTAGATGAAGACAGTTGAAGTCGTGAGGAGTAGCACCCACGTGGACAGAGCAGAGGGCGAGTGTGGGCTTGCACAGGGCGCTGGCCACAAGGCGGTCGGTGGGGCCAGCTGCAGTAGCACACAGCAATGCTTCAGATTGCTGTGGTAAGAAAAACACGGAAGTGAAAATATTGTGAAATTAACCAAAGACCCAGGATGCCTCTCACGGTGCTGATGTAGAGGAAGAGCCTGACTTGAGGCCTGCCCTTTTATTAAAACCATACATATTAAGTCTAGAAACATGTCCTATTTAATACAGTTTTGATAAACTTTTGTCAACGTTTATTTGATAAAATCACAGCAGTAGAGTCCGAAGGGACCCGTTGGGGCTCTTCTAGGACATAAGAAGAAGCAATTCACATTTGTAGACGGTGTTTTTCATGTTTTGAGGCATAATGAAAACAACCCGGGAAAACTTCTGCGGTTTATGGCAGGGTCACCCAGGGGGCATAGCTCTGAAGAGCTATCGGAGGAGCCTGGGTGTGCCGCTGTGACCCATGTCTCTGATTTGTGTGCCTTTCCCAGGACCCAGGACGGTCACTACTGGTTGCTCTGTCTGCTTCAAGTGTCACTGCTTCAGGCTTTTATTATGAACTAATGGCCCAGTGCATGGATTCGTGCACATTGGAAGGAAATTAATTAGAAGAAATATTTTAATATCGCTATTTACCCTTTCTTTATAATAGAATTGTCAACTAAATTCATGATCGACAGTGACAGATGGGAACACATGTGTGATTGGCACCAGTGAGAGCTTTACATGTATCATGCATGTGCGAGTAACTTAGCCTTTTATGTATATAGAACTAGAGGCCCAGTGCACGAAATCCATGCATTGGTAGGGTCCCTAGCAGCTGCCAGCCGCTGGCTGGGGCCTCCCTTCCTTCCCCCAGCTGGCCCCACCCCCTGGTCAAACTCCTGGATGAACTCCCAGTCAAGGGGACAATTAACATACTACGCTTTTATTATGCAGTAGTTCCTTGGGTTACCTTGGAGATCTGTTCTTATGGCGTGATGTAACTTAATTTTCGCTGTAAGTTGGAACCCACCCACATAAGCACCTACGTCACGCACATGGAGCACATACACAGCAATAACGAAATGAAACAGTAAAAAAATTTTAAAGAAAGTTAACAATTCCTGACCTTTACTGTGGTAAATAAATAATAAAAACATAAAGCACATATGTACATACATTGAAATGAAGGAACTTTTTAAAAGAATAAATAAACGGGAGATGGTGACGTAACTACAAAACGTTGTACATCGAGTCTGATGTAACCTGGGGACTGTCTGTATAGGATAAACTTGCTTAATTAAATCTGCTTTCTGATTTAGCTAAACTTTTTCCAGCCCAGTGAAGTACTCCAACTTCTCTTTTAGGTAATTGTCAGAAACATAACAGAAAATATCAACATGAAACAGATTATTATTGTAGATCATGCAGGGAGAACAAAGGGTAAAATATTTAACTGCAGCAGTGTTTGACTATTTTCTGCGCAGAGAAAACCTGAAGTCATTTTCAAGGTCCATTTCTTTTCATTTGGGTCAAGTTTCCAAGCTTTCCAAATCTCTGTTTTCTGGCTAATGAAAAGAAAATAGGATTCCAAAGAGTCTCCTAGCTACCTACTCCAGGACTTCAGTGAGGATCAAATGAGATGAGGCACGGGAAAATGCTTCACAGACATTTGGTTAAAGTGTGACATGTTTGCATCTGGCTATAAAGCAAGTCATGTTCCTGGTCTGAAGAAACTGCAAGGAGGCTAGTTGCTAGGGAGAGGAAGCTGGGTATTGCTGTGTGACATCATTATCCGGCGCCCATAGCCACCATTTCCCGGTGGATGGGGCTGGGCTGTGGGCATCAGCTGTGATTTGGTTGGCTGTCACTCCTGGGTGGTGGTGGGGCTTGTCCCCCACCTGGGGGAAGCTGAGGGTTTCTTTGTTGATGCCAGGTCTGTGGTGCTGTTTCTCTATAAATGGCCAGTGCGCGTCACGTCAGCTCCTGCATTGAGCATCTGCCCCCTGGTTGTCAGTGCATGTCATAGTGACTGGTTGGATTTGGATGGTCAGACACTTAGCATATTAGCCCTTTATGAATATAGATATAGATATAGATATAGATATAGATATAGATATAGATATAGATATAGATATACATTTTTGTTAATAAAAGTAATGTCTTTAACTTCTTACATGATGGGATGAAGCAGACACATAGTAAAGATCTGTGGGCTTTTCTGCCCCACCAGTCAGCTGTGACCAAGGGCCTGAGATCCTGATATGTAACTACTGTTAACATACATGCCATTTTTAATGAAAAATAATTATTTTCTAAAACAAAAAAACTCAGCAGAATGGCATTGTTTTACATGTTTTACAAATCTCTGCAATTTGGCTTAAGAAATGGCAGTTGGGTGCTCCTGTCTGCTGCAGTGTTGTTTTGGTTGAATTACATGAAGAAAACACAGCCTTGTCACTGCAGACCAGATCCTTGGCCATTTAACAACTAAGAAAACTATGACCCAGGAGAATTTTGCTCATAGTCCCGTCCTCACGGGTTTGCTTTGGGAATTGAATGAGAAGGAGTGAAGGAAGAGGGGAAGTCTCGGAATCCCTGCACAAGTTACCGTCACAACGGGAGCCAGTGTTTGGCTGTGGGACCAGCCTGGTGAGAACAGAGGAGGGGGGAGGACTGTGGGGGAGGACAGAGCAGCTGTGGGGAGCTGCCTGATCCTGCGGATTCGGAGGCCCCAGGAGGGCCCTGGGAGGGAAGTCCTCCTTTCATCCGCCGGGCAGTGGGCTGCTCTACTTGAATTCTTCCCAGTGCTCTGCTTCTCAGTTATAAAGTCAGAGCAACTGAAATTGTTCCTCCCCAGCAGATCGCAGTAGTGCTCCTGTGGGATAAATCCACTTCTATTCAGGCCTGATACAGAAAGTACGATCGGTAATTCTTATAATGTGGGGTCAGATTGTAGAAAGGCGGAAGAGAAGAGAAGACTATGTACTGTTTGGATTAAGCGTAAATCCACTGCATGCAATTGCAAAAGCAAAAGTTGGGGGGGGGGGTTGTCTCTGAATACTTCTTGCAAAAATCCTTATATAATTAGCTTCTCTCTTCAGCCTTCCCCACCTCTTCTAAAGGAGGTGGTTTCACTTCCTTCTAAATCTGACCACACATTGCCATTCTGAATCACCATCTCTAGTTTGGCAGAGACCCAGGGACAGTCCACTCTGGTCACTTGGTCCAGAATGCTGCTATGAATGAATGAATGCATGTGAGTGGATGACAATCTGAACCACCTCAGAGAGTTGGCAGAACTGGGTTTTATTTTATTTTTTTATTTTATTTATTTTTATTTTTATTAAGGTATTATATGTGTACATAGCTTACCATTCCCCTACCCCCCACCTCCCATTCATGCCCTCCCTCCCCAGAGTTCTGTGTTCGTTGGTTGTACTTATATTCATGCATACCAGTACTTTGGTTGTTCAGAACTGGGTTTTAAGTGGCCTCAGGGTTCACCAGTCTGCCATAATGGCCCCTCTGTATTGACAACAGTCAGAAACACCTTCCCCTGAGACTGTTTACCTTTATAGTTTTATCCATTTTTCTCCTAAGTTTACCTGAGGAGATGAGCATCCGGCTCGTTGGGAGAAGATGGGAGTGTCCTCGCTGAGTATGCTTTCCTTGGGCCGGAAAGGCTCCCTAAAGAGCTGTAGGTCAGGGGGAAGGGCAGCCTCTTCCTCATAAAGGGCCTGGCATCGTAGAGGACCTGTGTTTTCCTCCGGGCAGCCCGTCACAGCTCAGCTCTCTCTCCCCCTCCTGGAGGTGGCTGAACCGAGCAGGTGGGGCCTCCTTTGTGGCCCCCATTTCTTCTGAGCCATTAGCCCAACGTGCTGAATCTTGCACGTGGTGGGGAGCAGAGAGGCTCATGAAAGGCCTTCTCATGGAAACCGTGCCCCTTCATGGTCTGCTGCAGTTCCTGAGGCGCCCCGTTGAGCCTGTGTGTCTAACGTTTGGCTCTGTCAACATGGCTTGCCTGCGATCGTCACGTTAAGCCATAATCCTACAGTTGGAGGTATGTGCTCGTTACCTCCCTGCCTCCAGGCTCCCAGGAAGACCATCTCATGTGACAGCGGACCCATCAGTGGTTCTGGGAGAGTTTGGGAGAAAGGAACTGGGGGGTCGGGGTGGTGGGGGAAGACGGGGCTTTCAGCGTGGTGCTCAGTACGCACGCCTGGCCTCCTGGGTGTCAGCTCCATGGACTTAAGTGACAACTATGGCCGTGCTTCCAGAGACTCCCATTTCTGGGCCCAGCATGAGCGAGCACACATCTCCATTGAGGAAGCTCTTCCCAGAGAGAAACCTCTCTCCGTGACTGAACACGGCGTGAGCATCACCCTATAGGACTCTCAAACCACTTTTAATTGGAAGCTTAATAATCCTATGATTACACTGTCTGAGCAAGAGAGGTACTTAACAGATAAGCTCCCCTGGTGTCTGCGAGGAGGTGATCTTCTTAAAAGGAATCTGTGTTCTCGTTCTCTCTCTCTCTCCCTCTCTCTCTCTCTCTCTCTCTCTCTCTCTCTCTCTGTTTCTCCTGTTCAGTTTTTGTTCTATATTTCTGGAAGGTTTTTTTCTCTCTCTATGCATTTTAATCTTATCTGCTTTTATAATCCCTTTCCATGCCCTGATTTTTTCTTCTCATTTATAATTTATATTCTGCTTATTTATACAAAATATGCGAGGTTGCTTACATTAGTATAAATCAGGAGAGAGGAGAGAAAGGTTAGAGAAGAAGAGAGCATTATCGCAGGAATCTGAGATACCACAGTTGAGCCCTAAATTTGGTAATCAGCAAAAACAGAAAGCGGTATTTGTTAGGCTGTGGAGTTCTTTTTGAACCTTTTCCCCTTCTACACAATTTCCATTTGCTTTTGCTCTTGCTTATCCTGAGAGCAGTTGGGTTTCCTTAGTGTCTCGTATTTCCTGTGCCAGGCAATTCCCACAGGGAGGAGGCTCCCATCCCTCTCTCTCCCCTCAGCCCTCCCAACAACCACCACGAGTTCTGCCCAGAACTCACGGGCAAGCTCACAGACGGCCCTGGGCTCCAGCCGGGTGAGGAGCGGCCTTCCGTTTCTCCGTGGAAGCGAGCTCACTGGCCTTGGCGCAAAGGGCTGGGCTCTGGGTGGGGCCCAGCCCAGGCGTTCATCCTGGAGACCCGGTGAGCATCTGTCTTGTGGCGAGTGGAGTGAAATCACAGGGTGCTCCACTGAGTCACCATCATCCCAGGCAGGCGAAGCATCCCTCCCAGGGCTGGGAACCTCTGTCTGGCCAGCGAGCCTGAGGTCGGGGCTGGGTCTGACCTGCTCTGGGATCCGTGGTGCTGGCAGGCGCGGCGTGGTGTGTGAGTTCCCCCGGGAATGAGGAAGTGCATCCTGTTTCTCTGAATATCTCTGCTTTCAATAGAAGCAACTTTTGGAAGTGGATGTTTGAGGGCTACACACGTACGTCTAGAGCAGTAAAGTAGGAGGTCGTGCTGTCCTAGGAAGCGTGACTGAGCATCCACGGAGGCGTGCTGGAAGGGTCAGGTACCCAGAGGATCGCAGACGCTGGGAGGAGGACCGTGAAATGTCTCAGTGATAATATCGTCATGTGCAACAGCTCAACGTGGAATGCTGCTTACCCGTTGATTGAAAGGATAATATATATTGAATGTATTGGGTTAAAGGAAATTCTACATTATTAAAATTAATTTTACCTGTTTCTCTTTACTTTTTAATGTGGCCACTCGAAAATTTAAAATTAGGTGGCTCACATGGTATTTTTATTAGACATCTCTGGTCGATATGTCTAGAATTACAAACTTTTTTCCTTTTTTGCTGAGTGAATTTCCATTGTGTCTTCTAACACCTGTGTTCTCTCTTTTGTTCTCTTTCAACAGATCTGACTCTCCGCGTAGCATGTCAAGGACGAAATTAATCACCAATTCCTCTCCCCCGCCCCCTCCTACACACTTTTCTTTCCCACTTGCTTACCCAGCCATCCGCAGTACACCCGTTTCAGGTATTTGAGCTGTGTAGAAGTTCTGTGTGCAGACGCGTGCTTGGACCGCTCTCTTCCTGAGAAATCTGAAGGGGTGATTACAGAAGATCCACTCACTTCCGGGAACCACCGCTGCAGACTCCACCTCGGGCCTCGGGCCTCGGGCTTTGGGTGGTCTCTGGGCGGCCCCTGCACTGTCCAGCAAACGCCCTAACTTGCCTTTGGGGTTTGGGGGGACAACCAAGTGCCGTGGAGGCAGGTGATCACGCTCTGCTGAAACTGTCTGGTTTCCTGTACAATAGACACTTTATAATTTTAGGGAACAAAGTGCTGCTATAGGGTTCAAAATTTTCATTCTGAACACTTTTCCAAAAACAGATTACTCCTAGGAAGCATTTTGAATACCCTGGTCACATCCTTGGATCTGTAAAGTACGCCGTTTAGCATGACATCCGTTAACATGCAAAGGAAATTTCTTCAAGGCAGAAAAACAATCTGACAGCAGCAATGTAGAATTTGTTCACTCAAACTCATCTCTGCGAACGTGAAAAGTCATACAATTCAGCTCTGAGCTGTTTGCTATTGAGCCTGCAGCGACGAGTCTCAGCCAGCCCATGTGAGCACCCCTCCTCCAGAATAGCCGGAAATGCCGGAGTTGGATGGAGTAGAAGCGGGGTTGCCCCCTTCGCCCTGATCCGCTCTGTCTCTAGGGAGCCATCTGGAGTCTCCAGGGGGTATTGCTGCCGAAATCCAGCATCATTCCAGCAACTGGAAGAGGAAGCCCTGGGGAGAAAGTAATGGACAAATTTTTGTGCCTATGAATAAGTTGCCATGAATAAGTTATTTAGCTCATCATTCTGACTGTTTGGGTCCTCTTTTTGGCATCAAATACAGGTTTTATCTTCTTAGGCAGAATCAGAAGAAATCAATATGGATGGATTTTTTAAAAAAAATATTTACCCGTTGCTATATTCAAATACATGAATCTAAACTGAATCAACTCCCCCCTGGTGTACATAGGAAAAGGATGGATTTTCAAGTAGTGAAGTTTTCAGGGAAAAATGACAAAGATTCAATTAAGTTGTTCTTCTGTGCTGCTATTGTTTTGACAGATTTGAGGGTAAGTCCATGACAACCAAACCAAACTCGGTGAAAGCACCGGTCCTCCTGCTACTGTGCCTGCCCAGAAGGAGCGAGCTGGCACTGCCCCCTGCTGTCACCAGAGTGAAATGTGTGGGGAGACGTTGGCTTTGGCTTTCTAGTGGCTGTGTGGACAGAAGACTGTTCAAGGTGCATGTGCGTGTGTGTGTGTGTGTGTGTGTGTGTGTGTGTGTGTGAGAGAGAGAGAGAGAAGGAAGAAAGTACTAAGGACTGAATTGACCTCCAAAATCTTGTATAAAATTTCCTAACAAAGCAAAGCTGCTTTATTTAATTTATTTGCTAAGTGTTGCTTTTTGTTTGTGTGTATTTGGGGAGCAAGAGGAATAAGGAGAGAAGAGGATGAATTCTACCTGAAGTATTTCTTTGAAGAAGATGACAATTTTACATTTTTAAAATTCTTCTGATTGATGTTCTTATGCTGTTGCCAGCACTCGCGCAGTACAAACTGCCTAGTTGCTGTTTGCAATCTGATGGGAGGGTCCTTGTAGGAGAGGCTCTGCAGCCCTGGCCAGCGATAACATGTGCCGTATTTATACCCTTGCCTCTGATTTTAGACGCTAAAATGTTGGTCTTAGGGAAGATTACCAGTTATTCATAGTCATACCATGATTGCCTATGATGCAACTGTATTACTTTGTGTTTGGAAATTGAACCAAGGTCAATACTTTCTTTTTGGCTCTCTTGTTAATAGATTATTTTGGATTTTTTCCAAGGTGATTTTTTCCCCTGGGTACCCCTTTTCTACTTCTAAAGAATTGCATGGCCCTTTCATGTTTCAAAAAAGCAGTCACTTGTAGTTCCGTATTTCTTGATCTCCACAAGGGACTCACAGGATTCACTTCACTTTCATTCACTGAGAAAGTTGGCTTTGATGTCTCTTAAAGATACTCCTGCTAGTTGCTGATCAGCCAGTCAGTTCACCTAGCTTTGATCTTTATAGGACCTCGAAACTAAGTTTCCTCACTGACTAATAGGCAGATTATTGGAATGGATAATACAGTACGTTCAAGTGGATTCCTAATATTACTCTGTGTATTAATTTTGAGATAATATATTCTGTAGGCCAATTGTTTAGAAGGCCACATGTATGCAACTTTAATTTTTTTAGACTATTGCTCCATTACACTTGGATTCTAAATGTAAAAAGCCACACTTCTGAAGGCCAAGCCTATGGTTGTA
The DNA here is from genome assembly GCA_963924515.1 of Vespertilio murinus. Classification (NCBI taxonomy): domain Eukaryota; kingdom Metazoa; phylum Chordata; class Mammalia; order Chiroptera; family Vespertilionidae; genus Vespertilio; species Vespertilio murinus. The sequence goes on from OZ004711.1 coordinate 27,514,488, forward strand.
TATTGGTTGTATGCTGCTCTTTGCTAGCGTGTGTGTTTGTGTGTAAGTGGTGTGGTGTGTGTGTGTGTGTGTGTGTGTGTGTGTGTGTACACATGTGCACGTACGCTTTTCTTTTCTAAATAATTTTGTATTTCATGCTACTTCTTGAATGTTTACTTTGGTTCTTGAAGGGAATACAGATAAACTACCTGCAGGATAGTGGATTGTTAATTTAGAGGAATGCTGTTGGGGATATCAGATGTATGGTTAGAGGCTAAACTATATTAATGCCAAATGTGTTCTGGTCACTTACCAGAGGCTTCTGTACAAACGCATTATTTCTTTAAACACTGTACAGTTGGCTTTTGTTGTATGGTGAGTGGAAAGGGAACATAAGTGTAGATTAAGGGGTTTAAAGGAAATAGTATCATATGATTAAGTTAGGATTCATAGAAATATTGGGAGTAATGGAGAAATAAGAATGTCTGTCTAGAAGGTAGCATCTAATGTATTTTGAAGCCCTAAGTTCACACAAGAAACTGACACTCCTGTCCAAGGCCAGACCCAGCCGTCACCAGGCCCCCTGGAGGAGCTGTGGGTTCCCCTTTCCTGCAGGAGTAACTGAACCGAATCAGAGCTCTCACAGCCCCTCTTTGCAGTGCGTGTTTTTAGCAGCACAGAAGATGTATAGGGGGGAGATTTTCATTGGCGAGGCGGGGGACATTTTCACTTCATTCACTTCACTGTCTCACCCTGCACCTCCTGAACAAGTTGAAGGAACCATCATAGACGACAACAGCTTCATTTAACATTCACCTTAGACTTTATAAAAGTATTGGGCAAGGGCCAGGAAGCACTGCTCTATGGAGTCCGACTGTACATGACAGGTTGTGTATCCGTTTTAACGACTTTGCATTGGGTGCGGAGGTGAGGGGAGGGCATCTGTAGAATTATTCCCGTCTAGTTTGTACAGTGTGTAGTGTGTACTGCAGATGTATGATTGCTGGGCTCCGTGTATCTGTACAGTAGCTTTCATTTTAAAAATTGTGGGCAAACTTGGTGGTTTGAAGGGAAGAATGCAGTTTATATCAAGTAACGACGCTGTAATATAATACATGTAACAAAAAAATCTGGGAGTAACTAACCCTCCCCTGGCCCATGGAAAATTTTGGTATCTTCTGGGTTCTAAAACGAAGACGTATGGATACTCTGGCAGACTGCATGTTGTATAATTCGAAAAATACTAAAAGTGGAAAATAAACTTGACTTAAACTTTGGCTGGTCTGTTTTCCCTGATTTGGGTCCAAGGCCAGCGTTTGTGTGAGCCGTTTTCTGGCTTCCGAGGAATTCATTGCAGTGAGCTGGAGCTCACACTCAGCACACCCCCAAGGTCCACCTTGGCCTTTTTGCCTTTAGCTCAGCCTGAATGTCTGGTTCTAATTTTTTTCCCCTCGTCGTAAAACCAAGAAAACCTGACCCTTGTCCCTCCAGCACTCAAACGATAGCGACCAATATAAACATGTTAGCTTCGAGTTAAAGCTCAGTAGACACACCGGTGTCTTAGCCGAGCCTCTTGCCCGAGAAGGACACTTGTTCTAATAGTATGTCTTGGAGCACTGGCATTCTTCAGCTAATGCAGTGGATGGAGCGCTGCCTGTGTTGGAAGATTACTGGCATCTCTGGAGACGGGGTGGGTGTTTGTATTTCTGTTTAACCTACCGATTGTCAGCGTTGATGTGCAGCTGAGATCTCAAGGGGATGCTGGGAGCCTTTGGAGAAGAGCAAACGGGAGGGCACAGGATTACGTTCACCTGCTCTCGGCAAGGGGACTTCCCTACCTCGGGTGACTGAGTCCTCCGGCCACACACGGTTTCATGTATGGAAAACAACCTCATTCTCATTCTCGTTCTCGATTCGGTTACTGCTGCATGCAAGCCAGGCAGTATACTGTGTTCATCAATCACAGTGGGAAGGATGGGTGCCAAGTGAACGTTTTATAAGTGGAATTGAGGGCAGCGCACATCGTGTGCTTTAATGATGTCTTCTCCATCTTTCTGGAAATGGTTGTTTCCCAAAGCACCTGGAAGGGGCAGTTTCCAGATACCAAATCATTAAAGGTGATTTATAATGGGGTGGGTGAGTTTTTAGGCCCAAGCCTGTTTATTTAAAATGGGGAGACAGTCCCCGGCGAGAACCCCGTTACCAGGCAGATTCAGTGTCGATGGGAAATGCCACAGGCCCGGAGCTGCAGGCTTGCGCTGTTCCTGGAGCTCCATCAGCCGCTCTGCACCGCACCGCACCGCGGGGGCCGGGGCCGGGGCCGGGGCCGGGGCCGGGGCCGGGGCTGCGCCTCGGAAGTACAGGGCCGGGGCCTCCGGGAGAATGTGGAGCCGGAGCTGTAATCTGCCAAGGCAATTACCGGTGACATGTGCGTTGGCAGGTTTAATGCTAGCACTTGTGACAGGTTTCATCTTGCGATGTGTCTTATGTACATAAGAACGCCACAGGAGGAGGAGGAGGGATCTCTCGGGTGACACATCAGATGAAAATGTGGGCTGGCTTGGCAAAAGGCACCCTGAGCCTCGGGATTTTCGCTCTCCCTTTGGCACAGGAAGCACCATTTTCCGTGCGGTTCGCCGGGCTCAGAGTGACAGGAGACTTGCAGGTCACCGCAGAGCCGTGTGGGAGCTCCCCCCCCCCCCGCCCCCCCCCAGCTCGGCACCCTCCAGCCCTTCCCTTGGCCGTGCTCAGACCACAGTGATTCCCACAGCGTGCCTCCCGCCCTCAGAGCACACACATGAAACCAGAGCCATTGGCAAACGTGTTCCGAGCGACATGCAGCAGCACCAGAGCCTCCTCACGCTCAGAACGCGGCACCAGCAATTCATGCGAGACTGCTCTGGCTGGGCGCCAGACACTGTTTTAAGTGCTTTACATGTATTAATCCATCTAATCCTCCTAATAAAGCCACGAGGTCGGTCGGCACCATTATCTCCGCTTTGCCCCGGGGGGGGGGGGGGGGGGAAAGCAGGCACAGAGAAGTTAAGTAAGCTGCCCAAGGTCTCCCAGCTAGGAGGAGGAGGGGAGGCAAGACTCAAACCAGGCGGTCTGGTCCCAAGGTGTCCACACTCTGCAGGTAGAAACCACTTCAGAATGATGCCTGTGTGTGTGTGTGTGTGTGTGTGTGTGTGTGTGATAACATGCCTCAAAAAATCCCTTTTGTGAAGAATTGATACAAAGCTGTATAGCTTCACAACCATTCTGTTTCCTCCTTTGGACTCTGAGACATCATCTTGCGAGCTCCTTTCAGCCATCAGATGAATCCAGGCAAGAATCATGGAACCGGTAATGAAAGAGGACGCCTCCTGGTAGGGGGCGGGGGCTTCTAAAGCGAGGCTGAGGAGCTGTACGGGGTCAGAAGCTTCTCCATAGCAACTGACACTTACACATGAGGCAGACACTTCCAACTGTTTGGTGAGAATTCTACTGATTGTGATCCATGTCGACTTTTTTCTCTTTAGGGCATCATCTGTGGTTGTTGTTTAAGTACAGAGCCTATATCCCCCCTACTTTTAAAAAAATATATATTTTATTGATATTTTACAGAGAGGAAGGGAGAGAGATAGAGAGCTAGAAACGTCGATGAGAGAGAAACATCAACCAGCTGCCTCTTGCACACCTCCCACTGGGGATGTGCCAGCAGCCAAGGTACATGCCCTTGACCGGAATCGAACCTGGGACCTTTCAGTCCGCAGACCGACGCTCTACCCACTGAGCCAAACCGGCCTCGGCGCCCCCCCTACTTCTTAGGCCCGTGGTAGGCAAACCACGGCTCTCTAGCCACATGCGACTCTTTCGCCCCTTGAGTGTGGCTCTTCCACAAAATACCACGGCCCGGGCGAGTCTGTTTTGAAGAAGTGGCGTTAGAAGAAGTTTAAGTTTAAAAAAGTTTGGCTCTCAAAAGAAATTTTAATCGTGGTACGGTTGACATTTGGCTCTGTTGACTAATGAGTTTGCCGACCACTGTCTTGGCGAAAAGTAAAGCAGGGTTCTCCTGCCCCTTCTCAGGTTGCTGCACCCGGGGTGTGAGGGGCACGGGTTGGGCTCTCTCATCCCCAGGCTGTGAGGCTGAGGAGGGGGCTGTCCAGGGAGCCCCGGTAATCACTGCCCTCTCCTCGTTCTCCCTAATCGAGATGAATAGGGGCTCACTTTGGTGCTGTGGGTTTGGAACAGTAAACATGCCAGTCATACCACACCTGCACACGCAAGCCCAGCGCCGGGGGGGCTGGGGCCGGCACAGGCTGCCTCTTGGGGCCCTGCTTCCCGGACTCCAGCGCACCTCTCCCGTCCCAGGGCGGCTGATGCCGGCTGGAGGCACAGGTGGATGGCAGAGTTTTCTAGGCCAAGGGCTGCCAACCTTCAGCCAGTGCCTACAGGTGTCCCCCCAACCCAGGTGTCCGTGCTGCCCTGCGAAGCCCCCTCCCGGGACACCCCTGCACACTGGCTATCGGGCCGTGGCACCGCGGAGTACGATGCTCCTCGACCTCTTTACTAGGGGTCACGTCCCAACGAGCACATCCTAGGCAGGAAATTCCGTAAGTCAAACACACGTATACACCTCACCTGCTGAGCACTCACTTGGACGTGCCAGAGCACAGCGCGTGCAGGTACCGGGGCTGGTCCTCCGCGCTCTGGGCCCCATGAGCTGCCCTCCTGCCACTGCCCAGCATCGGGGAGAGCAGGTGCCACCCATCGCCAGCCCAGGAGAAGATCATGCCGTGGCTTTGGCACCCTCCGAAAGTCCAAAGGATCCTAGCGTTGAACCTTTGTGAGTCGGAAACAGTCTGTAGTTCTGTAGAGGTAAGAAATGCCCAGCCAATTGCTGGGAAGCAAAATCTCAACGTATTGAGAAAATGGTCCAGAAAATGGCAGTTTTACCACTTACTTTATACCCTGGAATGAAAACGGGGTAAGTGGGTTACTTGAAATCCATCGGTGATATATTAGGGAGGCAGAGAAAGTAAAGTGAGCAAACCTCTGGGGTTGGATAAAACGTAAAACGGAAAAACACGCACTGCTTTTCCACTCATTGGTGGGCACAGGGGAGTTACTAACTAACACTTACAGCACCGAGGGCCGTCTGTGGGAGAACAAGGCAACAGTGAGCGATTCTTGGGTCTCATGCTCTGGTGGGAGTTGTGGTCTGGCAGCAGGGAAGGGGGATAGGAGGAGGAGTTCGGGGAAAGGGGATTACTCTGACATTCCGAGGTATGTTATTATAGATGCAACAAAACAGTCGACAGGCTCAGGTACGGTAAGGATTGACCTTTGGCAAGGAAAACACCAGCCTAGGCCCATGGTCGGCAAACTGCGGCTCGCAAGCCACATGCGGCTCTTTGGCCCCTTGAGTGTGGCTCTTCCACAAAATACCATGGCCCGGGCGAGTCTATTTTGAACAAGTGGCGTTAGAAGAAGTGTAAGTTTAAAAAATTTGGCTCTCAAAAGAAATTTCAGTCATGGTACTGTCATGTACTATGTGCATAGTACATAGATATGTGGCTCTGTTGACGAAGGAGTTTGCCGACCTCTGGCCTAGGCCATGCCTGCCCGCCAGGCCTCACCTTAGTGAGGAAGTGCTCTCTCAGGCCGGCCTGTGTGGGCACGTTAGGGCTCTGCGTGCGTAAGGCCTGCCATGCAGGCCTCCCCTGGGCTTGTCCGGTGTACCATGTGGCAGCCCCTTTTACACCCACAGCCCCCAAGTGGAAAGAATGACGAAGGTGGAACCTGGGTTCGACTGTAATTGCTGTCGAGCGGCCGGTGGAGGGTGAACTGCACGCATCGGGGCCTCTCTGCACTGCGGAGCGGGTTGGCCACTGCCTTGGGCCGCCTTGTGGTGAGGCACCGCGGAGAAACTGTGCAAAGTGCGACTCAGGTGTCCGGGATCGAACCCTCACAAATGCCCCAGAGAGGATGTTTTCGCCTCAGAGCCGGGCTGGGCCTTCCTTCCAGCAGCTTTGCTTCCAGCAGGAGGAGGAAGAACGTGCAGAGACAGGATCGCCCGCTTCTGCCCACGAGGTCAAGCCTCGACGTAGCTCTCCATTTAGGGATCTTCCTTTCCCGCCCCTCCGCCCTCCTTCCTCTTGGGGAAACGCCGTCTTGGGCTATGGCAGGGGTTGATCTCAGAATCCCTCATTGCTACCTTGTTCTCCCACATGCACCGCTCTCCAAGTAGCCCCACTGGGGGGCTCTGGGGCGAGTGCCCACACTGTGCGCCCGGGGGCCGTTCACCCCGGGGCTCCGGCGAGGCCCTGACGTGGGGTCCCGGGATCCTGAGTCAGGTCCGCTGGCTCCCCAGCAGCCACCGCGGGTGCAGAGCCGCTCCCCACCGCACCTCTGCAGCAGCTTAACAAGTTCCCCACAGCGAGATTAGAGGAGCTCCCGGAACCACTCAGCCAAGCTGCCACACAAAAGCACTCTCGGCTCGTGCCAGCCCAGCGTCTGGAAACAAGCTGTCTGCTCGCTCGGCTGGGAGCCCAGGGAAGGCCCCCGCCTGGTGCCGCCCCTGGAGGCAGGGCTGTCCTCTGCCCGGGCCGCCCCTAAGCACCAGATAACCGTGATCACGGCCCTGCTTTGCACTCAACTCTTTCCAGGCCTTAGACCAGGAGGGCACCGAAGTCCAAAGAGGTGAAGTCCTGTGTCCCAGGTCCCGAGGCTGCTTTGCCTCTAGAACTCAGGTTCCTGCCGTGACGGCCCTTGGCTTGCCCGGCTCAGTTTTTGCCATTCCCAGTCCCTCCTATGAGTGTGTGTGTGTGTGTGTGTGTGTGTGTGTGTGTGTGTGTAAAGATAGATAGATAGATAGATAGATAGATAAAATTGATTTTTTACAGAGAGGAAGGGAGAGAGATAGAGAGTTAGAAACATCCATGAGAGAGAAACACCAATCAGCTGCCTCCTGCACACCTCCTACTGGGGATATGCCCGCAACCAAGGCACATGCCCTTGACCGGAATCGAACCTGGGACCCTTCAGTCTGTAGGCCGGCCCTCTATCCACTGAGCCAAACCGGTTTTGGCTAAATAGTGCCTTTTACAGTGGTTTTCACTTTACTGTATTGAGCCAATACGTTAAGGGGTTCTTGAAGAAATGAAGTGTTTGTCACCAATCTGTGGAGCAGCAGAGAAAGGTGCAGGGACACTGGGAATTGTCGGAATGCTACGTGACCATCCTTATGTCACATGGGGTGACCGAGCCCAGAGCACCCTGCTCAAGTCAGGGTTCCCTCCGCTGCACCTCCCCTCCCCCTGCAAACACTGACCCTCCCATCGTAACTGGTAGCAGCGGGAGCCTCTCGGACATGCGGCCAAGCACCGCGTGCTATGATTGGGTGGAAACGCTTTGCCACAGCCCTTTGCTGTGTGTGTACTATGTGCTGGGGGCTATGTCCAGGGTGGACCGTCACAGTTTATAGACCGAGTTCCAGTAGTTCCCACTCCTCCCTGTGCTAACCGGATGCCTCCAACAAGTTTTCTGGCCTCTGCAGCTGAAATCTCCCTGTGATGACCTCAAAGCATTCGGCAAAAATATTATCATTCTTTTATTCTCCCCATAAATACAGGGTGTCCACAAAATGTTATATACAAGGTATCTGTAGATTCTTTTTTTTAAAAAAAATATATTTTTATTGGTGTCAGAGAGGAAAGTATAGGAAGAGAGAGAGAGAAATGTCAATGATGAGAGAGAATCCTTGATCGGCTGCTTTCTCCACATCCCTTACTGGAGATCGAGCCCGCAACCAAGGTACATGCCCTTGACTGGAATCGAACCTGGGATCCTTCAGTCCACAGGCTGACGCTCTATCCACTGAGCCAAACCCTCGAGGGCTGTAGGTTCTATTACATTTTGAAATGACATGTATTTTAATAAACTCTGCCTTTGTAACTATTCAAAGTGTGTATACATTTTTGGGGGACACCCTGTACCCGAGCCCCTACTTTGTATTCAGCATTGCTTTCAGAGCTGGAGAGCCGTGGTAAATAGACAAGACTAAGTCTTTATCTTCTTAGAGGCAAGTTATAAGCCAGCGAACACCACTTTCTAAAAGGACTCAGCACATTCACGTGCTGGGGAGAGAAAACAGGATGCCATGACAGCGAGTGCCATGGGTCTGCTTCAACTGGGTGGTCAGGAGAGGCCTCTCTGAATGACCAGAGCAACCAGCCCTGCAAAGATCCGGAGGCAGATGCAGACAGAGGGACCAGCAAGTGCAAAGGCCCTGAGGAAGCTTGTTTGGTGGGTGAATGGCAAGAGAACTTTGATTTTATGCAAGAAACTCTCTCCACAATGGTATTTCAGTTCCTTTTTGGCCTTGCAGATGAAAAAGATGGTACGTATGTTTGGGTTACCTTCATAAGTTAAGAAGTACATTTGGGAGCATCAAGATCTTTCCTGGGGTTAGACAGACACCCGCAAAGCCATTTGGACATTTTTGTAGCCGGTAATTTTGTAAGCAGACCCACAGCATGTCGTCCAGGCTTCAGGGCTTGCTCTGAAACCGAGGCGAAAGGGGCCATCACCCGCCCAGTGGATGTCTTAGACAGCCCCGCAAACTCACCCCAGCGTTGGAGAGTGCGGAGGACACTGAGGGATAAATCTGGCTTCAGGGTCAAGCACAGGCCGAAGGGGCCACCCGCTTGATGGGCCATCATTTCATGGCCCTCTTTTCAGGAGAAGGGAACCTCGGCAGGCAGGGAGCCTCCGTGGAAATTCTGCTTGCTGGCCTGGTGTGTGAGATGTGAGCTGAATACACTCTGGGCTGTTTCCACGTTTTGCTACATCAGGGCTCTGTGATTGGCGAGCGTCAAAATCCCAAGGAAACACACACTTCCTTGGCTGCCCTTGGTCAGCGTGGAGAGGATTTCCCCGGTCCAAAAGACAGGATGCCGGATTTGTCTGATAATGCTTGAGATGACACTTCTGGGCGTCCCTGAAACGGGACTTTGATAACCACGCTGGCTGCAGCCGCTGCCTCCCTGGGTCCCTCAGGCTCCGCTCTTGCCCAGATCCGCCAGGAGAGGAGCGCTCCCCACTGAGGGCCTCACACCGCTAAATGGCACCGGGCTGAAGCAGGCTGTTCAGCATCTAATTAGCCTGTGGCTTCAGGAAGTAGAACAAAACCTCTGCGTGTTTGAAAGATGTTGCTGGGACGTGTTAGCTGAATAGCCTCAGCTGTTCAAACAGCCAAGCGAGACGGGACGCAGGTGGGGCTCGGAGGGGGTGGGTGCTTCAGTGAGGTGTCAGGAGTCCTGGCAAGAAAGGTTTCAGCTTCTCTGGGATTTAAAGGGCTAACACGAAGGTGGCCGCACATTTCATTTTCCTCTTTGCAAAGCCTGACTTTACCTTTCGAGTGCCCCTCATGGGAACGTGGGCTGTGGAAGCGACCACGTTTTCCTTTGTTGTTCCCTTTGTTTCCTTTGTTCAGGTGGGATGAGGGCTTCACATAGAGGGGAGGGGGCTCCTGGCAGATGTGGGATGGCAGCTGCTTCAAATGGAACCATCGCTGGGCCTGTTTCTACACCCGAGAAAGAAGAGGGGGGGACAAGGTCAGCCTCCAGGCTGCCTGGAGGCAAGAGGCATCTGGGGTGCTTATTCTGAAACCCCCCACCCTACTGAGCCCAGATGCTGGAGCCGAGGGGTCTGTCTGGAGCAAGCCTCCCAGGGGCCCTCCTCCCCAGAGGTCCCTGGGGACATGGTCTGCCCCATCTCGGCCTTCCCGCTCGAAAACCCTTGGCGAAGTCTGGGAGGCAGCGAATTCTAATTATGATCAGACCCAAACCTCTTTGCAAATCTGATGACAGCTGTGGATGCTTTCTTTAGGAAAAATGTATGCATACACAAAATATTAAATCTAGTTTCAGGGTCTCTGGCCCTTGATTAAGAATTATCAAGTAGAACATAAGTACAACCAATGAACACAGAACTCTGGGGAGGGAGGGCATAAATGGGAGTTGGGGGGGGCAATGGTAAACTATGTACACAGAAAATACCTTAATAAAATAAAATTTTTTAAAAAAAGAATTATCAAGTATTAAGAATACTATAACGTCAGTTGGCAAAAGAGCACCTCCAGCCAGCATGTCTCAGTGGTCAGGCGTCGATCTATGGACCAGGAGGTCAGGGTTCAATTCCCGGTCAGGGCATATGCCCACGTTGCAGGTTTGATCCCCAGTGTGGGGAATGCAGGAGGCAGCCAATCAATGATTCTCTCTCATCATTCATGTTTCTATCTCTCTCTCCCTCTCCCTTTCTCTCTGAAATCAATAAAAAATATATTTTAAAAAAGAATCTAAGAACCTAGGACTTATGACTATTGCAAAGTAGTGGCTCACTGAAGATTATCCTATTATGTCTCTCAGCTTTCCTATGATATACTAGTATTCTTTTCATTTCATACATGAGCCAAGTGGGACATAGAGAGATGAACATACCTTGTGAGTGGTGGCTGGATTTGAGCCCAAATAGTCTTATTCCAGAGCCAGTGAGCTTAAAATTTTGGGTAACCTAATCACACAGCATCAGATTTGCCTACCGGAAGTCATAGCTCTTTCTGACTTTGATGTTTATGGCCATTGCCCTACATTTCCCCCATATCAGTTATAATTAGTTGAGTAGTCAGTGAGTAGCAGTGCCAGGAACGATCCTAGGAACTTTATGTGCCTTGTTTTATTAAAAGATATGCCCAGAAAGGGAAATATCGAAAAAATTAGGGAGGGAAGCACTTCCTGAGGCTTATAAATTTTCTGGATTATTTCCTCTTTGGATAATTCCTCTTTCATGATATTATCAGAGACCTAGAAATAGATAAGAAATTGAAGATCTTCTAGGGACCAGCAGAGAATAATAAGACAGTTATTTGCAAGGATTAATTCATCCTAGATTCCTAAGAGTCCAGCAATGGTTTTGTCTCTGCTCAGCGCTTTGGAGCCTATCAGACCAGCTGGCCTGTGTGCTGCCAGCCGGAGCCACGTTAACGCTGTGAGAGCGCCGCTGGGTGCCAGGCGCTTTCCGCTGGCACTGCGCTCAGGCACTGCGAGTGCGCAGTTCCCCGCACCTCACAGAGGTACCAGACCTTCACGTGCAGATGCCTCTTTCCAGCAAAGACCTCCGGGCAGAGCTCTTGCCTGATGTGATGCCTGCTCATTCCCCAAGTGGCAAAAATGCCTGACTGAGGTACACAGCCAGGGATGTTCAGGATCCGGAGGCAGTTCCAGACAGAAGAGCCAGCAAGTGCAAAGGTCCAGAGGAAGCTTTTGCTTGGTGGGTGAATGGCAAGAGAACTCAGGTTTCATGCAAAGCACTCTCTCCGCACTGGTATTTCAGTTCCTTTTAGACCTTGCAGATGAAAAGGATGAACGTATGCTTGGGTTACCTTCAAAAGTAAGAAGTAAATTTGGGAGCATCAAGATCTTTCCTGCGGCTAGAAAGACATCCGCAAAGCCATTTGGACATTTTTGTAGCTGGTAATTTTGTAAGCAGACCCACAGCGTGTCGTCTCTGAAACCCAGGCAGAAGGGGCCAGCACCCGCCCAGCGGATGTCTTAGTCAGCCCTGCAAACTCACCCCAGTGTTGGAGAGTGCAGAGGACACTGAGGGATAAATCTGGAAAAGCTGGCATGCTGCCCGACTTCAAGGTCAAGCACAGGCCGAAGGGGCCACCTGCATCGTTTCAGGGTCCTCTTTTCAGGATTGGGGGGCGGGGGTGGTGGGAGGAGGAGGAGGAGAGAAAGAGATAGAGAGAGTCAGAGTCCGTGTGCATGCAGGGTGGAATTTGTGCCTTCCTGACGGTTCCCAGGCTGGATTGGGTGGCATCACTCACCCACTCACCAGGCTGGCCCAGCCCAGATCGCACATACAGCGGGAGGCTCCCAAGTCACAGAGGATCACATGCTCCGCCGACTGAAACCAGCACACAACAAGGGCTGGGCCACGTCACGTGGGTGAGACTCAGAGGAGCTCCCAGGCTCGGCCCCACCGGCTGCCAAGTGGCTGTCCCCGTGGGCAGGCCCTCCCACTGCCCCGCCCTGGCACCCCGGCCTCCGCACCTGCCAGGGACGAGGACGGCGGAGTGGGGCACACCTAGGAGGGGCGCGCACTGCCACTTTTCCCAGGTTGGCCTTGCCCAGGGTGACGTGCCCAGCCAGGCAACACCCATCCGCGCAGGGCTCACTGATGGAGGGGAACGGGGGCTCCGGGTCTGAGAGTGCGGACTTACTGCTGGGGAAAGGAAGGAGCAAGCCACGGGCCATGACCCCACCTCGCAGTCTCTAATGACGGCCTCTGAGGTTTAACACATGCAGCCATAGACGTCTACTGCGGCAGTTCTAAGAGTGCTCGCCACCGCAGCTCTAAAGTTCTGCAGCGTTCCCTGTACTGCTCTTGCAATGGATTTCTTTAACGAATCTGGTCATTCGCAGCATCACACGTTACCGTGTGTGTGTGTGTGTGTGTGTGTGTGTGTGTGTGTGTGTGTAAAGCCCATTCATTTGTTCAATGGGACACACACACACAGACATCCCATACTCTTTCATCCTATTTTGGTATGTCTTTCCTTCTTTTTATTAAAAAATAATTTATTGTTTTTATTGGAGAGAGGGAGGAAGAAAGGGAGGGAGGGAGAGAGAGACAGAGAGAGAGAGAGAGAAAGAGAGAGAGAGAAACATTTAAGTGAGAGAGGGACATCAGATGGAGCCTGAAACCCAGGCATGTGCCCTGACCGGGAACTGAAACGGTGACCTTTCGGGTGCACGGGGTGATGCTCAACCCACGGAGCCACACCAGCCAGCGCTGATGTGTCTTTATTTTGGAAACTGTCAGGGACTCAGTGAATGCAACTGATTTGGGTCAAAAGATTCTGAGAGGCTTGGAAAGGCCACAGATTAGACATCTCTGCAGAGGACCAAAGCCAAGCGGAATTTCTGCACCAGTTCTATCCCCACCAATCCTCCCAGCTACAGTCGCACCAGCACCTCATACTACCATACCAGCACGCGGGGGTTTGAGTCAGTTGCCACAGTGTTTCCACAGCAGGCTGGCAGGATGGCATTGGAGTTCAGAGCCCTGCCTGTGACAGGTCAGAAGCTAAAGATCTGCTGGGCAGCGTACAAACTGGCCCTGGGAGGGTACACCTCCCCGGGGCGGTTGGCTGGCTGGCTGCCTGGGGAGGGATGGCCGCAGTACGGAGGCCGGGTGGCTGTCGCTGCTGACGTGGGAGTGTGCCCCCGGGCGCACGTGAACGGCCAGCACACGGCTGGACCCACAAGACCGGCCACACCTTGTTTGCTCATTAGGTATCAACGCAGCACCCGCTGGGTGCTGGGTTCATTCAGGGTTCTGGTGATTGAACAGTGGGCAGGCAAGGTCCCCGCCCGACGGGGGCTTGCAGTCTAGGGGCGGGGAGGACAGCAAGCTCGGAAATGATTTTGTTTATAGCCTAATGCCATTATTAAAACGGGGTGGTGGTGACGTGGAATGGGGTACGGTGGTGGGATGATCGCAAAGGCCTTTTGAGTCCTTCCAGTTCTGAACTAACTCTTAGCCTGTGCCCTTGGCCCAACCACCTCCCCCCTCCCCCCTTCCCCCAGGGTCTCGGTTTCTAGGTTCTGCAAAGAAAGGGGTGGCCTCCTCCCCCCCCTTCCCACTTCGAGCTCCGCTGCGCCCCGCTCCCTCCCTCTGAGTTCATTTCCTGAGCGGCCCGGCGGGTGGGCGCAGCGGGGCCGGCTCCCCGCGCCTCCCAGGTGTCGCCCCGCGCGGCCGCCCGGCCGCCCTTCGCCCGCGGAGGACCGGCGAGGCTGGCCCGCGGAGGACCGGCGAGGTTGGCCCGCGGAGGACCGGCGAGGCTGGCCCGCGGAGGACCGGCGAGGCTGGCCCGCGGAGCCGGAGCCGGGGCCGGGCTGCCCGGGCCGCGGGGCCCACCTGTCGGGCGGTGTCCCAGGTGTCGCAGGCGGAGCCGCCCCGCCCCGCGCGCCCCGCCCGCCGCCGCCGCAGCCAACGGCGGCCCCCGGCGGCGCTGCAGCGAGGCGGGAGCCGGAGCGGGCGGCGCAGGTGAGCGGGGCGCTGCGGCCCGGGGGGGAGGAGGGTGGTCGGTGGTGCGGGGCCGGAGGGGAGGGAGGAGGAGGGGAGGGAGGAGGAAGAGGAGAGGGAGAAAGGAGGAGGGGACTGCGGAGCCCGCGCGGGGTTCTGCGGCGGGGCGGGCGCAGTGCGGGGCGCCCCTCTCCGGGCGCGCGGGGCCGCGGCACAGCCGGAGGGTCAGGCGTCCGGCGAACAGCTGCGAACATCTGCGCGGGGCCGGGGCCGGGGCGGCGCCAGCACCCCTGCGGGTGGGGAGGGGAGGGGGGTGCGGGCTGCTGAGGGGAGATCGGAGCTGGTTCGGGGGTTCAGGACGGAGGGGCCGGGGAGCTCAGCCTCCCCGTCCCGGCGCTTCCCAGGCCCCGCGCCGACGCTGCCGCCCTCCCCGGCTCGGGACTCCCGGAGGGAGTTGGTGCTGAGCGGCCGGCCGGCAGCGCCGCGTTCCCCGGGGCTCCTGAGAGGCCGGTGCGGAGCTGCCCTGACCCCGGGGCCTCGGGTTGCAAGGTGCGGGTCTCTGCGCCCGGGCGGTGTGGGAGATGGAGTGTGCTCACCATTCCCCCCGCCTGGCCACCAGGGCGACAGCGTGGAAAGAGTCTGGAGCGGAAAGTTTAAATGCAACTGGCTGTGTTGCCTTGAGCAAGTTACTTAACTCCGCAGACCTCCAGTTTCCCCAAAGACAACACGGGTTTTATAATCTTTAGAAGAGCCCCACGTTATGTGCTGTCCCTGAAGCACACGGCACAGGCCTGGGGAAAAGTTCCCTCCACTTTTGTGGGTGTTCCTGCAGCACCCTACCTTCCAGAGGTCCCCGAATTCCTGAACAGAGGCAGAGCCTGGCGGCTTTAGGAGGGACCCTGCAGGCGGGGCCAGTGCGTTTTGTGAGGGGAGTGGGCATTTTTCTTTCTTTTTATTTATTAATTTAGTTTTCTCTCATCCAAAGAGTGAGGATATTTTTTCCATTGATTTTTAAAAATTTTTATTTATTTATTTATTTATTTAGAGAGAGAGTGGAGGGGAGGGGAGAGGAGGAGGAGGAGGAGAAGTGGGAGACACAAGGATTGGTAGCCTCAGGGATTGAACCTACAACTGAGATATGTGCCCTTGACCAGGAATTGAACCCTTGGCCCTTGGTTCTACCCTTGAGTCTGGGCAACACTCATTTTGCTTGCTCTAACCATCAAGCAGCTGGCCAGGGCCCACCCTTCCTTCCTTCCTTCCTTCCTTCCTTCCTTCCTTCCTTCCTTCCTTCCTTCCTTCCTTCCTCCCTTTCTGTACCACTCTGACTTGTTCATGGCAGGCCTCCTCCCAGCTGCCTCTAGTCCTTCTAGAGGCTGAGATGGAGAGGTACAGGTGCACAGGGCCTGTGGACAGAGGTGTCATCAGCCTGCTCTCATGGCATCTGGCAGGATTCTTCGAGTTGTTTCCTTCACATGGAAGTTGCCTTATGCAACGTAGAAACGGACTGGCTCACAGGCCTGCCGGGCTGAGGGGGTTGGCTTCCGGCAGAGTCAGTCTCAGGAGCTCCTCTCCGGTCGCAGGGCTGCTCCTCTCTCATTGGTATCTTGGCTCTTGCCCCTCCCCATTGACTGGTTCTTACTAGAGTGATAAATAACACAGCACCTTCAGGCTCATCTGCTCCTTCCGAGAGAGGGTGGGAGGGGGCAGTCTCTTCTTCCATCCCCTCCATTGTTCAGCACATCTTACTTACATAACTAGACCAAAGCAGGCCAGGCCATCGCAGTGGGCTGGGAGCAGGTCTACCAGTGTTTGGGGAGATCAGTTTAGCTACTAGGATAGTGCCACCCCGGTTGCTGGGGATTGGGGAGGGGCAGTCCCCAATGAGAAGGCTGCATCCCGGGCAGGTAAGCATAGGACATGCCCATTGTACCGTCTCTGCCTTTGTCACCACCATCTGAAGAAGTCTGTAGCTCCGTGCACACTGCCTGGGTGCCCTGTTCTGTCTGTCAGTCATCGAGTCTGTATCCAAGGCACGAAGGCATCGTGCCTGTTCTTTCTTTCATTGTTTTGTTCATTTATTCATTCATTCATTCAGCATTTAATTAGTGCCCAACATAGGCTAAGGCCTCTGCCGAGGGTGAAGCTGCTTGCTTTTGAGCTCACAGTCTATCTGGACAGGCCGTGTCTGGGACTGTCTGACTGGGGATGGAGTGAGGACTTCCCCAGGACACTGCACTTGTCCTTTAAACTGGAGGTGAGTAGGAGACAAAGTTGGAAGGACTTCCCAGGCCAGGTGGTAGGGTATTGTCTAGAGCTTTCTATTTTAAGTAACAGTATTTAGGTGACTTTACCCTCTTGTGTAAGAAGTCTGGAGACAGCCGAAACCGGTTTGGCTCAGTGGTAGAACGTCGGTCTGTAGACTGAAAGGTCCCAGGTTCGATTCCGGTCAAGGGCATGTATGTTGGTTGCAGGCACATCCCCGGTGGGGGGTGTGCAAGAGGCGGCTGGTCGATGTTTCTCTCTCATCGACGTTTATAGCTCTCTATCTCTCTAGTCACAGCTCTAGGTTGGCTCCAGGAAGACGCCCTTGGTGTTCTCTGCCCTGACCCAGGGGGACGGACGGGAGCTCCGTGCAGCCTTCATGGGGGAACAGCCAGAGCAGAAAGGAAGGGATGGGGGTTGCTTCTCCTGTTTCTCTAGATCACAAAGGACAAATTTTCCTACAAGTTCCATGTGCCATTGACAAGAGTAATCACGTGGCCACCCTAAGCCAGTGGCTATGAATGTTTGGGCACGCATCTGAGGCGGGGAGGAGGTCCCACCTCCCCCGAGGACAGCGATGCTCCAGACCCGAACAACATCGGAATCCTGTTAGCCAGGAAGAGAGCGAGACTGCCCAGGGGCTATCAGGTAGGCAGTCCACTGTGCCTCCCACCGGTGGTGACAGACGGTGAAAGGCATGGCCTTTAAGGGTGATCAGAAGTTCAGTACAGCCGAAACCGGTTTGGCTCAGTGGCAGAGCGTCGGTCTGCGGACTGAAAGGTCCGGGGTTCGATTCCGGTCAAGGGCATGTCCCTTGGTTGCGGGCACATCCCCGGTTGGGGGTGTGCAGGAGGCAGCTGATCGATGATTCTCTCTCATCGATGTTTCTAACTCTATATCCCTCTCTCTTCCTCTCTGTAAAAAATCAATAAAATATACTTTAAAAAAAAAGAAGTTCAGTACCACAGCAGGGTTTGGGGTGGCTGCGGGAAGAAAGGAGCTGAGGTGGAGGCGCAGGGAGAGGCGGGCGTCCCCCACGTTAGGTACCGCTCTGCGTGTCACTGAGAAGCATACATCGTGGTCCCAGTCTTCAAACAACTTACACCAAAAACCTGGAAATGTTTTTCTGAGTTTTTTTCTATTTTCATTAGTAACAGCAACAGTGATTCGCTCTGTGGTGGTAACTCTCCAAGGGGGGGACTAGGGTGGCGGGCTTTAGGGATAACCCTGTGTAGTTAAAAAAAAAAATCTTCACAGATGCTTCTGCTGTGCCTCCCACTCCCCAGCCTACCCCCGCGCCTCCGCTTCACCTCCCCATGCCCTTTCGTATCATGTCTTCACTGCAGTATTGTTACCTGCCTTTACACGAATGGGCCGACTTGCTGAAGATGCAGCTAGCGGTAGATCCTGGACTAGAGAACAGTTTTGCGGACAGTAAGTCCAGTGAGCGAATACTCCATAGGTGTGTTTAATAGGAAACCAGCCAGGCTATTGCTTTGAAAGTGTCCAGCCTGTTTTCATTTGAGGTATGAGGTGAGTGCTTTTTGTTACCATTTGATATGGTGGACATTGCTGGACATTTGGGGTTAGATTGGATAATCAGGGGTGCTACTGCTCATGATCCTCCATCCTCAGTATCTAGTTAGCACAGACACTGGCAACAAGACCTGGCCGCTAATCCTGGTAGAAAGAGGGAGTGACAGGGAGCATACTGTGCTGTTTCCACCAGCAGGATTGCCATGGGTGGGCCAGGGTCACTGGAAGAGTGTGAGGGAATGAGGTGGAGAGATACCTTGGGTCGTCATTCATTCCATAAATATTTGTTGAGCTCCTACTGTGTGCCAGACACCGTTCTGGTGCTGCTGATAAAAGAGTGTATTCTAAGAAAGACAAAGTCTCTTCTCATGGAGCTTACGATTTACTGGAATGAGACATTTATTTATGTTTTATTTCATATGTCAAGTGGTGTGATGTACTATAATGAAAAGTAAAAACAGATTAAGAGGAGAAACGCGCTGGGCATAGCGTGATAATCTTAAAGGTTTATTGTCTTTCTCCTTGCCAGCAGGGGAATATAGTCTGAGCAGGTATGGCATTGGGGAAAAAAAGACAAAAGACACACGTTCACTTGGAAGAAGAGGGTTACATATTGGATAACTTGATCTTAAAGGATTTCTTTCATGCAGAATCTGTTTGTTATACCTGACATTGTTCCCAAACATGATTTACAATGACTTACAGAACATGGTACCAGGTGATGAGAAATAAGTGAAGAAATATGAGCAAAGGGATAATAAGGGTCATTTCTGTCATCATTGTGTTCCAGAATTGTTTGGTTTTCGTAGCAGGGGAAGGAGGAAGTATGGTGATTAAAAAATGTGGTGATTCATGTTCAGGGTTCGCGTTATTTAAAAGGTGAGAAAATGAATTTTGATGACTCAGAAAGTTGTGACTTTTTTAAAATTGTTGTTTAAAGCAGCGGTGGCCAACCTTTCAGACCTCACGGACCACCAGCAGTCCGCGGACAATCGGTTGGCAGCCTCTGGTTTAAAGAACCAATTTTATTTGATGGGAAAAGTAGTCTCTTTACTAAGGACTTGTATAAAATTTATCTCCTGAGTTAAAAAGCAACAACAAACTAACAGGTTTTTTTTTTTTTTTTTTTTTTAGATCAATCTAAAGTACATGAAAGGTTAACAGAGACCAAAGCCTCATTTTTTTGTCAAATAATATGGTACAAATGAAAATTGGTGAGAAGTTTGGACCTATAACTGACTAGAAAAAATATACAAATTCATATAAAAATTTATAGCATAGAAATGTTGTGAGGGATAATATTGATTACTTTTTTTGGGGGGGGGTTGTTTCTTATTATCAAGTTTTGAGAATTCTTTACATAATCTGGATATATATCCTTTGTCAGAAATGTGATTTACAAATAAATTCTCCCAGTCTGTGCCTTATCTTTTTATTCCAGTTATAGTATCTTTCATAGGGCAGAATTTTTAAAACGTTGGTAAACCAATTTATCAGTCATTTTATGAATCAAACTCTTATTTTATCTAAGAATTCTTTGCCTAACCAAAAGTCTGTAAAATTTTATATGTTTTCTTCTAGAAGTTCATAGTTTTATATTTAAGCCAATGGCCTATTTGGGGCTCATCTATAATAATAAAAGCATAACATGCTAATTAGACCAGTCAGCCTAGACCCTAGACCTTCTGGACGTCTTTCTGGATGACCTCTGGACGAAGCTGCATTTATCCTTTCTGATTGGTGTTCTAGTTTCTTGGGATATATTCCTAGAAGTGGGATCACTGGGTCAAATGGGAGTTCCATTTTTTGTGTTTTAGGAAACTCCATACTGTTCTCCACAGTGGCTGCACCAGCCTGCATTCCCACCAGCAGTTGCACGAGGGTTCCTTTTTCTCTACATCCTCGCCAGCACTTGTCGTTTGTTGACTTGTTGATGGTTGCCATTATGACAGGTGTGAGATGGTACCACATTGTCATTTTGATTTGCATCTCTTGGATGATTAGTGACTCTGAGCATGTTTTCATATGTTTCTTGCCCTTCCTTCCTTATGTCCTCCTTCCAAAAGTGTCACATATTGTAACCATCTGTTCTTAAGTGAATATACATTTAGGATTGTTATGTCCTAAGAAAGGGAGAATTGATCTCTTTCTCAGTGTATAATATCCTCTTTATCCCGGTTAATATTCCTTATTCTGGAGTCTATTTTGTATGTTAATAGTGTAGGTATTCCAGCTATCTGTCTTTTAATTGGTGTGTTGATCACTCATACTTACTATGATATCAGTATGGTTTAATTAAACCTATTATTTTGCCATGCAATTTTATTTTTTATTTTGTTCCATCTGTCCCCTTGTTTCAAAAAATTTCTCACATGAGGATATATATATTTTAAATTTCTGTATTGATTATGGTATCACATAATGGTCCTCATTCCCCCATTCCCATCCCAAACCCTTCCCCATGTATGCCCCCCCCCCCCCCCATGACCACTGGTTAGGCTTATATGCATGCACACAAGTCCTTTGGTTGATCTCTCTCCCTTGCCCCCACCCTCCCCTACCTTCTCTCTGAGGTTTGACAGTCTGATCACTGCTTCTCTGTCTCCTGGTCTGTTTCTGTTAATCAGTTCATGTTGTTCATTATTTCTCCTAGATGCGTTAGATTATGTGATACAAGGAATTCCCTTATAAAAACCGAAACTGAGACAAGCCATAATGGTTATGCTGAGAGGCAAATGAATCAGTCTGTAGTGAGTTCCTTTCTGGGCCACCAGTTCTTTTGAGTCCCAATTTCAATGTCAAACAGTTCCTTATGTGTACATGTCAGCCATGGTATTTCAGATCTGGTTGGTGGACAAATGGTGGTGATGCAGGTCCGACCATCTGTGGTTTGGTCCTGGGCATCCTTCAGCTATGCACAGCTGCTGTCTGCTGGTATGGTGAGGCATTGTCAGTGTCTTCCATTACTGGACTGAGAATATTTTTAGAGAGAAGGGAGAGGGAGAGGGGGGAGAGAGAGAGAGAGAGAGAGAGAGAGAGAGAGAGAGATTGGCTATCTCCTCTACACTCCCCAACTGTGGATCAAATCTGCAAATTCTGCAATATTTTGGTTTTGGTCTATGGATAACATCTAACCAATACCAGCCAGAGCTTGATTTTTTTCTAGTTCTTGAGAATTTTTTATGATTCCCTTTTATCTTTATGTACTTCTTTATTATGCTTCTTTAACATTTTTTAGTGAGACAAAGTTTATTTTCAAGTAAATTACTGTTTCATGTGGAAAGGACCTTTGCAGTATGTTACCAATCCTTCTTTTTCATCCTTTGTGCTGTTGCTATCATTTTCTTTTACACACACTGTGAAAAAAACTTACTACTGTTGTTGCTTTAGGACCAGGGGTCAGCAAGCTTTTTCTATAAAGGGTCAGGAAATAGTATAGGCTTTGAGGCTACATATGGTCTTTGTTGTATATTTTCTTTTTAAAAACATAAAACCATTCTTATTGCATGAATCATACTAAAGTAGGCTATGGGGCTGGATTTGGCTTTTAGGCCATAGTTTGCAGACTCTTGTAAACATTTAATTAACTTACAGAGCAATTCAAATAAGAAAAAGATGAATTCTGTTTGACTTTTATTTATTCCATTTCTAGCACTTCATGTTTTTGTGTTGATCCAAATTCCTGTCTGGTATTATATTTTGCTTGAATAACTTCATTTGACATTTCTTATAGTGTAGGTCTCCTGGCAATGAACTCTCTCAATTTTTGTCTGCCTATGACATTCCTTATTTCTCCTTCATTTTAAGAAGATATTTTCACTGGATATAGAATTTTGCGTTGGCAGAAAAAGAATACAAATATATTGTTTTCTTATTTCCCTGCAGTCTGATAAGTTTTTTTGTAATTCTTATCCTTGTTTCATTGGTATTTGACCTTCTTGGTATTGTGGTTTGGTATCTGTTATAAATTTTGGAAATTTTTGAGGTTATTTCTTTAGATATTTCTTCTGACTCTCTTTTCTTCTGCAATTTTGATTATACCTAGGTTAGAATTTTTGTTATTATTCCACAGCTCTTGGACACTTTTTAAATTTGTTTGCTTTGTTTTATCCTTTTATTCCTACTTGTTTTTGTTTGGGTAATTTCTACTGACCTATTTTTAAGCTCACTGGTTCTTTCCTTGGCTGTGTAAAATCTATTGCAGAATATCTGTTGAAAGTATTCTTAATTTCTATTGCTGTGTTTAGCCTTTCAAGCATTTCCATTTTATTCTTATGGTTTCTATTTCTCTGTTAAAATTATACGTTTACCCTTTTATGTTAATCACCTTTTCTGTTAGGCTCTTTTACAATTAATTATGCTTATTTTAATTTTTGTGTCCGATAGCTTCAATATCTGAGTCTGGTTCTATTAATTGCTATGTTTTGGGGCAAGTGTAGTTTTTTTTTTTCTTTTCTTTTTGGTGTGCCCTGCCATGTTTTGTTGAGAATTGGACATTTTGTGTAGAACATTAGAGACCGAGATAAACAGTGTTTGTGCCTAGAAATGGGTAAGCCTTTCTGTTTCTGCTAGGCCTCAGTGTGCAGATCAGTGTGGTCAGGAGTTGAACTGGATTTGAAGTTTGTTGTTGCTATGGTTACCCTCCGTGCGCCCCAGGCTCCAGACTCCTCTTGAGTTACCTTGAGTTCAGAGTTGGGGCTGCTTTGCTGAAGGGCTTTCCTCAGTATCTGTTTCCGTGTCAGCGTTAGGTATTCCCCTGACGCTGCGCCCCTGAGTGGTCTGCCTCCCTGTGCTTTCAACTCTTCCAGAAGCATTCTGTTATCATCTGTTACCTGATTCTTCTTAGCCAGTGTCCAGGTGTATTTGCCTCAGGTAAGCCGTGCTCACGTCTTGTCTCTTCCGGCAGGTGTCTGGTTCTCTTAGGTTTTTGGCTGGTGTGTTCCTCTGTGACCTCAGCTGTCTAAGGGGTTTAAGAACGTCGTGAGCTGGCAGTTTATCTGGCTTTTGATTTGGTGTGAGCATGGGAGTGATGCTCTTTCCAGCCCTGGGCGGAATTCAGCAGCCTTGATTTGATGCGCTCTTCCTCTTTCTTTTTATGATCGACTTGTAAAATCCTTGCGCTGTTTGCCTTCCCTGTGTGCTTTGTACAATGTTATGTATACATCCTATGCATATAAATCAGTGGTTCTCAACTCTTCCCTGGGGAACATTAAGCAAAATAAAAATCTTGGGCTCCAGTGTTCCAGTTGATATATGCTGGGGTCCGGGCCTGGGTGTCTTTTAAAAGCTCCCCAGGCGAGTCTGATGTACATTGAGGAGGCTGAGAACTTCTGGTTTAAGTATCACTTACAACCTTTCCTTTCATGGGGGTGCTATTCCAACCTAAATGACCAAATAAAATTCCAGGCTGTGTACATTCACCCTCATGACTTTGTGGAATTGTTTCCCTCCTAATTATGCTTTCAGTGGTAAATACCTGCAGCCGGCTGACAGTCTCACAGAATGGGGAGGGACTTCGAGTTCTCATTTAACTTCCCATTACTTACGTGAGTACCCCCCACCACAAGCTATGGCTTTGGCACTGCTTGGCTGTCTTTCAGATGCTGGAAACTCTCTGCCATTCAAAATGACACACCCCATTGTGGGATAGTTTTACTTGCTAGAGGTGTTCTTCTTCCATTGGATTGCAATGTGCCCTTCTATAATCTTCTGAGCAATTTGTCTACCTTGTAAACTGGTTTGAGAGAAATCCATTTGCATGACCTAGTGCACATGGGTGCACATAAGTGTGTGTGTGTGTGTGTGTGTGTGTGTGCATGTGTGAACATATGCACCCGCTCCCATACCCATAACAAGCATTTTATGAAACGGCATTTATTGTGAGTCTTGTACTTGTAAATTGATTTCACACCCCACCAGTGGGTTGTTTCTTGCAGCATGAAAAATGCTTCCCCAGCCCGTATTCCACGAGACAAGCTTTCCGAGGTTTAAAGACAGCTCCTCTGGCACCTCCGAGTGTTCTTGGGCTGCTGCAGTGCTGGTTCCTTCGGCGATTTCAGCTTCCTCACTGCTCTGGCCAGTGTCCTGCACAAGGCGAACCTCAGTCCTGCATTTGAATGGCCGAGGCCAGCGGCCGGGGTGTGAGGCGGGCGGATCCGTTCAGAGAAGAGGAAGGGTTCCTTGTCTCTCTCTAGACACCATTTCTAGTCCTGCCCCAAATTCAGAGGGATGTAACTTGAGCCCATCTTTTGAGGGACATTGCTGATGGCTTTTTGGGGGCAATTTTTATGT
The DNA here is from genome assembly GCA_963924515.1 of Vespertilio murinus. Classification (NCBI taxonomy): domain Eukaryota; kingdom Metazoa; phylum Chordata; class Mammalia; order Chiroptera; family Vespertilionidae; genus Vespertilio; species Vespertilio murinus. Next base: position 27,538,635 of record OZ004711.1, read on the forward strand.
GTCCCACCTTTTTCAAATAACATGTTGTCCTAATTAGCTTCATCTGCATCTTTCCTTACCAAGAGACTGTGAACTCCTTAGATGTCCAGAAGAATAGTTCCTTCTTTTCCTTCAGAGTGATCAGTGCAAAAATATTAATTTGTTGAATTAATCTTAGAAAACTGTGTTCCCAGTCAAGAAACCGTGGCCTTTGGCGTGATTGCTTTGCTAACAGTTGTGTTTCTACCTTCCCTATAACTTACCCACACACGAGCTCGGTAGCCCTGCATTTACTTAGGGAAGTGGACGAGCTGGGTAATGTAGATATCCTTGCCACCGCAGTACTCAGGCACATGACACCGTGGCAGGTTCTGTGTGAAGTGCCAGTATGTCACAGCTTACAGCCTGCTTGGGAACACATGGCATGCAAGATGAATGTCAATGATTTGTATAGTGGCTATGTGTTCTTGGAGGTCACACAGGCGGTCAGGAGATAATTGATTTTGACTTTGAAGGTCAGCATCAGACATGGAGTGGGAGGTATTTGTGGGTGAGGAATATTTGGAGGCAGAAGAAAGCTATTTTGAGAGTCTCCCAAGTTGGATGTAATTGCAAGTTCTGCTCTCTCTAGGAGTGACTCGGATCTATAGGATCTGAGATAAAATTCAGGTAAGATACAGAGGAAAATCAAATTTAAATTCTTTCTATAGCAGGATAGATATCCACAGAAGGTAATAAGCTCAATTCCCCTCCACACTTCCTCCCCACCCCCCACCCCCACCTCCCACACATCTGTACCTCAGAGACCTTACCTCTGACAGGTGTGGTTTGGGTACTGTTCTGGCAGCTACTTCTTGTCATGGGTTCAGCTGGCCGGACCATTTCAGGGCTGGTAGCTCTGGCTCCGTCGCTTTGTAGCTTTGTAATTTCCATCAGGTTTTAGAGCAGCCATGCATGGCCATTGACCAAAATTTTCTTGCTTTATTACGCATATATTTTTTGTTGTTGTTGATTTCAGAGAAGAAGGGAGAGGGAAAGAGAGAATCACTGATTGGCTGCCTCCTGCACGTCCCCTACTGGGGATTGAGCCTGCAACCCAGGCATGCTGACCTTCAATTCCTTGGCTGGAATTGAATCCAGGACCCTTCAGTCCGCAGGCTGACACTCTATCCATAGAGTCAGACCAATTAGGGCCCTAATTCTTTTTCTTTCTCTTCTCAGAGGGCCCTTCATTGGTTGCATTATTAAGAAATGTACATTCTCAAAGTATACCTCCTTTGACTACTCTTCATGATCCACTTCATCTGTGAGACTATCTTCTGAGTGAGCCAGTGACATAATAAAAATATTACATCATTGGTGTCTTACTGAAAACTAATCATTTATTTTGGGGCTCTCTTGCTAAATAGAGGTGGAAAAAATGTGTTATTTGTCTATTAGCAAGCTATGAGGACCAGATTTCTTAAAGGCCGCTACAAGAATAGCTGAAACAAAGATGAGAGCTGTGCTGCACTACCAGATAGGTGTTAGTGTTACTGAGAAACGTACATCAAACTTTTCTCTTAGCATCTAGGGCCACAATGGCCATTGATCTCCTAGGAAACCTATATAATTTTTTATATTTCTCTTTGTGTCTTGGTAGCCAGGAACCCCAGAGCAAAATGTGAAAGTACTCAACTGTAGTGATAATTTTATTTCAAATTCTAAGTACAAAGATATCCTTTCTTAAATAATATGATTTCATATTCTAGAAACAATAAGTTTTATTTTTTCTTATTACCACAGTGATTCATGTTCTTTATAGCAAATGTGGAAAAGAAGATATACCTCCCTAATCAGACATCTTCCCATTACAGTGATAACCACTGTTTATGTTTTAATTGTTCTAATTTATTCTAGGCATAGATGTGTGTGTGTGTGTGTGTGTGTGTGTGTGTGTGTGTGTATTTTACAAAAGTGAAATGATATTTTTTTATACTGTATTAAAACTTTTTAAAAAATATTATTATTTGTTTCAGAAAGGAAGGGAGAGGGAGAGAGAGAAACATCAATGATGAGAGAGAATCATTGATTGGTTGCCTCCTGCATGTCCACTACTGGGGATTGAGCCCACAACCTGGGCATGTGCCCTGACTGGGAATTGAACCATGACCTTCTGATTCATAGGTTGATGCTCAACCATTGAGCCACACCAGCTGGGCTAAATCTCTTTAAAAAAAAATTCTCTCCTGTGTACATGCTTACAGAGAGGAGGGAGGGAGAGATGAGAGAGAGATAGAGAGAGAGAGAGAGAGAGAGAGAGAGAGAGAGAGAGAGAGAGAGAGAGATTGGTTGTCTTCTGTATGTTCTCCAACTGGGGACCCAACCCGCAATCCACAAATATACCCTGACTGGGATTTGAACTGGCAACCTTAGGTGCACTGGACAGTACTCAACCAACTGCGCCCCCCCCAACTGGGCTAAACTCTCTTTCAAACCTCACCTTTACAGGCATTTACCATGTCATGTAATATTATCTTTAGTGGTTGGTATAATATTTCATCACGAAGCTATATCTTGTTCTTTGAGCTTGAATCTAGCTCTTGCTGTCATAAACAATGCTGTCATGTGTGCATAGGCTTGTAGCTAGGTCTCTGAAGCGCATCCACAATTATTTCCTTAGAATAGAGTTTCTAGAAGTGACATAATTGAGTAAAGGGCTGTAATATTTTCAAGGCTCTAGATATATATTTCCTTTTTGTCCGCCAGAAAGCATAATCTATTTTAGAGCTTAAGAGCGCCTCTTCCCCAAGCCTCCTGCAGCACCAAGATGATCATTCCTTAAAATCTGTATTAGGAGGCTTCTGGCTGTGGCCAAGTGAGGAGGCTGAAAATCCTTTCCCCAGAAAGCAACTATAAGTCTGGACAAAATGAGCAGAAACGTCATTTTATAACTCTGGTCATCCATCAAAGGCGTACAACACACCGAGAAGCATTATTCTTGAACAAGTGCTGCACTTGGCCAAAGCACAGCGGGAGCCTGTGGGTGCTCCCGCCCCTCCCCACCCCCAGCTCCGTGGTGCAGAGGAGTGGTCTCAGCCAGGGAGGCTGCAGGACCAGCCCCTGGCTGCCAAGGCCAAAGGGATGCACTCCGTTTGCCGAGGTGGGCGGTGCCTGCACCCAGGGAGTGTTTTCCCAGATCCCTCCTCCCTCGTTTCAATTTACTTTGAATCTTTAAACGATAGGAGATATTCTTCATTATAAGCATTAATACTTATTGTATAAAAAGGGGAAAATAAACATAAAGAGAAGAAAATTGAAGCCCACTGGGTGTGTATTCTTCTGTATCAGCTCATTTCATAGACCTTGCTGTGAGGACAGAAGTGTGTGTGCTGTTGGGTGCAGCAGCCTCTGCCCTCGTGTGTCTTGAGCACTTGGACACGTGGCCAGTGCCATTGAGGATCTGAAGCTTTACTAATTCTTATTAATTTAGATTTAAATATACACATGTGGCTAGTGCTATAGTGTTAGCCCAGTTTGGTTACTTCTATAATATGGAGGCCTATATACATACCTAGTTAAAAAAAATACCAAAGATGTGAACATATCACATAATGTATTTTATTTCCCTTTTTTCTGGTGAACAAGATATCGCAAACATAATTTTAATAGCTGAATGATGCACTTTCCATGGAATGAATGCACCATAAGTTGTTTGATAAAATCTCTGTTGTGCCTTCAGGGTATTTCCAATATTTTGATATTATAAATGACAGGTGATCTTTATGGCTAAAGATGTGACATTCATAGTTATTAACAGAGGATAAAGTCTTAGAATTTGAGTGATCTAGACAATTTAAAAAATATATATTTTATTGATTTTTCAAAGAGAGGAAGAGAGAGGGATAGAGAGTTAGAAACATCAATGAGAGAGAAACATCCATCAGCTGCCTCCTGCACAGCCCCCACTGGGGATGTGCCTGCAACCAAGGTACATTCCCTTGACTGGAATCGAACCTGGGACCTTTCAGTCTGCAGGTCAACGCTCTATCCACTGAGCCAAACCGATACCAGCAATCTAGTCAACTTTGATACCCATTTCTAAACTTCTCTTCTAAGAGGTCCTTCTTGAGAACAGGGGTGAAAGTATCTCACCATTATTATTGTTTTTTAAATGTGGAGATAACTACACTTGCCTTAAGAATTATCTTTTTAGAGTTTAGAACTCAGAGGTTTTTAGTCTATTCACAAAGTTGAGCAACCATCATCACTATCTAATTCCAGCACGTTTCCATGACTCCACAGAGAAATGTCATACTCATTAGCAGCCACTTCCCTTTCCCTCCTCCCCTCAGCCCCTGGCAGCAACTAATCTACTCTCGGTCTTTATGGATTTGCCTCGTCCGGACATTTCATATAAATGGGGTCATTCATCATGCAACCTTTTGTGCCTGGCTTCTTTCACTTAACATAATAATTTCAAAATTTAAGGTTCATAACGGTTTCAAGGTTATAGCATACCAGTGTTTCCCAAAGTGTGGTACGCGTACCCCCAGGGGTACGGGAAGAGTTTGGTGGGGGTACGCTTTGCACCGGAGTTTGGTGGGGATATGCACTGCACGGTGCTTAGCTGCGCCTGATTCTACGTTCTCATGAGTCAAGTCAAGACAGTCTTGTGAGGCGTGAGATGGTCCAGTGTGCAAATAAATGTTATTTATAATATAACTTTTATTTATATTTTATTATGAATAATTTTATTTTTCATTTATTATTATTTTGTGTATGTACCAAAAAAAAATAAATATATTTTGATTGTTATTAAAACACACCCATTTTTTTTGACGAAGGGTACTCAGCATTACGAAAATTATAGAAGGGGTACACATATGTCAAAAGTTTGGGAAACACTGGATAAATCAATATTCATTTACTTTTATGGCTGAAAAATATTCCATTGTATCAATATGCCATATTCTGCTTATCTGTTCATCTTGATGGAGATTTGGGTCATTTTCATTTTTGGGCTATGATGAATAATGCTTCTATGAACATTTATGTGCAACTTTTTTTTTTCGTGGACATATTTTCTGTTCTCTTGGGTACATACCTAGGGGTGGGATTGCTGGATCACATGGTGACGCTATGTTCTTGAGCAACTGCCAAACTGTTTGAAAAGCAGCCGTGCCTCTTTCTATTCGCACAGCAAACTCAAGGGCTGCAGTTTCCATCCTCACCAACACTTTTTACTGTCCCTCTTTTTGCCCATAGCTATCCTAGTGGGAGTGGCATATTATCTCTATGTGGTTTTGCTTGGTGTGTTCCTAACAACTAATGATGTTAAGTATCTCTTATGCACATATTGACCATTTGTTCATATTCTTTGGAAAAATGTCTATTCAAATTATTTGTCCGTTTAAAAATTGGGTTACATATCTTTTTATTGTAGAGTTGTTAGTCTTTATGTATTCTGGATACTAGATCCTTATCAGATACATGATTTGCAAATGTTTTCTCTTATTCTAAAGGTTATCTTTTTACCCCCTTTATAGTTTTCTTTGAAACACAAAAGTTTTAATTTTGATATCTTATTAATTTAATTTTTTTTTAACTTGTGCTTTTGGTGTCAGATCTAAGAAACCATTGACTAAGGTCACAAAGGTTGACATGTTTTCCTAAGAGTTTTATAGTTTTAGCTCTTCCATTTAGATGTTTATTTGATCTCTTTTGAGTTAATTCTTGCATATGATATGATTTAGGGCTCCAAATGTATTTCTTTTGCACATAGCTATCCAGTTATACCAGCACCATTTGCTGAAAAGAGTATTATTTCCCCCATTGATTGTCATAGCACCCTTGTCAAAAATCAATTGACCATGAATATATAGTTTACTTCTGTATTCTCAGTTTTATTCACTGGTCTTTATGTATGACCTATGCCAGTACCACACAATTTTGATTATTGTTGTTTTGTAGCAATTTTGAAATTTGGAAATATAAGTTTCCAACTTTGTTCTTTTTCAAGATTGTTTTGGCTATTCTGGATCCCTTATATAGCCATACAAATTTTAGGATTAGTTTGCTAATTGCTGGAAAAGAGCCGGCTGGGATTTTGATAGGGATTTTAATGAATCTGTAGATCAATTTGAGAATTATTAATTTGAGAGTCATTTCTTCAGTTATTTAGGTGTTTAAATTTTTTCCAATGATGTTTGGTAATTTTTAGTGTTCAAGTCTTGTTTTATTAAAAAAGGTTAAAGTTAAATTTTTAAAAGTTAAATTTATTATTAATCATTATATTATTTCTGATACAATGTAAATAAAATTGTCTTAATTTCATTTTTGGACTGTCTAATGGTAGTGCATAGAAATGTTATTGATTATTGTGGTTTGATTGTGTATCCTGAAACCTTTCTGAACTCACTTAGCTTTCATCACTTTTGTAGTGAGTTCAATAGAGTTTTCTGTATTCATGATCATAACATCTACACATGAAGAGAGTTTTACTTTCTTTTTCTTTTTTTTTCCAATATGGATGCCTTTTCTTTCTTCCTTTCTATTTCCTTCCTTCCTTCCTTCCTTCCTTCCTTTCTTTCTTTCTTTCTTTCTTTCTTTCTTTCTTTTTTTTGGCTAATTGCTTTGACAGCACAATGTTGAATCAAAGTGATGAGAGCTCACATCCTTGTCTTGTTCCTCTCTTATGTTCTTGATTAATTTGGGCTATTTTTGGTGACTGTTTTTTTTTTTTTATTTTTTTTTATTTTTTTAAATAAATCTTTATTGTTCATATTATTACAAATGTTCCTCATTCCCCCCCCCTCCATTGCTCCCCTCCACCAAGTTTCCATTCAACTCTCTGCCCTTTCCCCATCCCCCATTGTCCTCATCCATATGTGCAGTTTATATTCAGTCTCTTCCCGCCCCGCCCCACTCCCCATTTCCCCGAGAATCATCAGTCCATTCCCCTTCCATACCTCTGATTCTATTATATTCACCAGTTAATATTGTTCATCAGGATTTTTACTTCCCTTGGTTTTTAGACTCACTTGTTGATAGTTACGTGTTTGTTCATAATTTTTATCTTTATTTTCTTCCTCTTCCTAAAGAACCCCTTTTAGCAATTCATATAGTTCTGGCTTGGCAGTGATGAACTCCTTTAGCTTAAATTTATTTGTGAAGCTCTTTATCTGGCCTTCGATTCTGAGTGATAGCTTTGCTGGGTAGAGTATTTTTGGCTGTAGGTTCTTGTTATTCATCACCTTGAATATTTCTTGCCATTCCCGTCTGGCCTGCATGGTTTCTGTTGAGAAATCAGCTGACAGTCGTATGGGTGCCCCTTTATAGGTAACTACCTGCTTTTGTCTTGCTGCTTTTAATATTCTCTCTTTGTCTTTAGCTCTTGGAATTTTAATTATGATGTGTCTTGGTGTGGTTCTTTTTGGATTCCTTTTGTTTGGGGTTCTGTGTGCTTCCTGGACGTGTAAGTCTATTTCTTTCACCAGGTGGGGGAAGTTTTCTGTCACTATTTCTTTTAATATGTTTTCGTTATCTTGCTCTCTGTCATCTTCTGGGATGCCCATAATTCTGATGTTGGTTCGCTTGAAGTTGTCCCAGAGGTTTTTTACACTATCTTCAACTTTCTGGATTCTCTTGTCTTCTTGCTTCTGTGGAGGAGTGTCCTCTGGCTCTTTGTGTTCCAAATCTTGGACTTGATTCTTGCAATCTTCCAGTCTGTTTTTAGGATTCTGCATAATATTTTTTATTTCAGAGAATGTATTCTTCATTTCTTGTTGATCCTTTATCATTTCTTGTTGAACCTTTATTATTTCTTGTTGATCCCTTATCATATCCTCATAGGTCTCATTTATTTTATCGGCCTTTTCTAAGAGATTGTTGAACATCCTTATAAGCGTGGTTTTGAACTCTATATCCAGTCGCTTTTTGTCCTCCATTTCTTTCGTTTGTGATCTGTTTCCTTGTTTCGACATTTTCGCTGCTTCCCTGGGTTGGTAGGTTGGGAGGATCAGCTGTGTCTATGCCAGGAGACAACCTTATTCCACTAGACTTGGAAACCTGCAAAAGCCTCTCTGAGTTCAGCTTGGAAGGGGCGGAGTTTCAGGGTGGAGCCTACAGCCTTGGCTTCCGGTTAGCCCCGCCCTCGGAGGTTCCTGAGTCTCAGTGTACCTCAATGTCCTTTGGTACTCGCTGCAAGCACCTCTGAGAGAAAGGCGCCCTAGAGCTTCGCCCACTACCAGACAGTGTAGTCTCTCCCCCAACAAGCCCACAACTGGGGTTCAGAGCAGTTGGAAGTGGGGTTAAGAACAGTCCGGAGCTTATGTCTCCTTCCCGCCAGGGCGATCTCGCAGCCCAAACAACAGTCTGTCCTCTGTGCGCGCAATGTGCGCGACTCAGGGGCTCTGCTTTTCGCCGCCCCCCTGAGCTTCTGTCTTACAGCCCAGATTCCCCCTGTATGAGGCTGGGGCCCGAGGGTCTTGCCCAGGACTGGGGTTCAGTGCAGTCAGAACTGGGGCTCAGCACAGTCCTGAGCTTTTGAGTCCTTCCCGCTGGGGCAATCCAGCAGCTCAGGGAACAGTCTGTCCTCTGCGCACAATGTGCGCGACTCCGGGGCTCTGCCTTTCGCCGCCTCTCTGCTGAGCTTCCGCCTTACAGCCCAGATCCCTCTGTATGAGCCTGGACCCCGGGGTCTCGCCCAGCACTGGGGTTCAGTGCAGTCGGAGTTGGGGTTCAGCACAGTCCGGAGCTTTTATCTCCTTCCCGCTGGGGAACGCCAGCCAGGCACTCAGCCGCCCCTCCTCTCCGGCTCCGTCCTCTCCCTGCGCGCGCACACCGAGCCTCCGTACCTTAGGCTTTTACAGCTCCTCTGATTGTCCTTCAGGTTTTCTCTTTCCTTCTGGTTGTAGAATTCCCAGTCAGTCAACTTTCCTGTAGTTCTGGATAGTGTCCACTCTATATTTTAGTTGTATTTTTTGAAATTGTTGAGTGCGGCTGCAGCTAGGCATTTACCTCTGCCGCCATCTTGTTGCAATCTCCGATTGGTGACTGTTTTTATACTCTAAGAATCTGAGTGATGGAGCAGGAGTTTCTCCTGGAAAGAGTTCAATCAAACAATAAAAATTCCCTTTATCTTGTGCACTGAGGGGAAGCTTGGCATAGTAGTGACCAGAGAAGGAGAATTTTAATGGGAGATTCTATTCAAGTGACATTTAGGGGCCAAGGAGTTCGATGAACATTTTCTAAGACAGAAGCATTCATTATTTAGAAATAAAACTTCAATTTTCCCTACTAGTTTTCTATCCTGCCTTCCCACATGTCTGATTGCCACTGTATGCTGCAGGGACCATCATGCTGGCTCAGAGAGATTAAATGTGAGCCCTGTCCTCAGAGTGCTCCAGGAGAAGCCTCCCGGGGGAGACAGACCAGAGCAGGAAGTTTAATACTCTGGCAAGTGGCTCCCAGCAGAAGGTAACCTGTCAGACGAGAACCGGTGCCAGATGTGGGCTTCACCCTTGGAGTTTTTGGGTCTCAGCTTGCTGATGGAACATTCATTTTCTAACCCACAAATCAAAGACTTTTAGAAATGAAGGCTTGGAAATCCTTTATCGGTTTATCCAATCTCACACTTTTTGATAGGAGGAACCTCTTACCTTGTGCAACAATCCCTGTTCTCATTAGGAACTCTTCTTTCTCTGAAATGTTGTGTGTGTGTGTGTGTGTGTGTGTGTGTGTGTGTGTATACACACACACAGTGCACAAAATTCATGCAAGGAGCCCAGCCCTCAAAGCCTTGGATGGCCATCACAGCTCCAGTTGGCCATCACAGCCCCTCACAGCCCTGGCTTCATCCAGAAGGCTGTCCGGATGGTTGTTCTGCTGTTTGGTCTAATTAGCATATTAGCTCTTTATTATATAGGATTACACACACATGTACACACACCCCCACACACATGACCTTTCCATAGGGGGGCAATTCATGTGTAGCCCACTTCCTGGCTCCATTTGTTGTCTGATTGGGGTAATATAATACCCGGTGTTCATCTTCAGCGTGACTCCTGTGGGATTTCTGCCTCACCTTGCCTGCAAAGGCTGCTCAGCATTGTTCACCTGATGTGAACCTGACAAGGACTGCATGTCATCCAACTCCAAATCTGAGTGACCCAGAAAGCTTGTGGACGGCTTTCTGTTCTGGTTTATTGAACAGTCAACTTTGTCCTTTTTTGTCAGTCCTCACTTGAGGATATTTTTTTTCCATTGCTTTTTCAGATAGAGTGGAAGGGATGGAGGGAGGGAGGGAGGGAGGGAGGGAGGGAGGGAGGGAGGGAGGGAGGGAAGGAGAGAGGGAGAGAGAGAGAGAGAGAGAGAGAGAGAGAGAGAGAGAGAGAGAGAGGCAACCACACTGATTGGTTGCCTCCTGTAACCCAGGTACATGCCCTTGACTGGGAATTGAAACCGAGACCCTTTGATGCAGGGGTGATGCTCTAAGCACTAAGCAACACTGGCCAGGGCTATGCAGTCAACTTTATTTGTAAAGAGCACACTCCGTCCAGTTTAATCTTGTCGGTTCAGAGGATTAACTGGTCTTCATATAAAGTCATACCTGTGTGCTTACTGTAGTCATTTGTCTGGAAAAGAATGAAAGTGGAATTAACAAAAGCAATTAAGTTATTGTATATCTCAAATGAGTGATAGAGTGATTTTTAAATAAGTCAATTCAGAATTGTATGGTGTTTCCATTTTTTACTTTGCTATTTAAGAATAAACCCTTCATTCTAGCTTTATTATATGTTATTTATTATTATGATTAAAATAGCATCAGGTTACTGTTACTTTTTTTTTTTATCATTTCACTGGTAAATGGAATCGAAACCTTGTGGCCTTGAGCTATAAAAGAAAATGAATTGTCCCCACAAACCTTTCAAGTTTAATTAACTTTTAAACAAATATGAAGTTCTGGTTTCCTTTTCTCTTTTTTATTACACTGTGTTTTCTCCTTTGGTTATGTGAGGGGCCAGATAAGGATGCAGAGCTGCTTCCTGGTTCACACTGTTTACTGCATATGATACAGATTCAATCAAAAGGGAAATGGGAAAATAGCTACTCTATTTGTGCCTTGTAAGCGCTTTGCAAAGTCCCCTCTAGTCCCTGTGATTTAATGTTGCCTCCTCTCCTAGCAGACTTCTAAAATGAAATTAAAAAGTGGAACAAACAGCATTTTAGCATTTTTAAAAGCAGCCACCATCACGGTGTGGGGACCAACCCAGCAAATTGAAGAATCACAGTATGGCCGGCAGTCCTTTGATGCAATGCAACCGAGAAGGAAAGGGGGTGAGGACGGGATCCTGAGTTCAAGGTCGTTTAAAAGCCTCCAATGGTTTACCCATTTTGGGGGTCAGTTGGGGTGGGGAGTGGAGAGGGTGCATTGGTGTTTATAGCAGAGCCTTCCCGAGTATGTGCGACAAATGCATTAGCAAAACATCATCACTGAGTTACTCTTTCCCTCTGTCTAAGTCCCAGAGTGGCCCCGGGACTCGACAGTCAGGAACCTGGGTCCTGTTCTTGGGCCTTCTGCCTCTCGGACCCTGTGACCTCGGACGAGTCACCTTACCCCTCTGCAAAACGGGCTCCGTGCTGCAAAATACAGGTTTGGACGGAATCTGATTTCCCAGCCAAATCCCCAAGCCTCCATCAAGCCACCTCAGAGGCTGTCCCTGCACACACACTTGGGGGTTCCTGGCCCCCTGTCCCCCAAAGGGAGCAGTGTCAGTTTCCTGGCCTGTCTTTATGCTTCTGCAAGCTGCTGTTTGACCAGAGCAGCCACTAGCATGTGCTTGAAAACTACTAGGAGCCCTGATCTCAGAGATCATCTGGCTCTGACATTCCAGTTGTCTACATCGCTGAAGGTGAGAGGGATCGAGGAACACCTTGATGCCGCCTCTCTCTTCTTTCTCAGGAAACACAGACACTTGTGTCTTCAGCGTCAGAAATGCGCTGCTCCCTTGTGAATTTGAAGAGGCAGTGGGGAAAGGAGTCTGTATCTGTAGGATTTTAGTCTCTGGCCACAGGAGCATCTCCCTCTGAGTGGATGCAGCTTCCCTTAGCTCTGAGGTTAGGACCTGGCCATGGTCAGTGGCCTGGGAGCCATGTGGATGTGAGGGCACTGTAGCCCTCGTCTGGTCTGCTGTCGGGTGGCCAAGCCTGCCACCTACACCGTGTGTCTCTGAGGTCAAGGCCGTAATGACCCCTTGTCTTCTGCAAGTGGGCGTCCTGAGAGCGGGGCCTGCCCAGAGTCACCTGCTAGTTCCTAGTGAGTAAGGAGCTATCTCCCGTCTGTGCCCTGTCACGGGAGTCTTTCCTGTCCGCCTTAATAACATGCCTTCCTCTGCCACAGGCTTCCCTCCATCTCTGTTGAAATCACAGCGCACATACTTTCGTGTTGTCAGGAGCGGACATTTAGGGAGTAGGCCTTCAATTTCCCGGCTGTTGCAAGCAAAATAGAACGCCCTTTGTTACTCGTCCCGGGATGCTCTGGAGAACACATAAGCCTGCGAGGAAAGGTTTGGCACAGGGAACCGTCATGAAAGAACTATTTTAATTGAAGAATATATAGCAGGAGACTCAGGGGTGTTGAGCAGTTTAATTAATGTTTATTAGAAACGAAGACTTGCCATTTAAAAATGAAAATCCAAGCCTCCTGTCTCCGTAGCCCTTTCTCCATCGTGTCATTGTTCCCTTCACCCGCTTTTTAATGTAGCGAATTTTTACTGTGTTCCCAGGAGGGGACCAGACGCCCTGTGAATCACTGGGCTGACACAAGTGAATAAGACTCGGTCTGGCCCTCCAGGGGCTGGGGGCCGGGCTCGGGGGGACGCTCAGCACATGGTAACGGTCCCTTTGGAGAGGGCCCTGCAGGCGAAGGGATCCCCAGGACGAGCAGCGGGGTGCCCTCGGCTGGGTCAGCGAGGAGGTACCCCAGGGTCTGGGACCTGAGGGTGACCTGGAAGTGGCCCCAAGAGGAGGGGTGGGCACCCTGGGTGGAGGGAGCGAGCAGTGGGTTCACTGGGGAGAGGGAGTTGGTGGGTTTGGTCAAGTGTGGGAGCTCAGGTCAAGTGTATGGAGCAGACCATGAGGGAGGGGTGAGGACGGGAAGGGGTGAGGATGAGGGAGCAGAGGCCTTGACAGGGGTGGGACTGTGAAGGGCTTTGGGTATGTTATCAGTTTGGGTTTCCCCCAGAAGGTATGGGAACCCACAGCAGGATTTTTGGCTGCCCGGGCTAGGTCTGTAAAGCCGTTAAGTGTCGTCGTAGTCAGGGGCTCTGGACCCAGGTGGCTGGGGTTGAATCATGCTGTAGGCAAGTTACCTACCTGGGCTGCCTCATCTTTATTTTTATTTATTTTAAAAAAATATATTTTATTGATATTTTACAGAGAGAAAGGGAGAGAGCTAGAGAGCTAGAAACATCAATGAGAGAAACATCGACCAGCTGCCTCCTGCACACCCCCTACTGGGGATGTGCCCGCAACCAAGGTACATGCCCTTGACCGGAATCGAACCCGGGACCCTTCAGTCCGCAGGCCGACGCTCTATCCACTGAGCCAAACAGGTTTCAGCTGGGCTGCCTCATCTTTAAAATAGGAATACAAACCGTATCTGTCTTATGGGATTCTTGTGAAGAATAAATATGTAAATTTATCCAAGGCTCTTACAAAAACAGGTGCATAGGAAGCACTTATTGAAATGTAGTTATCCTTTTTGGGGGTGGGGCATATCCTATTTTCCATGAGCAGTCTCCTTAGACTGTGGGCCAGTTATTGCCATATTATGTCCAGGCCGGATGAAGGATGGCAGCCAGTAATGCGAAGTGCCACGGGCTGCACTGGTGTCTCCTATAAATGCCACTTTGTGGCTCCTGAGCGCAAGCTCCCACCAGGGGCAAAGCCAGCCTTCAGCTTGCAAAAGCCTACACCCCCGGAGTCCGGCCTCGATCGTGGCCTTCCTGCGCTTGTCCCAGTGTTGACCTCTAGACCTTACAAATGCCTTTTCCACTGCTTCGCAGAGTCTTTGGGGGAGACTGAACATTTTAGGGGAAAATCTGGACCGTGGAACGAAATGGGGCAATACCCTCAAGATACTGCTTATGGGGAAGAGCCTGCAGGATGCTCGGTGGCCTCTCTCTCAGGCTTACCAGGCTGCAGTGGCGTTCTTGAACATGGCTTGTAGGAGGCGTGAACTGCTACAATAAGACTTACTGTATAAACACAAGGGTAAAGTGTGTGTGTGTTTGCATGTGTTTCTAGATGCCTCTCTCCCAGTACAGCAGAAGGAATTGCCTTTTTTTTAATGCCCCTCCACCCCCCATTTCCTTCTACTCTCTGACCTCCTGACTCTCCATTGGACACCCCTGAGCAAGGGCTGGGAGAGTGGGGGATGGGGGGGGAGAGGCAGCCTGGATGGTATGTATGTAACTCTACTCTCCTTCTCCCAGACTCCTCTGGGCTGGGGAGTAGGTTGCGGACAGTGGTGGGAGGAGTCAACTACGGTGGCTTTGCCAGCATGTAAGATAATCTCTCTTCATCCCTGGCCACTTTATGCTGATGACAAACGTAGCCATTCTTCTCCAACAGAGAAGAGAGAGCGGGGACAGCGGGGACTTTCCTACTTTATGTATGAGACTAGAACGATGTGATGAAGTTAACTATCAGATTCCTTAACATGCTAGTCATTTATTAGGTTAAAAAATTAAGCAAGAGCTCTAAAATTACACTTAATAATTACGTATATTATTAAATTGAGCAATTCTTTTGGAGACGGGGAGGGAATTCGTTCTAGAATTCTTTGGGTAACAAACACAGCGCTGGCAATAACAAGTCAAACACGTCTGCAGGCTGCTCAGGGAGCTGTAGCATTGATGATGGCAGTGCTTTCTCTGGCTCATTTATTGGTGCAGGGGATTAAGCACAGGGATTATAAGGCCGAAGACTCCCTCCGCTGCCTCCTCGCCCCAGAGGACCCTGCCCCCGCCACTCCCTCCCCACAAGAAGAGCCACAGGAAAGTGAGCCCGGGAAAACTCAGTTTCTAAAGCAAGCCACGGATAGACCTAAGGAGTTACAATTTTTTTTTTCTTCCTGCAAGTGGTTGCTTCTAAAAGGCACAATTCAAAATAGTCACAGCAAGAATAGACATGCTGAAATCCTAATGGTGCAATTCTACTTTGTTGAGTCAAAAACTAGGGCTGGGTAATGACGAATGGTAGCTATGCAAATGCAGAGACAGATCAGCCCATCTCGCGCTTCAGGGTATGAGTTGATGGCAGAAACCTGTCCATATGACTTAGGAGGGAAGATTAATGCATAGGAAAGCTTTCATATGATACATGTTCTTTTGCTTTTTTCTTAAGCGCCCTTTATGGCTGAAATGCTAAACAGTCGATCCATTGGCAGCCTTTCCTGAGTGTTCACTGTGGGCAGGGCTTAGCCAAAAGGTTTGCAGATGGGCCCGTCCTCCCTCCCCCTCCCTTCCTCCCTCCCCCTCCCTTCCTCCCTCCCTCCCTCCCTTCCTTCCTTCCTTGATAAACACAGCTCTTGCTTTCCAGGAGCCTAAATCTTATTCTTATTTATCACAGGAGGATATTTTTCCCATTGCTTTTCAGAGAGAGTGGAAGGGAAGGAGTTGAGAGAGAGAGAGAAACATCGATGTGAGCACCCAAAACGGGCAGGGAGTGAACCCACAACCCAGGTACATGCCTTGGACTAGAAATCCAACCCAACCCAAGACTCTTTGGTGCGTGGGCCAATGATCTAATCACTGAACCACACCAGCTGGGACAGGAGACTAAATCTTAATGGGAATGGCAAGATGCACACATTAGAAACTGAAATGCATACACACACACACACACACACACACACACATACATGTGCACATTTATATAATACATATTGTGTGTGGTAGATTTCTAATATATCTGAAGGGGAAAAATAGAGTAAAAATGATGGTTCTAAAATTGATTAAATTAAACAATGAATTCTTCAACTTCTTTTACATTCAGACCGAGTGGTGCTATTTCCAGGTGTGTCAGGGTTAGAATAACATTGCCACCCAAGAAGTAACCCCTCCCCATGAAATGAGCAGAGAACTCAAATAGCAGTTGGTGACTCAGCTACCATATACTTATATACCCTGCAATTACTTCCTCAGAGCCTTCTACTGAATAGGAAGACTGATTTTAAACAGGAATTATTGCTTACCTGGTACCCCACTGAAGGTGAAATGGCTTGAGGAGGAGGATTTTATTTGTTCCATGGTTTGTTATTGAGATTTCTTACAGAAATATTATGTATATTTGGGTTTTACTCTGAGGTTCTTGTATTTTATATTAAAAAAGTGGATTGGAATTATTTCCTAACTACATATAACACAAAAGTGCTAAAGTTTCCAGAATAAGACAACGTGGAGGAATGATTCAATAGATATTTAAATAAATTTTTGGACATAATATCAATTGGATCCATTGATATTATGAATATCAAACATATCATATCTCAAAGATAAACTCCAAAGAATTAAATATTGCAAATTAAATTACAGAAAAACTAGTAGAAAATATTTATTAGGACATCATAGGAATGAGAATTTTTATGGCTTTAAGATAAAGAAGCAGCCAATGAAGAAAAAAATGAACAGATTGAAATATGTTAGAATTTAACATTTCTATACAAAAGAGGAAACAACAGACTGGGAAAATTTGCATTAACTTGTGACACAAATTATTAATATGAGCTATAAGTTCAATATATAGCCTACTCAAGTATATAAGGAAAAGTCTGGGACCATAATAGGGAGACATAAAATATAACAGCTGCCATTTATTGAATATTCTGCTGTGCCCACATAGATTTACAAAATCAGATTATACTGGTTGTTTTGTATATTGAATGTTTTATCACCAGTGTTTCTCACATGTCCAGAATATGTGACTAACTAGTCTTCTACAACATGGTTTTTCGTGGTTGCAAAGTATTTCATGGGTAAGGAGGTACAGCCCAATTTTACTTACCGAAGTTTTCAGTGCTGGAGGTTAAGGTTATAGAAATGTAATTTAAAGTGATTTCTTAAGCCAGGGTCTTTTGTTAGAGGTATGGGTATGGAAAAATATATCCCATTGAATGAAACTGAATGATTTGCAAAGAAGCACACCTGATACTATTTTTTATTTTTATTTTTAGTGCTGACACTACAGATGTCCCCATTTCTCCTTCCCCCCTTTCAATTTGCCCTCCCTCCAACCCCCACCTCCTCTTCCCTCTGGCCACACTCTTGTCTGTGTCCATGGATTTTGCACTTTCTTTCACCCAGTCCCCGTCCCTCCTCTTCATACTGTTTTTTTTTTAAATCAACAACTTTATAGATAGCAATTGCCACTGAAACCTGTTTTAGCGAAAGAGGAAATATCATTTGAGAGCCCATGCTTTTCACAACATGTCATCAGTTATCTTTAAAGGCCTTGCTAGAGAGACATGTTAATTAGCATCCCCGCAAGCATCTCTAGGATAGGGATGACTGTGGTATTACATTAGGGCTCTTTGTCAAGCATGTCATTCCCTTATCTTGCTTTCATGGCAGAGGAAATACAGGCACTTGAGAAATATCTTTGAGGTCGCACAACAAGTTAACAGCAGATAAACACTGGAACTGGCAGCTCCAGAATTCCCACTGTGTGTAATTAGTTCACCGTGGGCAGGAAATGACAGCATTGGGGATGAACGGCAAATGTGGTGTTTGGGGACCCGGAGGCTGGTGGGAATTCTGTGCTCTTCTGAATGGTTAATTAAGTTACTTATGGTGTTCTCACTGCATAGACTTGGAGGCCTCTGGGCCAGGTACCTTCTTCCTTAGGAAACACACCGTCACCTGTAGCTCACCTGTAGCGCTCCGATGGGCTGTCCAGGTGGAGGAGATTGGGTGTGGCCTGCGCGGTGCCTCATTGAGGTTCTTTGGCGTTTCTGAGTGTGGGTTTTGTCTTTAGCTCCTGCCGGACCCGAGGAGACTGGGAATGAGAGGTTGAGAGTGAAAGGGCGGTACCTGTTTTGACTCTTTACCAGTTCCCTCCCCTCCCCGCACGCCTGTGTTCTCAGAGTCGCCTGGCGGTGCGTGGTCAGCTCACCATTTGCCTTTGTCCCCTTAGGACTGGAAGATACCGAATCCCCAGACCACCTCCTGGTTTTAGGCACCTTACAAAATCGCTGTGGCAAAAACAAACAAACAAACAAACAAACAAACAAACAAACAAACCCAGGGTTTTTGATAACTACTGCCAGGAGATTTGATATGTTCGTGGAAAATTCTAGGGAGTCCAGAAACAGCCTCCCAAGGCTGGTTCCGTCAGATGTGCTAACACACTCACTAGGGCAGGATTCCGTGCACGTCTGTGCCATGGAGGAGGCTCCCCGCTTCCAGGTGTCCCAAGAGGACCTGTGGCATTTTACCAGTCAGGGGAACACAGCTCACAATCTCAAGTAACCAACGACTACTTACAATAGTTCACACTTGATTTGTGTTCTTTAGAGAACATGAAGAGAGGTTCAATGTACATTTCTTTTTTAAAAAAATATATTTTATTGATATTTTACAGAGAGGAAGGGAGAGAGATAGAGAGCTAGAAACATCAATGAGAGAGAAACATCGATCAGCTGCCTCTTGCACACCCCCTACTGGGGATGTGCCCGCAACCAAGGCACATGCCCTTGACCGGAATCGAACATGGGACCCTTCAGTCCGCAGACCGACGCTCCACCACTGAGCCAAACCGGCCTCGGCTCAATGTACATTTCTAAACATTCTAAGTAATCTCTCTAAAAATTCTCTCCCCCTTCACATTGTGCTGGATCTCCTCTCCTCAAAACATGCGTTTACTCTTCCAATCCATACCTTTCTGAAGTTCTGGCACTTCTTCCCCCAAAGTTTTTCTTGTGTAAATAAATCACTTTAGCCCCATTGACTTCTTTTATGTTTTATTTTTATTTTATAATTTCCAACCCAGGAGAGCCATGAAATGACCCAGCAACAGCAATTTATTCATTTCTGTAGGACAGGCAGGGGGCGTAGCTCCAATAGAACCTGATGGTCAAAGATGGTCACTACTTGGTCATTAGTAATAACAGCTGTTTTTTTGTTATACAACCTTCAGGCCATGCCCAGTAGTCCATTTGTTGTCTTGGCAACACAGATTGTGTTCTTAAGAACAATGCAGTCACCTTAGCCGGGTAGCTCAGTTGGTTAGAGAGTCGTTCCTATATGCCAAGGTGTGGGGTTCGATCCCCAGTCAGGGCGCATACAAGAAGCGATCAAGGAAACCATAAATAAGTGGGACAACAAATCATTGTTTCTCTCAAATCCACAACAACAATAATAAAAAAGAACAGTGGAGTCACTAGTCAGTTGTTTAGAATTTTTTATGAGTATTGGTGAATTGTAAAACTGTTTATGTGATGCACAAAACTGGTTGATCAGGATTGCATAGAGTTGGTAGATAGCAGACCTTCAGGTGGCACCCCCGAACCCTGCCGTGTCTCAGCTCTTGGCCGATAGCATCTTATTCATGTGGAGAAGCTGGTTGGGCAGGATGTATGTGTGGTCTGGATGTTACATAAGCCAGCTTGCCATTTCCATTTGCCAAAGACCTTAAGGCATTAAACATTTAAAAAATGCCTCTGTGATAAATTTCAGGCTCCAGACTCCCGTAGTTCTGCACATTATTCATTTTAACCAGCGTGACAGCTTTTTATAGCATCATGGCTCGTCCAGTTGCCCATGGTCCTGGGCTGCATTCTCTATGCCTGGTCCCAGCCCCATGTATGGAAGCTTGGACACAAAACCACAAACAGCTTTCATTTTTATTAGTAGAACTTAGGGTTTTTCTCCCAGGTAAATATGTTGGCTTGCTGTATAACATTTTCTTTTCTTTTCTTTTCTTTTTTTTTGTGGGAGCAGGTTGTTCACTTGAAATATGGGGACATAAATTCTTCAAGAAATACCATTGGAGAGTTTTGAGCAAACGAAAATTTGGTAAATGTTTGGTCTTTCTTTACTTGAAAAGACATGTTTTGGAAGCAAGGTTCTGTATGGTCTTGCTCTCTGCTCCTCTCGGATCTTGTTTCTTGCCTCTCTCCCTGTGAACCTTAGGTTCCAGCCACATTGGCCTCCTCGATGCTCCCCAGCATGCTCGCCATGCTCTGCCACAGGACATGTGCTCAGAAGTCTCCCCTGCCTGGAATGCTCTTTCCCATTTATCTTCAAGGCTGGCCTCACCTGTGAGACTCAAATATGAATGAGTCCTCACTGAGGATGTTCTTGGACACCCAACTGTAACCTCACTCCCTCCCTTTAGCCCTGTGACATTTCATATTCTGCTTTCCTATATTGTTTTTTTTTTTTTTTGCTTTTTGTTTTTCTCTTCTTCTTAGCACTTACCAATATCTAACACAGTATAAATTTTACTCACATATCTTGTTGTTCTCTCTCTCTCTCACTAAACTACAACCTTCTGGAAGGCATGGTAGGGTTTATTTCCTCTTGTACTCCCAGTGCCTGGAATGGAGAGCTTGGAGCATCATATAACGAACAGGTCGCCATATAAAATGCTCAATAAATAATGGCTGGAGGGGAGGAAGAAAGGTTGTGGATGACTCTTGTTTGGCTTCTACCTGTCCTAATTGACCCCTACTTCTTAGACAACCCAGGGAAAACTGGCGATTAGCCCACTCCCTGACCGGAGAATGGCCTGCGAGGTTGAGGGGGATTTTGAGGCTCCTGGGTTCTGGCAGGCTTTCCAGTAGGTAATCACAGGAACTGCACTCTCCTTAGTATTTGGTGGATAGAGGCTTGTCCCGTGAAACTAGTAAATGCCTCTCTCTCTCTACACAGTTCTACTGTTTCATACATTTCCAAGAAGTCAACAGGTAGTAACAGATGCAGCCTGATTGATTTGTGGGAGGGGAGGGACAGAGCATATTTGCCATGGGATAGGTAAATGCAGTCTCTGGCACCCAGATTCCATTACCTTTTGTCCAGGGCTAAAAGGTGTGTGGCTGACTTATCATTTAATCCCACAGGCTGCATTAGCTGCAGTGATCAGTGAGGGTGTGAGGAGAGGGATTCTTACATAGTGATAAGACGGTGGGAATGTGAAACTCGGCTTGGCAGGGTCTGCCTGGGATTTCGCTGAGTCCATGGCAATATTTAATTAACTGTGCAAACATTCTATTCAAGATAAGACTATAACAGTTGCCTTGGGGGAAATTCTTTTGAGTCAATATTTGTTTGATCTTTTCCTTATGTAGTATTTTGGCTCTGCTCTTCATGCTATAGCAAAGTTCCCATTATAAATGCCATTTTCAGAGATTTGCTGTGTTTGCACACCAGGTCAGTCCTGGAAGAGGTAAAGGATTGGAATCACTTTTAAATAGAGTCTCTAAAGGGTTTCAAATGAATCTTTAAAACAGAACTCCTGTGTTTCAATCACTTGACAAATAATCATTAAAAACCTGTTAAGTACTCTGGGGGAATCCCAAAATATAGGATACACTTTTTGCCTTCAATTTGCTCATAATTTAGCTGTAGAAATAGGATGTTAATCAGTACATGCGATGAAGATACAGATGCTAAATAATAACAATGGCTACACATTAATGACCATAACAGAACCAAGCACCATCCTAGTGCTTTTCTAAGTGGGCACTAACTCAGCAATCCTCCCCTAAGGGGTCGATTAGGCCAGGGAGGTCAGTGTGAAGTTTGCCTAGAATAGACAGTGGGAGCGTGAAGACAGGGGAGACCTGGGAAGCGGAGAAACATAAAGGAAAACTTTAAGGAGGAGGACTCTCACTCTAGATCAGGGGTGGGCAAACTTTTTGACTCGAGGGCCACAATGGGTTCTTAAACTGGACCGGAGGGCCGGAACAAAAGCAACCTGACCATGCTGGCACTCTCCTCTTGGGCTGCTGGTGAAGGAGCGGAGGGGAGAGCAAGAGAACCCTCCGCTCTTTCGGCTCCGCAGGCCAGATAGAACAGCCGAATGGGCCGGATCCGGCCCTCGGGCCGTAGTTTGCCCATGGCTGCTCTAGATCTTAAAGATCAAGAAGCCAATGGCTGTGCCATGGGAAGAAGGAAAGGGACCCAATGGACATTCGCTGTTTCTGCCTGGGATATCCCTTTCTCTCTCTGGAAGGTTGTTTTATCCTTCCTGGACTGTCCCCACAGGTGCTTCTGGTGAAGGGGACAATGCGCAAATATGTAAGTAACACATACAGTATGTCAGTGTGGTAAGTGTTTTGAGGGAAACATATATAGGGGAAGGAGAGTGCCAATCCAGATAGTAGAGGAGCTGACTGGCCATTTTAAATAGGGTGGTCAGGGAAGGCTAACTGAGATACGTGAGTGATTGAGGATGGCAGGAGGAGAGAGAAAGGGCTGTGGCAGTACCTACAGGAAGAGCCTTCTAAGGCAGCAGGAAGGGCACGTGCAAAGGCCCTGGGGTGGCGACTGGCTTGGTTTGCTCAAGGAACATTAGAGAGGCCAGAGAGGCTGAGAACAGTGAGCCTGGAGGAGAATGGATGCAGGTCATGTCTTAAAGGCAGCGCCTGCTCAGTCTCTGTTGGTTTTGGTGATGGTGATGGTGGTGTTGGTGTTGGAGGAGGAGCCACTGAGAGTTTTCGAGGGAGTAGCCTGGCAGTTTGGAAGCTGTAGCTGCTTTCTCCAGCCCCGAGCAGCTGTAGCACCTCTTGGCTTTCACTGGCAGCCCCAGCTCAGCAGCTCTCAGATCTCGATCCGTTTGTAACGCGAGCAAAGGCCCCTTAGCAGCCTCACTCCCGTCCCCTGGCAGGTAGGAAACTCGTGGTACAGCTCAAGCCCTGGGTGAGAGCAGGCGTGTGAGCTGAATGAACCCTTGCCTCAACCCTCACAGGATTTTCTTGGCCAGTAATTCTGAGTTCCTTCCATTTCCTGTTGGGACCGCTGCCCTCTTGCCTGGGCCCTTGGATCTGTTTGGTTCTCGCCACCCTCGCTGCCATCCTCCCGTGTTGTGGGAGTCGTTGCTGGTTTTGAGCCGTATCTGTAGCTGTTTGGGAGAGTTAGGAAGATCCACTGAACTTCTGGGCCTCCTTCCTTCACCCCAAGTTTTTGCTTCTCTTCCTACCACAGCCGCAGCTCCTTGGGTAGCAGACACGGAGAATGGAATTAGGCATGGTTGATTGTGCTTTTTTACACACACGGGCTGGACTGCTGCCAAAACTCCTCCGGGCTGGGCTGTGACGTGTGGATACCTCTAGCTTGGGTTTCTCTGTCGCTGATCCTTAGCCCATGCAGTCCATCCACTCAGTTGTAAGCACAGGCTGTGCCACAGAGGGAGAGGATGGGAACCTGGGAGTGGGGGTGAACCCCAGCCAGGGCACCGCAGTGTGAATTGAGGGGGGCAGAAGTGAGAGTTTGGGGAAGGAAGCTTCAACAGAATGTGGTGCAATCTGCTGTGGTGACTCAGTCCTAAGAGGAAGCAAACAAGCTGTTTAAAGGTTTGCACGTGGATGTTAATTCAAAAGTTGCAAATGCAACTAGTACTTTCAGCGTCTTACACCCGAGTCATGACTAAATTATGTAAGAAGGATGTGTCTGCTGTGGAGACCCTGGGAGTGTCCAGGTGGGGCTGGGTTAGTATGGCTTAAGGTTAGGTCAGAGGGCTAAGCTTTTATTTTTACTCCAAGGGTCAGCTATGGGGTCCCTTAATAATGACACACCCATGCACACACATCGTGCACACACCCATGCATACACATATACATACATCCCATGCATACACACACCATGCACATGCACACACACCATGCACATGCCCATGCACACACATACGCACTATGTATGCATACACCATGCGCACACACACCATGCACATGCCTATGCACACATATACACATCATGCATGCATAGACCATGCACATGTGTACACACATATTCTTAACCAGTCCCTCCTTTGGTTTGCTTTCAGTTGCAGTCACTTCAGCATATGTAGATTTAAAACACCAACTTGAATGCCATTAATAGGAACAATAAAAATGCAAATAGGCCAGGTTCCCAAATTTATGGACTAGAGGTTGAAATTACAGAAAGTCCCTTGCAGTTTCTTCCTGTTCCCAGCAGCAACAGCCTGGCTTGTTAGAGGGGCACATCGGAGCTCTCGCGTTTCCTGTGCATCGCGGTGTGCTGCTGGGCATTTCCGTCCAGCACCAAAGAAGAGTAATTGCGCTGAAAATGTTATTATAAAATGTAATATTGGATCCTAGAAGGTGGTGAAACTGAGATATTTCCTTTTTGAAGAAAGTGCTAATTTACTTAAGGTGCTAAAGTAAGGCCTGCTGCCGAAACCGGTTTGGCTCAGTGGATAGGGAGTAGGTCTGCCAGTGGAAGAGTCCCAGGTTCGATTCCAGTCAAGGGCATGTGCATTGGTTGCGGGCACATCCCCAGTGGGGGGTGTGCAGGAGGCAGCTGGTCAATGTTTCTCTCTCATCGATGTTTCTAGCTCTCCCTTCCTCTCTGTAAAAATTCAATAAAATATATTTTTTTTTAAAAGTAAGGCCTGCTACTTACTTTCCTGGGAAATGGATTAATTTGAATGAACATTTATTGAGTTTCCAGAATATCCTATGAAGAGCTTTAAAATTTTAAAACGCCATTTATTTTTTGAATAGGTAATTCACTCACGGGGTTCAATACTTAAAAGCTGAAAAAGAAAGTTCAGTGGAAATCCTCCCTTTCCTCCTCCAGTTGGTCAGTTCCTTCCTCAAGGCAACTAACGGGTGTTACCAACTTCTGATATATCCTGTTAATAGTCTATATTGACTCTCTTGTTGCTCAATCAGTGTAAGTGATATGGAAAACCAAGGAATTTTTTCTCTCTTTAAAGACCCTGTATTTGGTTTAATAAAGTAAATCCATCCAGTCAGTCATTGATAGGTGCATTTGGGAAAATTTTGTTATAAATCCAGTGACAATAAAATTCCTAGCTACTGAAGGCCATTTGCTCCTCAGACCCGGGAGTCTGTGAGGATGCAGGGTCTTAGGGACCCGTGTCCTGGAGCTCCTGAACCAGAATCAGCATTTCCCACAGTCACAGGTGACTCAGGCACATGGCAGCTTGAGAAAGTTTGAGAAGCCACTGGGAGTATCATTGTCACAGCACTGGCTGCAGAGTAACCCAAGTGTATGTTCTGTAGTGTGTATGTACATTTTATTACAAATTTTACATTTCTGAGCAGTTTAGACTTCATATCTATCTATCTATCTATAGCTATCTCTCTCTCTCTCTCTCTCTCTCTCTCTCTATATATATATATATATATATATATATATATATATATATATATATTTGTGCTGGGCATCTTTTTAGTGAAGAAATTGGGAATTTAATAATGTAAAAACTGAAGTTATTCATGCTGGCATCTAACTTGCCTTTAACATTTGCCTGAAAGTGAGCAGGTGTCATTGAGAAAGAAGGGGAGTTGGAAGGGCACCACGTCCCAGGGGTGTAGCTTTGGGTTAAAACCTGGCTGTTGCTCCTTGAAGCAAACCCACTGCCGCGGGAAGGGCAGACTTTGTTAAAGGGAAATCGCAGAATTCACATGAGGAATGTGACAGTCAAGAATTCACATGAGGAATGTGACAGTCAACATCATCGCTTTGCCTGGGAGGCTGACCTAACAATGTCAGGCCACAGTGCCACAGGCCAGGCCAGAGGAGGGTGCTGGAAGGCCTGCAGGGACCCCGTGTGTGGAGGTGCAGGGAGTGCTGCCCTCACCATGCACCCCTGCCTGCCCCTGGGAAGGTGCCGCCATCCCTGCACAGAGGCCTGCTTCCTGCCGTTACTGATTTTCCTTCGAATTGGCCTTTGCTTCCCTCTCTGCTCATGGACTGCTTTGCCCGCGTCGCATCTGAGTGTGTGGGTGGGCACAGTTCCTTTCTTCGGAGGTTGGTGCTCCCACTCAGGGAGCACTCCCCCCTCCCTTACATTGTGCCTCTGAAGAGCCCGAAGCTCAGCCTCTGCTACTGACTTCAGTGGGAGCCATGGAGGCCCAGCTAATTTTCAAACTTGGAAGAACAACAAAGACATTTTTTAAGATTGTTGACACAAAATTTTATGCTTTAAAGACCATCAGATATTACCACCGCATGAGTGACCTCTGAACTACAGGTTGTGAGCTCCCCTCTGAACCCCCAGAGGGCAGGGCTGGTGTCTGCTTTGCTCACTGCGGGGTCTGACCGTCTGTGTGTGGCCTGCTAGCCGGTATGTGGTGGGCGCTCCATTAATATTTCTGAAGTGAGTAGACTTTCATTGCATAAAAATTCACCCTAGTAATATTTTTCTAGCTAATCTTAAAATTTAATCTAGTAGATGTTACTGATGTTTGCCATCATTTGGACCTTAGTCATAGCTGGCACATCCTGGAGATCAATTCAAAATTTCATCTTAGTGCTGATTGCTTTCAGAGGCTCATTTGTATTTTCTGTGGCTGCTTTGAAATAGACACTGTTGTGCTAAGTTTCTGCTGGACCTACGTTTTTGGAAGACAGTGCACATTCATTCTACATCAAAGTTCAGAAGTGATTCTGAACCACGAGCCTCCCTGGAAGTCTTATTACTTATTAAAATGCCATTTCTATTCTCATTCTCTTTTTCTCCTGCATTATTTTCCATAATCACATTCTTTTGAGCAGAATCAGGCCTTTGAAAAATAATTCATTCCTGCAGTGGGAGTTACCAGTCTAGGGGGAAGGGTTGCTGGAGTTGGCTTTGGGGACCTACATCAACCACCTTCCTCTTTCATAGAACCACGTGAAGCCCTCCTAGATGGAGGCGTTAGCAGGCCTCCAGGGGAGAGAGTTTGCTGTTTCTTTCTTGCTTTTACCTCTCACAGCTTTTTACAGCACCCTCTTTATCGATTCCTGGATTCTAATCTCGGGTCATGTCCCCTGCTCTGGGATGTAGAGCAGTCTGCTTTATCTTTCTGTATTTGTTATTTCATCTCCAAGATGAGACTAGAACTGCCGTGTTGACCAACACTGCCAGGCCCGGGCTGTGTAAAGGAGCTAGTTTGCTAGGGCTGCCAGCCCAAAGTAACACAAACTGAGTGGCTTAAACAACAGAAGTGTATTTTCTAAGCCCGGAGGCAGGCCCTGTTCCTTGAAGGCGCTAAGGAAGGATGTGTTCCTGGCTCTCTCCCAGCTGCTGGACTTCTCTGGCTGGTGGCAGCATAGCTCCGGTCTTCACAGGGGGTTCTTTCTGTGGGTGTGCACACAGTCCCTTTTTATAAGGATCCCGGCCATGTTGGTGTAGGGGCCTGCCCTACCCCAGTATGACCTCATCTTACCTAATGGCCTCTGCCATGATGCTGTTGCTAAGTAAGGTCACATTCCGAGGTGCTGGGGGTTAGGACTTCAACATGTGAATTCTGGGGGACACACAATTCAATCCAGAACAGTAGGCGAGAAGGTGTAGTAGAATTCTAACAGTAGATTCTAACAGTAGTAGAATCAGGTGTTCTGAAGCAACAGGGGGTGCTATTTCTTGTAAGTTCTCTGTTCTTTCTCCCTTTTTAAAAATCCAGAACATGAGGAAAAATGCCAACCTGAGACAGGTAAAGTTGCTCTATGACTGGGATCCTGCTTACAAAGACCAGATAGACGTTAACTTACCTGGAGTCTTGATTTAATCGTGATGTTACTTACAGGACACTATGGCACCTAGATCCCTCCTGAACGTAGCCCTTCCCATGCAAAGGTGCAGGATCTGGCCCTGGTGCCAGTCAGAGCACTGCTGGGCCTCATTTGTTTCCTGGCCTCTTTGAGATCCCAGATAGAAGACATACTAGGAGATCAAAGGCCTTGGTAATTACTCCCCCCCAGCAATTCTTGCTAATGCCTGCCGAGTTATTTGTAGGCTATTGCAGGGACCATGTCTAATTTTGCTTTACATATAGACATAGATGTTGGTTCCTAATTGCCCCGAGCCCTCATTTTTCTTATATAACACCGCCATTTCTGAAGTAAAGTTTCCAATGTAGAAGTTAGAGATCTCTTGGTGTAGAAGCATTAAATTAACTTCATATTTTAAATTAAACTTTTATGGAAGTATTACATACATGTAGAAGAGTGCACATAAATTTCCATACTCTGAGCATAACTGTGTAACCAGCCCTGGCATCACCCAGAGACAATCCCTGTCTCCAAAAGTAACCATTATTCTGAATTCTAACAGCATTGGTTATTTTTGCTTAATTTGAATTTTATATACATTTTAAATATATTTAAAACTTTTAAAAATTAAAACATTTTAATAAACAAATTATACAAATACATTTTATGTAGTCATATAAACTATATACACTGTTTAGTGTCTGGCCTGTTTTGGTCAACATGTGGGATTTCATCCATGTCGTTGCCTGTAGTCATTTTCCTTCATTATATTGAACGAAAAATAATTTTTTCCTTAACTCTTCTTGGTTAAGACCCCTGTAAGAAATGACAGATGGACAAGAGAAAAACAAGCAGTTGTTAAATGTGTATTTCATGTATACATGAGAGATACCTAGGGGCAAATGTGTAGCTTCCTGGGATGGCTGGAATCCAGGCTTAAATACCATCTTAATAGGGGACAGGAAGGAGGGATTTTGGGGATAAATGGATGGACCCTTGAATAATAGATGGGAGGTATGATAGTTTGTGACAGTTTTTCTGGGAGTGGTATT
Organism: Vespertilio murinus; assembly: GCA_963924515.1. Classification (NCBI taxonomy): domain Eukaryota; kingdom Metazoa; phylum Chordata; class Mammalia; order Chiroptera; family Vespertilionidae; genus Vespertilio; species Vespertilio murinus. The sequence goes on from OZ004711.1 coordinate 27,567,394, forward strand.
GATTTCTAGAGTTTCCTGTTCTGTGACGTGTCTGTCTTCCCTGAATGATGAAACTCATGGGGAAGGGATTCATGACAGCTGAGTTCCTTTGGGAGGATCTGTCTTTTAGCAGACGGGGGAATTCAGAGACAGCCTCTCCCAGAATTTTCTGTTTTTCAAGTACCTACAGCTCGAAATAATCAGCACAGCCAAGGGTTTCAGGTAACATGTCCTGAACTCCAACAGTCAGGTTTTAGCCTGGCGTATTCTGTTGCCCTCCAATTCCAATTGCTTCATGATATTCCAGATATTTCTATTTTATGAATACAAATTGCCTTCTTCTATGTAGTTACTATATAGTTAACTACCGGAGTCACCTGCTGAATGGTTTGCCACACTTCTTTGTTGTACACGTTCATGTAACTCAGCTGCTGCCTCCGAGATTCGAATGCCTGCCCGCCTGCCTTGTTGTTGGAAGGTCCCTTTCCCCTTAATTCTACCCCCACGGGATATTTGAAGCTTAATTTCCCCCTTAATAACTCCCCGCGGTAATGTTGAGGAGGGAAACATCTGCTCTAGTCTTTTGACTCTTCCAACACGAACGTGAAAAGAGCTGTGAGCAACAGCAGCAGCCGATTAGCATGGCCCGAGAGGCTCAACTGGATCAAGGTAATATATCTTTGCTTCTCCTGCTTTGATTGCCATGGTAGACAGCTGGCGGCAAGCTGCGATTTTGATTGCCATACATTCTTTCTCATGATAAATGGTTATGGATGCCTAGACATGCAAGCATTTCATATTTTGCATTAATGGTTTTTCCGAGAGGAACAGTGAATCTCCCCCCCCCTCCCCCAATACCAATTTTCATTTTTTGAAACAATGACAACTTAGCCTTCTGAATGTGAATCATATTACAAATTACCTTTAGCCTTTAGTTACAGTGAGTGTTTCAGTCAGTACTTTAGTATAGAACTTAAAGTGGTGAAGACGGACTGTGTCTGGAAATCCACACATTATGGTCCATGCGAGGCACTTGGAATGGGGTCTGGCACAGGGTAAGTGCTCACAAACGGGTTGTCAGGGCTACTCTTTGAAAATGTTATTGGTGGAAGTGGGGTTCTTGGGGGTACCTCTGGAATAAGCATTTCCAGAGGTCCCCACGAGAGGATAAGATATGGTAGAGAAGTTTATTTTCATAGAATCACATCCCTGGAGCTCCAAAGTTCCATTTCCCTTAGTCTAGTTGTAGAAGAAGTGTAGCTCCGGTTTCAGTAAAGCTGGAAGCAGAGCCAGAGTCCAGAGTTTCTGTTCCATGTTGGAGCTTGGTCCAGTACAGCATCAGGCCAGTCACAGTCCATTGGTCCATTGGGTGTGGGGGGGTCCGCATGGCCCTGGGCCACACGGGAGAGTGCCAGGAAGCCTGGTGGAAGCCATGAGCCACGCGTGCCAAGAGGAACCAAAAGCACAAGAAAGCAAACTTCTTTGTTCAGGGAATTAAGTATCCCAAATTGCTGTGCTTGCAGGAGCCAAGCCCATTCTGGCCAACCATTTCTATCCCTGGGTGTGACTGACAGCAAATAACTTGGCTAGTCCTCCAGTGTTACTGGGCTTGAGTCTCTCTTCCCTTTGTTGGATCCCCGGAGAGGGTAAAGTTGTAGCTTCTTGGTGAAGCTGCCTAAATGACATGCCTGCAGTGTCTGGCCTTCCATTTGGTCCTTTCCTGTTATTAATAACTAGCTAATTACAACGTATCATCATTATCTGGGCTTTTCATTGTGCCGGCAGAGGGCCCAGGTTGGCTGGACTCCATTCCATGGTTAATAAATACCATGGAGTTAGGCAACTGGAAAACCTTGTCAACTGAACGGGGCTGGATAGAGCCATAATTCAGGCCTCCCTTTCTACCTCGTTGCCCATAGGAAATGAGGAATTCAGGGTGTAGAACAGCTTTCTCTGCCTGCCTGGGTGCTTCTGGGTCTGACTTCACAAAGGAAACCCAATGCCGCCCTGAACAGATGTTCCTGCTGAAGGTAACGAAGCCAGTGCAGAAACTGGCATCTCCAGGTTAGAATTTGGAGACAGTGGATGAAGTACCCTTGAATGGAAAGAAAATGGGACAATCTGGCCCAATTGTAAAAGTTAAGAATTTATGCATGCCATGCCAATACACTGCACAACGGACAATGAGTGTTTTGCTCTATCTGCTATTCTCTCTCCCTCACGTTTCAGACCTCAGAGCATCTCACCCCTTAGTAATATTATACCTAAAAAAATTAAAGATTATTGTTGTGTGATCGAATATCCAGTAGTTTCCATTTTTCCTCGTAGCTTCCCCCCCCCCCCCCCCCCCAGCATTAGGATCCAATCAAGGTTCACATATTGCATTTGGTTGCTCTGTCTCCTTAGTTGAACTTGCCCTTCATACCTTCTCTTTATTGTCTTGCAGTCTGGGCTAGTTGTCTTGGAGGACTTTTCCCCACATTCTGTGTTTCTTAACCGTTTCCTCAGGCATCACTGGCTTAATCTCTTTTGTGTGTATATCCTGTAAACTGGAAGTTAGGTTCAGAAGTGTGAGTAGAATCACGTTATCTTGGTCCCTTCAGGCTGCTATATAACAATGTACCACAGACTATCTTAAAACAACTGAAATTTATTTCCCAGGGTTCTGGAGTGTGGAAGTCAGGGATGAGGGTTGCAGCATGGTTGGGTGAGGGCCCTCTTCTGGGTGCAGAGTTCTTGCAGCCTCATATGACCCAGGGACTAGCGAGCTCCGTGGGGTCTCTTATAAGGCACCAATCCCATTTATGAGTGCTTCACCCTCATGACCTAATCACCTATCAAAGGCTCCACCTCAGAGCATTTCCCATATTCTGGGTTAGGATTTCAACATGTGAATTTGGGGGGGGGGCACACACAAACATTCAGACAATAGCCAACGTTTTTGCCCAACTACCAGTACTTCATAGGTTATGCTGTGAATCTCATGTCTCATAACACCCAGCTGTCTCAGTACTACTGATGCAGAGCTGATAACCGCCAGCTCTCTCCCTTGTACAAGGACATTTTTCCTTTGCAGTCAGTGAGAATTTGTGGGGTGATTTCTGGCAAAGTGCTGTTTCCTAGCAACTTTTCAACCAAGTTTTATGCTTCCTTTGACCCCTCCCTGGAACAGCTATTACGCTGGAGTTGCGGAATGGAGATGTAATTCTTTCATTGCTTCTTTGTTCAGCTGCTGGCATTTTTTTCTGTAGAGAATTTTCCTCACTCACCCATTTTCTGAGCATTGCTGCAGACTCATGGGTTTTTGTTTACTTACTACATTACAACAATTACGGCCATTAGTCTTTTTGATACTCTGGTTGTCCTTCATGGTGAAGGACATGAGGGAGTTGACAAGTTCTCTTGGTAAAAATAGGGCAGATAAAGTAGTTTTTTTTTAACTACAGGCAACTGGCTTAAAAACCGGTTATGTTCAGAAGTATTTAGAATGTGCCAGCAATGGAGGTGTATCTGTCAGGGAGTTAGTTCTCTTTCAGAATCAGCTCTTTTGGGGGGCAATTATAAAATTGTAGAACCTAAGAAGGGATTCTGAGTATTGCTAAAGTAGAGAGGAGAGGAAGGAACTCATCTACTCTTATATTAACTGTTCTTACTTTTTTGGCTGATTTGAAGCATTGTTCTATCTCCAACGTTCCTATCACTAATATGGAAGGAATATGAGGAAAGACTCCTGGGAGAGGACAGGAAGGTACCCTGTTCCGAAGGCTAGTCAGCGAGGACTGGAATGATATGAAAAAGGAAGCGAGGCTACCAGTGCCTCCGGGTTAATGCAGACAGCGGGAGAAAGGTCCATTAAAAACAGCTCCATCAAAATCAAGACATTGCCAGGAAGCCGCTCTCGGCAGAGGGCCTGGGTCTTCTCAATGCTTGGATGCACCTTAAGTGAAGGGTTTTTATCAGGGCGGAACACAGCCAATTTTTTTTCTTCCAAAGGGATCATCCGTTCTCTCCCTGATGAAAAAGCAAGGAGAAAGCTGGTTGGTTCAGGGATTGTGAATATTCCCTTCTTCCTGCACAGCCCTCACCTCCCCAGTCCCTACTCTGCTCCCGCAGATGCAGGAGGGGACAGGAGCCGCAGGAAATGACCTGTGGTGCTCCCAGGAGTTTCAAGGTATCCCAAAGTGGAACATTTAAAATCCAGTGCTTCTTTCTCAGCCTCCTTTTTCTCAGTCTGAGCCCAGAGTGTCATCTCTGAACAAGGCTGGCCTCCCTTCAGAGCTGGGATAAGGCACACTGTCTTGAGGAAGGTATCAGATGAAATCGGATTGTCTTGCTTTTTATTTGGAGAAATGCATTCATTTGCGAAGGCTGCCATAAGAAAGTATCACAGACTGGGTGGCCCAAGGAACAGAACCTTTTTCCCCCTCACAGTTCTGGAGGCTAGATGTTCAAGACCAAGGTGTCAGCAGGGCTGGTTTTCCTGAGGTCTCTCTCCTTGGACTGTGGATGGCTTCCTTTGTCTCCACATTATCTTCTCTGTGAACTCCTCTTCTTAAAAGAACAGCAGTCATATTGGATTAGGACCTTCCCTCCTGAGCTCATTTTAATGTAATCACCTCTTTAAAAGTCCTATTTCCAAATATAGTCACATTCTAAGGTCCTGGATATTCGGACTTCAAAAAGAAACGAATATGTATGTGAATGTTATATCTCCTAACAGGAAACATAGAAACATACATCGCAGTGTCTGATTTCAATATTGAAAATCATTAATATATTTGTAACTTAATCTCTTAAAAGCACACTTCCTGAATGCTGCTCTGGTGTGCAACTTATTCTTCTCCCACCTGACCAAAAAAAAAAAGTAATAAATACCAGAAATAAGAGCAAGAGCACAGTTAAGGTGTCCTCTATAATGACTGAGTTTAGTCAGAGAAAATATTAATTGGTGGTTTCCTTTTCTTCTGCATCTGTTACTCTATATTTGATTGTAGGTACATACGGAAATGAGAAATCAGTTATGGGTATACTGTTCTTTAAGAGTTATAGTATACTTCTCTGACACACAGATTGTGGATTTGTTGTGTAAGTCCCCACACCTGTGCAGAGCCTTGCTGGGGGGCCTTGCTCACTCCCTCAACCATACTCTGCATTGTTACATTTCTGTGAGTGTCACGTGTCTTCCGGTTTCATGCATCTCTGTAATGGTGGGTAGCTTCTAGAACCTTCTGAGACATCTAGAAAACAGACTAATCATATATCTTTCAGAGGATTTCTTTGAAATGCTTAGGACCCACGTTGTTTGGGGATATTTTTGTAATTACTTGTGGTCTGTGTTCATTATCAAGACACATGATGACATCCATGAATATGATTATCCTAGCAGGGGGAGTAAAATATGAACAAATAAATTAATATAATAAACGTTCTTTGGTCTAAAGTTGGTCTTTTAGCTTCAAAATTTAATTATGTGACCATGTTGTCTTTTTTGCTTGATAATTTGTTTTTGGGACTATTGGTTACTTGGAAATTCTAATGCCCAGGAGCAAATCCTAGGCACATTGCCATCTCTCTTGCTTCTTGGTGGTGACCCACTCCACTTCTTACAGCCTAGGATTACCATGTAAAGCTCTACCACACTGACACCCCTTTTAAAGTTTATCCGCTAGCGAAGAAATTCTAAGCAGTATTCCATTTTGGACACTACATACAAGAATATTAATAAAATTTAAGTGGAATGTTCAGTGTTTAGTGTTAGGACCATGTGCAATGGTTAAACAAAGTGTGAAGTTGAGAGTTTAAGGAATTTTCACAGTAGTCATTAACTTTGTCAGGGTCAAAACTCCAGGGCAAAGAGTGTGAAATTCTTCTGTTAAACTTAAGTAGTTGTATTCAATAGTTGAGAAGAACAGGGGAGATAGTACAGTGCAATGGCTAAGAGCACAGTTTTAGAAGTGAGAACTGACAGACCTTCCACATACTTCCTGGGCATCTTTAGGGGAATAATTTAACCTCCCAAAGGCTCAGTTTATTCTCCTTAAAATGGCGATAACAGTACATAACATAGTGAGGATCAAAAGATAGAGCACGCCTCGCCTGGTGGCTCAGAGGTTGAGTATTGCCATTTGAAACAGGAGGTCATGGTTTGATTCCCCGTCAGAGCACTTGCCTAGGTTGTGGACTCAATCCCCAGTGTGAAACGTGCAAAAGGCAGCCAATCAATGATTCTCTCTCATCATTGATGTTTCTATCTCTCTTTCTCTCCCTCTCCTTTCCTCTCTGAAATCAATAAAAAATATTTTTAAAAAGGTGTAAGACATGTAAAGCATACCATATAGTTCCAAACATGGATAGAAAATATACTAGGCAATTAGTTCACCTTCAGTTGTATATATATATATATACATCCATTATTAATTCAACCAGAGGTTGGTTAATATATTTAAGTTTGAAAGGGGTTGATTTCAAGCTGGTGGGACGGTGAGGCTGTGTCTGGATACAATAGGAAGTGCTGGGGTTAAATGTTTCTATACAGGGAAGATTGATGATATATTGTCAATCCTTTATTATAGCTAATCTCTTTGGTCCAGTAATGTCTTCCATTTTTTATACTAAATATTAACAAATGATCTATAAGATAATTAAAATACTTCAATCTGATGTTAATGTTTTTCCTGGGTGATCATCCACACTATATTTATGGTTTGGATGTATTGTGCTTCAATGGATGTGCTAGAAAATTTAAGGGAAGCATCATTCTGAATAAGTAGAGGAAGTACATTACTGACTCATGCTGCCTATTAACAACTCCTGATTTTTCATTTGGTTAGTTTTAATTGTTGTGAGATTTTTAAGATATGTATTTCAAATATTGTAAGTGGTTCAATAATAAAGCAAATCCATTTAAAAATCAAAATCACATAATTGTGCAAAGGCTGGATGGGTGAGTATATAACTGCTGCTGCAGCCAGCTGCACTTATTTTTCAAAGCTGTGGTAGAAATCCCGGCCCTTCGTGCTGGGATCCTACCCCACGTTCCTTCTCTGCAATATGCACCTAAGTGTGTGATGGGGATGGAGATGACCTATTCTGGGAACCCCAAATTCATGACTCTGCATTGATTTGCATAGTAGAGGGGTCAGGGAATTTGTGGCTCTCTCTGCATGTACTCCCATTGTTCCAATGTGGTGAGGATTTTGTGTCATCGTAAGTTATTGAATCTTACCTAATAATAGAGAAACACTTAAATTGACCATACCTCCATTATGCCCACAGCCAATAAGAGTGAGTATGCAAATTAACCCAACAAAGATGGCGATTGATTTGCATTCATACCTGGGTCCTGGGAACCTCCTTGGCACCCAGGTCACTCCCAGCTGGCCAGCTGGCAAAGGCTTTAGGCTTGGGAAGGGTCTAAGACTGGGATCGGAGGGAAGAGGATAAAATCAATGGAAACATATATTCAGGTGAGGATAAAAAGAAAAATAAAGAAAGAAATGTCTTATACTATGAAAGACACATCTTGAAAATGCTTAAAGAAAGTTGTCATTTTTTTCATGGTGAAGGGACTGAAGTCCATGTTGATGAAAATACATTGGTGTCTGCGGTGACTGGCAGTGGTTGCAGCAGTGGGGTGATGGGGCTGGCGCCTTCCCCTGATCAGCCCGGTCGCCTCCCACAGAGGCAGGCCAGATTGGAGCTTAGGTCCGCTCCCAATGGGGAGCGGGCCTAAGCCATCAGTAAGACATCCCCTGAGGGCTTCCAGTCTGTGAGAGGGAGCAGGCTGGGCTGAGGGAACCCTCCCCAGTGCACAAATTTCATGCACTGGGCCCCTAGATAATAATAGGTGATAGCATGATAAAAGACTGTATTTCAGAGATATACGAATTCACCCTTTGAGGGCCATTGATATACCCTAAGGTATTAAACAAAACATAGACTCACATGCAATTAGATAGACTTTGTAGTTTGTTTTCCTAAAATTAAAAGCAAAATGAAATCAACATGCATTGAAATAATATGAATAAATCAATCTTTCTGGATGATTCCTCTCCATTTTAGACTTCTTTTCTTTTGACTCAAGCCAGAGATCAGAAGTATTCACAGAATGTTAGGAGTGGAAATTGATATTATCAGTACTCTTAGCTTCTTCAAATAGGATTGCTCATATAAACCAGATTTAACAAAATTCTCCACATAAGGCATAAATGGAGATACTATACAAATCTTTTAGTTATTTTGAAAGAATACCCTATTTGTTAAAAAACTAATCTCAGGCCATTGGGGAGATAACTCAAACTGGGACCCAAGGATATTGGTTATGTAAAGCAAATGAAGGGGTATTAAATCTTTAAAACTTGATACAAAGCAATAAGAGCTTGTCTTTACCATTTAATTATTTAGCTGATTTTTACTAAGAGCCTATTATATGACAGGAATTGATTATTTTGAAACTCTGAGGCTGTAAAATTATAGCATTGGGCAACATCAGCGTTGTAAGCATGGGAGCAAATGCATCGATTAAGATACAGGCCTTTCTCATGAGCTTTGTGAGGTTGCTTTTCTTTGAATATGTCCTGGTGGTCCATTTCATTCTGAAAATATCTGGGTGCCCTGCCTTAAGCACAGTGTTGAAGTGTGATTGCACGCAGAATCATGATTAATCTGATGCTTGATGTCTATAGGTACGATGAAGTAGCATTAGCTTTGGGAGAGCTCTTCATTCAGACAGCTTTACAATACAATTTTGTTTATTCTGTTTTATTTCTGCATCTGCGAAGTTGGGGTTTTGGATCTAAGGAAAGGACCTGAATGAAACGAAGGCTTATACTTGTCCTTATTTACACACACACACACACACACACACACACACACCAAAAAAAAAAAAAAAAAACATAGGAAAAAAAATATATTCACATATTCCCTATGTATTTTTTTTGTGTGTGTGTGTGTTTATGTATATATGAAATTGATTGATTCTAGCCTATCAAGAGCCTTTGGATCTTGTTTTTGGCATACCATACTTACTTTATTTATTCTTTTGGCTTCAAGCGTTTGGTATTTTTAATAATTATGCTAGCTATGTCCTCATTCATTTTGAACAGAACAAGCCCAAGGATAAAAGTTTGAACTATGCCTTTCATGAGCTTCACTTTGGCTTATGTTCATTATAATTGGCATCTTTGTTTCTCTAACTGGCTACAAATCTATGTTTACTATATCCCGGTATATATTTTTATTATCATCAAGTCATTTATCTGTCTATTATGCTACCCATAATTAATTAACATTTACCAGGGGACTCCTGTGAATCACATTCTGTGCCACTTCTGCAACTAAAATATAGAGAAAGTAGAGGCCATAACCTAGTAGAGAGGGGATGTACAAAAAGACATTTTAAACCTATGTGACAATTTTAAGCCAATTTTGAGGATTGTTGTTTTGTAAATAATTTATTCAGGATAAAGTTTTGCCAGGAAGGTAGGTTGATAGTTCATGTGAACAACTATGGTGTCCAGATTGGTGAAGGGAAGGAAAGGAAGGGAATGATTGAGAGGGAGAAAGAGAGGTTTACTGAAGGAGATAGAGAAAGCCTGACTGATTGGGAAAAATGTGGCTCTCAGGGGACTAGTAGTCTTCATGTTTGACAGAATAGGAAAGTGAGAAAGCTGGAATGATAGGAAATTGGGATAGTGGGGTAGAGGGTTGAATTTAAGATGTCAAAGATCAAATATGTTGGTGGAGAGGGGATAGCAGAGTTGGAGGAAAGGTAAAAGTGTTGGCATTGAGGAAGTAAAATAATTGTGATGGTATCTATATGTACATAAAAATCACTTTATTTATTTATTTTTAAAAAAAATATATTTTATTGATATTTTACAGAGAGGAAGGGAGAGAGATAGAGAACTAGATACGTTGATGAGAGAGAAACATCGACCAGCTGCCTCTTGCACACCCCCTATCGGGGAATGTGCCCGCAACCAAGGTACATGCCCTTGACCGGAATCGAACCTGGGACCTTTCAGTCCGCAGACCGACGCTCTACCACTGAGCCAAATAGGTTTCAGCCATAAAAATCATTTTAGATGATAGGAGGACTTGGGATGTCATGAAGACCATGAGCCAGGTGTCACTGAGAATGTGGAAGTGACTAAACAATCTCTATAAACCAGGACAGGCAAACAGTTCTGAAAGTGGCCCTAAGAATCAAAGATTTAGATCCAAAGCAGAGATTGTGAGATGACGCCCCATATCTGTTCTTCCTTGACAACATAATCATGAATTTTATGTGAGCATATGGCCTCTGTGTGGTCGCATGACCAATTCTGACCAATTGAATATAAGAGGAGGTGGTGTTTATTCCTTAGAAAAGAGCCTTCTGTGTTCTGGCTAACTTTAATATGCTTATGCTCTCTTGTGAAATAAGAGCCCTCTTGTACTAGTACTCTGAGGCAAAAGCTGTTGATCAGGGTGCTGGAACAATAAGATAAGAAATAACCTGATTCTTTCCGATGAGAAGCTTACCTCTGGATATTTCTTATGTGAGAGAGAAATATATTGTTTTATCTTCTAAAGTCATTGATTTCTTGGAGTTCCGGGGTTCTGACATTCATGGCCCCGTGAATACACCACCATAGTTTAGGATTGGGAAGAGCAGGTCATTGGCATCGGCAGGGAAGAAACAGTGCTCTAAGAGAAAGCCTGATTTTAAATTTTTAAATTTTTTGTTTTTTTTGTTAATTCTCACTTGAGGAAAAATTTCCCCATTGGTTCCTAGAGAGAATGGAAAGCTGGGGTGGGGAGGGGAGGAGGGCAGGAGGGTGTTCACAGAGAGAAACATTGATGTGAGAGAAACACATTGACTGGTTGCCTCCCCCACATGCCCAACCCAGGGCTGGGATTGAGCCTGCAACTGAGGTACATGTCCTTGACTGGACTCGAACCAGTGACCCTTCAGTCTGTCAACTGTCAGCTGTTAGCCAACACTCTAACCACTGAGCTGAACTGGCTAGGGGATCTGATTTCAATTTAAGCCAGGAAGTTAGATTCTGAAAAGAGTTATGGATGCTGAAGGACTATTTCACTTGGAAACAAAATTGCCAGAAGGTACAGTTGAAAGCTTTAAAGGGCAGGGAGCAGAAAAAGATGGCTGTCAAGGAGAACAAGGTGGTAAAGAGAGTTTGGGAATCCATAGATAGGAATTTACATTTGGCAGAGATCAAAGAGGTCAAGGATGTGAGCTATGGTCATAGAAACTGACTCAGAATTCCAGCAAATGTTTGATGTAGTCTATGTTGGTCCACATGCAACTTAGATTGGTCTAGATACAATAAACTCAAACAGGTAAGGGGCCCAATGAACATAGCAATGGAGAGTAAAGTCTGTTGGTGCCTAGCCTGGACCCCTGGTCTAATGAGATCTCAGGATAGACTCTCTAAAAACCCTGTTATCATTTCCATGAGTAAGACTTGGAACAGTATTGAGAAAGGAAGTAAGAGCAGTCTACTGTCTATTGTTCTGAGATAATCCCTTCTAGTTCCTGATCTCTAGGCTTTCTCTAAGTGTTCATGGGCCAGCTCTTTAAAGATGAAGTTCAGGTATTTTCCTTTGGATTTGACATTTTCTGTATGTGGCTCACTGTTCATTATCTAGACAGTACTGGGTGTCTTTATTCTCTCTTTCCACAAGTATGTTCTAAAATCACATTTTTCTTCATTAACTATGGCTTTTACAATTTGTAATTTTCTCTTTCCCCAAGAATTTACTTTACATCTTTTGCATATACCAGTATTAGGAATTTGCATTTTGTTTTACTCCTTTAGCTCATGTCAGGGAACAATTTGTCCGCCCCCACCCCCCACCCCACCCCCGGAATATTACTTTGGTATTGTGGAGTCAGTATAGATGGTGGAGTAATAAATGGGTAAAATAAACATCTATACTAATAATAGATGGATATGCAAATTAGTTGGGACACCCTCAGGCAACAACCAAACAGCAGGCTGTGTGGGATGACCATGCTGGTAGGGGGGGCAGTGAGGGGTGACCAAACGACTGAACAGCAGGCTGCGTGGGGCGACCTGGTCAGCAGGGGGGGGACAATGAGGGGTAACCAGGCTGGCAGAGGGGGGCACTGAGGGGTGACCAGGCTGGCAGGGGGGCAGTTATGGGTGATCAGGCCATTAGGCAGAGGCAGTTAGGGGTAATCAGGTTGGCGAGGGTGGGGTGGAGGGGAGGCAGTTAGGGGCAATCAGTCAGGCAGGCATAGTTCGTTAGGGTGATCAGGCAGGTAGGCAGGTGAGCAGTTAGGAGCCAGCAGTCCCAGATTGTGAGAGGGATGTCTGACTGCTGGTTTAGGCCTGATCCCAGGGCCTAAACTGGCAGTTGGACATACCCCAAGGGTTCCTGGATTTGAGAGGGTGCAGGCTGGGTTGAGGGCCCCCCTTCCCCACCACCTGCACAAATTTCAGGGCCTCTAGTGTATAATGAATGAGAAGACTTCCTTTAGCAAATAAGAAAATAAATATCTATTTAATTTTTGGTACTGATTTAATTGTTTTTGATCCCTGTGAGTAAATGAACAGACATAATAAATAGTACATAGAGTAAAAATCTTTTGTTCCCTTTTTAAAAAAATGCTCAAGTAAGGATTTGAATACCAGCTACAATTTCACTAAATAAATGTAGATGAACTTTTGACATAGGAATGTTTGGATTCTTGTTCTCATAAGGAAAATTGAAAGCCTTGTAACTTCACTTCTGGAATTCCAGGGACATGATATAATGTTGGAGACATATTTTGGCATGGGAAGATCATAATTAGACTTGCTGAACCAAATAGTCAAAGGATTGTCTGAAAGATGCTACTGGACCCCAGGCAGGTGGAAATGAATAGTTAGGAGACTGTTCCCCTGGGGTTAACCTCTTGGGATTAAGTTCTGGATATGGTGCCTTATTAGAGCCAGGAGAGTAATTCTGCATTTCCTATAAGACTGAATTGTTGACAGCATTCATTAACTCTCAGATGGATTCCATTTTGTAGAGAAGAATGAGAAAATTAAATTTTATTTTAAACTTAAATTATTTAAGACAAAACCACATATATAGACAATAAGAATGTAAGCATCATTTCCAATTCTTGTGTTCATGTCTGATCCTTGTTAGTAAATAACAACTAACTTGTTAGTTGTTACAAGGGGCTTCAAACCAACATATTATTGCATCTTTGCTTAGTCACTTGTCAAAGGACTTTAAGGAGGAAGGGCACCAAAAATAGCTATCAAAGTGATAAAAACCATTAACATTTATGTTGTTATTCTGGCTTGTGTGACAATGCTTAGGAATTTTTGTTTTAAAGGATTATAGTATGAATACCATAGATGGTACATTCATGTAATAAAATAAAGTTAAAAATTAAAAGGACTTTTCTCATTTTCAAAGGATGGCATGCCGTCCCACGTGATACCATGCTCTCAGAGGAAGACATTCTGTTCTCGAGGTGAAAATTAGTGTATCTGGCCGAAACCGGTTTGGCTCAGTGGAGAGAGCATTGGCCTGTGGACTGAAAGGTCCCAGGTTCGACTCCGGTCAAGGGCATGTACCTTGGTTGCAGGCACATCCTTGCTGGAAGTGTGCAGGAGGCAGCTGATCAATGTCTCTCTCTCATCAATGTTTTTAACTCTCTATCCCTCTCCCTTCCTCTCTGTAAAAAAATCAATAAAATATATTTTTTTAAAAAGAAAGAAAATGAGTGCATCTGGCTGGGCTCCCCCCACCCACAATGGGAGTTTGTTAAAGCACAGCTCAGTGGTTTGTATGCATTTGAGCAGAACAATAAAAATCATTTATGCTTAGCTGATCTGGTTAACTATTACTCTGTGGTATTGAAGCCAGCAGATTGGAGGAGGTCAGGGAGAGGAAAATGGGAGGTCGGGAGTCAAGTCCGAGGAGGCCTTGCGTCTGCTCGGCCCCTAGTAACGGCCAGAACTTCTTTTGTGGAGAAACGTCAGTACGTTTGTTGTATGCCAGCTAAGGAAAATCGGAAAATCATTTGAGAGACAAGTAGCACATTTACCCTTATGGGTTAAATATCTGTATTTCCACTTAGTCCATGCTTTCAGATTTTGAGCTTGGGTCCTGAGCTGTGTTAATCATTACTTAATATTAATATGGAAATGAGTGTACCCTGTTGCAAGTCCCAGTTTCAATCAGTGAGTAATTATGAAAATTAGTCTTAAATATGCCACGAAAGGGTGCTGCTCTGCAGGCAGTAACTCAGCCTCTCAGCCATCTCTGGGTGGCTGATTTTTTCCCTTCTTCTTAAGTTGTTTATTTTCCTAAACTTATTTTCTGCAGGTGAGAAAAGATGTCGAATTCCTGCTGACTGAGGGATTCGTGAGTTGAGGTGGGCAAGATTCCATCAAAAAAAAGAAGAGAGTGAGCAGAATGTGTTAGAGCTGCTTTCTTCTCGTCTGGAGCAAAGATGATTATCTTTTGAGTGGGAAGAGACCCTTTAAAACTCCAGTTATTTTCACAGGAGTATTTTGGAGCCAGATCACAAAATGTGGAGCTAAGACTCCATCCTCAGTGGGAGCCAGCCAGACATGCTTGCCAATTGCAGTTTCTGGCAGTTAGTAAACAGACGCTCAAAAATAGCAACACATTAACAATAATAATAATTATTATTATTATTATTATCATCTATACAGTGCCAAGGGAGCATGTGCATCACTACGGACGTGGGGGAAGGTCTGTAGGCACGCTGCTCTGGTGGCACTGTGCATCATTGTCCTTGTGCTTCCCTCTTCCTTTCCCAACAAAGGAAGCCTCTTTTTTAAAAAAAAATATTTTATTGATATTTTACAGAGAGGAAGGGAGAGAGATAGAGAGCTAGAAACGTCGATGAGAGAGAAACATCGACCAGCTGCCTCTTGCACACCCCCTACCAGGGATGTGCCCGCAACCATTGTACATGCCCCTTGACCGGAATCGAACCCGGGACCTTTCAGTCCGCAGACTGACGCTCTACCACTGAGCCAAACCGGTTTTGGCCAAAGGAAGCCTCTTTAAACTAACAGAACAGGGCAAAGCCACCCTGAAAGTCCTTCAAGTATGAAGGCTTCACAGACATGGTGCATATGTAGGCACTTTTCTTAATTAAAAAAAAAATTGATTTCTGAGAGAGAGAGAGAGAGAGAGAGAGAGAGAGAGAGAGAGAGAGAGACATCAATGATGAGAGAATCGTTATGGGCTGCCTCCTGCAATGCCCCCCACTGGGGATCAAGCTTGCAACCCGTGCATGTGCCCTGACTGGGAATCGAACTGTGGCCTCCTGGTTCCTGGGTGGACGCTCAATCCCTGAGTCATACCAGCCAGGCTGTTCCTCAATCTTATATCTGCAAAAATTGCAGTCTCCACAGGATGCTAGAAAGGAGTCACTTCAAACCATACCCAGGAACTCTCTGAGGAGGAAGGCGGGGTTGCCCTATAAACCACAAGATACCCAGGTACACTTGGGTTTCAGATGAGCAATGAGTAAAGCATGATTTGTTGAAATTCAAATTGCACCGAGCCCCCCCGTGTTTTTATCTGCTAACATGACAACCCAGGCTTCATCTCCTCCTGGGGGGGGGGGGGTACCAGACCCGAACAGTCTCGGCTGGGCAGTGAGTGAGTCTTTCATTCCCAGGGCTGTGGTGTGTTCATGGGTTCAGGGACCCTCGTGCCTTCTTCCCGAAGGCAGTTTCCGTGTAACCGAGAATAACTGTTAAAGGAGGAGGCAGAGTTTTTGGTTTAGCTATCATCAGAGATTTAAATGAGACAGAGTAGGCAATAAAATAAGCCTCTTAAGTAAATTAGGTTGTTTTACTGACTTTGGGAAAAGTCACTGGCTGTTGATCTGTCAGAGAAAAATACAAGTGGGCTTGAATCTAAACATCAGCAGTTTTCTTGGGCTGTTTGGGCCTTTCATCATGTACTCGGCATGATTTTTAATGTACTGACACAAGACTTATTTAATGAGGAAATAGATGGGAGTATAAATATGAAAAGTCATTGGGTCAAATATTGTACTTTTGATTACTTTGAGGAAGTGTTTTTTTAAAGATCTTGCAAATAAAAATTGTGAATACTTGCCTACGTATTATAATGTTGCCTTCTATTAGCCTTTTGAGGGAGTTAGCCTACAGTGACGGCAGACCCTAGGCGTTAAAAGACCCAGTCCCAGTGCTCTCCCTGAATTATTTCCTTTGCGCATGGGTGCCCCTGTGGCCACATCCCGAGTTTCACTGTGAATTCCTGAGACTTAAGTTTTCTGAGGCTATCCTAACTTTTATGTTCTGACCTGTTTTGGATCCACGTGGTCAAAATCAGTCGTCCTGTATGAGTTGTGTAGGGCATGGCCATAGAGATTTAAAAATGGGTTTGCTTTTTGCAGTGCTTCTGTAAGCTAAGCTTATCTACTGTAGGAGCACTTTGTAACTGATGTTACAGACATAGATACAGATTTCCCATACTGCTATAACAGTGGGAAGTTAAGACAGATGTGTGATGACGGGACTGTGATGCTCGGCCACGTCCTGCACTTTTACAAGAATCCCAGATGCCTTTCCCGCACACTCAACTGTCACGGCAATGGCCGAATGCCTCCTGAATTCCTGACTGGCTGCCAACACAATTGCATAAGTGAATGCTTCCTGATGTCCAATGACCATTAATGCCCCTCATATACAACTAGTGATGAACTAAGTTTTTTCCGCCCATTTCTTTTCTTTATGGTGGAAAGTATTACAGATATCCCCCCCCTTTGAAGCCCTCCACCCCGCACCCACCCCTCTCGGGCCTTCACCACTCCATTGTCTGTGTCCACACGTGCATATAAATTCCCCGGTTAATCTCCCCCACCCACCCAGCCTTCCCTCTGAAACTCATCAGTCTGTTCCATGCTTCTGTGCCCCTGGATCTGTTTTGTTCACTAGTTTCTTTTGTTCATTAGATTCCACATATGAGTGAGAGCATTTGATTCTCATCTTTTTCTGACTGGCTTGCTTTGCTTAGCATGATACTCTCCAGGTCCATCCGTGTGAGCTGAGTTTTTGAAGGTGTGCTGCTTATACTGCAGTGAAATCTATAAGAAAGCTTTGCCATCGTGGCCCACTGCACCAGGGAGGGCAGGCAAAGCCCTTCAGAGGGGCCGAAGCTCTTCTCTTTCATCTGTGTCTGCAGGGGCCAGAGTGCGTCTCTGAGCTGCCTGAGTACTCCCATGGCAGGGTTCTAGGAGTGCCAGCAGGAGGCAGTCCATGTTGCACGATCCCCTAATCTTGGAGCCCAATAGAACTCAGACTGTTGAATACCTATCGCTGAATAATGAAGTAACTCCTAGTCACCAGGATGGAGCTAGCCCCACCCCAGGCTTCTCAGAGTTCTCCAAAGCTCCGTGACCAGGGGGGATATGCCAAGTCCAGGACTGAATGCCTCCTTGTACAATGGCCCATCTTCGGGAATACAAGTCTTAAACCGAGGGACTTCTAAACCCCCCCTTTCCCAAGACTGAGAGGAGAGCAGGCCCTCAAGGTGAGGCCACGCCTGCGTGCCCAGCCTAAGGTGAGACCACCTGTAAGTGTGCTGGCACAGCAGTGTCATGTTTAATAAGCAGGCAGCCCCGGGCTTTGGTCAGAAGTCATTTCCTGGACTCACACGGGCTGCACAGAGCTTTCTCGGCAGCAGTGGCCCCTCCGCTGTTCCCAATGAACAGTTCATCCTCATTCTGTTCGGTCTGAGGAATGTTCTAAAGACGACCGTTTTATATCAACGTATTTCCTGTCAGGAAACAATTGATTATTGATGTCTGCCCGGGATTGCTGGGGAGGGACAGGGAGTGGTGGAGTCTGTGATAACTAAACGGGACCACACTGTATTTTAAAACCATTATGCAGTTATAGCTCCTTTTCCTGTGAGCCTGGGTGTGACCCCCCAAATGTTTCTCAACTCAGTGTTCAAGCAGTCATTGCTGGCCAGTTGGCATTGACACACTGGTGCCAGCTTATCACTTGTGGTTTTGCTAGATTGCCTTCTGCACCTCTTTCTCCAGAAATTTGTGTTCAAAAGCAGTGGGTCTCCCCCAGGTGCCCCTGTTCTGTCACCAATGGGCAGAGGGTCCTTGGACTGGACTGGAGGACCCAGTAGACGCTCATCTTCAGAGAGCTAAAGGGCCAATATTCCTTCTTGGAAAGTTGCGGTTCTTTCTCACTACCCTCTCCCGCCTGTCTTATTCATGTGGACTTTTAAAACAGTGGCTTTGTGTAACTATTGCAAAAACCTAAATGAATCCATCCTTGAAATTACTAACATTGAGAATTCTCCTTTCAAAATTTTCATGTAGACTAGGCTGTGAGTTACCCCAAATTTGAAGCACAAAGAGCAAAACAAATAGCAATCTGCTTCCTGTTTGTGCTGAGGGAACCCAGGCCCCCGTCCTGCTGCCCAGCTCTTGGTGGCATTTGTAATCGTCACTCACATTGCTTTCACTAACCCTTGTCAGAGTTCAAATCTCGCAGGGAGAGCTGTGTCTTCAGACAGTTAGAGCCCATGTGCTTAAACAATAGACCCTCTTGTCCTCGGTGCTGCTGCTTTCAATAAGTTACCTGCACTCGATGCTCATTAGTGCCTGCCTTTGGCAAAAGGGGCATGCCTCCAAACTCGGCTAATTGCTCAGCTATCCAGTACCAACAGGACTGACCGCAGACCAGTCGCCTCAGCAGGGTGCTTCTCGGCCAGAGCCAGCCCCAAGTGTAGCAAGCAGCTTTGGGGACAGGGCTGAGGTGAGGATAAGACCCGAGGCGATTGGGACCTCTCCAGGGAACTATTAGTGCTTCTGATTTCTCCAACATGTTTCCCCATGGAGTACTCCCAGGCCACTGCACTGCCCAAAGGCTAGAGTCAGATATGAAAAGGAGCTGGGAGCCAAAACCGGTTTGGCTCAGTAGATAGAGCGTCGGCCTGCGGACTGAAAGGTCCCAGGTTCAATTCTGGTCAAGGGCATGTACCTGGGTTGCGGGCACATCACCAGTAGGGGGTGTGTAAGAAGCAGCTGATTGATGATTCTCTCTCATCGACGTTTCTAACTCTCTATTCCTCTCTCTTCCTCTCTGTAAAAAAAAATCAATTATATATATATATATATATATATATATATATATATATATATATTAAAAAGGAGCTGGGAATGGGGTGGGGGTGGTTGGTGGTGGCACAGATAGCCTTAGAAGGTCAGCCACTGGTTAATGAATTTGGTACTAACTAGTGGACATGCCGAGGCTCAGGTAGTCCTTGGCAAACTCTCTAATACAATTGTGCTTATTTTCCACCGCTCAAGGGCACCAAGCCAGGGGGTTGAGTGGGGCCAAAATCCAACCCGTTGTCTGTCAGGCAGAAGGCTACTGGTATGTTGACCTGGACAGAGGGACGCCTCTTCAAATGCTCATACAGACCCCATCCCCTCACCAAGCCCTGCACACACGTAGCTCCCATCTGCCAGAGTGGGGGCCTTTGCCTAATTTCCCCAAAGGTGCCATATGGGCTAATAGAGGCTCTCATGCTTCCCCCAGGTCCTCAGAGTAGGCCATACTTGTGTGTGAACTCTGAGTCCACCTTGGCCTCCTGGCTCAGGGGACGGGCTCTCGGAGATCTCAGAGGGCCGGGACTGCCTGGCATAAGGTGAATTCAGGGACACACACAACACAGGCATGAAGTTCTTCCCTTTCAGCTCTTTCAGTCTCGTTAGTCAAGAAGAAAGT
The DNA here is from genome assembly GCA_963924515.1 of Vespertilio murinus. Taxonomy (NCBI): domain Eukaryota; kingdom Metazoa; phylum Chordata; class Mammalia; order Chiroptera; family Vespertilionidae; genus Vespertilio; species Vespertilio murinus. Next base: position 27,587,166 of record OZ004711.1, read on the forward strand.
GTCAGCCCTGCCCAGGTAGCTCAGTTGGTTAGAGCATCATCCCCATACACCAAGGTTTTGGGTTTGATCCCTAGTCAGGGCACATACAAAAATCAACCAATGAATGCATAAATAAATGGAACAACAAAATCAATGTCTCTCTCTCTCTCAAAAAATTAATCAATCAATAAAAATTTAAAAAGGAGCAAATATCAGTTTGTTAAAACAAGATATCAGCAAGTGCTAGAGATGCCTTTGTCAGCCACATCAGCCCAAAGAGAGAACTGACTGAGACCCCGAGGTTTCTGCAGGGAATGATTGCAGGCATTTCCTGACATTTTTAGTGCTCATCGTATTTATGTTTGAAATTATCTTCTGCCTTTGCCAAGGGATACTGATTTTTTATTCAAAGCAGCGAAGTAACATTTAAAATATAACTGTATAAAAGAGATGAGTTGATTTCTTCACTCTTTCAGTCAAACCCAAGTTGTCACTGGCTCGGGGCTGCATTAAAGAAACACTGATTTAATGTAAAGGGACCACATGTAAGATGGAACTGTGGAATTGTTTGAGCAAGAGAGGCCTACACAGGAATGCAGGGTTTTGATAACTTCTGCTAAGAAGAGAATTAAAAGGAACATTTGCACTGTTGGAGGAATTTGGGTCCCAATGTACATGTGGGCACATGTGTCCTTGTGTTTGTGTGTACTTGTTTTAGCTATGAAGGTGGAGACATTGTGGACTCCCTGAAATCCTGAAAGTGGGGCAAGAAGATATAGGAGAGACTAGAGCTATTTAGAATTCAAGCAATTGAACCCACATATATTTTTTTCTGTTTTAATCCAGCATCTGGATTAAAGCCAGAAAGTTCCAGAAGGGGAACACATCTATTGATACTTGACTCAAGGTCTCTTCATATGTCCCTCTGTGTGTGTCTGTCTCCTTCATTCTCTCTCAGTCTCTCTAATACATGATTACCTCCCTACTCCTCTCCCCCCGCCCCTCCACACACAAACACATACACACACAATCCACCAGTGATTCAGATTTGCTGTCTCCCTTGTAGAAATCCCTGCAGGAACCACCATGGAAAGTAACACATGACACAGGGAACTGTTCTCAGACATTTTTGGATGAAATAACACATTCAGCTCTCGGTATGCACAAGGTTGAGCTTATTGCAGTCGAGGCATTCTTTGGGATCCAGTGGCAGCATTAGTTTATGTTTACACAAAGACAAAAAGTGCCCTCTGATATAATCTTGGAAAACTGCTGCCACAGGCCTTTGAAACAATTAGTTTAGACGATTTCACAGAGCATTAAGCTTAACAATGTCATTCTGTTCCTAAATGCTCTGCAAGAGAATTTTTGCAATGAGGCCAAAATTTAAGTTGGCAAGAGGGCAACCTCAAATGGGCAATCTCATCCTTTTTTTAAATGGCTTTTTTTGAGATATAATTTTGACCTACAATAAACCCCATATACTTAAAGCATGCCATTTGTTACGTTTGACATGTATATATCTGTGAAACTATCACCATAATGAAGACAATGAACACACTCCTCACCCCAAAGTGCTTCCTGGTGCGCCTTGGTGCTCCCCACCTCCCACCACTCTGTGCCACCCTTTACCCCCCGGCGGGGACATGCCTCTGTCACTAGAGATCACTGTGTATTTTCTAGAGGTTTATGTTAAGAGTACAGTATGAACTCATTTTCATCTGGCTTCTTTTACTCAGCATAATTATTGTGAGATTCATATAGGTTGCATATGTCATTAATTTATTCCATTTTACTGCTGAATCACATTCCATTGTATGGTTATGCCTCAGCTCTGTATCCTAGTCACCTCTTGATGGATATTTGGGTTGTTAATAACTCTGGGCTTTTACAAATAAAGTTACTATGAACATTTCTATACAAGTGCCTTTATGGATGTACCGTATTTGCCGGCGTATAAGACGATTTTTTGGCCCTGAAAAATATGCCTCCAAGTGGGGGGTAGTCTTATACGGCGACTATATAACAAACTCTGTATTTTTAGTGGAAATGTTAGGGGGTCGTCTTATACGCCCAGTCGTCTTATACGCCGGCAAATACGTATTTTTCAGGGCCAAAAAATCGTCTTATACGCCGGCAAATACGGTACTTTTTCTTTCCTCTAATCACCTAGGAGAGCAATGGCTGGGTCATAAGGCAGCTGTACATAACTGATAAAGCATCACACTGTTTTCCAAAAAGTTATTCCATTTTAAGCGCCCACTAGCAGTGCATGAGTTTCAGTTTCTCCACATCCTCGCCAACATGTGATATGTAAACCATTTAATTTCATCGTGGTTATTAGCATTTCCTGAGTACTGATGTTGAACACTCCTGATGCGCTATTTGCCATTCATATATCATCTTTGATGTGGAATCCACTCATTCAAAAAGTTATATTATTTTCTCTTTATTTTTTACCATTTTTATATTCTGGATGCAAGTCCTTTATCAGATACGTGCTTTGCAAATACTTTCTTCTAGTCTGTGGCTTATCTTTTCTACCAGTGTCTTTCAAGGAACTGAAATTTTCATTTTGATGAAACCTAATTTATCACTTATTTTTCCTTTTATAATGATGAGAAGGAGGGATTAAGGGAGGGAGAATGAAATTAAGGTTTATTGTTGTTAGTTTCTGCCCCTCCTCCCCCCATCCCACAATAAGAAAAGTAAAGTTGCATTTTATTGGTATGGAGAAAACTGGGAGAGGAGACGCAAGAGTTCAGTTTTTACCTGTTAAATTAGAGTCTCTATAAGGTGGACATACAGGTCTGGAGTACATGGGAGAAGTCTGGACTGTCGTCTGGGCTAAGAGTCATCAACATACAGCAGGCATTTAAAGCAGGGGCCTGGATGAGGTCACCTAGGGAGTAAGTATAGATGGAGAAGGACAGAGAGGGGAGGGTTGGGATTGCCCAACAGCTAGAGGTCAGGAAAATGGGGAAGAGCCATCAAAGGAAACCAACAAGAATGGCTAAATAAATGGATGAAATGCAGGGGGTGGCCTCCTAAGAACCAAGAGAAGAAACTGTTTTAAGGAAGAAGATGCGATATCCAATGTCAGTTGCTCTTCAAGTTGAGGAAAATGAGCTCTTAGAATTAATTGACTTTGGAATTAGGCAATGTGGAGGACACGGTGACTTTGTCAAGTGCAGTCTTACTGAAGTGGTAGAAATGAAAGTGTGATTGTGGTGATCTCAAGAGAGAATGTAGGCGAGATAGTGATGACAGAGAGCATAGATAGTCCTTGGAATCGTGTTTAAAGGAGATGCAAGAATAGAGTGTAATCAAATGCACATGCCTGAGGTCTTAGGTGTCTTTAAGGAGACACAAAAAGGGTTCCCTGTGGCTACCTCTGAAAGAGAAATGGAGTGGACTTGATATAAAGGAGACTGAGGAAGATTTCCCCCATCAAACTTGCATTGCTCTTATTAAGAAACAATCCTTACAAGGTTTATATTAATAAGTGAAAATGCACATAAACATAGACTGTGGTATACATAGCATGATTACATTAAAGAAACAAAAACTATGCAGAGAAAAGACAAAAAAGAAAATAAATAAACTATTAAAATTAATTTTATATGGTAAAAATGGAACTAACTTTGGAATCTCCAATAATACATTAAGTGCCTGGAAATTAATAGGTTCTTGGGCCATTTTTTGCACTCCTTATAATTTTTAAGTGTTTTAAAGGGAGGAAATATTCATACCTATTTATACATTACTATTATAATTAAAAGTCAGAAACACTGAAAACAGATTGGAACAATAGTTGCTTAAAAGTTAGCTGTGTTTGGTTCTAGGTTATTTTCCATTTGGTATAGTTTCTGTGTTTTTAAAACCAATGATCCAACAAATGTTCCTTTAAATAGAAACATCAGATGATTTGTGTTTTTCTGCCTGGGTCACTGACTATTTTGTTGAACAAGAGAAAAGGGGATATAGGAGAAAGCTCAGTTGGTACCTGCCATCTGAAAAATCAGCTGGAGAAAATGTAGTGCATCAGCAAAATAGGCTATTGAAAAGGTGATTTTATTTATACATAGTCTTCAAGGCTTGAATCTCTTACCTAACTTGAAGTCTACCTGTGATTCTTGTAACTGTTTTCCTGGTGTCAGTACTTAAGGAGTCCCCTCTTTCCCCTCCAGAAGTGTCCCAATTTGGAGGATATATTATGTGATCCCCCTACTTAAGGGATATAGAACTCTTAAAAGTTATCACAGGATTCAGAAACACTTTTGGATAGTTTTTGCTTTGTATATCAGGACTTAGAGGCCCGTGCAATAGGCCTTCCTTCTCTTGGTTTCCAGCACTGGTTTTAATCTGGCACTCAACACCCAGGCCTTCACTCTGGCCAGAGTCTGCCTTCTTCATCTTTGCTGCAGAATCCGGAGTCTGCATCTTGTCTTCTCTGTGGCACTTAGATCCTGTAGATCCCTTCACCCTCTGCCCTCCGTCTCATAGCAGATGTCCTGCCCCACCTGGCCACTCTGCGCCTGGAGCAGCTGGGTGGCCACCATCTTTGGCCTTCTAATTTGCATACTCATTCTGACTGGCTGGTGGTGTGGCTGAGGTACGGTCAATTTACATGTTTGTCTATTATTAGATAATATGGAGAATATGGTTTAGTTTAATGGGCCAATGACATTAAAAGGTCAGCTACCAGATTTAAATTCTGTGATGAAGTTGAGAAAAATAAACAACATTCAGGGTGGGAAGATAGATTCTACAGTGAAATTTCCTGTCCTTGTTGGTTGGACACTATAAGTATGGGTTCTTAATATAGGCCAGGGGGAGCAAGTAAAATATATTGCAAACCATAAGTCTCTATTCAAATGTAGAGTGCTTTTATTTGGATCATTCCATTTGAGTCTGTCATGTTCTCTATTTTTTAATAGGTATGGGAATAGCTAGTAATTGATTGATCTTGGGTTAAAAATTAATGTTTCCTTGTGCTCTTCCATTATAACACACATCTGAGAGTCTTTTCCACACCCTCCAGGTGGGGCTTTTTCCTGACCAGGACAAAGAGTAAGCATAGGTGATTTCCTGAAGTAAACTGCCTGGTTACTTGTCCAGGAAACTGAGTTATCTTCACCATGTAAGGTGCCTTTGCTACAGAAGGTATTGAGAAGGTATAGTCTTGCACTGGAAAATCTTTGTCTATTTCCAAGATGGAATAGTAGTTGGTTGGCTGCTGTCAGATTTGGGTATGTGCCATTTATCTAGACATTGGAAATTTCACCTCTTTCCCTTTCCCTGCAAAGCCCAGTAAAGGAAAGTAAAACTGTGGATAGGACAGTTGAAAGAGCTTTAAGGGGTTGTTGACCTGATACCATTTGAGGCTTTTATTTGGTACTTTACTCACAAACCAACTCTTACATTAAGGATTACCGTTTGGAATTTAAGGGCCGAAAGAAAAAAATAAGAGCTTATAGCTAATAGCTCTTTCAACTCTTTCTGAATACACAATCTTTGGAGAAAAGTCTTACCATTGTAAGTCATGCTTTTATCTCAGTGCCAAGTGATATTTCATTCTGATCTAGGAATGCAAGGTTTGGATATATATTTCTTTTTGAAAAACAATGTTAGTGTTTTTTTTGCTACTAAATTAAGTAAATGCTGATAAAGAAAACCCCCCAATACAGCTCTTCCCTGCTGTCCTAAAACCATATCAAGACCCCACATAGCTGAGTGAAGGAAATTGTATCTTAAGGCTGGCCTTTGTTAAGCTGGCTTGTCAGCGGTCTGTAAATTGGAACTGTAGGGAATGTTGAAACTTAAAGTTCATCTTTAACATGAAGAGGGTTCACACATGCTCTTCTGTGGGCTAATCTTTAGTGACAGATGCAGAGAAAGGAAACTCAAGTGTTATGAGAAAAACCCAAGCCTTCCATTTTAAGCCCTTTTAGCTTTCATTTTAGGCATCAGCCAGTCACTGCCAGACATGCCATGCCTGAAGGGATGGATCCCAGCTATTGCAAAGGGCCTTCTTTTGCACAAAATGCTTAGGGAATCATGCAGTATTCTACTCTGTGGCATATTTTATATACACCATAATGACTACAAATATCAGTAGTCCTAGTGAATTTTCCCCAAGTTAATGGCAGCATGGACCTGTGTGTGTGTGTGTGTGTGTGTGTGTGTGTGTGTGTGTGTGTGTGTGTGTGTTGGGGGAGTGGGGAAGTCATGGAATTGGGAGGCAATTCTTACTACCACAATTTAAATTAGATATTACCACTAATTAGATAAGTTATTTAAACTTTTTTGTCTCAATTTTTACATCTGTAAGTGAAGATTCTAATAACTTCTCTACTTACCTTGTTGGGACGTTTTATGGGCAAATGGATGATTAGATGTCAGATCTTTTGAAAAATAGAACCTGATTCTGATAGAGTATACTTCTTCTTTAAAAAAAATATATTTTATTGATTTTTTACAGAGAGGAAGGGAGAGGGATAGAAAGTCAGAAACATCGATGAGAGAGAAACATGGATCAGATGCCTCTTGCACACCCCCCACCGGGGATGTGTCCGCAACCAAGGTACATGCCCTTGACCGGAATCGAACCCGGGACCCTTGATTCCTCAGGCCGATGCTCTATCCACTGAGCCAAACCGGTTTCAGCAGAGTGTGCTTCTTCATGGGAAGATTTTCTGGCTTCCCTTCTAGCTGGGCAGGTCACATGACTCTTTCTGCCAAAAGGATTGTGGTTGAACATGAGTCACTTCTGGCCAGATTCTTTAATTGCTGGCATGAGACCCTTTAGAGCTCTCATCCCTTGCTGTGGTGATGGTGTGTTTCTACATTTAGAGTTGACTGGAATGCTGAGACAACACATGGAAGATAGCTGTCTGGGAGAGGTGCCCACCATGGGCTTAGTCAGCAAGAAATAGACATAGATTGTGTCAGATCACTGAGATTGAGGGGTTGTTTATTTTGGCAGCATAACCTAGCCTATCCAGACTGCTCTAGGTACAAAGATGTCATAAAACTTTTATTGCAATTAATAGTCAGAAGTCTCCCAGACCCCTCCTAATATTTACCAATTATTTACTGGTATGCCATTTTTTTTTTGACATCTAATGGATTTAAATATGATTATTTTGACTTTCCTCTCATTTCTCTTCTCCCAAGAATCTCTAATGTCCTTTTGAATGTAACATGGAAGAACAACTGTTTTGGCAGTCATAACATACTGGCTACATAAAAAGAGCTAAGTTCAGGAAGTACTGTTTTTAGCATATAATGGGCACTCAATAAATATTTGTTGACAATAGGAAGAGAAATCAGATGATGTGGCTGTTACCAGTCATTCCATGTGGCAAAATCTAGTAGCCAACCCTCAATTCTCATCTTACTTGACCCCACAAGCAGGGTTTGACAAATTTTATTACTCCTTTATTTCTTGAAAAACTTTTTGATTTGTGGCTTCCCAGACATCAGAATCTTCTAGTTTTTCTCCTGCCAAAATGGCCACTCCTCTATTTCCTTTGCTGAAACCTCTTCTTCCTGATAGGTAAATACTAGAGTACCCCAGAGCTCAGTCTTTGTTTGCACCTCTTTTATTTGAATCTCTCAGTCATACCCTCTTTCTGTTTTACAACGAGTGATTTTAATTTATACATTTTCTTTTATACAGAACATTAACATTCTGTCTATTCTACATTGTCTATTCTAATTTTTCTCATTTGTCATTAGATTTTTTTACTTTATAGTTTTTCCATGTAGACATTTTACATTTTTATATATCAAATATGTCCGTTTTAAAGGCTTCTAGAATTAGTGGGGGTTTGGGAACTCAGTTAATGTGTGATGTGATAATGCTTAAAATATGAAAGTGGTTTTATATTGAAACCACTGACTTCTGCATAGCAGGGCCATGTTGGCCACCTGTCATTGTTTAGACATGTCCTTCGGGTTATGTAGCTATATGGTGAGGGGTCATGTCATTCTAGTCCACATTCTTGCTAGATTACCCTGGTGACTGTAATAATAATCTATCGCTATGTAACAAAGCACTCCCAAATCTAGTTGCTTAAAGCACCCAACATTATTTATTATCTCTCATGGTTTCTGTGGATCAGGAATTGAGATGTGTCTTGGCTGAGACTGGGAGTATCAGGGTTTCTCATGAGTTGTAGTCAGATATGGCCAGGGCTGCACTTGTCTGAAGGCTCGTCTGGGGCTGGAAAATTTATGTCTATGGTGACTCATGTGGTGGCAAGTTGGTTTCTCCTCACAGAGGCTGCTGCATGGGACTGCTTGGATATCCCCATGACATGGGGCTTGGCTTTCCTCTCGGATCACTTCCCCAGAGCAAGTGATCCGAGAGACCAAGGCAGAAATTACCATGTCTTTTATGACTTAGCCTCAGAAGTCACACATCCTTATTTCCGTCTAACTCTATTGCTTGTATCATACAATAGCCCTGCTTCAATGTCTGTGTTGGGGATGGGGAGGGCAATACCAAGGTTTTGGCAACGAGGAGAGGAAACCATTAGGGATCATTGTGGAGGGACCACAGGAAACAAAGAATATTCATTGTTTGAGATACTTTAAAAACTTAGAATGCAAGGATGCTAACTGATGGGTACTGGGATTTATCCAAAGCACTGTAATCCTTACACGCTACTCAAGTAGGAAAGAGATGGATGAGTTTTTACAGACTATTTGCTTGATTTTATGTTTCTGGTACACTTTCTGAGGCAAACACTGTTATTCTTGATTTTCTACTTCCTCTATACCTCTCCGAATCCAAATATTTTGAATAATATAAATAATCTGGGACAAGGAAAATGTTTAAGACAGAATAAAGTAGCTGCCGATAATAGTACTTTTTACTTACTGCGCTCCTGCTATGTGCCAGATGTGTGACTGGCCTTTTTCATAAGTTACATTTGATTTAGTACTTCTGTAGCCATTGATGGAAAATAATACTGTCCCCATTTTATAGAGAACAAAACTGATGCTCATAGTAATTTGTCCAAGGTCTTGCAGTAAGTGGTTGAGCCTTCAAAGGTCATGGTCATTCTGCTCCCTCTGACCATATCTAGCTGATAGAAAACATATGCACATCAAATATTTCGGCATCAGAAAGTTGAAGAACGGTAGAGCTGTGTGTTATCCAGAAGGATTTTCAAAAATAAAAGACCCAGGAAAATGTATTCCCAGATACAAAAGCACTTTGCGAATGAAAAGTGCTTTATATATGTAAGGTGGCAGTGTGATTAATATTATTCAGCTCAGAGAACTAATTAAATGAATCATGTATAATCCCTGTATTTCTTCTTCAGGCATATTATAGCCGAATACCTGCCCATTAATCCTTACCCTGTTAAAACATAAAGTGCCTATCCAGGTAATACATTGGGATTAATGTGTAATTAAAGAAAATGATCATCCGCTCGGCTATGACATAGGGACAGCAATATTTCAAGTTAATATACATTCTGGACCAATACCTGTTTTAGATTAGGAAACTCTGCTAAAAATCTATAATTTAGGGAGATATCAAATCATCAGTTTAAAATGAAAGCACAAAAGCCTGTAAAAAGCATTTTGTTGTAATATCGATATGATGTCATATTTGTCTTTGATGCGAAGACATTGTCTTTCTGAAAACTACTGTTTACAGAAACTAAGCCTTGGGGGTGGGGAAAGCATTTTTCTCTGGCATTTCCCCTCTTTTGACATGATTGTTGGTGGCATTAGCACATTAACGGTGAACTCAGATGATGGTCTCGAGGTGACATGTGTCCCTCATTACAGTGCTTGGCACCCGGCCCACAGACACCAGCAGCAAGAGCCTTGATTTCATTTTAAAAGGACTTAGAGGAATGTGAGGAAGGTCATGGCCATCAATCTGTTATCACTCTGCTAGATAGGGTCTCTTTAAGGAGGAGCATGAAACATATTTTAAAACCTCCAGTGAAAGCCCCAAATGACGACGTTCATCTTATCCCTTTCTAATGAAAGTGCTCAGTCTATGAAAGAGAACTCTCAAGCACTACGCCAGAAAATGTATCTAAGAAAATGCTAGAGTCAGCATACACCGTCAGTATTTACAACGAGGCAGGTATATGAAAGCAACAAAATATTTCGCAATCCTCTTTGGTTTCATTAACTTCACATTCTGTGAGAGGGACAGTACCCATGCTATTGCAGAGGAAAGCAATGGAGATCGAAGCTAAATGCCCTGGTGAGGGCAGCTTATTGATTGGAGGGAACAGCAAAGTCTGGAGGAGGAGCCCTAATCTCCCAGAGTGCACCTCTCCCATCACTAGCTGTAGCCATGTGGTCTCTGGATATTAGGCTCTTTGTTTTATTTTTAGAAATACTTTAGAAAAGAAACATGTACTTAGAATTTGAGTCCTCTAACATGGGATTTAGTTTTGTGAAAGTTTATCTGATGATTTAGGTGCATGCATTTTAATTTTTACATAATTAAAATTTTAATATATGTTCAAATATCTATCCAAATATCCATTTCATTTACCATTATTATTATAATGAAATGTGTTTTTGCTACTATAAAATCTTTCTAATATTTTACGGTAGCATCAAAGTCCATCAAGTTGATGTGTCCTGATTTAATTATTCCCTTACTACTGGACATCAAGATTATTTCTGAAATTTCCTCTGCTATAGCTGATAATGTAATACACTTCTTCATAAATACAGCTCTTATTTCTTAAGTTTTTTTTAAAAAACATTCTCACTGAGAATATGTTTTTCAGTAATTTTTAGAGAGAGTGGAAGGGAAGGAGGGGAAGGAAAGAGAAATGTGGGGAGGGAAGAGAGAGAGAGAGAGAGAGAGAGAGAGAGAGAGAGAGAGAGAGAGAGAGAAGAGACACATCAATTGGTTGCCTCTTGCACACATCCCAACTGGGGTGGGGATTAAACCTTCAACCTAGGTATATGCCCTTGACTGAGAATCGAACCTGAGACCTGAGACCTTTAGGTCTGTAAGCCAACACTCTAACCATTGGGCAAGGTGGTGTTGTTTCTTTAAGCTAAAATTTTCACTAATGGACTTGCAGGGTCAATGCCATTTTTGTCATTTATATGATTATCTTCATGGGTTTGCTTTCCTGATAGGAGGTGGTGGGGATTCTCCTCCTCCTCCTCCTCCTTCCCCTTCTCCTCCTCTTCCTCCTTCTTTCCCTTCTCCCTTCTCCACCACCTCCTCCTCTTCTTCATATTATTAGTTTTGAGAGTCTAATCTGCACCTAGTACCGATTTTCCTGATCAGTTTGATGGTTGTATCAGTAATAGTCCCAGTGGTTCAAATGAAAAGAATTCAGGTGAGGGATTCCCACAGAAGTGTGTGCAGGGTAAGAGGACAAACAAGGTAGATTCAGTGGAAGGTCATGGCCAGCCCTGGGCTGAGAAGAAAGAGGAAAAAGTAGTGTTTTATGAGTGTTCATGTCCAGCCCTAGACTGGAGGAACACGTGTAGAAAACAGTGTTTCGTGAGCACTTAGAGCTGTATTGGAGGGAGCCGGTCCTGCTGGGTCTGGTTCTGGTTCTGAGGAGCCCAACTCCACCAGGGACGCTGAGCTGAAGCATGCGGAGAGTGGGATGAAACACCTCTTCCCTCCCTTCAGTCTCCTGCCAGTGCTCTATTGGTCAAACCAACCAGAAGTCAGCTGGCCCTCCCATCTGGGTGACATGGTCTGAGGGGTCACCCTCCTGGGCACAGAGCAGGGCAGTTGATCTTGGGTTTGTGGGGGTGGGGATGAAAATGGCACTGTGATGATGGGAAGCCTGTTTCAACAGAGCACTGTCTTATTTTGTAGAATCACATCTATCTGGACTGTAGTCTCTGAGAAAGGCCTTCCATATTGCACATCCTGTATGATGAAAACCAGGTCACGGTGAGAGAGCAGGGGACTCAGCAAGAGTGCTCCGCACGGGTAAGTCCCATGTCTGCCGGGCCCTGTGTTTGCTTCTTGGCAGTCTTTGCAGCTCTGTGTCAGCTTTGATTTTATTTCTCACAGGAGCTGACCCACATCTCCTCCAGCTCCTAAACTCACCCCTCAACATTTTGATACAAGTATTTTTCTAGTTTCAAGGGCACTCCAAGGGCAGATCGTCTATTAAGAACCTGGTCACCGACAGCATTCCACAGGGCAGTTTCTCACACTAAAACCTAAGGGCTTCTAAGCATTTGAAGACATTGTGGGATTGTGAACCTTGTCTACGAATGTTAAAATGTTCTTTCATTCAGATTACAATGAAAATTTAATGTGCTCATATACTGAATCTTTGGATGACTGTCTTGCAACTGAGCCCTTTGACATGATTTCAATGTCTGCACCTAAATTCTGGTTTGTGTTCAGGTTAGTGTCAAGTAAATCCAATTTAAATGTAGAGGGTGTTTAAGAAAAATAAGGGAAGAATCAATTTGGTGCCTAAGCAATATTTAAAGGTCAGCTGAAACCGGCTTGGCTCAGTGGATAGAGCGTCAGCCTGCGGACTGAAAGATCCCAGGTTCGATTCCGGTCAAGGGCATGTACCTGGGTTGCAGGCATATCCCCAGTAGGGGGTGTGCAAGAGGCAGCTGATCAATGTTTCTCTCTCATCGATGTTTCTAGCTCTCTATCCCTCTCTCTTCCTCTCTGTAAAAAATCAATAAAATATATATTTAAAGGCCAAATGCTCCAGGGCAAGCTGATGAAAACAGATATCACAGTAGTTTCAGCAGGGGAACTGGTGGGAGAATCCATCATTGCAGAGAACAAGGAAGTCCATGCCGACCTAAATGGACCCAGCGACCAGCACCACCTATATCCTCATCTGGGCAACAGTGGTTTCAGCAGAACACCATCTATCTTGTAATATTAATGTTATTAATTTGAAAGCTATTTGATGCATAGCTTGGGTTGCATTTATCTATACATGTGTTTTGGTTTGTGTAGATCAAGGGCAATACTTCTAAGGATGTTGTATTTGTTTGAAGTGGTGTTTTCTAAGGAACATTAAAAACAATAAAGTTAACATTGGGGGATGTGAGGGAATATTTTTCTTAAAGAAAGGTCTGCATGTCTGCATATGTATAATTCAAGGCGGACAATTGCTGTGTGGAGTTAAGAATACCAGCCTGTTGATCTCGACCTCTGTGAACTGATTGAGGGAGGATGGAAAGAAGGAGGGAAGAAGGGAAGGGATTTTAAAAATATCTTTCCATTCTAAAAAGACTTTATGAATACTTATCCCAAGAATTCATGGGATTTGGATGATTCAGTGGCACATATTTAGGAAATACTCCTGGTACTAACCATCAGGATCCCCCTGGCTTGTTTGTTCCATGCTTTTCGGGACTCTGGAATTCAAGAGTGGTTCTACCTTTTCTTCCAGAACCAAGGAGCATGGTGAAATCTCATAAGTATTTGCTCACTGATTTTCTTAAGTGTTAATTTCATTGGTCGAAAATATTAAAGAATGTTCCTTCCTTTTAATTCCTCACTGTGCTACCCCTCCAATACTGTGTATTTTGAATGTAACACTTCTTAGGGGATACCAATAGATACTAGTATTTATCTTTGGGGCTGGGGAAAACTTCCTTGTAATGATCAATAACAATTTTCCCATTGGATATTATTGTCTCTTCTGTGCATATAGCAGGTAATGCACGTCAACACTCAAGGTAGTTACATGCCCCTGGGAACACTATGGTGTGTTTGGTATTATATGCATGGGTCTGTTCTTTAGGCAGAGGTTATAAAACACATTATGTAACTGAGGGGTCATATGATACTGGGAACAGGTGTGCATCTTGGAACGGTCCGTTATTCTCAACAAGGCAACACCTTTTGTCCTTAGCAACTCTTGAGAGTAGAACCATTCATTTCTAATGCTTCTGAAGTGGTGAGGACAGGGCCGTTATCAACTATTGCCACTGCTGACTAATTCTTCTAATGGAGTTCATGGAGGAGGGGGCTTTTATCCAAATAACAGATCGTTTGTAAGTAATTTGTCACTGGTGCTGAAATGCGTCCTGCAGTTTCTCCTTTGCCAGTGGGACTTTCTAGTGTTTGCTTTTGGATTATGTTTGAAGGAGCCTGCGTTCCATACGTTAGGATCCCATTTGCCGTCCTGCCCCTCCCCAGCTCCCTTCCCACCACCTTCTCCCCATTCCAACCCCATTGTTGTGAAAGGCGATGAAGAAAAGTTCACGGGAAGCTTCTTTGGGTAATTTTCTAGGTGGCCAACCCCAACAATCAAGAAGACCTAGGCTCAGCCACGAGGTTGAAAGTAAGCCTTTGAAGAAGGAAGGGCTTGGCCATGACTTTTGTTTTCCTAAGAAGAAAGTTGATGTGGGTTGATGAGGTCAGACCGCCTCTAACAGAATAATTCCAGGAGGAAATGGAACTTCCTCAATCAAACATAAACCTTTCGCACCACTTCTCCTCTATCCCAGACCTCTGGATTGGCAAAGCCCAGGAACTCAACACACCCTCACCTGCCAGTCCGTGCAGTGGCTTCACCAGTCACCACGCTCTAAGCCTGTTTGCTAAAGTCAAACAAGGCCCAGCCCCAGCAAAGCCCTCTGCAAACCAAGCCTTGCCTGGCCCGCCAGTTAGAAGAAGCAGATTACTTTCCAGACACAACTGAAAGTTTGGCTGCGTTTCCTCTTCCTCCAGGCCTTGGATTTGCTCAGAGCTCCTCCTCTTTCCGGCAGCCACTCTGCCTTCAGGGGATCGGGGAGCCCAGGTAGGAATCTCATTCTGTCAGGAAACATCAAATTTGCTAATCTCTCCCCAAGCCCTGCTTCTACCCTGGATTACAGCGGGGGAGGGGAAGGTCTAGGGTGGGAGGGAAAATGGTGAGGTGTGGTATAGCTCGGGCGGCTTAGGGCCAGGGTGACGTTTTCTCCCACTGAGGGTGACGTGAATCAGTAGCTTAGTGCTCTCCTACACCACACAGCACCAGTTCTTTAACTCTAATAATCCCCCCCCTCTCTCTTTTTCTTATTGAGATATGTAGCACTATATTTGTTTCAGGTATACAACATAATGATTTAATATTTGTCTAAATTGTGAAATGATCACCATAGTAAAGTCTTGTTACCATCCATCACCACATATAGTTACAAGATTTTTCCTTGTGATGAGGATGTTTAAGATTTAACCTCTTAGCAGCTTTCAAATATACAATACAGTATTAATTCTAGTCATAGGGCTGTAGCTTACATTTCCAGGACTGACTTGTTTTCTAAAAGGAAGTTTGTACCTTTTGATTCTCCCATCTCTTTTTTGCCCAGAATCTACTACCACCTGTGGCAACCCCCAATCTGTTCTCTGTATCTACGAGTTTGATTTTTTGTTTGCTTGGTTTTTTAGATATCACCTGTTAGTGAGATCATAGGGTCTTTCTCTGTCTGACTTATTTCTTTTAGTATTATATATCTTATACAGTATTCTATATCTGAGAATGTTAGAATAATGCCCACAGAGTCCATCATAGCGAGATTTTACTCTTTTTATGGCTGAATAATGTTCCATTGTGTGTATGTGTATGTGTATATACATACATATGCACACATGCACACGTTTTCTTTATCTATTTGTCCATTGATGGGCACTGAGGTTGCTTTTGCTTTTTGGCTATTGTAAATAATGCTGCAATAACATGGGAGGGACAATACCTTTTTGAGTTAGTGGTTTTTGTTTCCTTTAGATAAATATCCAGAAGAATTGCTGGATCCTATCATAATTCTATTTTTACCCTCTCTTCAATTACATGCTACTGTTGTCTACTATTTAGTTCTGACTTTTTGCCACTACAAGTTTTAGTATTTATTAATTTTATTATTATTTTAAGAAATAGTTTAAAATATCTATATGTAGTTACCTACATATTTACCAATATTTTTGCTCACCACTTCTTGCATGCCAGATATTCCTTTCGGTTTATTTTATTTATTTATTTTATAAATTACATCCTTTAGACATTTCTTTAGTTAATTTCTATTGATAGTAAACTCTATCCATTTTTATTTCTAAGAATATGTATTTATTTAATACTCATTCTTTAAAAATAGCCTCATTGAGTGCTCTAGTTAGTTTCTCCTAGCATTAGGTAATTTCTGACTTCCTCGAATTAGGTTACTTCACTTGTCACGGTTGTCAGTCTAGTAGTTGATCTCTTTGTTGGCTGCTCTTATAATATTGTCATAGTATCACATCAGTGTATCTAGATGTGGAATACTTTTTATTTGTTCTGCTCACTGTGTAATGTGTTTTCTGCATCTTTGGATTGGTGTTATTCATTAGCTCCAGAAAAACTTGGGCCTTTATGTCTTGATACTGTTTCTCCTCGTCTCACATATCTCTATTACTTACATTAGACTTATGTTCAACCTTCTTATTCTTTGCTTTGTGCTTCTTAATATATGTTAATGTTTTTGACTATCTCTGCTGCATTCTGATCACCATTTTTTCAGACTTCTTATCAGGTGAATGATTCTATCTTCCACTGTGTAAATTTGATCTAATCTAGCCATTGACTTCTTAATCTCAATGATTTTATGTTGTTTTTTTCTAAAAATCCTCTTAGGCTAATTTATAAATCTTTTTAGTTATTTTAAAAGTCTCCATTTTATTTATATTTTATTACTTGAAATATTTCATATACAGTATTCTATATCTGAGAATGTTAAATATTTGATAGTTGACAGTGTAATTCTATTGTTTCTTGTTTCTGGCAACTCTCATTTATGCTGCTTTTGTTTTTTTGTGTTTTAAAGATTTTTTTAGCTTATACTTGATTAAATTTAATTTAAAGCAATATTAGGGGCTTTCATTAATAGCTGTGTCCTGGAGCTTGGAGCTACATTAGCAACTGACCATACATTAGTAACTTTCGGGGTTCTCAGCTTATCGCACCAGCCTCAGTTCACCTTCCTCACCAGGTAAGGGATCTGGTACCTGTCTGAGCAGCATCTGCTTCCAAGGCAACCTGACTTGTGCATATTCTAGCCACTTACACTTTTCATTTTATCTTACATTTCTTCCCTTCCCCTCCCTTTCCTCCATTTCTTCCTCTCCCTTCTCCACTTCTTCCTCCTCTTCCTTCTTTCTCTCCCTCTCTGTTTATATACTCCTTTGAAATATTTTTGGTTTAAAATGCATTATAGAGTTGGTTTGTTCTATTTATCTAGGATGCTGTTATGGTGCAGCAAGAAGGCCTCTCAGAATGTGGGCTGGAAGCAGCCAATTTGACTGACACCTTTAGAGGATGCCCCAGTTCTTGTCTCCCCTCAGGCACAAGTTAGGTACACCCAATTTGTGCCTGTGTGTAGGCTGAGCTTGGAACTATTTTTGGCTCATGGGTAGAATGGTGCCCTAATCACCCATCATCTCACATATTTCCTTATGGTCTTTTTACTGATTACCCTGGTCAGAGGAGTGTCTTCAAAATACAATATAGCATAGGCTAATGTCTCTTTTCAAAGAAAAACAAAACAAAATACTTGATCCTACATTTGGGTATTTAATTCCTTTAAAAGATACATTTTCAACTAACATATGTCATTTAACTGATGTCTTTACTTAAAAAAACACATACACACAAACATAACCTATTATTCAAATGACTTTTTATACTTGGATATGATATTACCATTCCTTGCTTCTAGAAAGTCAGGTTTGTGTCTTATTTCCTTTTTTAACTAGATACACCTATTGTGTGGTACATTTTTCTGAAACTTTATTACGTGTTTCCAGATTGTTTGACAGGGATCTGTGTATGGCATTTAGGATTGTGCCTTCAGATAGCATTTGAAATCGCCTGATAGGCCAGTCTTAGCTAGTAGAGCAGGTCATTTGGTTCACGTTATAGATCCAAACCATGGACTTCAGGGATGTTTTCTGAAAACAGATCCCTTGTCCTAGTTCTGGTCTTGGTGCCACTCCTTTCCCATCGCCGAAGAGCAGCTGCTGCAGTTTCAGGAGAGAGACCCTCAAGGACCGAAAGCAAAGACAGGGCGGGGTTTTATTTGGTGTTTATCAAGGCTGTCTTCAGTGTGGCTGCCTCATCTGGATGGAGACTGTTGAAAGCACCGTGTAAGGTTCTCAGAGCTCCCGATGAATAGTGGCAAGAGGGTCTTTGTACGTGAAACACTTTCTAAATCTTCTCTTTTCAAAAATAACCTTTCAAAACAAGCCAGAACTTCGTAGGCAATTACAGAGCCATTTGTATAAGAAAATGAAAACAGGATGCATTGTAGATGGTTATGTATCTGTTCACGGCCCAGTTGCTTATGGATGTGTTCACGAAGAACACATCGCCTTGCCTTTTATGCTCTTTTGAGAGTCCTCTCTATTTTAAATCTTGCCTGCTGTTCCCATCCCCTTGATTGCACACCAGTAGACAATCTGATGAAAATGAGGCAGGCCACCTGCCTTAACCTCACAGATGGGAGAAATGGAGAACTCACCTGGGAAATCTCAACTCTTTTCTGATGAAAAATGATGAATAATTCCTGATTGGGTGAAATGTAATGCTGAGCGGGTGGATAGCAAAGGGCATATGGGATTTTGGGGTCCATTGAATGCTTCCTAGTACTCAGCATGTAGGAGATATCCTTCAAACACAAGAAGGACCAGTACTGGTTATCTGATGGGGACATGCAAGGCAGGAGTCAAAAGGGTCCTGAAAAAGCCATCTCTAAGATACTAATAAGAGAAGAAGAAAAAAATCTAAGAGTGATAGCATGTGAGATTGCTTAGAGCATGAATGATTTTCCAAGCTTGAGAATATACAAAATATATCATGGAGGCTGTTTCTTGGAAGTAGGGCTTGAAGAGACGTGGACAAGTGCTAGGCCTGGCTGCCCTCTGTGTATATGTCCTACTTTTAGGGCCCTGGTTTTCACATCTGCAAATGATGTGAAAACCTTCTCTTTGAGAAGGATATAATTAACTCCTTCATACGGAGGTATAGATTATTAATAAGCTTCACGCATGTCCTCCTCCTGTTTTTTAACTGGAGATAATCTTTCATTCAAGGCAATGCAGCTCCAGTTTATGGGTGTTGGTATATAGCTTTTTAAGGGGTGGGGAATGCTAAGTACTTTTTAGAATCACAAGGCTTTTTCTGTCATGGGGGGCAGCACCCACAGCTGCTGGTGCTCATAAGGAAATAGACATGATTCATGGTGGACTTGATCGATATTTCTTGATGGGGCTTTGTGTCACCAGAGCAGGGGACCTATCAGAGATCATTTTTGCATCCTTTGTTTCTAACTCAATGCCTAGGTGCAAGGTAGGAGCTCTATGAATATTGACTATTGAATGGATATGAGCGTAGGACCCGCCATGGGCTGAGGGCATCTGGGCAGGAGGAAGAGAGGCACATAGACAGGTAGCACACACAAAAGGCTGAACAACATTGTCTCACTCTTTCTCTTGCCATGGTCCCAGTCCTTCTTAATACTATCCTGTGTGTGTGTGTGTGTGTGTGTGTGTGTGTGTATGTGTGTGAAAATGGCCTTTTCCTTTCTTTCTACTTCTTCAGACTTCTGTTTCTGTTCCATCCCAGGCCCCGACCTTTAGTCCAGGAGCCTGTTGGCCTTGTGTTCAAGTGTAGTGATGCCATCCCCCTCTTCCCCGCGTGCCCTTGAGAGGCCCACTGGGCCAGGTCTCCGGACAGCAGCTCTTCTCCCTCCACATCTTAGGAAAAGCCTTGCCTTCCCCTGCTTTAGATTCATCTAAAGACATAGCCAGGAGTTTTGTGCCACTCATGAAAGTTTCGCTAAAGACATAGTTTGTGCCATTCTGTTGATCAGTTCTCCAGCCCCTGCTGCAGAAGTGGCAAATGTCCAAGCTCTGGCTGCTATGGCTCCATTGGTTGGGCATCATCCCGGTCATGGATTCGATTGCTGGTCAGGGCACATACCTAGGTTGTAGGTTCAATCCCCGGTCAGGGTGCATATAGGAGGCAGCCAATCTATGTTTCTCTCTCACATGGATATTTCTCATCGCCTCTCTCTAAAATTAATAATAATAATAAAAAGACCAAACATGTGCTGAGGTGAGAATGGCAAACTTCCAGATGTATTGCATTCATGTTGTTCTATCTAGGGGGAAAGGAAAAAAACCTTTAAATGGCTTTTGAAGGGGAAGAACAGGGGAGAAAGTCAACTATGTTAATTTGAACATCAGAGTGGTTTGGCGCCTGTTCTGTAGCTACTTTATAATGAGTCTTTATTTAGGCACACATCCATGGAGTGATTAATGCAGGAGGGACAAAAGGTAGCCATCCATCTTAGGGACCTGGAAAATTCTGTGTTACACCTGGAGGGTGCTTGTTAAAAAAAAAATGCTTCTGAAAGAGGAAGGTAGGCCCATTCCCACTGAGTTGCAGCCCGGCCGGATTAGTGATTCTCCATGCCTGGGGAGGGGAGCAGTGACACTATTCCTACTGCTTCTTTCTAGCTGGGGACAGGAGGACACTGTCTGAAGTCTGCGTCTTCCCTGTGCCTGGTTTGTGCCTGGGAAAGGCTGTTGTGCCTAAGGACGTCTTTAAGACATGTCCCCTGCCTCAAAACTCCTACTTACTGGAAAAGCCTTTTATCCCAAATGTCTACAACATCAGTCGTAATGATACCTTCCCGTGTTCATTTGCTTAGATGTGCCGCTCCTCTGCCCGCTGTTGGCAGCCCTCCTGGCCGAGGCTGCTTCTGTTAATCGCATGGATGTTGAGTGTATTATGTTCACAAGTGGATGGAGTGAAGATATTTTTTATTGAACTACAAATCCTCACCGCATGAGCCACTCATGCTTAGCAGAAATGTATTAAACTGTTGTGATCTGGAGTTGCATTAATCTCGGGGATTATGCTGTTTGCACGTTGGTTGGATACTGTGGTTTCTGGATCCTCCCCTAATCATATTGATGTTTTATGAAAGACCTATGGACACAAAGCTGTATCTTAGAATGTTTCAAGAATAAGATAGTTATTGACCTTCATTTGCGATTGTGCATTCATTTCTACTCGCGTGGTTTTACGTTGCAGCTTTCTTTGCGCTGTCAGCAGAAGCCGCTTCACTTAGCTCTCCGTCCTAATCTTCTGTTCTGTTCACTGCAGATAAGCAGCACTTTCTTGTTCGGTTTTATTGTCCTGTGGGTTACCGGTGGGTCTAAATAACCCCCTTAGTGTGCTGACTGGACCAGCTGAGAAGAGATGAGAAAGGAGAGAAAACAAAAAGGAGAGTGAGAAAGTATAAGAAGTATGAAGCAAAGGGAAAGAAGAGAGAAGCATGTTGGGAAGGTGATATAGGCCACTCACGCCTTCAGGGCCGAAAGCCTCCTGCATGCCGGTGTATAAGCCACGAGTTAGAAAGGATGTGTGTGGGCCTGGGTGGCCAGTTGGCCACTTCTCGCCTCCCCATCGGGTGGTGAACGGATGGGAGAGTTGTCAGGGCTCTGGGCCAGTCTCCTATGGCAGTGGTTGGCAAACTGTGGCTCGTGAGCCACATGCGGCTCTTTGGCCCCTTGAGTGCGGCTCTTCCACAAAATACCACGTGCAGGCAGGCACGTACAATGCGATTGAAACTTTGTGGCCCATGTGCAGAAGTCGGTTTTCGGCTCTCAAAAGAAATGTCAATCGTTGTACTGTTGGTATTTGGCTCTGTTGACTAATGAGTTTGCTGACCACTGTCCTATGGGATTTGAAGAGGCTCACAGAAAATTCTCCAGCGGAGGGCAAAGGCACCTGACCAGCAAAGTCTGTAGGGATAAATAAGAGGACAAATAAGAGCTAAAAACAGAGTGATAGGTCAGAAAGAATTGATGGTGAAAATACTTTCAAAGAGAGATAGAACAATTGTAATCTGAGCAATAAAGATTTATTTAAAAAATAAAAAAATAAAAAAAAAGGGAGAGATACATCTGAGAAAAATCCACAAAGCCAGGGACTCTAAGAGTAGACCTATTTCGTTTTAGCCTCATCTTTGAGCTTCATCGATGGGGAAACCAAGACCAAGTGAGGGGAAGTGATGTGCCCAACGCTATACAGTTAGTGGCTGATCAGAGCTGGCCATCATGGGTCCTTCCCATACACTAATGTTGCCTTTTTTAGAATCGAATCAAAGGCGAGTCAGAGCTGTGTTGCATAGAATAAAATAAAACGAGGCAGACAAGGGTTTGACTCATTACACCAAAAGAAGAGGCATACCTATATTGGAGTTCATCTTTCTGCAGTCTTGAGAACTCATCTTTTCAGAGGCTGAGCTGGATTTCGGTATGCAGCAAATAGAAGCATTCTAGATGGAGCGCAGGCTGCTGGCTACAGACTCACACTCAAAAGGCTGCTGTAGAGATGGGTCCATCTTCCATGTATCATGATTTGATTTCCACTGGGCAAGAGGACAGGGCCTTAGAAAAGGCATTTAGGTTAATAACCAATAGAACATGATTCCATGGAATTGTTTTTTCTTCTCCAGAGAAGGGGTCAGGTATAGCTCAAATTTCTCCATCTGTGGCAGCTCCAGTAGGTCCCGGGTAAAGCTCCGCATTCTGGTAGCCTCATTTCCCTCCCCCCACCCTGCAGATAGACAGGAAATCATTGGCAGCTACACAACAAGAAGGAGAAAGGCTCTTTTGGAGCTATTTAGTGAGGAGAGTAACTGATAATGACGAGGGCGCCTTATTTCCATCTTACAGATGCACAGTAGTCCAGTTCGCTAACTGCCCTGGGTCCTGCCCCATTCAATCAGCCTCCAGCTCTCAGCAGCTTGTTGAAAGCCTTGCTAAGCTCTGCTTCTTTGCTCCTTGGCAGGCAGTTTCGCAGAACACTTTGGTTGCAAATGTCAAGACAGAATTCTGAGACTTGGAATTAAGGTTGACTCAAAGTCCCTTAGCTTATGTGGCCTGATGCTTTTATTTAATTTGCTCATTCTTAACGTGTTTTTTTTTTTTTCTTTCTAGAGTATGTTCCTTTGTACTGACAGAACCAAGAGCAGTGATGAATCAGACACATTGTTGCTTCTTAAATAGTTGTATTTTATGGTTCTTTTTTTTTTTTTTAAACTGGGTTCTAGATCTCCTGTGATTTAAGTGACTCATAGCCTCTCATGTCTTCGCCTACCTGGATTGTTTCCTCTTTAGCTAAACTTAAGACTTAACGGGTCTTACAGAAGCATATTCAGGAAGGTTAATGTTTGTGGCTACAGAGATTCTGAAGTGTGAAGCAGCCTGGGTGGCCTGGGGCAGCATGGTCAAGTTAATGAGGCTCCTGAGTGTGCAGTATTGTTGTTGGTCTCTGGTCTGAATATTTCCCTCCTACCTCCCACTCCTAACTTTAGCTGCTGAAAAGTCAGTCAGTAGAGCCAGTGTAAATCTGTTTTATTTCAAGGGTATAACCAGATATTCTGCTTGATCAGGGACCATTTTGGGGAACCATGCAGAGTAGGCAGGTCCCAAGAATGTCAGAGCCCCTGAGTCAGAATGCATTCTGTTGTTGGGCCCTGTGGTGTAGTTGTAGATGTGTCGCTGCTTGATGAACAGAATTGGAGGTATTTGTTTCAATAAACTTTGACTTTTTTGGGGTAAGGATGCATGGATGGGATGTGAGTGAGTTATTAGAGTAAAATAGAAAAAAAAAACACACATTAATCCAGCAAATATTTATTAAATGCCTATTTGGTGCAGATGTTGAAAATACAGTAATGAGCAAAGTACAGCCCCTGATCTCTAGGGCATGAGTTAATTATATTGAAGGAAGAGGGAAAACAAATGAACAGATATGTTTCTGTAGTGATAAGAAACAAAGGAAAAAAGGAAGGAAGGAAGAAGGAAGGAAGGAAGGAAGGAAGGAAGGAAGGAAGGAAGGAAGGGAGGGAGGGGGAGGGAGGAAGAGAGGGAAGGAGGGAGGAAGAAAAAGAAGGAAGGGAGGGAGGGAAGGAGGGAGGGAGAAAAGAAAGAAGGGAGGGAGGAAGGAAGGAAGGAAGAAAAGAAAGAAGTGAGTGAGTGAGTGAGTGAGGGAGGGAGGAAGGAAGGAAGGAAGAAAGGAAGGAAGGAAGGAAAGAAAGAAGGGAGGGAGGGAGGAAGGAAGAAAAGGAGGAAGGAAGGAAGGAAGGAAGGAAGGAAGGAAGGAAGGAAGGGAAAGAAGAAAGAATGGATCAAAGAACAAAATTATAAAAGAAACAAAGAAAAGCAAGCAAGCAAAAGAGGGTGCTAAGGAAAGCTGGAGCCTATTTTATTTTAATTTTTTAAAATATATTTTATTGATTTTTTACAGAGAGGAAGAGAGAGGGATAGAGAGTTAGAAACATCAATGAGAGAGAATCATCGACCAGCTGCCTCTTGCACACCCCCTACTGGGGATGTGCCCACAACCAAGGTACATGCCCCTGACCAGAATCAACCTGGGACCTTTCGGTCCGCAGACCGACGCTCTATCCACTGAGCCAAACCGGTTTCAGCTGGGGCCTATTTTAGAGAAGTGTCATGAGGAAAGGCCTTTCTGACCAGAGGACCTTTGAGTAGAGAGCTGAAGAAAGGGCAGGGCAGAGGAGGCCATGTGGATGTTAGCTGGAGAAAGATCTCAGCAGAGGTACCATGAGGATGGAGTCCACTCCTCCCTGCATGCTCCCCTGAAAGGCACACCTTGCTGATTCTGATTTACAAGCTGAATATGATTGTTTTTACCATAGGGGTTTTGAAGTAGTTACTATTAAATGAGAATTATGCATACAATGTCTTTTATTATAGCAGTTGTTATTAAGCATCAAGTTCATCATATTTCTACTGCAGGGAATTCTGTGTGTGTTTTTTCCCCCCCAGAAAGCCACAGAAAAGACTCTAATCCACAAAACTCATTCTTGTTCCTAAGGTATTTGTAGGCATATAACACTATTCCTTAGGGGATGGGAATGCTACATAAATGTAGAATTGTTTTACTGCCCCTGCAATTCAGATCGCTAGAGTGTTCTTCTGAAATAAAAGCCGGTTTGCTTGGGGATAGATTCAAATCA
Source organism: Vespertilio murinus (assembly GCA_963924515.1). Lineage (NCBI taxonomy): Eukaryota > Metazoa > Chordata > Mammalia > Chiroptera > Vespertilionidae > Vespertilio > Vespertilio murinus. The sequence goes on from OZ004711.1 coordinate 27,612,171, forward strand.
ATGATATAACTTGAAATGTTGCCAGCAACCCCATTCTCTCACAGTGTATGATGTGGTGGAGGGAAATGTAGGTATAGGAGGAGGCAGAGGAATGCACTGGCTTTGAATTATGCAAATCTGGAAGTAAGCCAAGATCCATCAAGAAATCATGGCGTTAATCTGTGTTGTCAGTCACTGTCTACCAGTCCAGAGCTCTGGGTCAAGGTCTTTGGGTTTGGCATGCTGGAATAAGCAGGAGTGAGGCAGACAAGGTTAAGACTGTGCTAAATTAATAAGAGGATGCCTTAATATTTTAAAACCAAAGTTATTTTGGATACCTGGAAAATATTCATGGCAAGGATCAACTCTTCAAAGCAGATTACTTCTAGTTATGTCTGATTTTCATAGGGTCCCTTGTAATACCCCATTGTAAGCTTCATTTTTATAAAATCTGAGAATTCCTTTAGGTTAAAAGGATATTGTTTAGGAAGTTTTGTGTGTATATTTAAATATGCATATGAATGAATGTATAAATAAATAAATAAATACGTATTTTCTCCAGCTACTTCTAAGAAAGTTTGAAATAATTTTATAGAAAGAACTAGAAACTTCAGAAATCAAATGAGAGATAATTTACCAAAAACCACAACTGATATATAGGGTGCCCCTGCCAAAAATTTAGACACACTTTGAACGATTACAAAGTCAGTGTTTACGAACATACAGTTCATTTTCAAAATTTAAAAAGAATCTACATAAATGAATAATTTTTTCCAATGCCTGTTTTCAAACTGATGACTGTTCTGGTCCAGGCACTGCTGATAACACAAAGCAAAGGAATCACAAACATCAAGAGTCATTTGATTTGGTATTTGTGTGCACTCAATTCATCAACTGTTGCAAGTTTTATACTGTAAACTTTCTCTTTTATGGGCCCCCATAAAAAAGTCTAGTGGATAAATTTTTCTTTGTTCAAAGCTCAGTCTGGCTTCTCTCATTGTTTCAAATCAGTGAAACCTGAAAAGGAGAGAAAATTGAGTGATCACCCTATGTTTCCTCCTCCTCCCCCCCCCCCCCCAAAAAAAAATGTATACACACTTTGAATAATTATAAAGGCAGTGTTTGTACTTCAACTGCATTTTCAAACTTCCAATAGCATTTTAGGATGAATTTCCTTTGTTCAAAGCTTAGTATGGCTGAAAAGAAACATCACTTTGAGCTATCAGCTGTTAAAGAGTGTATGCATGTTTTTGTTATCCAATGGTTGGCAAACTCATTAGTCAACAGAGCCAAATGTCAACAGTACAACGATTAAAATTTCTTTTGCGAGCCAAATTTTTTAAAGTTAAACTTCTTCTAACACCACTTCTTCAAAATAGTCTCGCCTGGGTTCTTGTATTTTGTGGAAGAGCCACAGTCAAGGGGCCAAAGACCCCCCCATGTGGTACACGAGCTGCAGTTTGCCGACCACGGTTATACCCAGTATTATTTTTAGGGGAATCCTTGACTCTCCCTGCCATCACCCACCACCTCCTTCCCCTCCTGCCATCGCCCACCACCTGCCCTCGCTGGGTGAGATACTCTTCTGAGTGTTCAGGTTACCCTATGCAGCTCAGTCATAGTAATGGCCACTTGTAAATTCAAAGTCTGCCCAGGGCTTTCTGGAAAGCTGACTCTATGTCCCTCAGCTCAGAATCACCAGCACTTTGCATGGTGTCTGACATGTAATAGGGTCTCCATCTGTATTTATTAAATACATGAATGAATGAATGAGTTTAAGATTTACTTCTGATTCTGAACTTCCTGTTAATCAAGCACAAAGAAAAATACATTGGTTACACCATTTTCATATGCATATAAGATTAAACAGTATTATTTCAGATCCATGTTTCTCTTGGTGTTAAGTTCTTCAAAGCATCTGATGAAACATAATATCAAGACAGTGAGTTTTAAAAAATGTTATTTGCAATACTTCATAAACTACCCTTACCTGGACTAAATGAAAGAATGTGCTTTTCATAGCATCATGGCTAGAGGGTCTGGGTCTTCATCAGCATCTTAGCGGGTTCTCTGCTAGCACTCCACCTTCCCAAATGGCAACGGGCCCATGAGACAGCACATTTATGCGTGTGGATTTTATTTTCATCATTGTAGCTAATATATACATAATGAAAGATTTTATTGTGCTTGCAGGCTGAGGCATTAAGTGAAGAGTGTGAATTAATGGAAAAAAATCTAAAAGAAAACAAATTGTGAGGATGCTGCAGTCACTTTACTTGTAAGATTCTAGCATGCCCTACTAGGTGTGGGTCCTCTACATTCTGCAGAAAAATTTGTCCTTGCTGACACATGAAGACTTAATGAAAAAAGAATTATTCATGGAGACAAGTATAGATTTAAGAATACAGGCAAGGATAAGCTAATGGATATCTGCGTAGTTAAAAGGTCTTTTGAACTAGCTTCTTCTGTGAAGAGGGAACAGTGCTAGGAAGTACAAGGATGTAGTTGTTGAAGGAAAGAAGATTCACTGTTGTTGTTTTGTTTCTTTTCTTTTCTGTGTGTGTAGGAGCTAAGAGACAGAGGACAATGAAAAACCCCTTGTTACACAGCAAGAATAATGATTGTTTTTAAATGTATTTAAATGACATTTTCTTTTAAGTTGGGTAATCAAATAGTAGAGAAAGGCTTAACCATTAGTTTAGTGGTTACTCAAGCACCTAGAACCAAGCCCAGTGTAGCAGATGCTCAATGAATATTTGTGTGTGTAAGACTGAAACAATCATAATTCTTTAAACATGCCATGCTTAATTTAGTCAACTTTCTGTCCATTGATATTTAGATTGTTTTCATTTTTCTTTAACAAACAATACTTATAGATACTACAATAAGTCCTTATACATTCATCTTTGCACTTTATAAAGATATTTATATTATTTAATTATAACAGATTCCCAGAAGTGGAATTGCTGGGACAAAGGAATAGATGTTTTAGATTCTGATGCAGCCTTTCTGCGGCTGCTTTGGCCCATCTATCAATGACACCACCTCGAAGAGCAGGTCAGATGACCTGTCTCATTGCAACCTGGCTGACTTTGGAGTTACCAGGCTTTCCACTCTTCAGAGTATCCTTAAATTCCAAAATGTGGAAGGCTCGGTGCTTTCTTTGGTTTCTATTATCCTGCTTAGAAACAAAAACGATACAGTATATTCTTTTTCTCCTGGGTTGAGAGAGTATGTGATATTATTCAATGAAATTAGTTCTTTCTTAAACCCCCAAGTTACGTTCTCCCTGCTGCACCTCTGTTTGAATACACGGAGTCTCTCTTGCCATCGCTAACTATGTACCGAGGGAAGAAAAGGCTAAGTCTAGACTTAGCTGTACTTCATTGGCAGGTGGGATCCGACCACTTGCTGGGAAACTGCGGCTGCCTTTTCCAAAGCACATTTAACCCCTGGGGGAATGACCTGCTGTGGGAACTTCCGCGTGGTCTCTTGTTCCAGGCTCGAGCAGACCAGATTCCATAGTGCATTCATGTTGGCTGTTGAGGATGCAGAGAAGAAGCTGTTGACCTTGATCTTCGCCCCATAAGCGGGTGTGGATGGGGAAATCCCTGTGTGACCAACAGATCTTTCTACCTCATAAACCCCGTAAAGATCACGGACTTATTTCTGGCCCTTTGGGTGGGTTTTCAGCAGAGGATTTAAAAAAACTCACGGAAGCGTGTGCTCAACATTCTCCAAAACGATGTTTGCAGCAGTACTGTACCTTCTGAATGGTGTTCTCTTCTCTCTCCTCCACGCATGGAAATTGTGCAAACCCGCGCATGTTTCCCTTGTTGCTTTGGCTCCCAGGAAGTGTAGAGGCAAATGTAAGTCTTAAGAACGCACTCATTCATTCATTTAGACAGTCAACATGCCTGGAGCCCCTATTCCATGCCAAGCGCTGTGAAAAGTGATGATTTTGCGCTGGTGGTTTTGTGCACAAAGACACGGGGTCAGCCTTCAGCCAAGTGGTTCGGGCTCCAGCTCTGGAAGGAACCGGGTTCTGGCCCCTCACTTTGGATGCTTGCCCTGGAAGGGGGGAGCCCGGCCTTTCCCATGGAACATAACCCGTCCCCACTAAGCCTGTTAGCACTAGAAAGGACGCGGCTCATTTTCCTCTCGGGTGTAGACAAAGGCTGCCGTTGTCCCAGGGTGAAGGGCCTTCGGTGACTTGATTAGCAGGCAGCCTGGCCTGCCCTGATTTTCAGATGGAGACCATCAGATATAATCTGCCGCCTCATTAGGTTGACACTGTTCCTGCCCCCTCTTGTAATAATGTCACTGGAGCACTTCATAATCGTAGGTAAACGCTGTAAGCGTGCTCTGCCAAGGTAACCCAGGGTCAGTGGTGACAGATGCTCGAAAAAGCAATTGTTTCCCAATTCTCTGCGGTGTTTAAAATATAACCAGCAAAGAGGTATCGTCATTGGGTAGATTTAAATATTAGGGGAGCAGAACTTTGCACAACTGAACTATTTTTAATACCTGATTCGAACTTGCAGTATTACAAAGTGAAGAGGGCAATGAAATATATAGGATGGTTGCCATAGTCTTAAAGGGGAGAGCTTAATAAATCTAGAGACGAGGAGGTTAGAGTGGGGCCCTTAAGTGTTCGAAGATATGTAAGATGGACAGTATTTATGCACTCTTCTCTCTTTCCAGTGAAAACTTATATGTAAGTCATAGTGATGCAAGGAGGAGTTAGGTTAGACTACACGAAGAACTTCCCGACTAGAGACCGGAAAAGCCCACGGGTGGGGAGCAGAGTGGGTTTACACACATACTCATATTTTGTCTTTTAATAGTAGGCAGTTATTTTCTTTGCTGGAATTGAATTCCAGAAACAGTTTATTGGCGCGTTACTAGGCTGTGTGCTAATTCACAAAAGTGTATAATGTGCCCCGAGGGACCCATGTGGATGTGCAGGGTGGGACAGATGTTTTAGGGGTAGTGAGTTATAAGTGAGTGGTGGGAAGACAGTGGAGCGTTTGGCTTGGTGCGTACAGCTTACGCCATCTTCTCTTCGGTCAGAGCTGGGGAAACTAGGATGATGGGTGAGCTGGTGGTTCCGGCTTACCAGGATGTGGGGGCTCCCTTAATGAATCAAGTGGGGTGCCTTCAGAGTAGAGCTGCCTGGAAGCAGCTGGGGGGAAGGACTTCTCTCTGGCCCTGTGATTCTCTGATATGGTTTAGTGCCATTTCTCTGGTAAGTGAGGCCTACAGAAGGTGAGTGGGAGAAGTCTAATAGATGCATACGATAGGGGTTGGGGTTGTTCCTCCAGGAACCGGCAGCTGAATCCTTGACCCTCAGGAACTTAGCCAGATCTGACTCATTCCCATAGGCTTAGGTCAGCAATTTTCAACCCTTTTCATCTCATGGCACACATACACTAAATACTAACATTCTTTGGCACCCCAAAAATATTTTTTTGGCTGATCTGACAGAAAATAGTTTCAATTTTTATTCATCTACAAAAAATTTAGTAATTACCAACCCTTTTTGCTCCAACGTGACTTTAAAAAGAATCAGGTGTCTATACTTACATATAAGGACTTCTGGTACCAAAAATTAACCAATCAGACACAAACTTATCATGCAACGTGACCAACAAGATGTAAATCTACCAGAAGACCTATATATTTATTGTTTAAGACAGGCCCTTCACACCGGATGACTATTGTTGTGTTGACTGTTGTCACTTTTTTATTTGACAACCTGAGGGAAAAGAGGTCAGTGCCCCGGACTAAGTAGTCAGGTATTGCATGTTTTAAAAATTCTTGAAAACCGCTGGCTTAGAGGAAGTAACTTCTTTAAAGTTATCCTTGCTTTTAGAACACTTGAGTAACATTGGGTGTTTATTTCAAATACTGTCTGAAAATAAGGTTTTCCCTAACTTTTATGATTGAATGACCAAGGAAATAAATGCTGACTTTGAACCTGTAACAAGTTAGGCTGGAGGATTTTAACAAAATAATGGCATAAGTTCCTGCTCCATTCTTGAATCTGTACTTTCTTCTCTTGCCCTATCTTTGATCACTGGTTAGGCATAAAAGAAGAAAAAAATGGCAGTTTTAAAAAATAACCTACAGTAATGGGGTTTGGCCAAAACATAAAGGAAAATAAAAAATAAAGGAAAACTATTGCTATTGGTTTCCCATTTGCAAATTTTATTTATTTTGTGTGACAAACATTTATTTAGTGCCTACTGGGTGCTATCAAGTCCTGGTGGATGGCAGTAAGCCGCGCCCTCCTGGGGCTCACCTTTTAGTGCGGGGAGCAAACAAACAAGCAAGGAAAGTCATGTCAGGTAGCTAAAAATGATGAAACAAATAAAATAAAGCAGCGTAAGAAGGTATTGAGGGGCTGGAGGGTGGTAGTACTGTTTCAGATTAGCTGGTCAGGTGCGGGCTTTCTGAATAAGTCAAATTGGGGCAGAGATCTGAGTGAATCCAGGAGTAAGCTGAGTGACTGCCTGGTGGGGGCATATAGGAAGGATGTCAGGGGTTGTGGGGGACGGTGTGTGGAAGCATCCTAGGAAACAAGAGTAGCACGCGGGAAGCTCCTGAGGTGGGGCCCAGCTGCGCTTGGTGTGTCCATTGGGAAGAGGCCGGGGAGAGAGATCACGGAGGCGGCCAGGGCTCATGGAGTTGGTTTGCCATCAGAGGAAGCAGCCTTCCGTTTGTTTGCAGTGTTTCTGCCCTGCAGTCCTCTGACTGAGAACTTTTACGTGTCCCAGTCAGGTGCAGAACCTCTTAGAAACCTTGTGGAACGTGTTTGCTGGTTTAATTGCACGGACTTGTCAGCCCTGACAGTTCATCAATAAAGGGATTTAAAGGGAATGCACAAAGGAATTTGGAATTTCTGCAGTTTATTAGCTTCTCACTAGAGACTTCATTTTATTTTTGATGCTGCATTTGAAATGAATATGCAATTTTACCTATTTATTGTTTGAGTAGTAGTAATACATGAACAAGATTATTACAAAATATATTTTTAAAAGTTAGTCTTCTCAGAAGCAAATACTGTTAACAGATTCCTGGTATGTTTCTAAAATGTAAATACCTCTTCTCTCTTTATAAAAAAATAATGATTCTGCACCCTATCCAGTTTGGCTCTGTGAATAGAGAGCGTTGACCTGTGGACTAAATGGTCGAGGGTTTGATTCAGATTAAGGGGCCGCATGCAGGAGACAACCAATTGATATGTCTCTGTTACACTGATGTTTCTCTTTCTCTGTGTCTTCCCCTACCTCCCACTAGCTCTAAAAACTAATGGGAAAATATCCTCTGGTGAGGCTTAACAAAAATAATAATAATAATTCTGGCTATGCACATTGTTTCGGATTTGGCAAATCTTGGAGCATTGCCCCATTCTTGTTAGTATTCATTATCTGAGAAGACCACAATGTAGTGATGCCCACCCTGATGGGCATTTAGAGTTTTGTATCTTTTGCTATAACTACCATTACTGTGATGGAAACCCTCATACACATTTCTTTTTGCAAGTTCATAAGTGTATCTAAAGGAAAAATCCTTAGCAGTGGATTGGTGGGCAAAGGGGAAATATGTATTTTAAGTTTGACAGATATAACCAAATTATATTAATTTATTTTCCCATCCTGGCAACTCCATGTTCCAGTTCTTTTGTCTTTGCATTATACACTGTGTGGCCAGATTATTATGATCTCTGAACACATAATAATCTGACCAGTCAATATATATATAGGCCTGGTGCATGAATTCGTGCATGGATGGGGTCTGGCCAGCCTGGCCATCCGGAGGGGACATGGACAGTTGGCCTGCCTGCCTGCTCGTTGAACTTCTGAACGAGAGGACAATTTGCATATTAGCCTTTTATTATATAGGATATACACTGAATAGCCAGATTATTATGTGTTCAGAGATCATAATAATATGTCCACTCAGTGTAGGTAAAACATATGTCCTTGTAGTTTACTATGCATTTCTCTTAGTATGAAGTTGAATTCATAGATAAACAATATTGTACTTTTGTTGAGGAATGTTGTCTGTATGAGTGTAATTCTTTGAATTTTTTTGAGATTTCTTGCAAACTTGGGGCCCTGATCTTTTTATAAATGTTCCTGGAGCTTAAAGAGATGTGTTTTATTCACCAGAAGTAGGGTTTCATACGTCTGTAGTTTTGAATTACCGGTATATTTGAAAGTACTTCTGCTATGTTATTTTGTACTCATTAAACCTCCCCAGAAGCTGAGTTTGTTTCCTAGGGCTGCTGGGATAAAGCCCCATCAACGGGGTGGCTCACTACAATAGGAATTTGTTGTCTCAGTTGTGGCAGCTAGAAGCCTGGAATTAAGGTATCAGCAAGGCAGTGCTCCTCCCAAACCTGCACGGAATCCTCCCTTGCACCTCAGTTCCTGGTGGTTGCTGGCAGTCCTTGGTGCTCCTTGGTTTGTAGCTGCTCCACCTCCATTCCCGCCTTTGTTTTCACAGGATGCTCTCTGATGGGTCTCTGTGTGGTTTCTGCTCTTAGCTTTATTCTTCCCTTCCTCCTCCTGCGTTGGGTTTACATTACTCTTCTTTTCCTAACACCTTCAGATGGGAGCTTAGATTATTTATTTGAGGCATTTCTTCCTTTCTAATGCTGGCATTCAGTGCTATAAATTTCGCTCAGGACTGCTTTATCTGGGTTCTACATATTTTGATATATTGTATTTTCACTTTCATTCAGTTAAATATAGTTTTAAATTTCTTTTAACGCCTTGCCTTTGACCTGTAGATTATTTAGAAGTGTGTTGTTCAGTTTCCAAGTGTTTGGAGAATGTCCTGTTATCTTTCCATTATTGATTTCTGGTTTGATTCATTGCGGTTGGAGAATATACTGTGGTTGGTATAAATTCTTATACATTTGTGGAGCTTGTTTTATAGCCCACGACATGGTCTCTCTTGGTCTGGGCTCCATGAGCAATCGAAAAGGTTATGTATTCTGCTACTTGGGGGTGGAGTGTTCTATAAATGTCTATTAGGTTCTGCTGGTTGATGGTATTGTTCTTTATATTCGTCTATATTCTTACTGACATTCTGTCTAGTTGTTCTATAAATTGTTGAGAGAAGGTCAACTTATTTTTTTAAAGTTCTCTCCAGAATACATCCTTCCTCCTTGAGGACTAAAATGTTCTCCGGATTCACAAGCAGCATTTCTGTGGACCATCTAACAGACCACAATGGTTACAAGATTCCCCTCCTTCCTCCTGACATCCTTGACTCTTGAAAGCAGACCACTCATTTCAGTTGCTGGAGACAAGCTCCTTGAATTAATCGCCACTGGAGGGAGAGAAAATGGTAGTGTGGTTTGAAATTCCCACACCTGTACCATTGTTATAGTTAATTGGTTTGCAAACATTTAGGCATCGTCTGCTCTAGTTCATCTTATAGACTCAACCTGTATACTCAACCCCTCTGCATGCCCGAACCTCCTGGGGAGCTTTGACAATAATACTGATGTTCTGGTTCCCACCCAAGACCAATTAAATTAGGATCTCTGTGGGTGTGGTTCTGAGCTCCCTGGTGAGTTCATTTCCTGTTGCGGGCATGGCCCAGACAATCGCCACAAATGTTTATTAAGCTCCTACAGCCTGCAGGTCTTGGTCCCATAGCACTTACTGATGGTCTTATACCTGGACTCAGTTAATATTTCTTAAACTGGTGGGTTGACTCGTAGATCACTGATAAGCTGCCTGGGATATGAGTGAAAAAAGTTAGGAGTGAGAGAGGGGGTTGGAGGATGGCAGCCCAGTGTTTAACTAGGGAAATAAGAGATACTATATCCTTCAAAGTCAACCCTTAATTTTGCCCCTTTTTGTTTGTTTGTTGGTTTGTTTGGTATGTACTCTGATCGCCAACCGCTCTCCCTGCGGACACTTTTCTTATTTAATGCATTCTCTTGGACTGACTAAAATTTTAAATTATTTACCTTTTCCTTCCCCACCTGATTAAAAGCTACATATCTTAATAAAATTCTTTAGGGAGTACTGCTATTTTTTTTAAATTAATAAACTTTTTACTTTAGTTCTAGATTTTTTTAAAAGCTGAAAAGATAGTACAGAGGGTTCCCATGTACCCCTTACCCAGTGATACACTTATATCAGTATGGTGCATTTGTCAGAATTAATGAGCCAATGATGCATTAGTATTAGCTAAAATCCATATTTGTTCAAATCTCCTTAGTTTTTACCAACTATAATTTATCTGTCTCAGGATCCCACTAGGATACCACATTAAATTTATGGACTACCTCTTTAAAAAATATTTCTTTTTAAAAAATTTGATTTCAGAGAGAGAGAAAGGGAGTGGGTGAGGAACATTGGTGTGAGAGAAAAGCATCAATCGACTGCCTCCTGCATACCCCCCACTGGGGACCAAGCCTTAAACCCAGGCATGTGCCCTGACAGGGAATCGAACCAGCAAACTTTTGGTGCATGGCACAATGCCCAACCAACTGAGCCACCTAGGCCAGAGTGGACTACCTTTTTTTGAATATTCATTTTACATTTATTTTTCAGCAAGTTTAATTGGTAGCTTTCCCCCATATGAGACAAGAAGATTAACACACTTCAATTCCCTTTGTTTTTACCCAAACTTCTTAGCTATTAGTATATATACTTTAATTCTACTCTTTTTTTTTGGTTTTGTTTTGAACTTTATTTTTTATTGTTGACATTTTACAGATGTCGTCTATTTCCCCCCATCCATCCAGCCTGTGTCACACCAGGCCTTCACCACACCAGTGTCTGTGTCTTTGGGCTATGCATATATGCATACAAGTTCTTAGGTTAATGTCTTCCCATCTCTCCCTTCCCTCTGAGATTCCACAGTCTGTTACATGCATCCAGGCCTCCAGATCTTTTTGTTTATCAGTTTATTTTGTTCATTAGATTCCACAAGTAAGTGAGATCATGTGATTCATGTCTATCTCTGACTGGTTTACTTCACTTGTCATAATGATCTCCAGGTCCATCCATGATGTTGCAAAGGGTAAGAGATCCTGCTTTTTTATAACTGCATAGTATTCCATTAATTACATAGTATTCCATCCCATATAAATGTACCACAGCTTTTTTATTCACTTATCTACTGATGGGCACTTGGACTGTTTCCAGATCTTAACTATTGCAAATAACACTATGAACATAGGATGCATACAGTTTTTATGATAAATGTTTTGGGATTCTTAAGCTCTATTCTCAGAAGTGGGATTGTTGAGTCAAAGGGCAGTTTCATTTTTAATTTTTTGAGGAGACTCCATACTGTATTCCACAGAGGCTGCAATAGTCTACATTCCCACCAGCAGTGCACGAGGGTTCCCTTTCTTCCATATCCTGGCCAGAACTTGTTTGTTAAGTTATTGATGGTAGCCATTCTGGCAGGTGTGAGGTGATACCTTGTTGCCATTTTATTATTATTTTAAAAAAATATATTTTATTGACTTTTTACAGAGAGGAAGAAAGAGGGCTAGAGAGCTAGAAACATCAATGAGAATGACCAGCTGCCTCCTGCACACCTTCTACTGGGATATGCCCACAACCAATGTACATGCCCTTGACCTGAATTGAACCTGGAACCTTTCAGTCCACAGACTGATGCTCTATCCACTAGGCCTAACTGGTTTCGGCACCTTGTTGCCATTTTAATTTGCGTCTCTTTCATGATTATGGAGAAGCATTATTTTCATATGTCTCTTGGCCATCTGTCTGTGCTCATTGGAGAAATATTTATTCAGGTCCCCTGCCCACTTTTTAATTGGATTGTTTGTTTTCCTTTTGTTGAGTTTTATGAGTTCTTTATATATTTTGGAAGTTATATAAGGGTTCCCTTTTCATTTTGGTGATTAGTCTACTTGTTTTGAGGAATATCAATGCCAACGAGTTTGTGATCTGGACAAGGACATTCATGGGAAATGGCTGTTATTTTCATCTTCCTGTGCTGAGGACATGAAGGAAAACCATGTCCACACCACCAAGCTTTGACTATAACAGTTGATAATTTTAGAAATCTGCCTTCTGAAGTTGCAAAATGATGTTTTCTCAAATTACCCCATCCTCACCCCAAAAGCATGGCAAGGAAAATCAACTGTAGGTGATAAAATCTTGTTTCAGTTTTTCTTGGTAGTTTCTATACCCAGGTAGCTCCAACCAATTGTCAGTCTTTAGAGGAGCTTAAGATGAGTCATCAAAGATGCAGTAAATAAGACCCACAGACTCGAATTGTTTTCTCATCTGCAATTACAACTACTTAAACTCTAAGATCTGAACAGCTGCACAAGAATATTTAACAGATTTCTTGGAGCCATTCCCACTTTTGATAAGACTTTTAAAAGGCTAGCTTATGGGAATCCATAGTAAATGATTATTTCACATAAGAAAGAAAAACCAACCTGAAAAATTGGCAAGAAATGAATTCTCTGGTTTCCTTAGCTGCTCATTTTAAGTCATTTGAGCTCAGGGGAAACCACAGTACACAGCCTAAGAGTAGTCTGCAGGTACTGCAGGGTGAGGCAAAATCAGTTCAAAGGACGTCTGTGAGGAGGTATTGCCTGAGCTCACTCCTGGAAGATGAGCAAGATTTTTTGTGCATATATTCAACTTGACTGTGTCTCCAGCACTGTGTTAGAACTGGGACCCCAGGGTGAAATAAGCTATGACTTGAGCTCACAGTCTGGGAGGGTGGAGATGGACCGATCACTAAGTTGCAGTCTAGTACAGAGGATGGCAAACTATGGCCTCTGGTCCACATCCAGCCCAGCATCTGAACTGAGGATGATTTTTACAAAAGCAAAGAGGGATGGGTGTGGGATCTCCCAGCACTAATTTTATTTTTTGGCTTTTTATGCCATAGTGGAGCTCCTATCTGGCCCTTTAGATGAAAGGCTTTTGTGGGTTTGGATTGCAGCATACTCATGGGGCTACAGGAACACAGAGTGGGGACAGTTGAAGCTGCCCAGGGAAATCAGAGATGGCACTCAAGGGAGAAGAGATCCTACATGAACAAGTATCCAATTCCTCTTCTGCTTGCTATGCCTTCATACCCTCCACCCTTGATTGCTTATCCTTTAAGAGTTAGCTGTTCCTTCACCTGTTCCTCATAAAATGTGGCTCCTGATGCTCTCCTTGTTACTGCCCACTCATTGTGTTCTCTGTGCCTGCTTCCGTAAAGCAGTTTCTTCACATGAAATCGATGGGTGAGGCTCAGGGTTCTGAGCACCCCTCAAATGGGAGCAAACCAATGCTCACGTGCGTTTTTCTGGGAGGAGGGTTCAGTTTCTTTAAGAGGCCCATCATTCAAAACTGTTGAAAAATTCAGTTTTAAAGAGGGTGTCTCTAAACTCAAATCATTACTGTTGATGGTGGGTTTTGACCAGCTCAGAAGTAGGTAGAGGGATTGTGAATTCCCTTCTTTAGTCCCGGTCCAGATTACATAGCTCTGCCCACTGGTTGGGCATGTAGTGGGACCTTCCTCTCAAAGTTTTATGTGCTCCACAGCAGGTGCAGTTTCCCTCTGTGGGGAATCACAGGATATCTGCCTGGATGCTCCATACCATGGGGCATGAGGGAAGGACTAAGGTGTCAGAAATGTAGTTGGAAGAGGAAGCCCAGGATGGCGAGGGCGAGGAAGAAGAGAAGCAGGACGAGGGAAGACGTGTGCTTCACTGAGATGGCTGATGCCGTTCCCAGGCTGTGAAGAACCACATCTGTCTCTTAGCAGCCTGTTCACTGGCTCAGCACATCTCCGGGGGTGCTGGGGCCACACCTTGAAAACGTTCCCAAGATGGAGAAAGGAGGGCAGCTTTATCTGCTGGCCTCACTCCCATCTCCTTTTCACCGTGGTAAAGCTCTGTCCCAGGAGGTGCCAACTCTGCCTCACTCCAGGCTGGCACCCTACACCCCAGGGACTCCTTAAGAAGCAGGACCCATGCCTCCGAGGACCTTCTCAGCGGAACAAACATGGGAGAAAAAGTAAACACAGAGAACGGGGTAGGAAAGAAGACTGTCCTCCTAAAATGGTGTGCTTATCCTTCTGTCTGTGCCTCCACCTCATATTTACAAAGCTTCTAGTCCACGCCAGTGGTGATACAACGGGTGGACAGACACAGGCCCAGTCCCTTCTCTCACAGAGCTTAAAATCCAGTGTGGAAGACAGACATTAACCACCTAGTCACCTAGCAAATGTAGCTGTGCTCAGTGCTCCTGGGAGAGCGAAAGTACACTGCCCGAGAGCCTTCATTACGGGAGGCACATTAGTCAGACAGGTTGGGGAAGGCTTCTATGAACCGAAACAGAAGGGACAAGTAAGGGAGAGAGGGGGATCCTTCCAGGTGGGGGCTCCATGCCCACAGGCTCTGTGGTAGGCGTGGTGAATATGAATGCCAGAAAGGAGGCCAGTGCGACCTGGGCAGACAGAGCCCAGGGAAAAGAGGTGAGGATGCAGGGCCAGGATGGCTGTGTGAAAGGAGTTTTGCTTTTCTTTGAGGAACAATGGAAACTTTTTGTGGGCATTTAAGTAGAGAAGTGTGGGGATAGAGGCCCAGGCAAGCAGATCCTCTCAGCTTCACACTGTCATGCCAGGACTCTGGCTGCTGGAGCCATTCCCAGGAAACCCACGTGTTAATGACCCCAGGGAATGTGAAGGAAAAGCGAGTCCAGGAAAATCCCTGAAGTAGCAAAAATGGGCATTTGAGACTTTGGGGCTGGTGTTCATGGGAGATCCTCATACTCATCAGCTGGCCCGAGGGATATTTTTCAAATGCTGTAGAGCTTTTCCTAGATTCTCTCTTAAGGTTTCCTACCAACATTGTGGGTAGGGCAAGAAATTTGAGTTGCCCACATGGAAAGTTCTAGAACTGAGTCTAGCATATGGCTTCCTCCTGAGGTACCATCCCACAAATAGCGATGCTGGAAGATGGTCGGGTGAAGGGCTTCTCCTATGCAGCCCTGGGCCAGGACCCTGCCCAGGTTCTCAGTGTTTCCCCCAGACCTGCCTGTACTGCCGAGCTGCTTCTGGGAGCTCGGGGAGAGATGTGTAGCCAAACTGCACGTTCAAAACAAAACCCCTAACAAAGAGGACACCCTGCAGTGGGTGAAGCAATCTGAGGAGGAACTTTTCCCATCCAACTACCTTTGGCTTGTGATAAACAGAAGAGTCCAACTCATTAATCCAGGAGAAGGTGTCTCAGAAAAGGGCAGGCTTTTCTGTCTCTTGCAGAGTTCTGAGGGGAATTTAAATTTATTCTGATTTGGCAGGAATTTATGTATGTGTTGTGATTACCTCCAGTCAGAGCAGATTGGCTGATGCTTCAGTGTGCTGCAAGTAGCCTTGGGATTGGGCCGAGCAGGCTTGGCTGATTACAAATTTATGCGTAGAACCAGTGTGTGTGTGTGTGTGTGTGTGTGTGTGTGTGTGTGTGTGTGTGTGTGTTTATTTCTAATCAACTCAAAGATGGTAGTAGTCATGTGTTCTGAGCTGTGGGTAGTTTTGATTCTTCCTCTTTTCTCCGGGATATTTCAGGTGGCTGAAAGAGCAGACCTCCCTCGACCCACTGACCTGTATAGTTTCAATCCACAAGAAATAACAGGGAATATCTAAGCATGCCTCCAATTCCTCCCATCCCCTGCAGTGGTCTGCATCCTTCCCTTCTGACCTGGGCAGCTGCGTGGGAGAAGATGATGTAACATGTCAAATCCGGGGTATTCCTTCTAAAAGCTTTTAGGTGCAGGCTTGTTTAGTAATCCTAACGTGCGCTACATCCTCCCAGAGAAAGTCACAGTTGGGTTTGGACAAATTGGAATACTTGAGAAGAGAGTCATAAAGGCGATTACAGGCCAGAGGAAGTGACTGAAAAGAGATTAAAGGAGTGAAATGTGGATCTTGGCCAAACGGCAGATGTGGGAGGTGCAGAGGGCAAAACACTTAGAGGATATTAAACTGTTGGGACAGGAAGAAAGGGTGGCTGTTTCCAGGCTCTTAACCTCGCTGTGGGTCATGGGCCCTTTTGTGAACCCAGTAACAGCTCTGAGCCCTCTCCTCAGAAGAAGGTCCAGGCTCACGCACAAGGGGCCCGTCTTTCTTCCTCCCGCTCTTGACTCCAGACCTGTAGCTCCCACACGAGTCTGGACTTGCCAGATGGCTTGTTTTTTTCAAGACAAGTTAAAAATACAGATTATTATGTGATTTTTTTTTATTTTTAAAATAATGATGCTGGAAATTAAATATCTCTTTGGGCCATTGTAGCGAGCCTCTAGTTTGCCACAGTCTTTAGCTTCCTGTAGTCTTTGAGTTTTTTGGATTCATCTGTGTGGTTTGGCTCCATGCTCCTGTGTGGGAGCCTGGTTCTTGGCTGAGCTCGGCTGTAAGTTCAGTGTGAGCAGGTGGGGCTTTTCTGCAGGCAATGGATGGTGAGGGAATATGGGCATATCTCTGGGGCACTTAGTTTTTCTGGAGGACTGTCCAGTCTCCTGGAGGGAGGAGTGGGGTGTGTGAAGGATGATTGAGGAGGGGGAAGTTACGTGGCTCTGTAGCTGGTTGCTGCTGTTCTGGGAACAGGCAATTCAGTGAGCAGATTATTGCTTATTGCTAGTCCATCAGCGTTTACTCCTACACTTCATCCCGCTGGTCCACTCTCTGATGCCTTTGAATCCAGTGAATCCTCTTGTGGATTTTTTTCAGAGGATGAAGCCCTCATCTGAAGGGTTAGATGCTTTACTACACTGGGTTGAGGAGAAGCTCTGGGTCTAAATTGCTCTGTCTGCTTCAAGTAATCTCTCTGCTTTCAATGTCCTCCCCTGCCCTCTTCTGTCCTGGAGCCTTCTGGTGCTCAGCCCCTAAGGATTCTACAGAACAAGTTCATTTGCTCTTGTTGGGATCTTACTTTGCAAGCTGTTGGTAAGGCAAAAAGTATCATGAGCTAAGTTACCATTGTTTTTCTGCTTTATATTCTTTAAAATCTCTCCTCTGCTGTTATTTCCTTCTAGTCCTCTTTATCTTATTAAAAAATTAAATAGTTTTACTATTTAATAGTTCCAGCTATTTAATTGACTTAGCAGTCATTTTAGTAGGGAGTCGGGCAGGAATGTGTTGTTGGTCTGCCATTTTTAACAGGAAGTCTTCCTATTTCTTTATTCAATTTCCTCTTATTTCTTCAGGACCTTAAGTCGTCTATTTTTATTTTCTTATCTTTTCAACTCTTCTGTTCTAAATCCAAAATAATTATCCCTCAACCATTCTTTTCATGTTTTTCTTACTACAGTTGACATTCAGTGCTATATTAATGTCAGGTGTACAGCAGAGTGGTTAGACTTCCATATAACTTACAAAGTGTCCCACCTGATAAGTCTCTGACACCATACGTAGTTATTACAGTATTATTGGCTATATTCCCTATGCTGTACTTTACCTCCCTGTGACAATTTTGTAACCCTTTTTGTTGACCTCACGTTTCATCACTAACAAGTGGCTTACTGTTGCTGCATCTGGTATGTTTAACCGATGTCATCGTCTGACTTCTGCCTCCATGATTGCTAATATTCTTTGGAAGATCACTGATTCTCCAATTTAATGATGTCTTTTGGTCTTTATCTTCAATGGCCACTCTGGTCACTTCGGATCCCTGACTCCTGATCCCTCTGGTGGCTTCCTGATCGCAGTGTTCCTTCAACTTCTAGCCACTTCTGAGCCTACCTTCTTCATCTGCTCTCTCCTACACATATGAGCTCCAAAGACCTTCTCTAAGCCCTCTTCTCTCTCTTCTGAAACAGACATACCCATTTCCATGTGCACAGCTGTTCCTTTAAGTAGGGAATCCTGGCTCTGTTTGGTGAGTCTGGACTTCCTCCCTTGATCTAGTCCAGCACGTGTAAATGCCTGTTGGGGAAACTTACACAGAGGTCCTGCTGAAACCTCAAAATCACATGTCTAAGACCAAATCAGTTTTCTCTCTCACGGCCTGCGCTTCCCATTTTTGTTAATGGTGTCACTGTCCTCCAGTTCACTCAAGTTACCACCCTTAGGGTCATTTCTTAGCTACTACTTTTTCTCACCCCAGAATCTAATTACTGTAGTTACAAAGCCCTATTGCTTTCATCCTCACAGGGCCTCAGAATCTGTCCCCATCATTAATTTCCATTACTACTACCCTCACTTAGGACCTTACCACCTCTTGCTTGTATTATCATAAAACATGCTCACTGCTCTTCCTACCTCGGCTTTTTCTTCTCTCCAGTTCATCTTCCACACCAATGACTCCCAAATGTAGATCTAGCGACATCAAAATGAAATGGGATTTTTAAAAAGCATGTTTTTCTAAACACCTCCACTCAGTGATTATGATTAATTACATCTGGGTGGGATGCAGGAACCTGAGCTTTTAAAAATGCTTTGCAGTGAGTAAGCCAAATTTAGAACAATATTTACTGAGTGTATCATTTATATAATGTTAATTAAAGTAGTAATGCTATACGGATACAAAATATGCCTACATATTTATTTCTTCGTAGAATCATGGGTTATAAGGATTCTCACCAAAATGATATTATTTTGGGGGAAGGAAACAAAGGGAGAGGTCAAGGGCAGGTGTAGTTTATTTCTCTTAAATATTCTTAAGCCAAAATGGCAAAACATCAATATGATTTTATTATGAATAGAGAATTGTTCTATTATTATTTGTGCTTTTCTCTCCATATTAAGTAAGTTTGAATCTCTCCAGATGATTCTGATGCAGATCCAGGTTTAGGTTCTGTGATACCAAGTGCTCATCAGAAGATGCAGATGTGACTATATCACACCTGTTTGTAAGCCTTCCCTGACTCCTATCTCCTTCATAGTCAATTGTAAATTCCTTGGCATATCTCACCCAAAATAACTCAACTCAAAGACAACTCATCCATAAGTCTTTGTCCAGTTTCATCCACCAGCTGGCACGGCCCAGTGCTTGAGTGTCGACCTGTAAACCAGCATGTCCCAGTTTGATTCCCAGTCAGGGCACATGCCTGGGTTTCAGCTTCATCCCCAGTAGGAGTTGTGCAGGAGGCAGCCAATCCATGATTTTCTCTCATTATTGATCTCTCTCTCTCTCTCTCTCTCTCTCTCTCTCTCTCTCTCTCTCTCTTCCTCCTTACTTCCCTCCCTTTC
The DNA here is from genome assembly GCA_963924515.1 of Vespertilio murinus. Classification (NCBI taxonomy): domain Eukaryota; kingdom Metazoa; phylum Chordata; class Mammalia; order Chiroptera; family Vespertilionidae; genus Vespertilio; species Vespertilio murinus. The sequence goes on from OZ004711.1 coordinate 27,631,350, forward strand.
TGACCAATAAAAATATATGTTTAACTTCCTTGGAATAGTATACAGGTTGCTAACTTGCCTTTTTGGCCTTCCTTCCATTACTCACCATTCACTCAGTCAGAGGGACAGAAATCTCTGCTCTTCATGGAACCTGGGAAATGCCATTTGCTTTCACTTGGCTCTGTGTCTTGCAGATACCATTTCTTCTATGTTTTATTCTCTTCCCTGCTCCTCCCCCCCATCCTCTCCTCATCAAAATATTGTTTATCTCTAAGATCTATGCTCTGTTTTACCTTCTCTAGGAAACTTTCACTCATTTCAAAAGCTTCCTTCCTTTGGGTGGGTGGCTCTTTGGTTGGAAAGTAGTCCTGATGCGCCAGGGTTGTGGGTTCAATAGTCAGGGCAAATGCAGGAAAGCAACTAATGAATGCCTAAATAGGGGTAGAGCAATAGATCCATATCCATCTTTCTCACTCTCAAATTGAAACAAACAAACAAACAAACAAACAAACACCCCAAAGGCTCCTTCTTCTCCACTTTCCACCACTTATACTTCTTATCCACTTTTGTGCTCATTTATCCTCAAATGTAAGCTGTGTGAAGGCAAGGGCTGTTTTATTCATTTGCTTGACATATATTTTACCAATAGGGGAGGAGAGAACAAGAATGCCTTATCTGTCTGTCAGGTGGTTAAATATTAAAAGAAGAAGGAATCCTATGTGGTGGATGAAACTGGACAAAGACTTATGAATGAGTTGTCTTTGAATTGAGCTATTTGGGGTGAGATATTGACAAGGAGACATAGTCAAGATAAACGGTTGTTGAATTAATAAATAAATCACAGGCAGAGGGATCTCAAAGTCGTGGAGGCCTTTGAGAAGCTGTTGAAGAGCAGTAAGTAATTTACTTTGACCAAAGCCAGGACCATATGGAGGGGAGCAGTGGATAATAAGTCTGGGAGAGGGTTTGGGACTCAGTCTAGAAGACCCAGATGCTGGGCTATAAAAAGATTGGGTTTTATTTGGTTAGAGACCACTGAAAGTTTGTGAACGAGGTTGTGGCATGATCAGGCTCTATTAAGACAGCAACAGGTAGAATGGTCATAAAAGGAAGCTGGGAGAACAGGTAAGAAGAAGCCATCATCTGGTCTCAGACAGGTGATTCGAGCTGGACCAGGGAGTTTGGGCAGCAGGCATGGAAGAGAGGAGACAGGCCTGGGTAATTCTGTTGAGTAGATTTGATTCAACTTCATTACTGTGGATTATGGAGCTGATTGGAGTTGGGGAGCCTGGGCCCTTACTGGGAAATGGATCTAGTAATATGAAGAAGAGCATTGGGAAAGGAGAGGGCTTGTGGTAAAAATGACAGGTTCTGGTTTTGAGATATTGTAGTGCATTGAATGGTATCCCCTAAGATAGATATAGTTCAGTCTTAACCCCAAGTACCTGTAAATGTGACCTGATTTGGAAATAGGGTCTTTGCAGATGAAATTAAGAATCTCAGGTTGAGCTCATCTCGGATTTAGAGTGGTGGAGTGACTAGTATCCTTATACTAGGTGTACCTGTTTTGTAATCAAAGAAAACACGATAATTTCAAAAGAAACATCAAAAGTTTTTATTCAAAGTAATGTCCATCGCTAGCTACACATTCCCACATTTTTCAGGTAATTTGTGGATACCATTGCAATAGAACTTTTCTTGTTTTGAGGCAAGCCATTCAGAGACGAAATTTTTCACTTCTTCATATGTTTTAAAGTGCTGCTCAGAAAGTGCATGTGCCATCGATCTGAACAAGTGGTAATCTGAAGGAGCAAGGTCTGATGAATACAGTGGGTGGGTTAACTCCTCCCAGGCAAGATTTTTTAACGTGTCTTTAACTGGTTTTGAAGTGTGTGATGGTGCGTTATCATGAAGCAAAATTACTTTGCCGTTTTCTTCTGGCCCAGTCTGGTTGTTTTATGATCAAAGCGTGGTTCAAACTGATTATTTGTTGTCGGTAGCGATCAGTATTAATGATTTCACCTTGTTTTAGAAGCTCATAATATACCACACCTTCCTGATACCACTAGATTCAGAGCATTGTCTTCTTCCTGAAGCGGTTTGGCTTTGCAGTTGATGTTAATGGTTGACCTGGATCAACTCATGATTTTATGCATTTGGGATTCTCAAAATAAATCCAGTTTTCATCACCAGTCACAATTGGATGCAAAAAAGACTTTCTTTCATGCCTTTGAAGCAACATTTTACTGATGACTTTTTGTTTTTCCATTTGTCCTTCATTCAGTTGATGTGACACCCATTTTCCTTCCTTTAAAATATTTCCCATTGCTTGTAAATGATCCAAAATTGTTTGCTGGGCAATGTTTAATCTTTCTGCAAGTTGTTTTTGAGTTTGACATGCATCTTCATCCAATAATGTTTGTAATTGTTGAACTTCATACTTTTTCATTTGATCTGGATGTTCTTTGTCTTTCACATCAAAATCATCACTTTTAAGTGTTTAAACCAGTGTTCACAAATATTTTGAGATGGAGCATGTTCACCACAAGCTTCCCAAAATATATAATAACTTTCATCAGCACTTTTTTTCAAAATAAAGTAATGAATTACAACTTCTGACAAATGCTCTTTTTTGGGCATGAAATTGGGCATTTTAAAGCATAAATATATCTATGATGTTAACACATTCATAAAAATTTGATATATAAAGTTTTGAAGCTTGCTGTCAATACAACAAAATAGCATACATATCAAATCGCATATATATCAACATATGTGTAACTTTATCTATTGAAAAAAGTCCTCATTATTAACTGGTACAAGTAGACAGATATTTGAATCAGAGACACAAGAAGAGCATGTGAAGACAGAGGCTAAGACTGGACTTCTGTAGCTACAAGCCAAGAAATTGGAGGCACCAGAAACTAGGAGGAGATAGGCATGGGGCAGATTGTCTCTCGGAACCTATGGGGTCATCAACCTCTCTAACACCTTGATTTTGGATTTCTGGCCTTCAGAACTGTGAAAGAATAAATTATTGTTTTAAGCCACTACATTTGTGGTAATTTGTTATGGTAGTCCTAGGAAACATACAGATATGTTCAGATTTTAAAACAGAGGACAAGAATTTATCAACCTTGAAGCTCCATCTGGAACTTCATTGTTCTGTACGGTGCACTGGGCCCACCATGCTCATTCATTGTGAAGAGCCTGTTGCTGATTTAGTTTGGTGAGGGGTGAGGGCCAGGGGGAGGAAGTAGCTGTTTTATTGATTAAATGAGGCAGGTAGAGTGGATTTGCTTCTCTACAGGGAAAAATATTTCAAAAGCAAGAAGCAATCAGTAATTGAGCCTTCACTGAGTTTCTGTTTTGTGTTCCACACTGTGCTGGGCATGGAAGGGGATTTAAGAATAATATTCCACATGGACTCTTGAGATGCTCACAGCTCAGTAATTGAAACAGAACCATTAGCAAGGCTAATATGTAATCAGTCGTTAAGAGGTGTAAGAAAGATTGAATTGAAAAGGAATTTTCATTTTTTAAAATTTTATTAATTGGATACTTGAATTGTTTCAGAATTCATCACTGAGTTTCAGATTCTGTGACAAAGTCACTCCACAGAGTGTATTCCTTGGTTCTGAGAGTCAAATTACCCTTGGCTTGATGTATGATGTGTGCTGATTTAACCATAGAACCCTGTAATTTGTAGGCTGAGAAATCACCCTCTCCCCCCCTTTTTTTTTGCTTCCTTGCTAGGAAAATGCTGGGCAACCCTCAGAATCAGCATGGGGTGGAAGCACAATGACCTTCCAGTAATGGGAATGGAATAAACCCAAGAACTGTGTTACCTAAATGGTTTGACAAGTTCCCATTTGCCTGGCTAATTGCAGCAGTCTGCGCTTCTCTTCCGTGGGCAGGGACTTGGCAGGCCTGATGTTAGTGTGTTAGTGATCCCCTGCTGCCGGAATGTGCCCTGGACAAGCCCTTCACTGCAGCCTAGAGAGGACCCAGGGGCCTTGTTTGCTGACCCAAAGTATTTGAGGGCATTACTTCGAATAGTAGGAGATTTTACATTTGTTTCTGGATGCTTCTAGGCAAAGCTGTGCCAAGCTTGTGTTGGCTTTGGGGAGGTGAAATGAGCTAGACTGATGAGCTTGAGGACACCAATGGAGTTGGGGGACTAGGATGGGCTGGGTGATCCCTTGTGTTACCACTGACCCTTGTGACACACCTCAGCCTATTTTGTTATGGTCTCCCTCCGAATCCAGCGTAGTCGCTCCCATCCAAGTCCTAACATCTGGAGCCAGACCTAATACCCTCCTGTGCTGTAGGCCAAACATTATCTATGGAGAGTACAGAATTAAACTATGGTGTTTGTGGCTCTCAGCACTAATAAAGGACATTCGTCAGCTTCTCATGTTTGAAGTTTTCCAGTGAAGGAGAAAGTAATTCTTTGTGACTCAAGTCTCAGAGCAACTGGGAGTCCTTTTGTCTTTATTAACCTTTTGCTCCAGACTCGCTTCAGTAACATGTAAGGCACTTTGGCTTGTAACTCTTACTTTTCATTTTAGGAAGAGAAGGAAGTGAGGTTGGTTAAGCCAAGGCATCTGAGCCAGCCCTGGGTATTGAGGCATGAGAAATGAGGACACAATTTCTGGGAACAGTATCCCAAAGATGCTGTTAGCAGGGTCTGGCTTCTATTCAGCACAGAGCATTTGAGAAAGGCTGGGGAAGTTCCCATCATGTGGAGGCCAGGGCCCTTGGAACAGTGGTTCCATGTTTTGGAGTAAGGGGTCTTCAGGGCATTTATGAGGTGTTTCTGCTCATCACTTTCTTTGGATTTATAGATTACCTTGTTGGGGATAAGAAGATGAATGACAGTAAGACCCTGGAGAGGGGTAGGTAACTGAGTATTCCTGCCACCTTAATACACTCCTTCCTGGGAATCGGGTATTCTGAGGAGAGAGAAAAAGATAGCGCAGACTGATGCAATTAGCTAGGCAAATGGGAACTTGTCAAACCATGTAGGTAATACAGTACTTGGATTTATTCCATTCCCATTACTGGAGGGTCATTGTACTTCCAGCCCCTGCTGATTCCGAGGGTTGCACAGCATTTTCATAGCAAGGAAGCCAGAAAAAAAGGGGTGTGTGTGATTTCTCAGCCTACAGATTCCAGGGCTGCCATAACAATACCACAGACTAGGTGGTTAAACAACAGAAATTGCTCTTCCCACGGCTCAGGAGGCCGGAGGCCTGAGGTCAGGACGCAGAAGGGATGGCTTCTTCTGAGGCGTCTCTCCTTGGTTTGCAGGTGGCTGTCCTCTCCCTGTGTCTTCGCATGGTGCTTCTTCTGTACATGTCTGTGTCCAGATTTTCTCACAGAAGGACAGCAGTCACACTGGATTAGAGTCCATTCAAAGGACCAGATTTTCATGTAATCACCTATATAAAGACTTTATATCTAAATATAGGCACATTCTGAGTTCCTGGAGGTTAGGACTTCAACTTATGACTTCTGAAATGAGGACAATTGAGCTCATGCAAAAGGGAATTGGCATTCTACCAAGGTCAAGTTTAATTTTATAACCACTCTTGAACCCTGATTGCTTTATTGAGGTTCTTATCTTTGAGAATGGATCCAGGCCATGAGAACTGTTCTTGAGAGGGTGTGTGTGCATCCGAAAGGCTTGAATGAATGCAAAACAACTTGGAGGGTCATAATGATTGCCACAGATAAAGTTTTAGTGCTCAAGTTGTGCCCCTTATCTACTTCTAGAGTGTGTAAGACTGGTGCCCTGAGAAGAAGGGTTGAATAATTATGTGGGACAGAGGACTCAGTACCTTCTTGTTGGGGGGGGGGGTCCTGATTGGGCTAATTTGAGATCCTTTGTATTAGCATCCTAGTTTCAGTCTGTTGGAGCCAATTTCTACAACCCGTGGAAGGAAATGTCTCCGGTTTGAGAGTAATGGATTCCTTAACTAGCTACTGAAAAGAACAGTCTTAACAGTGTTCATTTTGTTTTTATCTAAAACAACAACTCTCTTGCTCTTAAAATCAGTCTTAAAAAACATACAGAAGTAACTCAAGGCTAAATTCTTTATAATTCTCTAAAAGATCTTTTGTGGTTTAGATGACATGTTCCTGGCTATCTGAGCACCAAACTAGTGAATGAACTTCAGCTCATCTGTGTGCTGACAGTCTGGGTGACTGCAAAGCCCTCCCAGTGGAGAAGCTAAAGCTGAACAAAGTGGCCTGAATTCTCTGTGGCTCTTAACTTTGCTTGTAGTTCCCTTGCCAGCGTGAAAAAAATGGCTATTTTCATCCCCTTCCTGGGGATGACTTCTGATGATTCACACTGGGCCCCTCTTGTGATTCTGGGTGCACAGTGGCACCTCCCCTCTGTGCCACCTGCTCTTCTTCACGCTCTGAAGGTGAAAACCAGCGTGGTGGGCAGCTTCTTGCTTTCTCTTTCAACTATTCCATTGTCTTGGTTGAGAGGAGCTGTGCTTGTCTTAAGACCTCATGATTCCACCTAGAAGGCTGGTTATCTTACTAATAGGGTATATAGCCAGAAGCTTATGGATGGCAAGCAGGTTGGGGGAGACATACTTTTCTAGTTGATTTTGTTCAGGTATTTTCTCTGCAGTGCTTCATAGTAGTTTCTCTGACTTCTTGACATAAGCTGTGTTTATAGAAGCTTATCATCACTGGGTTGGTGGTCAAGATGGCACTTCAGCTTTAGACACCGAGACACGAAACATTTCACATAGTGGGGATATTCTTATCTCAGTACAGCTTTAACTGTAAAGAACATTAATTAAGATTGTGGGGCAGATTGACCCAACCCTCAGGGAAGAAAATTCATTTAATAGGCTTTAGTTTTCTTGCTGTTGCTACTGATTCTGAAACTAGGGTTCATATGATTAACTGGCTCCTTGTGGGATAGCTCTTCTGCCTCTCGTACACGGTTCTTAGAATAAAGTTAATATGGAAAACAGTCAAACTATTCACATTGTAAGTATTTTATCATTGTTAAATTAATTAGATAAAGATTGATTCCTGGATAAACAAAATGTGGTGTATACTTGCAATGGAATATTATTGAGGCATAGAAAGGAATGGAATTCTGATGCAACATAGATGAACCTTGAAAACATGCTTAGTGAAATGACCCGAAGGACAAATACGTGGTTCCATTTATATGAGGTCCCTCAAATAGGCAAAGTCATAGAGACAGAAAGTAGAATAGTAGTTATCAGGGGCTGAGGGAAGGGGCTAACGGGGACTTACTATTTAAGGGGTACAGAGATTCTGTTGGAGAGGATAAAAATTTTCTGGAAATGGATAGTGGTTATAGTTGAAAAACATTGTGAATGTGCTTAATGCCACTTAACTGTTCTGAAAATGTTAAATGGAGAATTTTATGTTATGCTATATGAAAACATTTTTAAAATTGATCCCAAAGCAGGAAGGGTATATGCCTTCTACATGCAAACATACACTTAAAACTGAACTTATAAACCTTCTGAGGGCAGTATTTCTGACACCTGCCCCTACTCAGCAGCAGATGAAACCTGCACTCCAGGCTGTGGCAGAGACCAAAGTCTCAGGCAGTTGTATCCTGGTTCCCACCCAGATTTTTGGTGGGAGAAATGATCTTATTTCTGGGAAATATCTCATAGGATATGGAGTTCATTGTCCTTCCAGAAATCCTCCTTTTTATCCCTGGATCCAGCCCACTGCTGTGTGCTTGGACCCCATTTTGGCTTTGTTTCTGGCCCTGAGGGAAGCAACAAGAAGCTTTATAGGAGACTCCCTACTGTGTACACTTAGAGGCACTATTAATTATTACCCCCCCCCACACACACACCTCCCAATGTGGATGATAAAGGATAGTTTAAGAATTTACCCAAGGAAGGGACACCTTGGGAGAAATTCCTCAATGATAAGAAAAAACTAACATACTTAGGCAATATGTACATTGTGTTTTATCTTAAAGTCAATGTGATTATCTTGTGTCTGTTTTTTCTTTGCTTTGGCCACTAGGCTGCTCAGAGCCCAATTTATAACCATGTCAAGTAATAGTTTACTACTTTATAACATACATTTCTGTGGGCCAACTTTTACACATACTCTTGTAGCCCCTTTTTAAAAATGCTATAAATGCTATCTTCTTTACATAGTATAAATATATTATAAGCCAGCTCATCCTTTTTTTGACATTAGATGGTGTATATGTATGCTCATACACACACTCACGTGTGTGTGTGTGTGTGTGTGTGCCTATATATGCACTCAAATAAGCAAATGGAAATAAACAAACACAGACTATATATATATATATATATATATATATATATATATATATATATATATGAGAGAGAGAGAGAGAGAGAGAGAGAGAGAGAGAGAGATGTTTATTTTAAAGAATTGACTCACATGAGTGTGTAAGCTGGCAGGTTTGAAATTTGCAGAGCAATCCAGCAGGCTGGAGACTCAGACGAACCTCAGTCTTTACTCGTAAAGCCTTTGCTGATTTGATGAGACCCACCCACAATATGGCGGGTCATCTGCTTTACTCAAGGTAGTTAAGCACATCTAAGAAACATCTTCATCGCAATATATAGATGTGTTTGCCAAATAGTTGGGCACCATAGCCCAGCCATGTTGAATAAACACATACAATTAACCATCACAGCCCAGGTTGGTGTGGCTCAGTTGGTCGGGCATTGTTCCGTGCACTGAAGGGTTGGTTACCTGTTTAATTCCTGGTCAGGGCACATGCTTGGGGTGCTGGCTGGATCCCCAGTGGGGGACATGCAAGAGGCAGCTGATCGATGTTTCACTCTCACATTGATGTTTCTCTCTCTCCATCTCCCTTCCTCTCTCTCTCAAAATCAATAAAAAAAATTAACCATCACAGTTAATTATATATTAAAAATATATAATATAATTTTTTAAAATTTGGGCATAATTATTTGTTTTTTCCATTTGCTTATTTGAATGCATATAGAAAAAGTTTCCAGTTTCCTCTCACCTCCTCATCCAGATTCAAGCCTCATATTGTCATTATTTCATCAGCTGGTAGGGCTGCCTTCCAAAGCAGGTTGGTTCAACAGCATAGAGTCTGCATTGTTGTGGATGTGTTGAATGTGTGAAAGTGTTGACTTGCCAACATACCCTGATGTAGGTCAGTATTATACAGAGTTCTGCCAGATCCTTGCTAATCAGCCACTTTTGTGGAGGGACGTGATGAGGTATATCATATGATTTCACCAAGTATTACCATTCCCAATTAGTTAGGACCCAGGGGTGTGGTAATAGAACATTAGCTCACTCTGTCTTAACAGCAGTCCCTGACTTGATTCCGAGGATTTCATGCATTTTTTTTTTTTTTGTTCAATTGGATTCTGCAAAGTCCTCAAACATCTGGACACCTGCCTTTTGTGAGGAAGCATTCCAGTTGTTTAGGAATCTAGTAACTCATCGCCAACACTGGCTCTTACCTTATCTTTTTATTGTTGGCAGACTGGCGGCTACTTCCTTTGGACACAGACCTCTGAACTGCTGGAGGCGGACACCACGCTCTCTCTCAAGGTAAGAGTTGAAGCCGTTACAGATGAACTCGGTGTTTCATTTGGAAGCTTTGGAGTAGGTTATCGGGGACCAATGTGCCCTCTTGGATGTCTGGGACTCTGTCTTTAGCCTGTCGCCTTGGTAATGTGCCAGGCCTTCTATCCCAATCTAAACCTTCCCTGCTCCCCGTGGCCCTGGCATTTCAAAGCTTGGCTTGGCTTTATTTCCATTTCTGGTGAACCCAAGGAGAGAGTCATGCTCCGGGGATGATCAGTGGATCAAAGACTTTTCTAATTTGGTCAATTAGAAGAGAACCTTCTAGAGTAATCTTCTCAGGAGTGAGACTATCTGGGGAGTAGGTAGGAAGTGATGCTCAAAAGTGTCAAGTGAAATACATCACTAACTTCACTTAGTAAGTGTCTGCCCTGGTTATTGAGCATTCATGATTAGAGGACATTTAAATGTTAAGGATTAGAAAATATCTCCAGATCCGAAATGGGATGAGAATGTTACTCTCACAGAGAAGAGGCAACGGCGTCAATGAGGGCACCTTTAAAGTTGTGTTTCACTGATGACTGCTTTTCGCTCCATTTTGCCCTTTTGGTTTAGGTATGGTGCTTCCTACACAGGCTGAGCAGGTCCGGTGGTTAGGCACGTCTCCTTTCTCCTAGTGAGAAAACCAACTGAACCATACTGGAATCTGGGATCTGTTTCTCTGAGGTCAGGCTGCTAAAACGAAGGGATGCCTTTTTGAGGCTGCAGGGACCTGAGCCTGGTCTGCTGAGTCATCTCCCAGGCGTGGGCTCTCGGCGCCCAGCCCAGAGGCCCTCTGCCTGCAAGCGGACCTCCCACCTTGCATTGGAAGGGTGAGGGGAGGCTGCTTTCAAAGGAAGGTCTCTGAGATTGTGAGCTGATGGGGCCAGGGCCATGTTTACCTTCCGGTTTCTTGTCTAAAGAGCACATTGAGTTATTAGCATCCGTGTTTATTAGTGCTAATTATGTGTTTCAAGTACAAAGCCATGTTCTGTAGATGTCTACTAAGATTCTTTGCTCCTTGCTTTATTTAAAGGGGGTGATATTGTACTACCCTAATTAGGTCCAAGAAAACAAGTAGCAATCTGTTTGTTATCCTCATTGTTACCCCTCAGGGAGTATTGGGTGGTGTGCGAGCTGTTACTTCAACTTAAGAGTCTGCTATTAATAAACCCGAAGTATAAGGAGATAAAAGGAACCCTTTTGCACTGCTGGTGGGAATGCAGACTGGTGCAGCCTCTGTGGAGAATAATATGGAGTTTTCTCGGAAAACTAAAAATGGAATTCCCATTTGACTCTGTGATTCCACTTCTAGGAATATATCCCAAGAAGCTAGAAACACCAATCAGAAAGGATATATGCTTTCCTATGTTCAGAGAAGCACAATTCACCATAGCTAAGATTTGGAAACAGCCTAGGTGCCCGTCAGCAGATGAGGGGATTAAAAAACTACGCAATGGTATATCTACACAATGGAATACTATGCTGCTGTAAAGAAGAAGGAATTCTTACCATTTGCAACAGCATGGATGAAACTGGAGAGCATTATGCTAAGTGAAATGAGCCAGTCAGAGAAAGATGAATATCACATGATCTCACTCATTTATGGAATATAATAAACAACACAAACTGATGAACAAAAACAGATCGAGAGACAGAGAAGCATTGATCAGATTGTCAAACCTCAGAGGGAAGGTAGGGGAGGGTGGGGGTGAGATGAACCAAAGGACTTGTATACATGCATATAAGCCTAACCAATGGACACAGACTCTAGCGGGGTGAGGGCATCAGTGGGCAGGGGGGGGGGTTTGGAGGGTAATGGGGGATGAGGACACATATATAATACCTTAATCAATAAAGAAATTTAAAAAAAAAGGAGATCAGAGAAGTGAGAGTCCAGCAATGAGCCATATAGAGAAAACTGGGTGATCCTTCAAAGCAAGGAAACTTAATGGCTTCTTAGTTATAGTGTTAAACACCATGTCAGGAACATCATCATCATCATAATGATTGTCATAATAATAATGATAGCAATGGTAATAAAAAATAAACACTCTAATATTAACCATCTCTGTCACCACCATCATGACAGTTAACATTTACTGGCTCCCATTTTCTGCCAGGCACTAGACTAAGCATTTTATTTGCATCATTCTTTCTTAATCTGCATTGCATCCCTATGAGGAAGGTCCTATACATATCTGCCTTGTACAGGCAAGGAAACTGAGGTTTGAAAAGATTAGGCAAGTTGCTCAAAGTAAGACAGCCAAGCAAAAAGCTGCAAATGGGGTGTAACTGAACAGCACAGCTTAGGGTTACTCCTGCTGCAGCCTCGACCCACGTGCACCTATTTGTGGCTGGTATTCCACTCGAACTTTCACACTTGTCCCTACTCACATGCCCTTTGCCCTCTGCCCACCTACCATTAGCATTTTGTCTCTTCTGTACGGATGTAGTCAAACATTAACATATATATAAGTAGCTCAAGACTGGAAGGGTATTTGGCTGATAGAGAATACAGAGGAAATAATGAAGACTAAAAAGCACCCAAGTTGAAAAGATGCCAACTCTGTAAATCATGAACACGTTTGTGCGCTTTGCTACTTACTGCCTTTCCCCTTGTGTATAGTTCGTTCACATAGTTACCGTATGTTTATGTTTTGACTTTTGAATTTAACAAGTCTTTTCTTGTGGCTTTGCTCTCATACGCCTACTTTAACGGCTGCCGTCTATGGTTAGAGGGCACTTCAGTTGATTCCACAAGAAGTTGTATCTTCCAGTTGCTCCCCGGTGACAAGTGCAGAGCTTCTGCTCACGGAGTGGGAGGGCCAATTTCTGTCTGCTGACCGTTGGGTTGGAGTTGTGGGCTGTCTATGTCCCCTCACAGTGTGAACACCCTTGTATCTTGAGCAGGGTCTCCCTGGGGTGGGGCAGGAACCCAGAAGACCTAGACGTGGCTCTGTACTGAAATTATCTGCATGTCTTTGGGCAAATTACTTCAGTTTTACATCTTCACCCATGGACCACTTATATCCAGTCAGCTCTGTAATTCCCACGGAATCAGGAGTTTTCTGCATTCTCCTGGCATATACCCTGATCAGTTCCAATTGATGTAGCAATTTTGGTTGAACACAGTTGGGTTATTCTAAGCAGGGAATGTAGTTTTTCAAGATGACCAGATCTGTAAACTCTTCAAACATGAGGTGTCATAGCTACTTTTCTATCATTCTTGCTATCCCCACTTCTTTGTCCTATAACCCTCTCTCCCCAGAATAAACAGTACTAAGTGTGTGCTCAACAAATAGGAGATGAATAAATACATGCATGGCAGAGGCTACTGGTCTTGGTCGTAGAACCTTTAGCACTAAGCCTGACCCAACTTATCAAATTAGTAAGATTGTTTAATGCAGATGTGGTTACTTTGTTTATAATAGACACAGAATTTTAAGCCTCCAAAATCTCTCATAACATATTTCAAGTGATTTTCTTACCAAAATGGTTACTAATTCTTCCTGCATGTTACAGATGAAAGAACACTGGTCTATGGAACTTGGTGTATTTTTCCCTGTACTGTGTGTAGTGTGTGTATTTTTGCTTAGGTCATGGAAAAAAATCAAGGCTTAAAAAGTATTTTTTTTTTTTTTTGCTGTGAACAGCAGAAAAATCGAGGGTGTTTGGGGCTTCCTGCATTCTTGGAGCCACGTATCTGGGCCGTGAGGATTACATTTTTGGTTCTGACTGGCTCCCCCTGATTCTCACCTGATGATGCTGAATTTGAATTTGTTTGCTCACACCTTGAAGGTATCTGCTCACTTCATTGTGTAATATATTTTTAAATATATATATTTTACTGCTTTTTAGAGAGAAAGGGGGAGGGGAGAGGGGAGACATCAATGAGAGAGAAACATCATTAATCAACATCCTCCTGCCTCCCCTCTACTGCAGATTGTGCCCCCAACCTGGGCATATACCCTGACTGGGAATCAAACTGGTGACCTCTTTTAAAAACAAAACAAAACAAAACACATTTAAATAGCCCACAACCCAGGCATGTGCCCTTACTGGGAATCGAATTGTGTCCTCCTGGTTCATTGGTTGATGCTGAACCATTGAATCACACTGGCCAGGCTCGAATAGGTGACCTCTTGGTACATGGGATGACACTCAACCAACTGAACCACACTGTCTGGGCCATTGTACAATATTTAAGACCTATGGTATAAAGCTACTTCCAAGGAGATCAGATCTTGCCATGTCTGACCCTATAAGTTATCACAGACCAAAAGGAACAAAATCATGTGTTCCCATACCTCCCCACCCACTCTGCCCCCACAAAGATGCAATTTGGCATCCACCTTGGCACAGAAAGCTTGCCTTCATCTCCCAGATTTGATCATCAATTAATTAGTCTTAGCTTTTCCCAAATTGATTTGCTGACAGTGGTGGCCTCACTGGGTGGCTACCAGGTGGGTGAGATGAGAACTTGGAAGCCCCATGTGGGGGTGGGTAAACCTACTGGCAAACAGACAAACTGCCTGGTTTCATAGGTGTGTGCATGTTTGAAATGCTACTGATATAAAAGCCTCATTTGTTTAGGGCTCTGTAGCAGTTGTTTCTTGTTGCATAATAATAAACCACCCAAACTTAGTGGCTTAAAACAGCAACCATTTTATTTGCTCATGATTCTGTGGGTCAGCAATTTGTGCTGGGCTTAGCCATTCGCCCCTGGAGTCCCCCTTGCTGCTGTATGCAGCTGGTGCCTAGTGACCTTGGAGACCTCAGCTGGGATAACTCATCTCTGTCATTTGTGCTTTCATCTTCCAAGAGGCTAGCTCAGGCTCTGTCACCAGAGCTGTCCAGCAAGAAGAGAAGAGCAGAAACTGTCCGTTCTATTGGCTAACGAATGTCATAGGGCTGGCCCACAGGGGAGGGGGCAGAAAGGATACTTCACCTGTTAATGGAATAGCAGCAAAGAATTCATGACCACTTAAAACTTGTCAGAGGCTCTTAACTTGGATATGAAAGCAACCCCAAATTACTTTAATTTAAAATGATTTTTATTTTGTCTTTAAACTTTCTTGGTGTTATCTCATCTGAGAGAAGTCTGGAAAACAGAGATTATTTGGAACATACCCCAGAATATAATAATAAAGATAGTAACAATAATGTTAATATTGCTCTTTCTACATGCCAAGCACTGTTTTAAGTTCTTTACATATCATAATGCATATTTGGTCATTACAAAAATCTTATGAGTAGGTACTATTTTTATCCCCATTTTATAGGTGAGAAAACTGAGGGAGAAAACAGGGAGATTAAATCACTTCCTACAAAGTCATGAAGGTATTACGTGGCAGACCTGAGATTTCACCTCAGCAGACTGCCTCCAGAGTCTGCACATTAGCCCCAACTGCCTCTCAAGTTAATGGAAACTAATTATTTCTGACTCTGAGCAGAGTTCTCTCTTGGACCATGTAGTTTTTTGAGAGGCAGGGGGATTGGCTATTTGGAGAGGAACACTAAGAGTTTTTGGTACACCCATTTGGCCAAACATGGGGCTGGTCACATTGTAGAGACCCTGATTAGAGATAATAAATACACTTGTGGTCCCCTGCAACAGAGAGAAATTTTCCTGGATGTAAATGTGTGGGTGTGTCTGGTGATGGTCATTGTCATGGTATCATTGTCATACTGCTCTTTGTGTGGGGTAAGTGAAGAATGAGAATATATAGTAATGCCCCTCCCTAGCCTTTCAGAGAGCCTCTTCTTCTTGGCTTCAGGTCATCAGGAAGCCTCAGCTCCAAAGAAAATGTGGTTATTTAGCTTTTTGTTGAAGAGTAGATTAACAGCCTCCTTTATAAAACATTTGAGGAACTAAATTCAGTCCATTTTCCAGGTAGTACCAGATGTTTTATCAAAGGAAAGTGGTAAATTTTGTTAACGAAAAATAAACCAAAACAAAACATTGAAACTTGTAAAGAATTTTTGTGAGTGTATGTGAGCCAAATTGTTGACATATTCCGGGTAACAAAACCTCAACAAATTGAGATAATGCTCCAGAGAATGGCAGGTTACATTTGTATTTATACATTACAATCAAAGGAGGGACATAGGTGGGTTACATGAAATTCATTAGTGATGGAGTAAGGAGGTGGGATAAAATAAAGCTGAGAAACCCCTGGGATTGGCTAAAAAGTAAAATGATGGACACATACTTAGGTGGAGGCAGGAACAATTAACACGATAATGAAGGAATTTGTGGTATCTGTCCTGGTGCCCACCACATTTGGTTGTGCCCCAGGGGCTCCAGAAAAAGGGAAGCTACATGTTACCCAGACATTTCAAGGATTTGTTATCATATATGCAAAAAGACACATAGGCTCAGTTAAGGTAAAGGTTGACCTTGTCAGGGAAGATACCGGCCTAGCATGTACGTAACTGCTCACCATAAATGCATTTAGTTCAAGTTTAATTTCAGACCATGCTTTGTGGTTACTTTAGGTCTCTGAGTTTGCAAGACCGCCATGCAGGCCTCCCCTGAGCTTGCCAGATCAGCATGTGGCCCCTTTCGTCCACAATTTTACTGACATTTAAAGGTCGCCCTGGCAACCATGGATGAAGTGACCCCTGGCACCACCGTCTTCTTAATGAGCCCACATCCCCTTCCTCAGTTTGAGGTGTATGAAGTATGTATCGGAGTCTGATTCTTCTGGGCAGTCGTTGTAGCCATCTGCATCTCTGCTCCATCAAATACCATTGTTGTCTCTCTCCTTTAAAAAAAAAAATATATATATATATATATTTCAGAGAGGAAGGGAGAAGGGAGAGAGAGAGAGATAGAAACTCAATGATGAGAGAGAATCATTGATCAGCTGCCATCTCCATGCCCCCTCCTGGGGACTGAGCCCACAACCCAGGCATGTGCCCTTGACTAGAATCAAACTTGGGACCCTTCATTCTGCAGGCTGACACTCTATCCATTGAGCCACACCAGTGAGGGCCCTTTGTGGTCTCTTAACTGCACAACTAGCCAGCTAGCCTCCTTGTCCTGACATCCTCATTCTCCTGTGTTGACTGAGTGACTATTCCTGCTGCTGGGAGGTTTGGCCACCCTTGTGCGTCCATAAGAACCTTCATGTTCACCCTGAGGATCTCCAGCCAGAATCCGAGCTGGCAGCCAGGCAAGCCGGGCGGCACAGCCCCACCAGAGGGGCTGGCTGCCCCGCCCCCTCCATCACCTCTCCCCTCCCACACTGGGAACCTCCCCAAAGGCCGGGTTTCTTGACTGTCAAGCAAGAAAGCCTCAGGATGCCTTCCTCATTCTCTCGGAAACTCTGTTACCTTCAAAATCTTCCCTTCAGTTTATCTTGAAGAATTATAATCCTGTCCTACCTACATTAAGTACTTTTTTTTCCTTTTTGGATGTTTGCTTCCTTTTCTTCTTATTCCAACTGGCAGGATAGTTTATCCCTTGCCCTAGACGGGAGGCAGGTCTCTGCAGCAGGGGTTCTCCCCACGGTGCTGTGCTGAATAGCTCAGCCTCCTTTATGGCAGGATGAGCGGACAGAACAGAGGCAGGAAGCTGCCTTTGTTTGGAGACCTTTGGGGCTGTTCTTTCCCAGCCATAAACATAAGCATAATTGTTTCCTGTCACGGTCTGGCCGCCTGGCCATCCCGTTTTCACTGCTTCTTGCGTGGGGGACCAGGACTAGCAAGGCCCGAACCTCGGGTTCTCAGTCATCAGCATTAGTTTGCCTTTGGCTTTGGCTGACGTCACCTCTTTGGAGAACTTTCAGTTCCCAGGAGGAGGACATGATCTCTGTGTGGAGGGGGGAAGCCAGATGAGAGGCACACACCTCCAGGACAGTGAGCAGGATGACTGTGCTTAGGAAGCCGTGGTTCACCGTGGGGCCCTTGGGAGTACCCAGCAGTCCCCGAGCCTCCTGAGGGGGAGGTTTTTCTCCCCTCACCCCCAGAGAGGACCCTGGTTCAGACATGGTACTTCCTTGAATTCTCTGCCGTTGGGACTCACCCTATGGTTGCTGGGTTTCATTGTTCCCCTATCTTGTTGATTTTATGACCAATATTGTAGGAAGACAATACCTGAATGTTTGTGTAAGCCTCTTCTTTTTTTTTTTTTTTTTCCTGGCAGTAAAGGTGATTGCTTAACAATACACACATAAAGGGAGTTAAAAAAATAACTTTGCTCTAGGCTGGCTCTAGGCAAGGAAGGCTGAGCCGAGAAGGCGTTTTAAATGGTTAGAATGGGCACTGGCACATCTGCCCACGCACCCCCAGCCCTTAGGAGCAGGCACTTCAGCAACTTTCTTACAACCCTCAGTGGCCCTTGAGAGTCCAACCAGAGCACAGCGTTCCAAATTCAACCGCAGGCAGCTCTCGAAATTTCATCTTCAGGGAATCTTTCTAGGATAGAGATGAAAACTTTGTTTGTGTCTAAACAAGACAAGCCCACACATGACTGCTTCCCATGTGTGACTTGTGAACACTGAGTCCTGTCTACTGATTCGCTGTGTTTCCCCCCTTCTCAAAATGTGGGTCCTGCTAGGATAAAGAGGGCAAAAGCAGTTAAACCTGGGATGTTAGGTCTGTGTTTGCCACTCAGTGGGCGACACCAGGCGGACGGAGCACCAGTGTGTTTGGACCAGCCGTGGGCAAACTATGGCCCGCGGGCCGGATCCGGCCCTGTTTGGCTGTTCTATCCAGCCCGAGGAGCCGAAAGAGCGGAGGGTTCTCTTGCTCTCCCCTCCGCTCCTTCACCAGCAGCCCTAGATGAGAGTGCCAGTATGGTCAGGTTGCTTTTGTTCTGGCTCTCCGGTCCAGTTTAAGAACCCATTGTGGCCCTCGAGTCAAAAAGTTTGCCCACCCCTGTTTTGGACAGTGTTATCTGCAGCATGGACTCGGATCGTGGAGGCCTAGCTTCTCTTTCGTATTTAAACCTCAGGTATACTATGGTCAGGTGTGTGAGCAAGCCTTCTTACCTAATTTTTACCTCAGAGCCTCTGCAATATATCCAACAGATTGTTGCCAAAATGGCACATGTTTAGCTCTCACCTAACAGAACTCTAAGAGGAGGCAATAATGTAGGATAAACCTACTAAATCAGTTTCTTTTCTATATTTTTAAGTAGCACTACATTTGTAATTAAACAGAGTTTTTAAATTTATTGGACTATATTTGGTGTATAACATTGTATAAATTTAAGGTGTACATGTTGATTTGGTACATATTATAATCTGATTGCCATTTTAGTGTTTGCAACTCTATCACATCACTTCATTATCATTTCCTTTTGCAGTGGGAATAATTAAGATCTAGTCCCTCAGCAAGTTTGATGGTGATAATACAGTATTGTTGTTTATGTCACCATACTGTGTGTTAGCTCTTCAGAACGGATTTGGCTACTAAATGTAAGGAAACAGTATTTTAATGTATCTCCCCCAAAAGGGTAAATTAGAGGAATGCAATATGGAACATAGTGGATATTCTGATTATTTACAAACTAGAGGCACGGTGCACAAAATTCATATACTTGGAGGGGGGGCTTCCTTTAGCTCGGCCTGTGCCCTTTCATAGTCCGGGAGCCCTCATGGGATGTCTGACTGATGGCTTAGGCCTGCTCCCTAAGCCATCAGTTAGACAACCTTAGCGCTGCCGTGGAGGCAGGAGAGGCTCCCACCACTGCCGTTGTGCTCACCAGGCATTAGGCTGGCTCAGGGCTTCTGGCCAAGTGGTGCTCCCCTGTGGGAGTGCACTAATCACCAGGGGGCAGCTCCTGCATTGAGTGTCTGCCCCCTTGTGGTCATACGCATCATAGTGACTGGTCATTCTCCCTTTCTGGTGATTTACATATTAGCCTTTTATTGTACAGGATAAGGATCCCTAATGTATTCATGATTTGCTCCTGAGATTGATTATGATGCTGGAAGGGAAAGGTTTTCAATTTTCAAGTCTTTAAAATGAACTGCCATAGAGTCTTTACCTTTCTCTTGCTAACATGTGTGCTCACCCTGTTAGAATAACAGGCATCATAGTAGTTTTATAGGATTCCTTTATAAGATTCCATAACCAAGGCAGTGACCAAGAGCAGAGAACCGGGTGGTGTTCCCCTAGGATTTCTTTCCACTGGAGTTACAAATGTCCTCTCTGCCATTTCTCCCCTACTTTGTTGATCCCCGTTCTCCTCGGAGGCTAAATGCATAGTTCTGTGGGTAGTTTTCCTGGACCTGTGAGCTGAAATGGAGATTTTTAAGTGTAGAATGTTGAGGTGTCAGGGAGGAAAGTGACATTGATTAATTTGTTTTGTTCCCGGCCAGCCTGAGAAACCTGTCCCGTCAGGTAATGAACAACTGCTTTTACCCCAACTAGTGGCTTCAAGAGAACAATTACTCACCCCAGCATTGCCATTTCCCCTGAGTCATCCAGGCTGGCTCATATTGGTTTCAACTGAACAAGAATCTCCAGGCCATGGACTCTAAGGCCAACGTTCCTGCTTAGTAACATGAATTACAAAACATGTCTGGGACATGGAGCCATGGCTCATTGTGGAAACGTATTCCATAGATCCAGCCATGTGTCTATTGGGGAAATTGTATTGTTCGGTATAGTCAAAAGTGTTATCTTACTGGGCAATGTAGAGTGAGTATATAAGTAACAAGGCCCTACAGCCTGTCTGGTCTTGACCTAAAGGACAAAGACTTGCTATGAAAATGAATGGTGATTTGTGGTTATCACTTGTCTGTACCTTCCTACGAGTGCTGCAGGTTGAACACTGAGGATATAGTGTGGATCTTGGCAAAGCCCCTTTAAGGACCTGTCCTTGTGATGTTCAGAGAGAACCTGGAATCTTAAGAAGACATGTGCTGGGCCCAGCCATTGTAGCTTAGTGATTGAGCATTGACCCATGAACCAGGAGGTCACGGTTTGATTCCTGGTCAAGGCACATGTCCAGGTTACAGGCTCAATCCCCAGTACAGGGTGGGCAGGAGGCAGCTGATTCTCTCTCATCATTGATGTTTCTGTCTCCCTCTCTCCCTTCTTCTCTCTGAAATCAATAAAAAAAACACATATTTTTAAAAAGAAGACATGTACTATCATAAAGAGGTACTGCAGAAAGGCAGCTGGAGTTGCTTCCATTGACACCTCCTACCTGTCCTCTGTCATGCCACTGTTCTGAGTCCTCATCCTGGGTCCTCTCTATGCTAATAAAAGGCCTGTGGCCATGACGCCATAACACAGAATGACCAAACAACTGGTCACCAGGAGTTCCAGAGGCTAGAACGCCATGGCCCCAGCAGGGACATGCACCCTGATCCGGGGAGTGGCCAGCCTTCAAAACACTGGTGCCCCAAGCCCAGGCCAGCCTCGCCCCCTTGTGGAATCTGCCCTCAGAGAATTGGCCATTGGTCAACTTGCTGTCAGCAGCCTGACTACCAGGAATCCCATTCACCCATACCCATGACCCAGACAGGTTGTTATTGTTTATTTATTAATGAATTTATATATTACTTTCATATAAATTTTTCTAATTTTCTTAAATCTCTGACACTTCTATTATAGAAAAAGGGCAAGTAGTGATATTAAAATATTTCTTCTAATTAATTCCCTTTCAAGTGCATGAATTCGTGCATCAGGCCACTAATTCTATATGGTTAGGATGACAAACATGAGACTAAATCAAGAGTGGGCAAATTTTTTGACTCGAGGGCCACAATGGGTTCTTAAACTTGACCAGAGGGCCGGAACAAAAGCAACCTGACCATGCTGGCACTCTCATCTTGGGCTGCTGGTGAAGGAGCGGAGGGGAGAGCAAGAGAACCCTCCACTTTTTTGGCTCCATGGGCCAGATAGAACAGCCGAATGGGCTGGATCCAGCCCATGGGCCATAGTTTGCCCACGGCTGGAATAAATGGTCCTGTATAAAATTTGAATGTATGAGTAGTTGTAGAGATCAATATTAATTGGCCCACACATTTAGTTTCAGTTCATTCCAAAGTCCAGTTTATTTCCAAGTTCTTAATATTTTGATTCATTACAGATCTAGAGAAACTTAGTTTTGAATGGGAGCTGTCTTCTGAGATTTAGTTGAGCCAAGACACACTCATGGGAGAGCCCAACATGTAGAAAATAAAAAGGAAAATATTCAAAGCAAAATGCTGGGTGCAGGTTTGGGGGTTAGTTGGAAATCCTACCACTTTCACAAATTCTTAACTAATCCTCCTGGGTTTAAATAGAATCAACAGTTGCTTTTATAACAGCCCCTCTGTCACCTTTCTCACTCTTCAGGCACTTGAAATACATCATTAAATACCATCAGAATTAATCCAGGGCCCTTTAGACTATAGACTGAGTTCCTTGGGGCAGGAACCTTGCTTCCTTCATGTTGAATTCCAAGGACTAACAAAAACAAGGACACACACACACACACACACACACACACACACACACTATTGATAAGCAGGTAAATATGAAATAACAAGAAACCAGGAAAAGAAAACAATTTGTCACTCAGAAGCCCTGGAGATTGGAGGGCATGCCTTGCGGGTCCATGTTAGATGAAAACCTGGGTCCGGGTGAGACAGCGCCCTGGGATTCTTGAACAGGGCCTGGATGGAAAGGCAATAACGTGTGCCCTGTGGCGGACTGACTTTGCTATTGCCCATGATTCCTGTGTTGAAATAGGAAGCCTCAGCCCAGGCAAATGCAAAGGAAACAAAACCAACTCTTTTATTACTCTCTACAGCATTTATAGCCGAGACCTACTCACTGCCCTTATCCTTGAGGCATTCTGACAGTCATTTTAATGATTTATTTTCTTTTCCAAAAGTCAAATAAAATATTTTATCACCTTTTGGGTGGGCTTGATATTTTTCTCTTCGTTTTATCACTTTCTGGGTCTATAAAACTCCCCTTATCTTTCAGTGTTTATAGCCCAAGGATAGGAATTCTATTTTTCTCATTCCTTATAGGAAGGTCTTTTTTAGTTTGATCTTTTTGGGTCCTATATCCCCTGCCTATTTTTTTGTTGTGGTTGGGAGGTGGGAAGCGAGGGCCAGAGGGATGAGGAAAGGGGAACTCAAGAAATGGCACATGTCTGCGGTAACACACGGATCAGAGGGAAAGGTTTTGAATGAGGGAAAGTATTTTTTAAAAAAATACTTTGGAGCTAGAAGAACATTGGAGCCATTGGGGTTGAAGAAGAAGTGGTTGTGCTGTACTCCACACTGACATTTACTCGGTGGTTTCTCTCCCAGGATTTGTAATAAAACCCAATGGCCTGTGTGAGAACTCACAGCCCTGTGATTACTCCTCTCCATTCTGAATTACATGCCTTCCTCCCAAGCTCCCTGCTTTACAACTCACAGGCTCATTCCCCCCTACTCTTTACCCTTTTTGCTTATTTCTGCCTCATTTCTGTCTACTTATATTAAGATGTCAACAGCAGGACACTCACTCAGGCTAGTCAGCATGAGCCACAAAAACTACTCGACCACGTGGGTGAATTTGTAAGGGCAAACTCTTTTCAGATAGGTGATTTCAAGCCTAAGTTGATGCAGCCTGTGATTGTGTTAAGGTCAGTGGTACGGCTGAGTGATTTGAGAAGCCCATCCTGTCCTTCCACCATTAGCTCCAATGAAGACCATAGCATTGAAAAGCGCCCCAGGGTTCTTTCCTTCGAGGATCCTGCTCTCCAAGTGCAGAAATCCATTTGACACATCCATATGGATTGCTCATCATTAGCCTCTTGGGTAACCCCGTTGGCAGGGTGCTCATTGCTCTCAGGCAGTCAATCCCTTGTTGGGCATTTCAAATCTTGACCCCAAATGGGACTCCGACAGCTTCTTTGAAGTCATCTTCTAAAGTAACTTTCTCCTCTCCAAGTACCTGAAAAGTTATCAGTTGAAGTTTAATTCTCAGTTTTCCCCTTTCTTTACCAATGTTTTCATATCTCCGGGCAAATAGAGGTAGCTCTCTCAAATATTATAAATATAGCAGAGTTTTTAAAAAAATATTTTATTGATTTTTTTTTTTTTACAGAGAAGAAGGGAGAGGGACAGAGAGCTAGAAACATCTAGGAGAGAGAAACATCGACCAGCTGCCTCCTGCACCACCACCCCCAAACCAGGGATATGACCGCAACCAAGGTACACGCCCTTGACCAGAATCGAACCTGGGACCCTTCAGTTTGCAGGCCGATGCTCTATCCACTGAGCCAAACCCGTTTCAGCAATACAGCAGTTTTTAGTCCTCTCATCATCCTGGATATATGGTTCCAATTGTTGACCTAAAGCCTTATCAATAACATAAACAATTGATTGACACATGTTTTATATATTATAGTCTGTATCCTTAAAATAAACTAGAAAAAAGAAAATGTTATTAAGGAAATCATTAGTAAAAGAAAATAAATTTATGGCATTTAAAAAAGGCTGCACATAAATGGTCCTGTGCCATTCAAACTCATGTTGTTTAAGGGTAAACTCTACTTTTTAACCATTTGTCTTACTTCCAAAATGTGTGTGTGTGTGTGTGTGTGTGTGTGTGTGTGTGTGTGTGTGTTTTAATGGCACATTTAGGCTAAGCAGGTGACACATCCTCACATGGTAGCCACCCTTTCGATTCTGCAAAAGGCAGTGGTGTTATGAACCTGAAAGGTGTCACATGTAGCCATATAGAACACATGTCGGTCAGACTTTAAAATTGGGGTAGCACCTATGTTTTAAACCAATAACAACTCCTAAGAAAAGACCTTCTACCCAGCCAGTGTGGCTCAGTGGTTGAGCATCCACCTATGAACCAGGAGGTCATGGTTCGATTCTGGTCAGGGCACATTGCCCTGGATCAATTCCTCAATATGAGGCTTGCAGGAGGTGGCTGATCAATGATTCTCATTTCGCTCTCTCCCTTCCTTTCTGAAATATCTATATCTATATATATATATATATATATATATATATATATTTTTTTTTTTTTTTTTTTAAGAGAACTTCCCCTTATGCATGTCCTCCATCCCCATGCCCTAAGACATTCAATCATCCCTACTTTTGAAGCATCCATCTTATATAAAAACTGCTGTTTGAAATTTTAACCCTGCTATTTGGCTTTTGTAAATGCTTGCTTGCTTAAATAATCCTACCTAATAAAAGAGTAATATGCAAATTAACCATCACTCTGCTACACCCGCCAGCCACACCCACCAGCCAATCAGAGTGAGTATGCAAATAAACCCAACCAAGATGGCTACAGCCACAGAGAGTAGAAGGGAGGATTGGGTTCCCCTGGCAATGGAGGAAGCCAAGTTTTCCACCAGCCCTTGCTGGCCTAAGCCTCCACTTAAGGCTACAAAGTTTCAATTATAGAAGGTAAACAAATCCAAACAGAAATGGTGGCAGCCAAGGAGCTGGATGCTAGGGTTGCCCTTGGCAATGGAGAAAGCAAAGCTTTCTGCATACCCTGACCAGCCCAGGCCTCCACTCCAGTCTACAAAGTTTCAGTTATAGAAAAATATATGAATCTCAACAGAAATGGCTGCCAGCCACAGAGTGAGCAGGAGGCTTGGCTCTGCTCCAGGCTACAAAGTTTCAATTGTAGAAGGTAAATAAATCCCAGATACCAGGGCCTCTGCTTGGGTTGCCAGGAGGTGTGGCTGGCCTGCAAACCACCCCATGCACCTTGCTCAGGCTGCCCCATGCCCCAAGAGAACCCCCACCCTGATTTGGGACATCCTTTAGGGCAAACCAGCCAGCCCCCACCCGTGCACCAGGCGTCTATCCTATCTAATAAAAGAATAATATGCAGATTGAATATCACTCCAACACACAATATGGCTGCCCCCATGTGGTCAAAGATCCTGCTTCTATGGGGACACAAGGTGGCCACCACAAGATGGCCATCAGGGGAGGGCAGTTGGGAGGCACCAGGTCTGCAGGGGAGGGCAGTTAGGGGTGACCAGGCCAGCAGAGATGGGAAGTTGGGGGCAAACAGGCTGGCAGGGGAGCAGTTGGACATCAATCAGGCTGGCATGAGAGTGGTTAGACATCAATCAGGCTGGCAGGCAGAAGGGGCAATCAGGAAAGCAGGCAGCCGAGCAGTTGGGAGCCAGCAGTCTTGGATTGTAAGAGGGATGATCAGGCCTAAACATCAGTCGGACATCCCTTGAGGTGTCCCAGATTGAAGAGGGTGCAGGCTGGGCTAAGGGACACCCCCCATCCCCATGCACAAATTTTATGCACCGGGCCTCACTTCAGAGCGGCCATTAAACCTTCCCCAGACAAAATTATTGGTGCTGGCACCAGGCCAAGCCTTTGGTTGAGGTCTCAAGGCCCCAGCACATAGGGGCTCTTTAAGAACTTGATGTCTAACTACAAAGGAGGCTGGAAACACCCCATATTTGGGATACAACGAAGGTAAAAACATATAAATGGGGAAAATTCCTCCATGTTGGGGCCCAGAATTTGAGAGACATTTTCCTCTGGACCCGAGTGTAATAAAATGTAACTCCAGACTCTCTGAGCATGACTTACTCCCGTTCTCTGTAACACTTTGACATGTCTCACCTGCTTTCATTTTTAGTAGAACTGTTTGGGAAGATTTGAAGAGCATCAGTTCAGCTGTGTTTGCATTTTCTAGAGCATGCAAAATGGTGTTTCAGTTATTGCATGTGGGGAGAGGAGAGACCAAATGTGCAGCCGGATTTTCTGACTGCAGGTGGAACTGGAAGCATCGGTCGTTAGAGAGATGGGCCCCAGGCCTGTGAGCTGAGTCAGTTCCATCCATGCCACACAGAGAGGATAAACTTGGAACACCACAATGGCAGCTTTTGAATGTATTCCAACCCTTCCTCATTTGGTGGGAAAAGCTTTTATTTTTCCACCGCTGGACCGCTCTTTCCATCGAATCTGTAGCCAGTTGGCTAAGAGAGTAAACTGTCCATGCCGGCTGGGCTTCTGTTTTTAGCATCCCGACAGGAAGAGAGGTTTGTTGTAACTGGATACCTTCGCTGTTCTTCCATCTGGCCATTTCCTCCTGCCTCTGATTCCCTTTCACCTCGTTTCTTTGGGAGCCAGTAGTGTTGCTTTTTATATAGAAAATGGATGTAGATGCCCGAGGGCGAAGAAACAACGCATGCATTGCTTTTCAGCTGAGAACTAGAGGGAGGGGTTTTGGGGAGCCACCAGCAGGAAGCTCTGCCGTGGGGTCTGCAGGCTGTTAGGATGGATGGTGAATACCCGGTGAATCAATCTCACACCTGCCGGGCACGTCAATACACCGTCCCCGCACCGAGTGCCTTCGGCAGGTGGCACACAGAGCTTGTTTACAGGACTGATAGTGCGTCAGCTCAATCCACTCCTGGCCCACAAGAAAGCTCCAACCCTGCCAGCTCCTCGCACCCCCTGGCCCTGTCTCCTTCCTCCAAGAGTTTCTTTGCCACAGTCAACAGTGAACGAAACTGGAAGGGGACTACGTTTTTTTCAGTAAGTGCTTGCTGAGCACTTCCTACAGGCGTGGCATTGTGAAGCACACTTTATAGGCGGTTCACTTAACTCCCAGCCTGTCTTACCATTTACTTCTCACCACAGCCCTGAAACGTAAACGTCCCTGTCTTGGTTTGCGGATGAGGAAACGGAGGCTCTAAGAAGTGAAGCAACTCGCTCAGGTTAATGGGTTCCCCACAGGGGTGATCAGAGCAGAAGCTCGGGATCCGAACAAGGTTTCCTGCCCCCACTTACACTCAAGGCAAACCAAGCTGGTAACTTGTGTTCCACGAGGGGCTGGAGATTTACCTACTTGGGCTGAGAAGCGGCGAGACTCCCAGCACAGCCTTTTTAGAGCACCACGCTGACCGTGGTTCATTGTCTTTCCCTCTGTTGCCACCCAGGAGTGTCAGAGCTTTATTGACATTGTAAAATATTACACCGCAGGCAACATCTTGTCACCTCCGTGGTCTAGAGGGCACTGCGAAGTTAACTCACAGACAGTTTTCTGTCATTTCCCCTCCCCCACTCCTCCCAGGTGAGAGGAGACCGGTATGCTCCGTCCTTTAAGCACATGGCGAACAAACGTGGCTGAGGCGATGCCCTGTGCAGAGGGCAGCCCCCGTCCTCCTTAAAGAACTCTGCCTCTCCGGCAGCTCAGACCGACGCCGGCCGCTCACTCACCTTGATTTTTGAAATTTTGTGTTCCTCGAAACTTGAGAGATGTCTTTAATAAGTCCCTCCTGGTACTGATATACTATAGCCCTGATCTTCTAAGCCAGACTTGTGTTTTACGAGGTCCCGATTCAGCGGGCAATGCAGGAGCAGGCACGTATATGCTGCTGAACAAGTGCTTCTGGGCCATCATTCTTTGGAAATTGTGAGAATTCCAACCTGGTGGTACACATTCTTCTCTTTCTTAATGAAACGGTGCGTCTCTGCAAGTAGGTCTTGTCAATAAATCCGTCAAAGGCCAGGCCAGTCTGCACAAAGCCCGATTTACATGCTCCCCCCTTTCCCCCTCCTCCGGATGGGATCCAAAGCCCCCCTTCAGAGCTGGGTGGCATGGAAATTCCTTTTCTATCCAGCCCAACAGCAAAGGTGTACATCTATCTGTTTTCATTCTTGTCTACTGCAGTGGTCCCGTGATCGCTTGTTTCCTTTTTTTTTTTAAAAAAAATATATTCTTATTGAATTTTTACAGAGAGGAAGGGAGAATGATAGTTAGAAACATCGATGACAGAGAAACATCCATCAGCTGCCTCCTGCACACCCCCATTGGGGATGTGCCCGCAACCAAGGTACATGCCCTTGACCGGAATCGAACCTGGGACCTTTCAGTCCGCAGGCCAATGCTCTATCCACTGAGCCAAACCAGTTTTGGCAGCTTGTTTCTTTTTTAACCACTTTGTAAATATCGAAGTGTGGGGGGGGAGGAAAGAAAGCTCCAGGTGTACCCACTGATTTCATAGTTACTGACCGGCGGCTGGTTAGAGAGAGCAGGGCATGCTGGGAGGGATGCTTAAGGGCTGTTGTTCCAGAAGAATCTAAAGGGAAGTCTGTGCACCTAGTTACCAGACCGGGCATCTGAGAGCCTCCATTTCTCCTGGCGTAATTATGGGTCTTTGATGGGAATCAGAAAGCCCTGCAATTATGCTCATGACTTTCAAAGGCAATCCGAGACAGTTTACCTCCCAAATCAATCTCAATAGCCGGCAGCAGCTAGCTGACAGCGCTGATGACTATTGTCACATCTGGGGCTTTTGTGTTGGTGAATTGCTCCTGAAGCACGGAGAGCTGTGTAACTTATTATGAGGATATTTTGTATTCCTGACAGGGGTGATTTAAAAAATACACACAAAAAAACAGGCTGTGTTATTCAGATCAGCACATAAGCCACAGATATAACCTCCTCCCCAGAGTTCTAGCGGGGATATATTACTGTTGGGGTGTTGGTGAATGCCGGACATTTCGATGTGTTATTTTCTAACCTGGGCATTCTAACTGTGGAAGAGTTCATGAGTTCACAGGGAGCTCTTGTTAATTCATAGCGTACAGCCTCTGTTCGGAAATGCCTCTTGCTACTAAAGCCCCGGTAAGCAAAGTCACAGTTTTCTCAGAATTCTCTACCCTGACATGGCCAAGTGCATTCTGCAACTGTGGAGGTGCGGGGGCAGCTAATTTTGCACTGTCGGTCTCTATCCACCGCAGTTTTCTTGAATTCACAAGCAGTGACACCCTCAGTGTAAGAGCACTTCTCGTTAGCTTAGATAATTACCCAGAACTGGCAAAGAAATATTTCAACCTCAAGTTAAAATGGAAACAACTCTATCTGCAGTGGAAATTTTCTACAAAACTATCCCTTTTACTTGCTTTTCTCCACAATAAGGGAAGGAAAGGAGCCAAGGGCAGTGGAGGGTCTGTCCGTTGTAACTGGTGGAAGGTGGGACCCCCTCTGACCAGCTTTTCTCGGGGAAGATTTAGTCAGCTTTGCTGTCAGCGCGGAGAAATGCTTGCGTGTGGAGAAAAACACTGTTAGATAAGCCTCCCATCAGGTGAGGGTAGGCCCTGTGTGAAAGTGTGGGGAATGCCTGTGTATGATGGGGATGCAAAGGGACAGATTTACTAGGCTCTGCGGGGCTCTCCCCCTGAACTTCCTGATTCAGCGTGCAACGCAGGCGCAGGTACAACGCTGCATGCTGTTAGGCGGTGAGACCTACAGATTTAATGGTTCTCTCCTCCTGGGTCGTAATTCTCTGTAACAGTGAGAATTCCAAACCTGCCAGCACCTCTTTGTCTTCCCCAGGACACACACACACACACACACACACACACACACACACACACACACACCCCTTTCTTAAGGTGGATTGTTGCTTATTGGCAGTGTGGGTTGGTGTGTGCTTTTTTGTTTGTTTGATTTCATTTAGTGTTAGTCTCCAAAAGTGAGGGGGGGGGGAGAGAAAAGCAAGTGTGGAAGTACAAATGAGTTTGAGAAAAGTATTAACTAGGCCCCGTGGTCGGCAAACTGCTGCTCGAGAGCCACATGCGGCTCTTTGGCCCCTTGTGTGTGGCTCTTCCACCAAATACCATGGCCTGGACGAGTCTATTTTGAAGACGTGGCGTTAGAAGAAGTTTAAGTTTAAAAAATTTGGCTCTCAAAAGAAATTTCTATCGTTGTACTGTTACCATTTGGCTCTGTTGACTAATGAGTTTGCCGACCACTTAACTAGACCCTTCACTTACTAGAAATGCTGTAAGTTTTACTCGTTGGCAGGAGGCTGAACACTGAAACGGGCTTTGGTGTTCAGCCGGCTGGCTCTGAGGCCCAGCAGGCTGTCTGGGGGGGGGGGTGCTTTGTGGGGGTGCTTCACCCCCCGTCCCTCCTCCTGTACTGATCCACTGAGGGCACCGTCAGGACCTGGAGGGAGTCCTGGACTGGGAGCCTTAAAGGACATTAAATGCTCCTTGTTTTCTGAGTTCACATCACCCTAATTCATCCCGAGGCCCCTTGCCGAGTTACTGAAGGGACATCGGTAGAAAAACTTTCCGACAAAATCGTCTTTAGCTGCACAACGTGATGTGATACCCATGCACATTGTGAAATGGTTACCACAATGAAGTTAATGAGCACTTCCATCAACTCACGTAGTTACCTTTATCTTGTGGTGAGAACACTTGAAATATGCTCGTTTAGCAAATTTCAAGTACATAATACAGTATTATTAACTATAATCACCACGCTATGCATCAGATCCCCAGAACTTACTTACCTTATAGCTGAGAGTTTGTGCCCTCGGAGCAGCATCTCCCCGTTCCCCCACCCCAGCCCCTGCTGACACTGTTTTGCTCTTGGCTCCCGTGATTTTGACTTTTTGAGAATCCACACTGCATTTGCCTTTCTCCTTCTGACTTATTTCACTTAGAGTCATGCCCTTGGGTCCATTCAGGTTGTCTCAAATGGCAGGATTTCTTTGTCTTTTGTGGCTGAATAATAATATTCTACACACATATACCAAGAAAACATATCACATTTTAAAAATCCATTCACCTGGGTTGTTTCCATATCTTGGCTATTGTGACTAATGCTCCAGCTGAACACGAAAGTGCCAATAGCTGTTGGAAATAATGATTTCATTTCCTTAAAATTTATACCCAGATGTAAGATTGCTGTATTGTATGGGGATCCTATTGTTAGTTTGGGGAACTTCTATACTGCTTCTCATAGTGATTGCACCAATTTACATTCCCCCAACAGTGCATAAGGTTTCTTTTTCTTCACATCCTTGCAACATTTATCCGTGTGAAGTAATAGCTCATTGTGATATTGATTTGCATTTTCCTGATAATTAGCGGTGGTGAGCACCTTTTCATGAACCGGTTGGCCATTTGTACCTCTTCTTCAGAAAAATGTGTATTCAAGTCCTTTGCCCACTTTTTAATTGCTTTCTTTCTTTCTTTCTTTTTCTTTTTTTTTTGCTATTGAGTTGTATAAGTTTCTTATATATTTTGGAAGTAGCTTCTGATTTGCAATTTTTTCTCTCTTATTCTTTAGGTTGCCTTTACATTTTGTTGTTTCTTCTTGCTGTACAGAAGCTTTTTCAGTCCCCAATTTAAAGCAGTTGGAAATGTCCCTCAAGTGACCTCTCCTCTTCTGTGACCTTGAACCAGGCCTTACTTCCTCGTTTGTCTATGCCTGGAAAGAGACAAGATCAGTAGCTTTTCAGATGTTTAAAACTCTGGAGCCTTTTACCCAATTGAAATTTTGTAAAAATATTTTAATAAAAGCAGTCTTACAAAATTAATCCTATTCTCATGTAGGTATGGATGAGGAACCCAGAGTACCCCTGACCCCACTAAATCCCCTCCATCTGTTGCAACGCCAACAGGCCTGGGGCCACCTTTAGTCCAGCCCCATGACAGGCTGGCTGGGGCAGGAAGTTACACTCTACCAAGGCCTGGAAATGAAGGTCAATCCTGAATTCTGGAGACAGCGTATCTTATAAATTTTAAGTCAACCAAAATGGCTCAACCCATCATAAATTTGTGAGCACCAATCATCCTTCTCCTTTATATGCCTTGTTCCTTGTAACCAGAGTACTGTTAGCTTTGCTATTGCAAATGAATGTGGGTGATAGATTCTGTAAAGCATGCCCACCTCAACATCCCAGGACTATGCCAGGCCCTCTGCCATCCTTTCTGGATTTCAGAAACCAAGACTCTGTGCCCCCACCTCCCAGCCCACTAACCCCTCTACTACATGAACACCATATCAATTTTCTTTTTTTAAAAAACATTTTTTGTTGATTTTTTTACAGAGAAGAAGAGAGAGGAATAGAGAGTTAGAAACATCAATGAGAGAGAAACACCGATCAGCTGCCTCTTGCACACCCCCCACTGGGGATGTGCCCGCAACCAATGTGTATGCCCTTGACCAGAATCAAACCCGGGACCTTTCAGTCCGCAGGCCTACGCTCTATCCACTGAGGCAAACCAGTTTCAGCCATATCAATTTTCTTAACCTCTGTATTAATCATGTCAGCCTCCTTAAAAAAATATATAGCCTCATTGTTTGAAAGACCAAAACTCAACTCTAGACTCCAGTTTGCTGAAAGTTCCATGATTATTTTTCTATCAGATCCCATTTCCCCCTTCCTCCTAATACACATCCCTTTTCAGTAAGTCATTCTCTCCCAAAGCCTGTGATCGTGCTCTTTGCCCATCTCTTTATCATCCTTTCCTCAAGAGGACCCTGTCTCCTTCAAAGCTCACCCTTCAAGTCCTTTCACGCTCCCTCACGTCCCTCCTCTGGCACTCAGCAAGGGGGCAGAATGGTGTTGAACAGGGATACAGCACCAGCACCACTAACTTGGGGTTTGGACACAGATTTGCAAGGCACCGTTGGCTAAGCCCCGTTACTTCTATGGGTCACGGTTTCCTCATCTGTAACATGGGGTTAATAACATAATATCTCCCTTGTCTACCTCACTGTGTGGCTGTAGGGATTAAAAAAAACAATACTACATGTGAATGCCCTTTATCTAACTTAAGCACTCTTTATTTTTCAGGTCTTGTTCTTAAAAAGGTATTATTGTGAGTTATTATTATCACTTATTGTGCCCTTTAGCACCTGTTTTAATTATGAATCACCCTCTGCCCTGTACTCCTTGCCTTATTATATGCCTTATATCTACTCTCACCGGATCTTTAATGTATTCTCATGATATCTGGGGAAAGTCTCAGCCAGCATGCTTCTTCCTTTTTTGTGTTTTTAAGAATAAACCTTTTTTTTCAACCCTGAGGTATTTCCTCCACTTGGCCAAACTAAATGTGTGTAGATTTGTTCTTTGCAGATTTGCTCCTTTCTGGAAGCCTCCCTACCTGTTTTCATCATAAATACTATGTTTTATTATATACTACTAGCTATAAGAATCACTAGACTTTTTTAGAAAAGTAAAGGCAGCAGATAGAGTTAGTAACACTTTGTAATCCATTGCCCCCATATCAATGGTCACATGTGTGCCTTTGTACATGGTCTGCCTTCATCACTGTATTCAAATCATTTTAGGTCATGGACCATATCTTTTTATTTCTAGTTTCTCACATAGTGAATAGGAGATGTTTGTGAATGCTCATTGAGTAACCAACATATATGTATGTTCTATGTAAAAAGTTGATTGGCTTAACATCAAGCTGGTTAGAATATTAATTATTGCTGCTACTACTGCCGTTTTACTGGTAGAAACTCCTGATTCAAAGTCAGTTTGATGCTTTGCTACTGTATTTCAATCTCTACCTCTTTGTCATACAGACTGGTGACCTTTAACTGCTTTGAGTTAATGGTAAAATATGTGCTGAGTACTAGCCAGCCAGTCTTTTCAGCGTTCTCACTTAAGTGTAGTAGGTGATATGCACATTCCCTACGCAAGTCTTTTCCTTCTCATTATTAAATAAATCCATTGTCCCATAAAGTGCTCCTTAAACGAAAGTGCGCCTTTAGTTTCACACCTCCTTTCTTCATTCCATGGCAGTCAGCAAACATGTGGGCCCCTGCTCTGAGCCCAGCCCACTGCTGGAGACAAAAGACTGCACCTGCCTCCAGGAGCTGTGCAGAGGGAGAGGGAGGCAGCCAGACCCCTCCTTCTGCACCCACCCTCTGCTTCCCACTGAAGAGTCTGATGTTGTGGTCTGAGTGGTGGCCTGGGCTTTGGGGGCACTCGGGTATTAAAGGCATGCTTTTCTCAGGGGACCGATGACTGAAATCGAGAAGAACCATTAGGGTCTGAAGCTCCAGACTCAAACAATCTCACAGTGACCTGGAAACAGAGCAGCGGTGATTGCCATCTGCTGACACACCACCCAGGCCGCCCGGGGACTGGAGCAGTGTTCTAGGCCGGCCGGGCCTCCCACCCGCAGAGCCCGGAAAATATCCCTGATTAGAGCAATTAGAGCGACTCCCTGAGCCGGTTCAGAATTTGCTTAATCGCACTCACTTCACTGAACTATGGTTTTGGCTTCAGGGGTTTTAGGGAAAGAAGGGGGGAAAAAGCAAGTTTAGGGAAAGTAAGCAATTAGAGAGAGAGAAAGAAGAGAATTAAAATGGATTCTCTTCTCTAGTTAGTTTGGAGTTGGCAGAAGAGGAGGCAAATGACATCCATGACCAGGTGTAAATGTAAGGAGGCTGATTTTGGAAGATGGGTCCTTTGAGCCTTGTTTGGACGAGAATCCCTGAGATCACAAAAGGAAGCAGCTGGTGAGTTCCGGAAACCCTTTTTGTGAAAGCCCAGAATTTGAATAATGCACTAAATGAAGTGGAGTGCATATATTTAAATATTTATGGACAAATAGCTGTCGTTTCTTCGCCTGCTCTGCCATGGTCCCATGGCTTGATACAATTGCTTTTAAATGATCATTTTCTAGATACTAGAAAAGCATCAAACAGAAGGAGATGAGAATTGCAGCAAACCAAACAAAGAAAAAGCAGAGGAGGCGATTATAAACAAAACACCGCCATCATAGCCAACCATATTTAAGGAGTTGGGAAAGCAGCGTAGTGCAGGAAGTAAGATGGATGAGTTTGGAACGGGACCGGAATTTAAATTCTCTGCGTGATTTACTAGCTTTGTAGCCTTGGGTAAGTTACTCATCTTCTCTTGAAACCCCAATTCCTCATCTGTTTAGGGGGGATAATAATAGTACCCACATCACCAGGGTGTGGTGAGAATTAAATGAATTATTAGTCCTAGGTGCCTGACACCCATAAGCTCTACAAGAGATCTGACACCCAGATCCCCAAGCTCAGGGACTTTGTTTTGGGGACGGAGACGACGGCAGTGACACAAAACGATGCCTGCTGCATGGTACGTGCTCCGAAAATACTGGCTGAGTAACTGAATGAATGAGGGTGGTTAGTCCAGTGTGAGTGTATACATTGGATTATCTTATGAAATACATTTAAAATGTTCATTTTAAATGAGGTGAGGTATAGGGAAAGGCATACAGGGTGAAAATTTTGAGTGTGGCAAAGGTATATTTTTCAAATAAGTAGCCAGGAAAAGTTGTTTGTCCTCTGATGTATCGTCAGGGACACAGAGTTTGATTCCACTTGCTTCTCTGTGATCAAACGAATTGGGGGAGCATTTTTGTAATATTCTCTATGGCCCCCTCCATTGCTCTCCTGAGCATACTGTTAAGAAGAGACAGCCGAGACCAGTTTGGCTCAGTGGTAGAGCGTCGACTTGCGGACTGAAAGGTCCCGGGTTCGATTCCGGTCAAGGGCATGTACCTTGGTTGCGGGCACATCCCCGGTAGGGGGTGTGCAAGAGGCAGCTAATTGATGATTCTCTCTCATCGATGTTTCTGACTCTCTATCCCTCTCTCTTCCTCTCTGTAAAAAATAAATAAAATATATTTTTTAAAAGAGACAGACAAGCACATAAACTATTGATTATAAACGCTGTTTCCTGCCATATTCTTCCTTATGATGACAGCTTAATTCCCCCTTGTGACAGAAAGGAGGGGCTCGGAGGTTCCAGGTCCCAGAGTCTAACCGCATCCCTGTCCTCCCATTTGTAAGCAGGTCCCACCGGGGTCTCTTCTAAATGCTCTTGTCGATCTGAGGGCTCTCGGCTCTGCCCTGGGCTGTGGGCAGGTCTCCCTCTGCTCCCGGGGATCCAAGTCCTTGCACCAGGGGCGGGACAGGGGTGAGGTCCTCTGCCTAGCCTAACCCCAAGTCATTTATCAGACACGATGTGATGAGCGAAATGCTGCCTTTGGAGGAAGATGTACCAATTTGCCAAGGAAAGGAATGCAGTTCTGGGACCTCCTAGCTACAGGGTTAGGTAAATCATTCAACAAAAGTGAAGTCAAAGTTATGAAGGTCAATTTCCATTTGTAACACAGCTAATTAGTAGTCTAAGGAAAATGGTGACGGGATATTCTGCAAACTCTCAGGAGGCATCCCTGGGAGGCTGGTCCAGAGGGAGAGTGTGAAACACCTCTAAGGGGTTACGTGCAGGCAGCGAGTAGTTCTTGGTTTGTATCCGACATTATCCTAAGTGCTTGAGACTTATTAACTCACTCACGTGAGGTCATTAATTTTTATTATTCCCTTTATACAATGGGGAAACTGAGGCATAGAGAAGTTAAATAATTTGTTCAACATTTAATGCTTGATTCTACATGTACGGAAACTGAAGTCTGTGAAAGTATAGAGCTCGTTCACTAAGCTGACGAGCAGGAATTCCCCCCTCGCTGTATGTGCACGAGGACCATTACAGCTTTTCCTCTGGGAGTGGGTTCCAGCCCCTTTTTACAGGTGAGGCCTTACTGCCAGGGATGAGGGAGAAACATTCCAGCTGCTGCCTCTTGAAAGCTTGAAATTTGGAATGTCAGGACCTCAAATGGAGTCTCAGGAGAGGTTGAATTATTTCTCATATTTCAAAGAGCCTAATATGAATTGCTTATTTAGGAGCAATAAAAAATGTGGTTAATGAGTACATAAAAATGATTTTTTTACATTTGCATTTTTACATTTTTTACATAATGCTAATTTAATAATTTAATTATTTCATGTGGGTTAGACACTTTTCATGGCAATTATGTATTCTTAATTTTTATAATAGGTATCTTCTACCTACAGTTTAAAAAAAATTTTAAATATATATTTTACTGATTTTTTACAGAAAGGAAGAGAGAGGGACAGAGAGTTAGAAACATCAATGAGAAAGAATCATCGATCAGCTGCCTCCTGCACACCCCCTACTGGGGATGTGCCCACAACCAATGCACATGCCCTTGACCTGAATCAAACCAGGTACCCTTCAGTCCACAGGCCAACACTCTATCCACTGAGCCAAACTGGTTTCAGCCAGTTTAAAATATTTTTGAAATTTATTTATTTTAGAGAAAGAGAGGAAGAGAGAGCGATTTGTTGTTCTACTCATTTATACATTCACTAGAGGCCCAATGCATGAAATTTGTGCCCGGGTTGGGTCTTTAGCAGCTGCCAGCTGCCCGCTGGGGCCTCCCTTCCTGTGGTTGGCCCACTGGACCAACCCCTGGTTGAAATCCCGGTGGAACACCAGGTCCAGAAGACAGTTTGCATATTAGGCTTTTATTATATAGGATTTGTTGCTTCTTACACAGGCCCTGACCAGAGGTCGAACCCACAACCTTAGCATATTGGGACAATGTTCTAACCAACTGAGCTACCTGGCCAGGGCTACGTATCCTCAGATAAATCCTTCTAAACATGGAATATGGGGTTTGGACTGACAGCAAGATAGAGATGAACCTTGAGGATGAAAAATTTACTGTCTGAATGTCTAGATTAAGAGTGATGTGTTGCTTATAGTCAACAATTACAATATACTCAAATGGATATAACACTGGTTTTGAGAAGCCCCGTTTACCATATAACAAATTGCTGTGTGTATTTGAGTATTTCTGCATTTTCTATTCTGTTCCATTTGTCTATTTATATGCTAGTATTATACTGTTTTCCTGACTGGAGCATTAGGGAATAGCTTTAATGTCTATCAGGACTAGTCATCCCCAAATGCAATAGTAAGTAATCCAATTCATGCTCTATTAAAATGGCAGCCAATGAGAATTTATAATCCAGCCCCCATTTCAGTGAATAGGCCTGTTGACTTAGAAATATCAACAAGGAATGGAAGCTGAAAGTGTGAAGGTGAATGTGGTTCCTATGGAAAGTAATAATAATAGCACACACAATAGGAGAATAAATAGTAATATAAAAACCTGAGACCCGAGGCAGGTCCTAATCTAGGAGGCCGGGGGAGGAAGAGAAACCAGCAAAGGAAAAAGGACCCGGTTGTGGTGAGTGAAGGCAGCTTATTCCTTGGAAACAGCCAGTCCAGGTTCTCTTTGGCAAAGTCGGAAAGGCCAACGGTAGAGAAGGTTGTAGTATTTGCTGTGTGCATGCCATGGGAACTCAGGATCTGAGATGTGGGAAGTATGTTGAGGAGGCTGTGTGTCATGCTGCTCTGGGCAGTTTGCAGGCCAGGACAGGCAGTAACCATGAACACTGAGGCTGCCCATGCACTGGCTTGTATCTCCGAAGATGTGAGCGTGAACCTCACCACGTGTTTCCCAGAAAGGTGGATGGAGATCCATTATTCTCACCCCTCTTTCCAGATATCAGCACTAAATCTACATAAGACGATGTCTTTACTGGAGAGATGACTTCTATCTACCACAAGCGATTGCGGGAAAGACATCTAAAGTGTTTAGCAGGGGCAAATCATAATACTCTTTTCCCCCCTCTGAAATGCACAGTCCTGCTGGACTCAGTCTACACCCTCACAGACCAGAGAATGATGCTCAGAGCATGAGGAAAAGGCCTGGATTCCGGAGTGGGCGGAGAGGCTGAACCCGGTTTACTGCACTATGACCTCATTCCCTGGCAGACAGCCTTAATAACCTTTGGCACGGCCTGTAACCTGCTCATCCCCAATTTCCTCCCTACAACCTGCAGGGAGCTCCCTGCACTCACCTCACAGGGATGTGGAGAAGGTTCATTAGTTTCAGATGGGAAAGTTCTTTGAAGATGAGTCATATGGTGTAGTGAGTGTGGTCATGTGAGGCGGCACAGCCACAAATTGGGTAAATGTCTGCTGCCCAAACCCTGGCACCAAAGGGTAAATGGAAATTGTTCCGCCTCAGAGTCAGGGGAATGGACGTTGCAAACTAAATGAATGGGCGAAGTCAACCTTATTTAAGCATTTATCCAAAGATCACTTACGGAGTGTCTCTGCTGTACAAATGGTATCAGGGGGTTAACGAGGAGCGACATGCCCCGAGGAGCAGGCTCTCCGAGCTGCTGAAGCGGAAGGTGATAGCCCTGGATTGTGATCCATGGGCCGGATGTCATCTTTGCTGTCGGCCACGTGAGCTGGGGGAAGGTACAGTGAGCCCACATCCTGGCTTACCCTGAGCAAGACGGACGTAGGGTCATGGCGCTGCCTCAGTCCCCTCACTTTCCAGATGCCACCCTTTCCAAATTCCAGAGCCAGCCCTCTCTCTCTCAGGTGCTGTCAGAGAAGAGAAACTTTGCGCCCCCGAACAAAAAGAGGACTAGAAAGAAGAAGAGTCCCTCTTTTGGCCTCTTTGACTTCTGCTGCATGCCATAGTTTTAAAAAGTATGCTCAAGGTGTGCTTTATTTTAAGCACAAGGTAAAAGGGACCATTTTAGGCATTATCACAGAACACTTTCTCTGCCAATAAGGAATTTTATGGTCTGGAAATTGGTACAGAATATGGATGAGATCTCAATGTACATTTCAAGCTGAACTTTTTTTTCCCCTCTCTCCTTTCAGGTGTCCTTGAGTGAGGGTAGCAGGGAGTTGGAAGGGGAGGAGGAGGGAAGAAAATTGATTAAGAAAGATGAGTCCGAGTAACCTTAGAAGGTGAAGTAAAGGGCTTCTCTGGGCGAGCAAGGCTAGTAAGAACATTATCCCCGTAGGAGGGTCGGGACTGCAGAAGATGAGAGGTAACTGGAGAGCAAGCAGAGGGCAGTGCAGGAGATGTGTCATGTCAAAACCGTGTAGTTTCACGAAGTACAAGACTCTAGGAGGGAGATTATAGGGCAAAGCGCCATTGCATTAATATGAGATCCCATATTCATGATATTCCATGTTAATGGTCAATAATATTAATTCCGTTTTCAGTGAATATGTTATGGTTGAATACACTCATATCTCTGTGCAGATATTTAGAAGAGATAAGAGGGTACAGTCTTGAATTATATTAAAGCTTCTGTAGGCTTTGGTGTTATGTTTATAATGATATGTATTCCTTTGTTCTTAGCTCTTTTATTGAAGTTGAATGATCTTGTCCTCCCTCTCTCTACCTATTTAGTTTTGTTCTTTAATGATAGGAACAGAAAATGCTGATTTTTTTTTGTGGGTTTGTGATTTTGTCACTCGATTATAAAATAATCCATAGCTAGATTTATCTTCTAGTTAAGCAATTCATTCAATAAAATACATGTGTGTATAGGGGCAGATATATGCATACATATGTGTATGCTAATCTGAATATATATATACATGTATATACACACATATATACATGCATGTATACACACACATATAACCTGATGAACTTATCACCTAAGATTCCTTCATTGGTGCAGACATTTCCTGATGCCTCCATTCTTACCCTGATCAGTTTATAGCATAAATCCTCTTGTCAATTTCCTGTAAACCTAGCGGTGACACTTGCTCTTACACTTTCCCAGTCCAGAGGTTCCGTTGATTCATGTCAGCTGGTCCTGTGATAACCTGCTCTGACAAGGCAGGGCACTGCGGACCAGGGGCTCTCTTCCCGGGAGCCTTTCTCAGATTGGATTCAAGGCTCAGGGTCCTGGCAGGAGCTGGGTGGCATAGTCAGACTATTTGAGATAATTAGTGAAAGGCTGTCTACAATAGTGTGGGCTAGATTTATGGAAACGGAATCTAGCCTATAGGCCTACAGGGCAAGGAGAGAAAATGTTCACCAGAAGGCAGGACATGGTTGCTGTGGGGCAGAAGGAAGTGATGGCAGTCTGGAAGGGAGGGAGTCAGAGGAATGAATATCCCGGGCTCACTCTTTCCACCCTCCAATCGGCCAGTTACTGCCAAACCCAACGAGAGGCCAGTGGAAAGGGGAAGTCTGTGAGGGGTCTCCATAGCTTGGCTTCCCAGGACACAGAGCAGCGTGGAGAGAGACGGAGGGTGGATCTGGAGGGGCAAAGATGAAAGCCCAGTAGAGTTCACGTCCCCTTCATCTTATAGGAGAATTTGGGGAGATCTTCTGGTGGTTACATATGTAAGTCTCCACATAGTGTGTGTTGGACAACATGTGAGAGTGTAGGGCATTGTTGGGCAGACCTTACGTTGCTGAAAATGGAGTTTTCACACTCCATGTAATTAACCTAGACTCTCAATGACCAACCAAAATGGAAATGGGAATTCTGTTGGTAGTAAAGATGAAAAACGTTTTTCCTAAGTTTATTTTTATTGGTGATGCCTGTAAGAGTGTGAGGCCTTCAGAGACTTTCAGCTCATCTCTAAGCAAGGACGGGAGCTTTCTGTGCCCATCCCAGTGCTAGGCAAGGAAGGGTAGTCTTATGTCTCCAAACAAACCTCAAGATTTTTTTTTCAGGGTAGAAACCAACCCACAGGCTAGAGTAGACATAGAAAAGTTTAATGAATGAAAAGTATTAGAACTGTTACTTCAAAGAGTAGGAAGTATGAGGGTAATGACTCACGCGATCCTGTTGCTTTTTAAGCCAACTTTACAACAGCTGTGTAATATTTATGACTACTTATAGACAAATAATATGGATCAGGAAGCAGATAAAAGAATGCTTTACTGAGGCCTAAAAATTGTTCGCACATATATTCTAGGGGAGTTTTTCTAAAATTGGTCTTCAGAGGAATGTATATCCTTCTCTCATATATACTCAGATAATCATACAATTTAAAAGCTGAATATATATATATATATATATATATATATATATATATATATATATAAAACATACCTATAATATCTTAATAATATTGGTAGGTATGTAATCCACAGAGAAGCCATAAATGTCTATAGTTAGTTTTCTGTTATTTTATTTTTTAAATTCAATGTATTGGGATGACATTGGTCAACATGATCATATAGGTTTCAGGTTTGGGTTTCTATGTTACAAGGTATGTATATTGCACTGTGTGCCCACTACCCAAAAATCAAATCTTCTCCTGTCACCATATGTTAGGAATTGAGTCAATAATTTGATAATAAAAACCTCGGTGGGTAGGGTCCTATCATTCATTCTCCTTTAAGTTCCACCACAACTCTCTGCAAAATGGATATATAATACTTCTATTTTACTGGTAGGGAAACTGAGTCTCAGAGGGACTGCTAGAAGTAGTGGATGTAACAAGTGACAGAGTCAGAATTCACACCCAGGCCTGTGTGCGCCCAAAGGCCATTCCTTCCCTGTTAGACCAGGCATTTATACTTGACTTTAACTTTGTGGGATTGTGAAACATTGCTTAAATGTCGTTCTTCATGTTGCAATTAAAACACTACTTAATGTACATATTTTTCCAGTTTCCTCTTGGAATATGAAATTATGCACATTATATCTTTGTACATGTACATTTCCTTCTTCTCCAAGTGGTAATAGTGACAGTCTATGCTGCAAGTGACTTTGTTATATATGCAGAATGCAGAATTTTTTTTTTATTAGGACTGCTTTAATAAGCCTGTCAGCTTCCCGAGAGTTCTTTGAATAATCTGGTCTGCATTTTGTGACTGTGTGAA
This sequence comes from Vespertilio murinus, assembly GCA_963924515.1. Taxonomy (NCBI): domain Eukaryota; kingdom Metazoa; phylum Chordata; class Mammalia; order Chiroptera; family Vespertilionidae; genus Vespertilio; species Vespertilio murinus. The sequence goes on from OZ004711.1 coordinate 27,674,261, forward strand.
AGTCAGCACACTGTTCTTTCACGTAGCCTATAATTTACGGTTGATTTTTAAATGCCCTCCCCTTTCAGAATGATACCCACGAACTTGTTTTTTTACTTGTATAATATATTTTTAGATTCAGAATCAAGAATGAAGCTGAGCTAGTGGAGGCTCTATAAACAATGGCCAGTGACATAAAACCCTAGGACAGGAGAAAGATGACAGGACAAAAGCAGCACAGTAACAATTCTGCATCTGTAAGCTCTCCCAATTGAAAGATAACCATGTGAATCCTAAAAGCAGCTGAATGATTGGTAATGTAGTCTCTTAAACTTGACACATAGAGCTTAAGCAATTCATTCAATAAAATACATGTGTGTATAAGGGCATATATACACATACATATATGTATGCTGATATGCACATATATACACATGTATATACATACATATATACATGCATGTATACACACACATATAACCTGATGAACTTATCACCTAAAGATTCCTGCATTGGTGCAGACAGTGCTGTATTAAAATATATAGAAAGAAAAACATCTGTATTTATTGTCATTTTTCTAGGTCAGTGGAGACTAAAGGAAGTCAAAAGTGCTAGCCATTACCTACACACCTCGTGACCCTGAAAACTAATCATCTCAGGTGAGTTCCGTGTGCCATGTACTAGAGAATGCATGCCGGGAGTAATACACTCCTCCATTCAACAAATGTTGGATAATGGGTCCTTAGCCAGCTGTTGGACATTTCAGTCCAAATTTCTATTCTGAGAGTTTCGATTGGTTATTAAAAGAAATGGGTTCAGTAAAGCAGGCAAGGATATGGGACATAAACACACTGCCCTCCATGCCTGTCTCTACCGCTCTGGGCGTGCCCGCACAGTTCCGCCAGCGGAGTTTATTAGCAGCACAAACACTGTGCCTGCGGCGGTCCCGCAGGACTCTGTCCTGTGATTAGAGCTTCCTCTCAAGTTTAAAAACACCTCTTCCACGGAGAAGAAAATCACATCTCTCATTTGCCTGCCTGACAACAGAACTATCGCTATTAAATTTCCTTTTAAAATGGTGCTGTTGGCTTTTTATAAGGAGTGGCCAAATGAAGGATACATACAGGAGCCTTCAAATCACGTTTCAGGCTCTCTCCTTATGTTGTCTGGTGCTCTCTCCATGATAACACACAGGCCATTAATTTGAGGGCTAAGTGACTGAAGAGTTTCCTTTCACTAAATAATGAGAATATGTGTCCCAGGTGTGTCTCCGTCTGCTAGGAAGCACAGAGCCGCGGGTAACACCACGGAGGACCATCGTTCACAGAAGGGGCTGGGGAGTTGACTCTCCTCTCATCCAGTTTGGTTTTTACCTCATACATTGGGAGCCTTAATGTATAACTGACTTGGCATAAGCCTCCTATAAATCATGTATGGAGCAAACTAGGTAAAAGTTATTCCACTTACGTGAAGGATGCTCTCAAATTTAATCAATTAATACAGATTCCTGTCATTTGTCCAAATAGTTCAATAAAACTTCACATGCCAATCTTAATTCTTTCAAAGAGGAGTCCAGATTTTTTTGTTTGTTTTTTTAAAAAGGAATCCAGTTTCCTTTTCCTAAATATCTAAGCTTTTTCATCTTGTTCCTGTGGAGTTCTGATCATGTTAGTCCTTTGGTGTCATGAAAGCCTTCTAAAAACAAGATGTAAAATCATATCTTTGACAAAAAAAGAGCTGAATAGGTATTACTTTGAAAGTGTCTTTTAGCTTTTTTAAAAAAATTTGAATCACACTTAAAAATATATATTTGAAATTGATTAGATTATTTCTAAAATTACACAGTGATGAGCCCTGTATTAATTTATGATTAGATTTAAAGTCAATTTGCATAATGAAGTTATTTGAACATTAGCACTGTTTTGGACTTTATCTTTTAGCAGGTTGCACATAGTAGGAAAACATCTACCTTTAACATTGCAAAGTGTACAGGTGTATGTTAATTAGATACTCATTTCTGTGAGGTTTTGATACTGTTGCTTGTTTAAATCAGTGTAGCAGGAATATGAAACATTTTGAGAATGCTATATTACATTTATGACTTTTTATGGCATAACTGGAATTCTTAATTATTATCCTTTCATAAAAATCATAGAATATTAGTCATTGGTTCCCACTTGGTTGCAATAGCGAGAACTTCGGAATCCTCTTAAGAAATGAGTGTGTAGAATTTGACACTGTTTACCTGATTTGGTCCAGGTAGTATGGAATGGAGTTGGACAATCATCTCCTTTGATCTGATTTTTATTCACTGCTAATGATATCTGAAGAAGCAGGGAGAGAGGGAAGGTTAGGGGAGCAGGCACTTAACATTTGAACGTCATCTCAGTAAAAGTGATTTATGTATGTAATTGCACTCAATCCTCACAATGACTTAGAAAAATTACCTACAGGGCTCTGAGTCTCACTTCTCTTATAGGAAAATGGGGACAATACCTCTTAACTCTATCACCTGAATAGTAGATGTAGAACTGGAATTTTTTCTGTGCCTATTGTTTTCCTCCCCTCAAAGATGATTGCATTAACTAACTCTTGGCAGTCACATCTCACCAGTGGCTCACATTGACATCCTAACTCCAATAATGGATGAGAGCACAGAGATTGTGTTTCTGTTATACACTATTATCTACAAAGTGCTTAGCACGGTGCCTGGTATAACTGCATGCTATAATAGTGGACAAGCTCTAAGGAGAAGTTGCATCATGATTCCATTTTCCCCATTGAATTTTGTGGTCCAAATACATGGTACTCTGGAGATTTTTTATTTACAGATGAAAATGATGGGTTGAGCATAAACTAAATTTCTGTCTCACGTTTTTCTTTAGGCACATAGAAACGCTACCCCTGTCTCCCCAAAAATAAGACAGTGTCTTATATTAATTTTTGCTCCGAAAGATGCGCCAGGTCTTATTCTCAGGGGATGTATTACGTTTCCATGAAGAAGGTCTTATTTTTGGAGGATGTCTTATTTTCAGAGAAACACGGTAGATTAAATATCTTTAAAATGAAAGAAATTCATATTTAAACTTAGGGGGGAAAGAATTCTTCATGTACCAGAAACAGAGAGAGAACTTACCAGAGAAAGTAGAAGCTGAGCCCTTAGGAGCTGGGCTCTCACTGTCCAGGCAAAGTTAGAAACGGAGACCTCAGCTCCCCTGCGAGTAAAGGATCTGGAACAGTCTCAACATAAATTTCCTCAACACACTTCCTGAAATTAATGGGAAGCAGATTATCTCCACTGGCCAACCTCTTCTATCAGCCAGAAGTAAGTAGACCATCCTTAAGGTAGATGATAAGGTTTTCCAGGAAATTTCTCCTTCTGAGAGGAGTGTTTTCATCTATTTCACTCTGATTAAAATTTCAGCACTCATTTTAAATGTCCTCTTTGCTTTCTATTCTCTTCACAAAGGAAGCCAGGCCTATTGAAGTTTATCATGAACGTGTCTCACAGCAGAATCAGTGATGCTTGCAGGAAGGTGTGAAAGTGAGCACTGATAGGCATGTTGGACTTAGTAGAGCTGCTTTCCTTAAATTGCCTATTTCATTTGTTTTATTGGCAGTTGAAGTTGGCCTTGTGCTTGCTGGCTCATTTTTAGCCATGTGCAAGAAATGCCAGTGTTTACCACCTCTGTTTGGTCTCTTCTTTTTCAACTCTCCTGAGTCCATAATTTCTTTATTATCTTGGACACCTTGTCAGCTCCTTACTGCCCACAACTATTCTTACTTGTTAAGAGAGGTACTTCTGCCGGCTGGGAGTAGCCCAGTGGTTGAGCATCAAACCTATGAACCAGGAGATCATGGTTCAGTTCCTAGTCAGGGCACATGCCTGGGTTGCAGGCTCAATCCCCAGTGGGGAGGGGTGCAGGAAGCAGCCGATTGATGAGTTTCATCATTGATGTTTCTCTCTCTCTCTCTCTCTCTCTCTCTCTCTCTCTCTCTCTCCCCTTCCTCCTCTCCTTTTCCCTCTTCCTCTCCCACTCCCTCTCCCTTCCTCTCTGAAATAAAATATTTATATATACATATATACATATACGTGTGTGTGTGTGTGTGTGTGTGTGTGTGTGTGTGTATAAAATATATATAAAGAAAGGTGCTCCTTATAGGTCATAGCTAATGATGTTGGTTCTTCCCCAAAAGTATTTATCGAGTACCAGTTTCTGTGTATATATAATGATAATTGTGATTAATAAAAGTCAAACTCAATAAGCCAAAAGAAAAATGATACAAGTCACCCCCCCAAAAAAAAAAAAGTTATGATGTCAAGGATGCCACATGGAAGTGTAAAACTCCACATAGGGGATGAGATGGTTACCATGCCTCCAACCTGGGAAATAGTTGCTTGTCTTGACCAAGTGCCATATAGGTCTTTTACTCGGGCAGTAGTGGGTGAAAGACTCACATGGGGTTTCCTAAATTTACAAATCTGTCTACTTGCCATTCCTTGGAGTGCCTGGGAGTTGCCCATCCCTGGTGTAGCCCTACAGAAATCCCTTCCCTCTCTTGGTAAGAAAAGCAGTGAATTCTGGAATACGAATTAAGATAGTTTCCAAAGAGAGGGCTCATAAAATAAATGAAAGACCAGGCCTACTACCTGGAAAAGGTGGAGAACAATAAGGAGCTCTTTCTGGGGAGGAATGTTTTGAGTTTGAGGAGTGTGGACCAGACACCTCATGTATATATGCAGCTTTCCTAGTGTCAAATATGAAAACATCTAAATTGTAGGAAGCTGAATCATATGGCTGTATTCTGAAATGGCAAGCAGCTGTTTGTAACCATCATGTGGGTCTCAGATTTTTTTGAGGGCATGTCTATAGACACAATTTTGCCTATAACCTTAAGAAGCTCATACATAGGTCACCCCTCCTCTACTCTGCTCTCTATGGTGGTCTCAGAGAAGGTACCAGAATGCTTTAGTCTAACGCGTGTCAAAGATTTCTCCTCTGGAGCAAAATACAATCTCTATTTTAACCTTGTTCTGCAACAAAGACTGCAGTGAGAGCCTGCTCAGCAGTTTCATCAGATAATTTTTAGTTTAGAGTCTCCGAGAAACGATTCTAAGTGTAAAACAACTTTCAAATACTATAGTTAGTCATTTGCTTTTTCATGATCCTAATGTCTTTCGGTTGTAAAAATAAAAGAGTCAAGTTAACACAAACCTATACACTGAAAAATGGATAGAGACACATATAGGTGCTTGGGGACGGGGTGGGGGTGGGGACCGGAAGTGGTAACAGACTATAAAGCATGCTCTGGGAAATGAGACATTTTTATTTAGTGCTTTTCTTATCCTACGGGTAAAACCTCTGCAGTGGAAGAGAATTTTGATAGAAAAAGGCTATGCTGTTTTAGTTAAAAATAGAAATGAAAATACATCTGGTCTATACAGAAGCAACATTCTTCCAAGAGTAGTAGGTAGACTGAGCTATGTGGAAATGTTTGGAGGGCCTGCATGCCAGAACTTTTGTGCATATGGCTTCTAAACCTCGCTTTCCTCAGTTGTATAAGGGTGATGACAACATTTTCCTTCAGTTTTGAGGAAGGAAGAAACCAAAAAAACAACTCTAACTCTTGATTTTGTTGTCAATTCAATAGTTTTTAAGTTGTCTATCATCCATTCATTTTTTTCATCCAGAGAAATTGTGTGGTTTTCTGAATTCTATATCCCTCTAGATTCACTATTATAGGAGTTTGGGACCAAGTACTCTACAGAGAGGAAGCATTCTTAGTATTTTTCAAAGCAAGATAGTCTAAAATTAAGCAATGTATAGACTTTGCCAGATCTGAAATCCTCACCATGGCCTGGAAGTGCCCACCTCCTCCACTCCCTGATTTTGTCTGTCCGTTCCCCTTCTCAGCACGCTCCAGTCACACTGGCTGCTTCCTAAATCACTCCCTACAAGGCGCCCTTCTTCTCATCTTAGGACCTTGGTTTCTATCCCCTTGATTTTTTGCTTGGACAGTTTCTTCTCATCATTTAATTGACATGTAATGTCACCCAGCAGAGACATACCGGCCATATATAAAAATAGCTCCTTCTATTCACTAACATGGCTCCTTACACATTTTCTTCATAGACTTTATGGCTATCTGAAATTATGTTTTTTACCATATTTATTTCCTGTTTTCTCCCTCTAAAATGCAGACTGCACAAGAGTAATGACCTTGTTGGGGAACCAGTGAATAAAAGTATCTTTTGTGCCTGAGGTGTCGATAATGGGATAACGAATGAAGGAATGAATGGGCGTCTGTCTCACTCTGAAATTAAACGAGGAAAACCAGGGTTTCTGAATTGTGATTTCAAATGATGTGGGGATTTTTTGCATAATACTAAATGTTTACTTAGTAAGAATTAGCAAAATGCTGAGCACATAGATAATTTAGTTCAAGTGCTTTACATGTATTAACTAATTTAATTTCTACAACCCTATGGGGTAGGAATCATTATTACTTCCATTTTATAGATGCAGAAATGGTGGTACAGGGTGATTAAGGAACTTGCTTGAGACTACACAGATAGTAGGCTTGCAAGCAGGTCTTTGAGCCAGTGCTCTTTACCACCTAGAAGTGCTTGATACATACAGCTTTAACAGGTGCCCAGCACTCCGCCGAGTGCTTCATCCGCATGGTGTCATTCCATCCTCACTTCTACACTAAGGTTTTGTCCTCACTTCTTCACTGAGGTAGGTCCTGTCCTTGTGCCTTCTCTACAGATGGAGAAGCTGAGGCTTGGAGAGCTTAAGCAACTTGCCCAAGGTTGCTTAAATGCAAAAGGGAATTGAATGTAGACAAAGTGAAATGCTTAGTGATGCAAAAGGGAATTGAATGTAGACAAAGTGAAATCAATGATCTTGGATGATTGTAGGCATCGTCTCAAATGATAAGAATACTTTGGATTACTGTTGGTACACAGTCATTTTGAGATTTGTGAAGGATGTATTAGCCCTCCTCCACCACTCAAAGGGTCTTGCATTACTCAGCCACAGATTAATAATAAATACAGAATAGTTCCACTCAGAGAGATAAACAGGAGAAGCAGAATTTGTATCAATACAACCACTTGTCTGTAAGGTATAAAACAGTTAGCTAAATGTATGTTTATTCAGAAAGAACATAAGAATGGGTTTTAGAAATCTAATAACTGTGAAAGGTCAATTTTAGTTTCTAAAATGAACCAGGGTGGAATTATGTATAGGTTTATATGTCTTAGGTCCAATTCTTTACTGGGATGAAATGTGGTGTACAAAGTGTAGCACTACTATTGTGCCAAACTTACCAGTTTTGTTTTTTTCAGCCCTGAATACTTCCTCAGGGACTTGGAATAAGATGATGATGTGGCTACATTTTCTCTAATAATCAGTTTCATATCCAAGAGTAGGCATTTTCAGCCACACATGCAAAACCACTATATTCACAACACCAGAGGGGGAAATAAAACTCTAGAACTCACACATCCTTACACCGATTTCAAACAAAAGATCCATCAGGATTATGCCCATATATGTGGAGAGCAAACTTTTTTCTTTGAAAAACTCTCTATACCCACTGAAACCAGTTGATTGGAAAATGAGTTCAGCCAATATTATTGAACTACTAGAGGCCTAGTACATGAATTAGTGCATAATTGGGGGGCTGATGGCAGGCCAGCTGGCCAGGGGAAGGGGCCACAGGAGGTTGGCTGTGATAGTGCACTGACCACCAGGGGGCAGCTTCTGCATTGAGCATCTGCCCCCTGGTGGTCAGTGCATGTCATAGTGACTGGTAGACAAGTCATTTCTGTCATTCAGTCATAACGGTTGCATATATATATATATATATATATATATATATATATGATTCCAGCATTGTCACAGTACTTATATTACAAGTGCTCTTACATACTCCATCCTATGTGATCCTACCTGAGCCTGTCTCATGCTCACAATTCCCATCACGAGTGGGCGGGTAGATGCTATTAAGCCACTTTACAGATGAGGCAATTGAAGTTGCTAGAATTTAAAGAGCTTGCCCAGGTCAGGCAGCTAGTAAATAGCAGAGCCAGCACCTGAATAAAAGTCTCTGGACTCCAAGTTACATCCTTTTTCTGCTGACCCACCCCTCCCCCTGTCAAAGAGAGCCTGCCAGTGGTGCTGTTGTAGGTTCTGAGCATTAATCCTGAAGATGATCTTACTATCAAGTCTGCTTCTAGAGGGCAGAACCTATGGAGCTTAAAAATTAATATATTTTGCCCTGGCCAGTGTGGTTCAGTTGGTTTGGCCTTGCCCTGTACACCAAAGCATTGCTGGTTTAATTCCCGGTAAGGGAACATGCCCCTGATGGGGGCATACAGAGGGAAACGATGGATGTTTTGCTCTCACATCAATGTTGTTGGTTTTTGTTTTGTTTTTTTGTATCTCTCTCTCTCCCTTTCTCTCTCTCTCTAAAAATTAATTAAAAATATATTTTACTCAGGGCTTTGAGCGCGCCTGTTGTTTTGTTGGGTTTCAGCCCTGTCTACTTTAAGTCCGTGAAAGCTGTGAGCAGGACTAACATGATATAGTTTTCAGCTGTTCACACAACTGTAATTATGCTTTCTCTAGAACCTCTGGCAGCTTCTCCTTGTACCCAACATGACAGAAACTGGCAGGATGGCATTTCAGAGTGACTCTTGTTTCTCTTCTCATTCACTGCCTGTGTACCCTGGATCCAGCAGACATTTTATGTCTCAGACTCATTGTCCTTTTACTCTCTGTCCTTCCTACTGCTTCAACTTTTATTGTTTCCTCTGGGTTTTGAAAGAGTTGCGAAATTTCTCGAATGTAAGTGTTTACTCGAGAAATGGAATGGACAGATAGGCAGTTCAGTAACTTCAGCTGAACAAGCCTCCAAACCGTGGTTGTTAGGAAGTGAGGTGATTCAGCAGGAAGTGAAGTGGGCCAGCCTGAAGCAGTGATGGGTCAGGAGTGGCTGGGGGTGCAGCCAGGCCAGTACTGGCTGCTTGTTCTTCTGGAACCCCAATGGCCACTGGATGTTCTGCTAAAACTCAGCTGGCTAGTGCAGAGGCCTGACCAGTAGAAGGCGGTCATTGCTTAACTTTCATCTGATCACAAAGAATACAGTTCCCACACAGGCACTGGCCCTACAGAACAAGTAGATGGTTCAATATATTAGAATAATTAAGCTTTCCAAATAGAAGCAAAATGTACTCCTATTGACGTGCAGAATGCATATAAACTCAACCCATCTCTCTCTTCATTGTAGATATATGAGTTTTGGACTTGCCCAGACCCAAGGTCAGAATGCTGCTCTTCTGCCATGCTCTAGCTGTAGCAGTTGTACAGACCTTTATCTTCTCAGAAAACCGGGCCTTTGCCAAGAACATCAACTTCTATAACGTGAGGCCTCCTCTCGACCGTAAGTAGTGGTTACCATCGTGGGTCATGACTGTAGGACCAGAACGCCTATTGGAAGTTCCTGTTTCCACCTGTAGTAACTTTACCTTTTTGAGGCCATTTGGTTTATTTGGTTTATACCTATAATAAGACAGAAAATCTTCACTACTTCTGACATTCTTTTCATTTCTGTAAAATACTTTGGCTTCCTGCTGAAGTTTCCAAAGGGTTGTTGTTTAAGATAATCTCTTCAGCACTGTCCCTACAAATGGTGTAGCAGAGCAAATTCCATGTTCTTTGTTCCTCTCTTCACTGGAGGAGGACATTGGCTATAGGAAGTTTCTGCATCAATGACATATTCTATCAATAGCCATTAAAATTTCATTTTTTAATCTTCACCTGAGGATAATGTGTTTATTTTTATTGATTTTTAGAGAGAGAGAGGAAGGGGGAGAGAGAGGGAAAGAAATAGCAATCAGTGATCAGTTGCCTCCCGTACCTGCCCCAACTAGGTGATCAAACCCACAACCCTTTGTTATACCAGACAAGGATCCAACCAATTGAGCCACCTGGCCAGGGCTCAATGACCATTAACAATCATATATATATATATATATATATATATATATATATATATATATGATATTTTACAGAGAGGAAGGGAGAGAGATAGAGAGCTAGAAATGTCGATGAGAGAGAAACATCGACCAGCTGCCTCTTGCACAACCCCTACTGGGAATGTGCCCACAACTAATGTACATGCCCTTGATCGGAATCGAACCTGGGACCTTTCAGTCCGTAGACCGACATTCTACCACTGAGCCAAACCAGTTTTGGCCATTAACAATCTTGAAAACAGATTAGTACATGTAAAATTTGGAGGAAATATACTTGGACTTTCATGAATATTATGCATAGTTAGGAAAGGCTATAAAACTCAGCTTTCCCACTAATAATCTAAAAATAAACAAATAGCATATCTTATCTATACGATGATTTAAATTTTATATACATATATGTGTGTGCATATGTGCTTGTATACATAGGTCATCTCCTCTCCTTTCTTTCTCTTCAGACAAGTAAAACATCTCTACTTCTCTGATATACTTCATTAGAGAGAGGCTGTTATAGATAAAATTTGTTGGCAGAAATGTGAATGCCTGTGGTTCCCACACTGGAAAGAGTATCAGGATCATGATAGATGCCTTTAAAACTACACATTCCAGGGTCCCTTTTCCAGAGATTCAATAGTCAGGAGGGTGGGATACAAATTATGTTTTTTTTTTCTTTTTCCCCTCCCTCTTCCTTTAAAATAGCTCTCCTGATACTACAGATACACAGCCAGGTTTGGGAACCACAGTCTTTACATAACTCCTAAAAGAAGCCTGTGTCATTGTTGATTTCCACTTTGGACTTTGTTTATTATTTAGGACATTCATTCACCAGCATTAAATAGTAGTATTTTTTTAGATTTTAAGAAAAGTTTCTATTATAATTGACATACAATGTTATATTGGTTTCAGGTGTTCCGTATAGTGGTTAGCCATTTATGTAACTTATGAAGTGATCCCCCGATACATCTAGTACCCATCTAACACCATACATAGTTATTAGTATATTATTGACTATATTTCCTATGCTGTACTTTACATCCCTATGCCTTTTTATAACTAGCAATTTATACTTCTTAACCCTTTCCCTTTTGTTACTGAAGTGTTCGTAATTTTAAAACTGTGCTGCTTTAATAGGTGAAAATGAATTTCATTACTTCTTTTTTTACCTAATTCACTTTTATACATAGGCAAAACTGATATGTATGTGTAATACTTAATTTCATGTCCTCTGAACTTTCCCATTTGGTATCTTACTCTTGTTTTATGCATCAATATTTATCCTCCCCTGTATCTTCAATACCTGCTGCTTTCTAGTTATCATCCCAACTGTGGTCAGGTCACTGGGATGGTTTGGGGTGAAAGTTTCACACAGGGCTTTGTAACTGGCTTATAGAAAAATGTCAAATTTATTTTACTTTTAATTTTGTGCCCATGAAAATAACAAGATAAAGATAGGGAAAAAGCACAAAGACAAAAAAAGAGAAATGAATATTCTAGTTGCTCTCAAACCAGACTGCCAGCAGCTCCTAATTTCTTCTTTCCATCATACCCTGGCCTGAGCATAGGATCTAATAATTACTATCATCCTCGCATTAACTGTTCCATTCCTAATTGAGGTCTAATGCAATAATTGACATATACAAATGAGACTGTTTGATTGTGGTTAAATGAAACTGAAATGGAAGCACATGTGGATGGAATTCAGCATGATTTGATGTGCTGGGGACTCCATTAGATATTTTTATTGCCACCTCCTGTTCAATCTTCACTATACCTCTGCAAGTCATGGGACCCTTATTGTTATTATTATTAGACACAGTATTATTTCTTTGCAGTTAAAAGTTATACAACTAATTAGTGGGAAGGGAAGAGTTCAAGCTCAGGTTAAACTGACTCCAGTTCTTTTCAGGAATGAAACCATATCCAATTATTGGCTCCAATGCTGCCACCACCCTTACCCATCCTCTTGATCCCATGATTCCCAAGTTACAAATTATTATAGAACAAACCATGAATACTTCAAAGTGGCTTGAGGAATGATTTTTATTACTCTACAGTAGATAATTATAGATGAAATAGTTAAATAAAAGGGAATAAAGAAATTGCCCCAGAGTCTGGCAGTTAAGTCTAGCACCCTAGAAACAGCATAATGGCTTATAAATTTTGTCTGATCTTATGAAAGTTGCTAATTTTGTGCCATATTTAATGTTAAAAATGTTTGTCTTTTCACTGTGCATTTTTCTTTAAAGCTACACCATTTCCAAACAGCTTCAAGTGTTTTACCTGTGAAAATGCAGGAGATAATTATAACTGCAATCGATGGGCAGAAGACAAATGGTGTCCACAAAGTAAGTGTGCTGAGTTTGGGATCACATCTCATGTAAGTGTCTCTTGATAAGCCAACAGGTTGATGCTGTTCTATAGAAATTAGAGATTTCTCTTAAGAGACCATTGTGACATTAGACTACTCTGAGAACCCTTGGAAACTGATCGTGTAGCCTCAATTTGTAGTTGTGTGTTACTTGAGAAAGGATTTCTTAAATAGTTTTTACCCAGGAGAAAAAATAGACTACAATGTTGACTAAGGCATTCTAAGAATTTCATAAATGCCCGATGATATCTCCAGAAAAGTCATACTTACTGGCTAAAGCAAAGGAAAGGTTTTGTACTCTTGAGATACAGTGATGCTTGAGAAAGTCATTTTGTTAGACTTTCTATATTGTTAGTTTGTTTTGTTCACTGATATAGCCTTAGTTTAATCCAGTGCCTGGCCTATATTAGGCACTCAGTAAGTATTTGTTGACAGAATGAATGGATGCCTTTGATTAGATAGTCAGGGAGTCTTCTCTGAGGAATGTACATTTGAAAGAAGACCCGAATGACCAAAACATGGACATTTGTGGGAATAGCATAGCATGCTCATAGAGGGAACAGCAAATGCAAAGGCTACAAGAGACAAGATTTGGCCTCTTCTGTGAATAGGGAGAAGGCTGGCCAGTGAGGCTTGGTGGAAGAATGTTGATGAAGTAAGGACTGAGACATATGCACGACCTTCTTTTTCTAATAAAGAGTTCGGATTTTATTGTAAATATGATAGGAAGCCTGTAGAGGGGTTTTATACTAGGAAATATAAGATGCTAGTTGTGTTCTAAAATATTGCTCTTTGCTGTGTGGAGAAAGGATGGTTTGGGACAAAAGTAGAAGAGGACACCAAGTAGGGTCTTTCATTATCTTCAGGTGGAGAAGATGGTGACTTGGACCTTTAGGTGGAGGAGGCAAGAGGTTGGATGATTTAATATATACAAACATGGAGGTAAAACAGACAGGGTATCTGATGGATGACTGAGAATTGAGAAACTACTTACAGCTATAAGGAGATCAGACTGTTTAGATTTTAGAAGTACCATGTTGTTGTTTTTTGTTTGTTTTAGTTTTGCAAACGTAAAAGGCAAAAAAAAAGAAAACAAACAAACAAACTCTTCCAGAATTAGAGATGACTAGTTTTGGTCAACTATTATCTTGAATCTTTTGGAAATTTCTGTATTACATTATATATAGCAGTGAAATAGACTTACTTTTTACCTCTTCTAGATAAATAATACACACCAAAGAGAATCTTATGCCATAAATTAGCGCAAGTGATTATGACATATGTTCGGGCAGTATTTTTCATTATTTCTTTTCAAGAATAATCAATCAGTAGCCAAAATATTTTTTGTGGGGGTTCTTTTACATTTCTGTAAAACAATCCACTTTAAATTGTGTGTGCTTATGAGTGTACATGCACACGGGGTGTACACATTTGAGGACTTGTTTCCACATTTTTCCCCAGAAATTCATCTCAGTTATCACAGATTGTTTGAGAGGCCCAATGCCCCTCTTCACTACTTTATTTCTGAGGGTGGTGTTATTCTTTAACTCTTTGTTTTAAAGCCTCCTGAACACTGGGCGTAACACAGTTAGGGCAGTGTAAATTGGGGCACTGGTGTCCATCCTGTTGTGTTTTTTTTCTTCTTCTTTTGAATTGTCCCCAAATAGTTCCTACGAGGTCTGTGCATAATGCTCCAATTTGTCACCAATTAATCAAATCCACTTTAATGGGATCATGCATAGGTATTTCTGGGTTTTATCTGTTGAAACATGTGAACAAAAGGGGGAAGCTGCTGCTTTTTACCACCAAGAAAACATCAGTGCTGGAAGCGGGAAGACAGTTGGCTCTTCCACATCCACCCTGGGAACCCGAGGGTGACAGGGAATGACCCTGCATTCCAGCATGCATGCCAGTGCATTCTTGCCTGTACACCAGTCAAGCCGCAAGATACTAACCATCTGCAATTCTAAGTGAGGGTATAATTTCTTACTTTTCAGTTTGTCATTGTTCAGGGAAATGATAGTCAACCATTTCTTGGGGCCAACAGGCCTGAAGCTATTGTTCTTTGTCATCTTGGGTTTCCTTTTCACCTTACAGCTTTATTTCTGTGATCTGTGGGTGTTGTTAAGAGAGGTTCTCTGTGTAACAGGATATGACAAGAATGACATTTCTTATTTTATTTACCCTGGCTTTTATTCTGACTTTCTAGGGCTGCTTTAACATGTGTGACATTTCATATGAACACATGCAGCTACCAGTTTTCAATTCTTCTTTGTTAGAAGTGAAGTTGAAATGCCTTCCCAAAACATATGGTGGTTCCCTTTCCTTCTGAAACCATAAGTCAGCTACTCTTGTCAAGCATGCTACAGCACTATCTAGTTTAACATTAAATCTACCAAGAGACACAATAGTGTATGGTTAAGAGCATAAACCTTGGAAAACTACCTAGGTTAGAATCCTACTTCTCAACACTTTCTACCTATGTGACAGTGGACAAGATACTGTGCTTTAGGTTTTTATTTTATTTTATCAGTAACATGAGATATTAATATGGCTTATCTTAAGGCTTATTCTAAGGACTGAACGAGTAAATACATGTAAGAAGAGTATCTGGCTGGTGGTACCTGCTCAATATGTGTTCACTATTGTTGTTATTAATTAAATCTTACAACAACCCTGTCAAAATGCCAAGGCACTTATTATCATAATTTACTAAAAAGAAAATGAGCCTAAAGCAATTTATACATCCAGTGCAATCCCTATCAAAATCCCAATGGCATTTTTAAAGAAATAGAATCCCCCCCCCCCAAAAAAAAAATTCTTTACATTTGTGTGAAACCACAAAAAGCCCTGGATAGCAAAAACAATTTTCAGAAAAAAAGACAAAGCCAGAGGTATCATACTCCAGGGTTTCAAACTGTACTAGAAAACTACAGTAATCAAAACAGTATAGTACTGACAGAAAAACCGACATGCAGACCAATGAAACAGAATTGAGAGCCCAGAAATAAACCCATTTAAATATGAGCAAAAAACTTATGACAAAAGAGACAAGGATATAAAATAGAGAAAGGAAAGTCTCTTCAATAAATGGTATTGAAAAACTAGACCATCATATGCAAAAGAATGAAACTTACAAATACCTGAAATTTACATAATGTTAATAAGCATTGTTTCCTCAATACATTTTTTAAATAATAGTGAACATGAAGGAACAAAAGAAAGTTACCTCAAAGTTGCTAACGTGGCTTGCTCGCTTATGACAAAGGCAATTTCATAAGTCCAGTATTCTCGACTTAGTTAAGTATTTTATCCCCTTTCTATGACATTGCTGTTATAAATGAGGCAGCATTTTACTGGCCTGAGGTAACCATAAAAGAATTATAGAACTAAAGCAGAATGTTCTGGAATAGTGAGTAAAATCATCTTTAAAGAACCCTAAGTAATAAGATGTGAGTGATTAAAGCTGTAAGGATGGGTCCATGTAGAAATGGGTTAGCTATAAAGTGGGGGAAGGGGACAGATAAAGTAACAGTTAATTAAAGGAGAGAAGATAGAGATACTTTGAGTAAAGAAGGTGGTCTTGATGTGTACTTTGAAGCATCTGCTTTTCATTCCACATGGCCTGTTAATGTATCAAATGTTGAATAATGCAACCAGAGTATTCTGATCCATACCATTTTAGATTCACATTTTCCACTTTATTTTAGGCATAGAACATGTGCTTCAGAGAGAGAGAGAGATGAAGCAGAGATAGATACCGACACTTTCATATGAAATGGGAAAACCTATGGTTTTGATGAAAAGCTTGTCCAGTTTCTTTCTCAGTTTTAGCTGGCACCAAAGGATAGGTGCCCGTTTTATATCCATTCTAAAAGTGCACAAGTGTTTAAAAAATGAATATATATATATATATATATATATATATATATATATAATTTCAGAGAGAAGGAAAAGGGAGAGAGAGATAGAAATATCAATGATGGGAGAACCATTGATTCCCTGCCTCCTGTACCCCCACACCGGATATTGAGCCCACAACCCAGGCATGTACCATGGCAGAAAATCAAATTATGATCTCCTAGTTCTTGGCTGACACTCAACCACTGAGCCACGCTGTCTGGGCCAAAAGTGAATGCCTTTTAAAAAATACCACCTAGAAACCCTAGAGATCTCTGTCATTGTATTTCTTGCCTAGAAACCTGAGGATCATCCTGAATTTTAGTCATTTCTGAAGTGATAGTTGAGTGTCTTTTGCAGAGTGAAAAATGAAGTTGTCTTTTCTTTTCCTCCTGCCTAGACACACAGTACTGTTTGACCGTTCATCACTTTACCAGTCATGGAAGAAGCACATCCATCACCAAAAAGTGTGCCTCCAGAAGTGAATGTCATTCAGTTGGCTGCCACCACAGCCGAGATTCTGAACATACAGTAAGGAGTGTGTGTGTGTGTGTGTGTGTGTGTGTGTGTGTGTGTGTGTGAAGTTACTGCCCTAAGGTGTCTTGCTAGTGATGGTTAGTTATATGTCATGGAGAGACAGGAAGGATAAGTAATATGTTTAACATGTTTATACAGTGATGCAATGGAGACCTAAGAGAAGTTGAAGGTTTTCTGTTCTTCAACAAACAATCATATTACTAAAAGCAAATGATAGTTCCTTGACATAGAGCTAGACCCTAGACCTTGGACTTTGGGTGAGTTGTCTGAAGTAATGTCTGGAAGCTCAAGAATGAACCATCCATGAGAGAAAGACCAGTGCTACAGAGCTCAGCTCACTTATTTTATTTATGGTCAGAAATCACCAAGAAGACTGGACAGGGCAACCGGAAGGTGGAAAGAGGGAAACGATGGGACCTTCTCACCCACTAGCTCTGCTTAGATGAGGAAGCAAGAGTCTGAAAGATTAACCTCAGCTTAATATGATGAACTATAGATACATTTTAGATCAATAGCGCTCTCATTTTCTCATCCTAATATTCTAAATGAGCATTTTACTCTTAATATATATATATATATATATATATATATATATATATATATATATGTGTGTGTGTGTGTGTGTGTGTGTGTGTATATATATATATATATATATATATATATATATATATATATATAATTTTTTTTTACAGAGGAAGGGAGAGGGATAGTTAAACATCGATCGGCTGCCTCCTGCATACCTACTGGGGATGTGCCCGAAATCCAGATACATGCCCTTGACTGGAATCAAACATGAGAACTTTCAGTCTGTAGGCTGATGCTCTATCCACTGAGACAAACTGGTTATTGTTTGGGCATTTTACTTTTTTATATGCCGGGAACCCTAAAATGCTTAAGAAAAAATTACTTGAGAGTATGTTAATTTCATGAGATTTTAGAACTTGACTTAGCTGTTATGTACAGAAAAGTGTCTGGCACTAGTGGCTTGTGGCTCTGGCTGCATGGAGAGTCTCCTGGGAGCTAGTATAAGCCCTGTTGGTGGTGGGAGGGGGCATCCCAGGCCAACTGAGACATAACCTCCGGGTGGGGTGGGGTCCTGGGCATCAGGATGTCTTTTGTTTTAAGTTCCCCAAGGAGATTCTGATGTGTTAGAAAGCACTGATAAAGAGACTTCAGAGTCACTGTCTTTATCTTCCCTAGCCATCCTGGATGCCTCTGTGAATGGCGAGGATTATGAGGTTGAGGCATTTACCCGGTAATAAGGCAGGTGATGGCTTCCCCTGAAAACACCTTGTGCTATCAGGGAGCAAGCATTTTTCATCGCTCAGCAGCCATAATTAGCAAGTCATTGCTGTTGTAATGATAGTAATCAGGTGTTCCATAGACAATAGAGGGGCATTATTATCCCCTAACAAGGAGCACTGAGAAAGAAAATCAATGGGCAATCCAAGATGTTCCTAGCTTTCATTTTTGTCTCAGTGTTTTTCCCTTACAAGCTTTCAGAAGATTTGTTGACTCAATCAAACAGTCTTATTCAGTTGCCCTTCCTCTTCTTTCCCCTGCGTATGCTTGGGCTGGTGTAGATAAAACACTGTTGAAAAGAAAAGATTCTCCAGATGTCCCTTTCTTTCAGGCCAGTGGAAGGAAGGCTACCCAAGGGTCTGGGGGGCTGATAGAGTGGTTAACCAACTCTAATTCTGTCTGGCCTCAGCTAGAGATCCAGAGCTTTTGTTTTGTGTTGAAATTTGTTTGTTTCACCCTCCCCTCTTCTTCCTGTTATTCATTCTCTCATTTCCCTCTCCTCTTCCTTTTGTAACAGGAGTGTAGGTCGTGCTGTGAAGGAATGATCTGCAATGTGGAATTACCCACCAACCACACCAACGCTGTCTTCGCCATCATGCACGCTCAGAGAACGTCTGGGAGCAGTGCCCACATGCTCTGCCTGCCAGCGCTTGCCTGGGCTTTCATGCTTCCGTGGATATGATGCCGCCATTCCTAGGAGAGTCAGGGCCCAGCCCTCTGACGCACAAACTAAAAACTGTGTAAACAGTGAACTTTTGAGTGAAGACCAGTCTTGCGATTGGTGAGGAGCACGCGTTGGACTCCAAAGCAGAAGACAGTTGTTTGCTTCGTTAAAACGCTCTTGCATGAGGATGTGAGATTTGGGAAGGGAATTTGGCCCAGACTGAAGGCATTATCTGGTGTCCAGGCTTCCTGGTGGAAGAGGCTGCGTTTTGTCACTTTTGCAGGTAGGATCCTGCCAGCACCCACAACGGACAGGCTGTCGTGGCCTATGTTGTCCCCACCGACCAGGCCTTTGGCTGAGAGGACTCCTTGACCTCATTGACCCTTTCAGAAGCTGCGGGGTCAGATCTTCTCTTCCTGTGATCAGCTTGGAGTGTCTCTAGGAAGTCTAACCCTTGCCCCAATGAAAAACCAATGCCTGCTAATTGTGTGCGTGTGGAGGAGAATAAAGCCTTTAAGTTATACAGAGTATAATGCATGCTTGGGTGTTGCCTGACTGACATGACGATCTCAGATGAAACACATTTATCAGTGTCATAAAGGAAGTTACTGAAGTTATGTTTTTTTTACACACAACCTGGGGGATATTTTCTGGCTTAAACTATAAAACTTCATGCCAAAGTGACATAGTATTTTCTTTTGGGGGAAGTACAGTTGGTAGGATGTTAAATGCAAAGCTTGTGAATTTAGAAGGTCAGGAAACCTCCCTGATGAAGGAGGATGATACCTTGTCACACAATGAACCCTCAGGAGTAGCAAATTAAAGTCAGAGAACCTAGCAAGATGGTCCCCGTCCCTGCACAGTCAACTTCTCTGTGGCAGGGCCACCAAGAAAACCTTTTTTAAAAACATCCTAAAACATTGTGTCCCTGTATCTCCTTCTCTTTCCCGTTTTGAACAGTCTCAGCGTTTCAAATATGCACCTTCTTTTTATTCCCAGAATCCAGATTTCCTGCCTTTACACTTTGGGGTGCTCTTTAAACACTCTGACCTTGTATGCATAGTGATGAGTTAATGGTTTGTGTTTTATTGAACATCCACCATCGGGACACCCAGTGCGCCATAGAACCCATTAATGATACTATCCTTGCCACATGCACTCACCTATGATGGGGTTGGTAAATTATGGCCCATGGGCCAAATGTGCCTCACCGTTCTTAGTCTGCTAGACCACTGTAACAAATACACTTTTGATTAAATTGGCTGAAACAAAAACATTTAATTCTCGCAGTTCTGGGTGCTGGGAAGTCCAAGGTCGAGATGCCAGAAGACTGTGTCTGGTGAGGACCCTCCTCAGGGTTTGCTGAACACCATCTAATTGTATGATGTCAGGGCAGAAAGCAGGGAGAGAGCTCCATGCCCTGCATCCCCTTATGAGGGCGCTAATCCCATTCATGAGGGCTCTACACTCATGACAGAATGATCTCTCAAAGGTCCCACATCCAAATACCATCACATTAGGAATTTTGCTTCCAACATACGAATTGGGGTGGAGGGTAAGAACATTTACTCCATATCAAATGCCTATTTTTATGAATAAAGTTTTATTGGAACATAGCCATGTCTTTTCATTTACATATTGTCTAGGGCTGCTCTCATGCTACAACAGGAAGGATGAGTAGATAGATGCAGCAGAGTGTGTATGGCCTGCTAAGTCTAAAAGATGCACTGCCATGTCCTTTACAGGAAAAGTGCCGACCTCTAACCTGTGAAATGGTAAGACTGCGTTGGGAGAAAGCTGCTTGCTTTGCAGGGCCCGTGGTGCTCGTGGTGGTTACTCAGCCTGGGAAGGGCTTGAGAGATCACTTCCCTTATTTTCTTTGTCTTCTGCATCAGTTGTATTTTTCTTCTCTGTTTTGTTTGTCCCATTCATTTGATTCAGTCTCTCAGTAGTTACGCGCTGATGTCAGGGGCTGGGTCTTGTGCTTGTTTTTTCTTCTCTTTGATGCAATGGGAGGGTCTCAACTTAAGGCTTGTCTGCCGCCAATAAAACAGGGAGGAGGCAGACATCATTATCTCCCTGCTTATGGTTGAATAGGAGACTCACCTGGAAGCATCGTTTTGAAGCCTGATATAGATTTATCCCACCTCTCACTCAGCACCTTGAAGTATTTGAGTTTCTGTAGCTATGCTTGTTTGAAATTAATTATATATGGCTTCACTTGGAACAGTTTAATAGCATCTTTGCTGTCTTTTTATTCCTTGGGGTTTCTTTTGACTGTGTAATTGACGAATTGTCTGGTGAAAAACCATTAGCAGACATTTTCTTTCTGACTTTGTTTCTGCTGTCTAGATTAATGAATTTTCCTTTGTGTGTGTGTGTTTTCTTTCCCGAGGAAACATCTTAATTTTCTCTTCTTCTCTCCCACACATCATGTTTGTATGGATTTTACTACTCACCACCACTTCCATAAGCATTTAAACTAGAGCTATGTTGAGCAAAAGAGGGATCATACAGAGAAAACTCACTCTTGGCAAAGATTGCCTAGTAAGTACAGGTGCCAGGTTTCCAAATAAAGACATGGAATGAGCCACTGAATATGAATTTTAGAGAAACAACAAATACTTTTTTTTTTAATTTTATTTTATTAAGGTATTTTCTGTGTACATAGTTTACCATTGCCCCCCTCCCCCACCTCCCATTTATGCCCCCCCTCCCCAGAGTTCTGTGTTCATTGGTTGTACTTATGTTCATGCATACCAGTCCCTCGGTTGTTCTCCTATCTCCCCCCAGGTCTCCTTCCCCTCCCCGCTGTCATTTGGCACTCTGTTTGTTTTATGGTGACTATCTCAGGACCCTATGAATAGAGTCCGCTCCTCCTCTGGTTTTCACTGCCCCTTCCACTGGGTCCCACTGCTTCCCCTGGGACACACGGCTCGCCCGGGGCACACTGCACCCTGGGACACTCGGCTCACCCGGGGCACTCGGCCCCATGGGACACTCGGCTCATCCGGGGCACTCGGCCCCCTGGGACACTCGGCTCACCCGGGGCACTCGGCCCCATGGGACTCAAGGCTCACCCGGGGCACTCGGCCCCCTGGGACACTCGGCTCACCCGGGGCACTCGGCCCCATGGGACACTCGGCTCACCCGGGGCACTTGGCCCCCTGGGACACACGGCTCACCCGGGATATCCTTCCCCTTTGGGGGATATGGCTTACCCGGGGCACATGGCCCCCTGGGACACTCGGCTCACCCGGGGCACTCGGCCCCATGGGACACTCGGCTCACCCGGGGCACTCGGCCCCCTGGGACACTCGGCTCACCCGGGGCACTCGGCCCCCTGGGACACTCGGCTCACCCGGGGCACTCGGCCCCCTGGGACACTCGGCTCACCCGGGGCACTTGGCCCCCTGGGACACTCAACTCACCCGGGGCACTCGGCCCCCTGGGACACTCGGCTCACCTGGGACACTCGGCTCACCCGCCCCCTGGGATACTCGGCTCACCCGGGGCACTCGGCCCCCTGGGACACTCGGCTCACCCGGGGCACTTGGCCCCCTGGGACACACGGCTCACCCGGGACACCCTTCCCCTTTGGGGGATACGGCTTACCCGGGGCACATGGCCCCCTGGGACACTCGGCTCACCCGGGGCACTCGGCCCCCTGGGACACTCGGCTCACCCGGGGCACTCGGCCCCATGGGACACTCGGCTCACCCGGGGCACTTGGCCCCCTGGGACACACGGCTCACCCGGGACACCCTTCCCCTTTGGGGGATACGGCTTACCCGGGGCACATGGCCCCCTGGGACACTCGGCTCACCCGGGGCACTCGGCCCCCTGGGACACTCGGCTCACCCGGGGCACTCGGCCCCCTGGGACACTCGGCTCACCCGGGGCACTCGGCCCCCTGGGACACTCGGCTCACCCGGGGCACTTGGCCCCCTGGGACACTCAACTCACCAGGGGCACTCGGCCCCCTGGGACACTCGGCTCACCTGGGACACTCGGCTCACCCGCCCCCTGGGACACTCGGCTCACCCGGGGCACTCGGCCCCCTGGGACACTCGGCTCACCCGGGGCACTTGGCCCCCTGGGACACACGGCTCACCCGGGACACCCTTCCCCTTTGGGGGATACGGCTTACCCGGGGCACATGGCCCCCTGGGACACTCGGCTCACCCGGGGCACTCGGCCCCCTGGGACACTCGGCTCACCCGGGGCACTCGGCCCCATGGGACACTCGGCTCACCCGGGGCACTTGGCCCCCTGGGACACACGGTTCACCCGGGACACCCTTCCCCTTTGGGGTATTCGGCTTACCAGGGCACATGGCCCCCTGGGACACTCGGCTCACCCGGGGCACTCGGCCCCATGGGACACTCGGCTCACCCGGGGCACTCGGCCCCCTGGGACACTCGGCTCACCCGGGGCACTCGGCCCCATGGGACACTCGGCTCACCCGGGGCACTCGGCCCCCTGGGACACTCGGCTCACCCGGGGCACTCGGCCCCCTGGGACACACGGCTCACCCGGGATCCCCTTCCCCTTTGGGGGGTACGGTTCACCCGGGGCACATGGCCCCCTGGGACACTCGGCTCACCCAGGGCACTCGGCCCAATGGGACACTCGGCTCACCCGGGGCACACGGCCCCTCTAGGGTGTTGGGGTCGCATATTGGAGGCGCCGCACTAGCTTCTTGCTAGCATGGCGGGCAGGCTGGGACAGCTGCAGTTTGCAGGCGGGGGGACCACCTTCAAAGGTGTCTCGTTCGGTGTGGGGGCGGAGCAGCTGCAGACATGGAGGCTAAGTTCTGAGGTTGCCCACTCCCTGAGCCCAAGGCGTGGTGAGCTCTGTTCTTGGTGGATTTCCTTTATTCTCGGCGGCAGTGGCGGGTGGCGGTGCCAGGTGCAATATTGACGGTCGCTCCTGTGGTTCAATTACCACTGTAGTTTTAAAGTTCACATGGCGGTGGTGGTGAGAGCTTCGGCTTGGCCATGTGGCATCGGAGGATGGGCTCGCCTGGGTGGGCAATGGAAGGCACCGTGCCATTTCCTCACCAGCGCGCTCCTTTTCCCTCCCAGCATGGTGGGTGTGCTGGGAAGATTGTGGGCGGGCTGTGATGGCTGCATGGGGAGAGTCCGCCCTCAATGGTGTCCTCTTTGTTGCGGATGTGGAGCTGCTGTGGATGCAGAGGCTAACCTCTGAAGCCACACTCTCTATGAGCCCAGTGTGTAGTGAGCTCTGATTTTGGTGGACTCCCATTCTTGGGTGCAACGGTGGGTGCGGCAGCAATGGTAGCTCCTGTGGGTCAATTTCCCCTGTAGTTTTAAAATCCGCATGGGGGTAGTGTCTGATGCTTTGGCCTGGCCATGTGCAGTGGAGAGAGGATTCTCCGGGTCTGCCAATGGAAGGCGCAGCGCCAGCACAGCGCGCGCGAAGGTCTGGCAGAGCAGGCCGCGGGCGGTGATGGAGAGTCCCTGCGATGTCTTAGTCTTTCAGACTTAGTGGAACGCTTCCCCTGAGCCAGGACAAGCAGTACCACCACAAATATTGGCCAGCTCAGTGCTGCCCCTCTACAGGTGACAGTAGGGGCATCCTCACCTTGGTAGGCCTTTGCTCTTGGAGGTCTTAACCAGTGGAAGGCAGTACGGTACAGAACTGCCCCACCTTCTCAGTCCTCCGCACAAATACTTTTTTTATAAGTTCTACAAATATAAGTTCTTCATGAACTCAAAAGTCTGGCTCATTTAAGGCAATGTTTCAAGTCTTTATAATAAATCAGGACCTTTTGCATAACTCATAACAATAACATTCCTAGGGCTTCCTGGTGTTGATTCAGTAGATTCAGTGGTGTTCAGCTCGTTGTGTTACTCTTCTCATGAGAGGATTACTTCTTCCTGTGAACCCAGTCCTTGGCCACATAATAGAAATGCTAATGCATAACAATATATGCACAAGTAACTGGGTTACAGCCCAGGGCTTGCCAAGTGTGGTCCCCAGACCAGCAGGATCAGATCAGAAATGTGAGTTCTCCATTGCAGACATTGACTCAGAAACTCTGGGGTTCAATCTGTATTTTACTAAGGCCTCCTCCAGGTGCTCCTGATGCACACACAAGCTCAAGAACTCCTAGATCTGAAAAGTGGTTCCCAAATGTCTTCAGTAAATGGGTTCCTGGTGGCTGTGTGAGAATCTCTCTCTCTCTCTCTCTCTCTCTCTCTCTCTCTCTCTCTCACACACACACACACACACACACACACACACACACAGAGAGAGAGAGAGAGAGAGAGAGAGAGAGAGAGAGAGAGAGAGGGAGAGGGAGAGGGAGAGGGAGATAGAGAGAGAGAGAAGAGGCTGGCATGGCTCAGTGGTTGAGCATCCACCTATGAATCTGGTCAGGGCACATGCCGGGGTTGTGAGCTCAATCCCCAGTGTGGGGTGTGCAGGAGGCAGCCAATCAATGATTTTTTTTCTCATTGTTGATGTTTCAATCTCCCTCTCCCTTCCTCTCTGAAATCAATAGAAATATATTTATATTAAAAAAGAATGGAACCCCAGAGAGTCAGATTTTTACATTTGAGTTGCGTCAGAAAATCTGCACTTTAGGAAACTCTTAATCCTGATGCACAGCCACTTTGGGAGCCATTCAACTAGAGAATAAGAGATAGGCGGAATGTTGGTGACCAGAAGGCCCAGATTCCAACACCTGACCTTTGAGTTCTAATATAAACATCCCATGCATTATAAGTTGACTCTATGTGGTATCTCCAATGTAATTTAAAAACTATAGAATACAAAAAATAGATCCACTCATTAGAGTCTATACCATGGACTTTTTTTTTAGTCCATTGTATAAGGACCTGAAATGGCCATACACCTCAGGCCTCAGACCAAGTGAGCAAGAAATGAAGTTCTTGTCATCAAAATGTGCAATGAGAATTGGGGTAGTGGTAGCAGAAGAGGAGGGAATGTGTGGATTTGTTGAAATAAAAGGCAAAAGGGGATTCACTGTGAATGTGAGGAGGGTCTGAGGGAATTTCATCAGTCCATTTTGAATAGATCTGAATTCCAGAATAAACTTTGAATTCCCATCCATCCCTTGATTTCCAAAAAAGAAAGAAAATGGTACCAAAACATCCACCCCCTCCCATTCCCCAGCAAAAACTAAACTCTTTCTTAACCCAACTCGGGGTAAGTTAGCCATCAGAAATCACAGCCATTATTTTCCGTACAGTATGCACTCTATCGTGTCAGTCACTATGTAAAACATATTTCATAAGGAGAGGGAAGGGGTGGGTCCGTTTCGCTTTCTTGCTGGGAAAGAACGTATAAAGCTGCAAAGCGTGGAATGAGCAATAGGAACTGGCTTGGACTTGGGAGGTGAGGTTGAAATATATTTCACATTTGTGAAATTGCTAACTAGTACAGAAATTTTTTGTGACTGCTCGATTGCCATCTTATAAAACCTTGCTCTGACCTTTGGGGTCTGGACTGTTCATTTTTGATGGATACCCTGCGATCTGTGGAGGGTTCCACTGTGAGACTGGATGTGCCTGGGTCAAAATTACACCAGAAGATAAAGGCTGGTAGTGGATGCACACAGTGAGCGTGATAGACACTGGAAACCCAGAATTTGAGTCTGCCTTTGGGTGGCATTCCACTGCTGTGCCCCGGAAACAGTCCAGCATCTCTGTCCCACGTCCCACGTTTCTCTTCACCTTCGTAATTTTGCCTCCTTCCCAGCCCCCTCCCTCATGGTCTTGGCCTCTGAGCTGTCTTTGAAGGAATCTGGAGTGGGAGATAACCGTGGATTCAGCTGTGAAATATAAGGCTTTCACAGCCACATCCCGAATCTGCACTTTGAACAAGCATCTGATCCTGATCCTGGTGATGCTGCTGCTGACAGTCTTAGGGCATCTTTTTAGAAGCAGTGATGCAGGGCCTCAGCATGAGGCTGGAGTTGCTTAAGGTGAGAGCATCACCAAATTCCTAACCCTCTGCGCATGCTCTTTTCTGGTCCATGGACACCTGGAGGCACTGGCTCAGCAGAGCTGCTGCGTCAGGCACAGTCCTGGGAAGCCTGGGGCGTGTGGGAGCCCAGGGAAACCTGGAGGCTCTCCCAGGCGAGCAGGATGCCCAGGGCTCTGACCATCTACTGGGCTCTCTGCCAGTCACGGCGGAGTGAGGACGTAAGAAGCAAGGTAAAGGGCAAGGTGAGCCCAACCACAGGGACTGAGCAGAGACTAAAAATATTCTTCGAAAGAGGATAAGCAACATGGATAAATAGGAAAAACAGTTTATGGAGACAGATTCGGACAAAGTTGTTGGGGTGCACAGGGATGGGGCCTTCTAAAGAGAGCAGTGTCCATCAGGATGGCTTCAGCTACTAGTGACAGGTGCCCCAATCACAGTGGCGTAGGTAAATGTCTGGCTCATATAACTGGACATCCAGAGAGACTATAGGTTCCAGGGTGGACTCAATCCTATGGGCTTAGCTCCATTCTCCATTATTCTTTTGGCTCTTGCAGCTGTTGCCTATTGCCCACAGCGTCCAGGGGAGTGGACGGAGGGATACTACTAGACATTCACAGGAAGAGAAGAAGGCCTCCACCCAGGCTGCCAGCAAATCGCAAGCAAGATGTGGTCACCTCAGCTTAGTATAGCTAAAGGGGACTCAGCATCCCCCTGAGGCATGTGCGGCGCATGGCAGCAGGTAGCTATCTGAACAAAATAGGAATTAAAAGGGAGGAAGGAAGAAGCAGATCTGGGTGGGTAGCCAGAAAAGTCTACTCCATTTCCCACAGTCGGAGGCTGCGTGGGGAGGGAGTTGCTAAGGTAGCTGAGAAAATGCTCTCAGGTTAGAGATAAGCGAGCCGAGCCTTGTCCTAACAGCACAGTCAGAAGAGCTCCCCTGCCTCCTGCAGTTCCCACCAGGCTTTCCTTTGATTAATGTACATTGTAAATCACAAGGAATGGAGCGCATGCAGCACTCCCATCTATTCCACAAGAGCAGCTTTCTCCCTGCAGCTCCATAGAACACACTGTTTAGCTAGCACCTTTTTTTGCAAATGCAGAGAAACAGGAAGGGAAAGGATGCACAAGGTGCAAGTGGGTAAGACACTGGCTCCTAAGATTAGTGGCATATCCCAGGTGTTTGATGAATGTGTGTGGAGTACATGAACTTGAACCCTTCAGAAACACTCACTCTCCAAGTCCTTGGGCTCCATCCTGTACCCACCTGTTTCCATCATCCTTAGGTGAGGCAGACACTTGAGAAACTGCCTTAAAAGGGGGAGCAGATTCCATGCTTTTATTTTGTAACGAGAGGCCCAGTGCACGAATCCATGCACCTTGAAAGGAACTGTGGGCCACCACGCTGCTATGGGCACAGGGATCAATCTCAGCCCATCTTACACACCCCCACCTGGCCCTTTCCTGTGACTCCTCACTCCCATCCCCTGTCTGCTGGCAGCCCCACTCCCATTGCCACACTTTCCACATGCTGACAGCGCCAGCCCCACTCACACCCACTGACAGTGCAGAGCAATTGGGGCAGACACCAGGAGAGGGTACCAGTGGGGCCATCACTGACAGTAGGTGGGAGAGGCAGCTGCTGGCCCTGATCATCGCCCCTCAGGGACAGGGGGAGGTGGATAAGGGGTTGGCAGCTTCCACTCACACCCGCCGATGGTGTGAGTGGTGGCTCTGGTGCCAGAAGCAGTTGTGAGACTCAGCGAAACCATGGTGCATGGTAGCAAAGGTTTTTCAGTAACCACCAGAGGCTTGCCCCGATGACAGCAACCAGCGCCCCACCTTTGTCTGGTGACCCCACTCACCTGCTGCACTATCCTACCAGGGTTGATGCCCCCCCCCATGTTCTGCAAATACCCTCTTGTGGTCAGCACACATCATAGCAACCGGTTATTCAGTTGTTTGATTGTTCCACTGTTTGGTCTGTTTGCATATTAGGATTTTATATAGAGAGATTATTGTTGTGCTTATATTTGTTAACCTCTTTAGTGTCATGAACTGATTTTAATCCCATTCATGGCATTTTCCTTTAGGTCTGAAGGGTCTGTTGCTCCTTAGGACACAACTGTAAACCAAAGGAGAAGGCATTGTTTTCTGAACGTTTCCTTGTTTGTTCTCTTCAACATGCCCTCTGAAGAATGATCAGAGGTAGTCATTTGCTTATTTCTAAATATTTTTACAGTTATTATGAAATCAATCTTGAGTCAGAGATGGGTCCTGACTATTAAGTATTTATTCTCATTTTAGCTAATGGATTTAGGTCAGGATTCATTAATGCACCGGATATGTCTTTTTTTTTTTTGTCAGAGATGTGGACAGATTCTTAAGGAAAGTTCCTCTGTAGCTCATCCAACAAAGGAAAATGAAATAACTAAGTTGAAATATAAAGTAAAGGAATAACACAGTAGTTTGCCTTGGGCAAACCCACATTTCTTTCTGTGGGTCTTTTCTTGTAACTAATCAGAAATCCAAATGTCTAATATTGATTTTTGGAAGATGTTTTCTCAGCACTATTCAGAATCTGGCTCTTTTAAACTTACCTGGCCTTAAAGATTCTGGAATTTGAAGAAAGACCAGGGAAAGATTTTGATCATAGTTGCAACAATTTCTCATCTTTAACTACCTCGAGGCAGGGAGTAATTATTTGACTGAGTTATAACGGATTAGTGAAATAATTCTACATGACATCAGTATTTTTCTTTTATAATGCAATGTTTCAAAGTGAAAAGTGAGTTTAATTAACTGGAAAGATAATCCATGATTTAATAAGATAACAATAATGAAGCACATATTGCAAGCAAAGGAACAAGACAGAAACATGCAGTGTATGGTGAGGAAGAAAACAGTTAAATAGTTTGAAGCAAAACTTTGATTACTAAAAGAAAAAAAAAAAGGAAGAATGCTAGATCTTATCTCCTTTTTGAGCAAAGGCAAGAGGCAAAGCCAACCCTTTCCCATTTCTATATCAACTGCTGCTCTGGAAATGCAATTACCTGGAGTGGTTTGAAGTCCCTTGTCAGACCCTTGTCAGACGTGGATAAGTGTTTGTGCTAACGATGCAAGGACGGCACCGAAGTATGTGGGTGCATTTAGTTTTCAGGGTGCACGTGCAGAATGCTAATAAGTATTTAATTCTTTTCCTCAGAGAAGCCTGCTGTGCCTGCAGGGGATGTGTAATCTTAGATTTGCACAGACAAGTAGGAAAACCACTGCGTGTGGAGTAGCTTCGCGGTGCCTGCTCTCCTGGAATCTCTGCTGGCTTCAGCAGCACTGCCTCACATGTGGGGGTCCATCTTGGCCTACCAGATTTCCCTTGGAGTTTCTGCCATTGCAGCCCTGGTCTGAGCATTTAGCTTTATAAACAGCCAGGGTTTGGCATGCCCTGACATCCTCAATGCACCCAGGTCCGAGGAAGGAGGGTGGCTTTCACTCCTGCCATTCTCTTGGACGGAGAATGGGTGAATAACCTTGTGGGGTCAATTGATGGGAAGGTGAATTATTTATAAGATGGCAGTAGGAAATGGTTTTTGCAATGTAATATATCACCCTGTTTGAGAACCTGGTTCTTCCCACCCCCTGTTTTGTTCCATGTAACTAAACTCCTGTCTGATTTTTATTATACATTTCTAAGACTCTGAAATGGTAGCCAACTTTTGATGTATTCATCCTTTATAGGGAGCTGTCAGAAACCAATCTCTGGTAGAATCCTTAATAAAGATGAATAGGCAAGGAAGAATGACGAATAAAGGAAGAGGCCTAGAGCCCAACAGTCCTCAAAGTGTGTAACTTAGCCCCTGAAGAACAGAATGTATCCCAGCATGTGACAAAAGAGATCTGTAATAATAAAAGAGTAATACGCTAATTAAACCAGATGTCCTTCTGGATGACCTCCCGGACAAAGTCTGGGCTGGAAGGGAAGTCCGGGTCCCAGGTGCCAGAGGGAAGCTGGCTCCAGCAGAGGAGGGAAGGAAGGCCTACTTTGGCATGAATTTCGTGCACCTGGCCTCTAGAATGATTATAGATTTTTTAAAAACAACAACAAAAACTGGGCACTGGAGATCCTCGACTCCTTGTCCCCATCACCTCTCACTATGCCCAACGTTGATTCCTGTAATAGGGCCAACGGCAGGCAAGCCAGGCCTTTGCCCAAAATAAATACCATTAAAATGAACCCGGAAATACTTTTCACGAAGCCCTTAGCCACGCCAGCATTTGCTGTCCCATTTGTACATGTTATTTATCCTCCATCCACCTCCTAGGCATTGCAGAAGAGTCAAGTAATGACCCATAGGTACTGGTAGTCAGCAAGTGCTGCAAATAAGTATGAACTTGTATTACCACCATTTTTGAAGTAAGCAGTTATATTTTATGTGCTACCCTTTATATTTTCAGAGCCTTTGAAGTCATTAAGATGCCCCTTCTGCACTCATCAAATTGACTTCATTTTATTGACAAACAGAGGGATTCTCATTTAGTTTTCGTTAACTGATTAGATTTCCTCAAACTTCGAGTTCCTCATTTACAAACAAACAATAGAAAATATAAGCTTTATATTATGTAATGTGGAGGGCTTTCCTTTTGATGCACTGTTTAGCTAATTTTATTTTAGGCAAATAAGCAAACTAATTTATATAAGCTATTAATACCAATTATTAATGCTTTTCATTTTGTTGGTTTCAGCAATCTTTGCATGACACATACTGCAACAAAATGGGAATTGATTTCACCAAGTTTGGCAGCCCTGCTGTGTTTTGTAACCTTTGCAACCATGCTTATTTGAAAGGCTGGGTTTAATTACCCTCTTTCCCCCCCTGCATCTCAAGATGCTGATGGTAACAGTTCTATTGCACTTGACAGTTAAAAGTAAATTCATCTTGAGTGTTCCTACACTGCCCTTGATGGTTGTCACATAAGGAGACTTTAATATGCCCGCAGAAAAACATTAGCCTCGCTCCTCTGTAAGGCCTGTCACATGTGCAGAAAACAAGCAAGTGTCTCAGCTGCAAGGCAGTGTAGGAAGCAGGCATTTGGGTAGAACAGAATCTGACTGGGTCAGTTCTGACACTGGAATTAAAGGCCCATTGGGGTTTACAACCCTTGGATCTTCTCTCTGGGGCAGTGCCTTTCAATTACACCTCTTTTCGGTGTCTTCTCATTTCTTCTCTTGTCCTGAGAACTGGCTCCATGACCCGCTGAGTCATGTAGTGTACTCCCATTGGGAGCCATTGTGACTCTAGTTCTCTGGGTTGTCCCTTTTCTGCCTGTATTTACTTCTATGGCACAATCTGTGTTGCCCAGTGCTTTCTTGCTCCGGAAGTCATTTCCACACCAGCCTCTCAGACAGTCCTGGGTCCAGCTTTGAGATTGGTTCCCCCAGCTCCAGGGGCCTGTGGTCCTAGTGGGAGGAGGGGAGTGGCTCACAGGTGAGGGAGCTTGGCTGCCTGATGCTTCCTCTGTAAGGCAGCTGGGCCCGGCCATCTCTTTTATAAGTGATGATGGGTGGGCTAGTTACTGGTCCCCGACCAGTGGGGACCCCAAATAATAAGTAAGGACACACCTTTGAGGGTCTTTTTGAAGCTAATTGTAACGACACAGGGACATCTTTCTCTCCTAGTCTCTCGCCTCACTTCCACATCCTAACCTTCCCCAGTGTCAAATCTATTCCTTCAGCATTTGAATTTCAATGATCAAGACCATGTCTTGCCAGCTACCACATTTTCAGTGGCCTACATTTTTGAAGATAAATGGTGTGGGAAACATTTTGTGTTCCACTGTTCTGGACAGTGAGGGCTGTGTTTATAAAAGGCTAACATCCACAGAGACACAAAGAAGGTGACAGAGGTGACAGCCCAGAATGCTTGTGTTTCCTTTGGGCCTGTCTTATGAGTTGCCCTTAGTTTTCAAATCAACACCTGGTCACGAAGCAGAGCAAGAGGCTGCAAGTCCAGGGTTACTCTGCCTGGGACAGGGAACTGGGATGCGTGAGCTCATTTCTATGCAGAGCATGTAGTTAAATCTCACCGTGAGTACACGCAAGCTGTAACTCACTGCACGTGGTGTTGCTGGTGTGATCATTGGTGTAACATCCATCAGTCTCTCCAAGTATCCGCACTAAATCAGGAGACAGACGTGATTCCACTTTGGGAGACTTACGATCTAAGAATCTTATTGCAGCATTTCCAATTTCCTGCTAATCTTGCTGGTGGGTCTGTTAGGCAGAAGAGAGGCCAGGTTGATAAGGTGTGCTTTAAGAAAGAATATTAAAGCCAGGAATAAATGAGAGAGCTTTCTTTGATCGATATTCAATTAGTCCTTTTGTCTTTGTCCTGAAGTTTTGTTTTGAATTTATTTATTTTTATTTTATTTTTTTATTGATTTTTTACAGAGAGGAAGGGAGAGGGATAGAGAGTTAGAAACATCGATGAGAGAGAATCATCGATCAGCTGCCTCTTGCACACCCTCGACTGGGGATGTGCCCGCAACCAAGGTACATGCCCTTGACCGGAATCGAACTTGGGACCTTTCAGTCCGCAGGCCGATGCTCTATCCACTGAGCCAAACCGGTTTCAGCTGAATTAATTTATTTTTAAAATTTGTCTTTGTTGTTGAAAGTATTACAGATGTCCTCCCCCCCCCCCTCCCATTGACTCCTTCCACCTTGCTCCTGCCCCATCCCCAGACCCATCCTAAATGTTTAGATGATGGAGTTGCATTTCTTTCTTATGCTCAAGTAAATGTAGTTTTCCTGGGGGAAAGTTCTGTGAAATGTCTGACCTTGAAAGATAACCAGATTTAAAAAAAAAAGCCATAGGGATAAGAGTGTTTAGTAAAATGATGGAAAGAATTAAAACAAAAACCTGATTAAAAATGTACATTCTTACCAAAACCAGTTTAGCTCAGTGAATAAAGCAACGGCTTGTGGACTGAAAGGTCCCAGGTTCAATTCCAGTCAAGGGCATGTACCTTGGTTGTGGGCACATCCCCAGTAGGGGGTGTGCAAGAGGCAGCCGATCGATGATTCTCTCTCATCGATGTTTCTACCTCTCTATCCCTCTCTCTTCCTCTCTGTAAAAAATCAATAAAATATATATTTTTAAAAAGTACATTCTTGTCCCTGCCCAATGCTGTGGTTTACAAGGCTAAGGTCTTTATTTTAT
This sequence comes from Vespertilio murinus, assembly GCA_963924515.1. Lineage (NCBI taxonomy): Eukaryota > Metazoa > Chordata > Mammalia > Chiroptera > Vespertilionidae > Vespertilio > Vespertilio murinus. Next base: position 27,708,250 of record OZ004711.1, read on the forward strand.
TTTATATTTTATCGATTTCAGAGAGGAACGGTGAGGGAGAGAGAGATACAAACATCAATGATGAGATGTTGAGAGAGAATCATGGATCTGCTGCTTCCTGCACTCTCCCAACTGGGTACGGAGCCCGCAACCCAGGCATGTGTTCTTAACCGGAATCGAATCTGGGAGCCTTTAGTCTGCAGGCCAAGGCTCTCTCCAATGAGCCAAACCAGTGAGGGCTAGGTCAAGTCTTGAAGAGCAGCCTGGATGCTGGAAGCCAGGTTTGCATCAGAAACAACCTAAGCAGCATTTCTAACTTCTGGGGGCTTGGTCTCTTTTTGCCCCCACCATGACATTACAAGGTCTAACCACTAAACACCGAGCATGCCTGGTAGGCTCTCTATCCTCGTCCTGCTGGCCCTCCTCCCCCTTGTAATGGATGAGGGTCCTCCCTGCCCTTTAGATTTGCCAGTAGGCATGGGAGGGGTGACGGTTCAAGTGTAGGTCTCGCATAATTCCAGCTTTCTGGATCATTTGATTTATTTAAGTACCTATAGTGCCAAGGCCTTTGGGCATTCATCCAACTCACTGCTTTTGTTTCCATAAACAATGCCAGCTCTGAGACTCACCTGAATTAGGCCAAAAGCTGGATGAAGGGGTGTCTCTTCTGCTCCCTGAAGGTCAAGAGACTGGGAATATCCTAATATATATAAAAACCCTGGGTCTTAAGTCCAGTAACGAGGGAGGCTCCACCAACCAGAAGTCAGTCCTGTAGTCAGTGCTGGACTGCTTCTGCTGCAGGCATGGTGCCCCCAAACTGACTGCTGATGGGGCTGCAAAGTGGAGAGAGGCCAGAAGAGAGAATCAGGGACTGATCCGTTGCCTCTGTGGCAGCTTTTGATCAGCACTTGCCTCTCTTTTTCTCTCCGATGCTGACCAGCAGCCACACCTCCATTTCTTTCCAGGCCTTCTGGTCAGCCCCACCTTTCTGATCAGGCCCCATTGATAGGCCCAGAGATGCTGACTGGCATAGAATCCTACCAATCAGAACCAAATCTGGGTGAAGTGTGAGGAACCAATGACTGCCTAGGAGGCTGAGCTTTTGACACTGACTGGCATAGAAACTGACCAATCAGAACCAATTTGTCTGGCAGGGGAGGGCAGTTGGGGGCAAGATCAGGCCAGCAGGGGAGGGCAGTTGGGGGCAAGATCAGGCCAGCAGGGGAGGGCAGTCAGGGGTGATCAGCCAGGCAGGCAGAGGGGTTAGAGGAGATTAGGCAGAAAGACAGGTGAGTAGTTAGGAGCCAGTGATTCCAGGTTGTGAGAGGGATGTCTGACTGCCAGTGTAGGTCCTATAAGGTCCCCAGTTGGAAAGGGTGCAGGCTGGCCTGAGGGGTGATTAGGCTGGCAGGGGGCCAGTGAGAGGTGACTAGGCTGGGCTGGGGGGATAGTTGGGGATGACCTGGCTGGTGTGTGTGTGTGTGTGGGGGGTCAGTTAGAAGCAACCAGACTGGCAGGAGAGGGGCAGTTGGGGGTGACCTGGCCAGTAGCAGGGGACAGTTATGGGCAATCAGGCAAGCAGGCACTTGAGTGATTAGGAGCCAGTGGTCCAGGATTGTGAAACATCCCCTGAGAGGTTCCAGATTAGAGAGAGTGCAGGTTGGGCTAAAGGCACCCCTCCCATGCACAGATTTCATGCATTGGGCCTCTAGTCAGTGTATAAGAGTTTTTTTCAGAAAAGTATTCCCAGATCAGCATTTTATAAACTGTCTTGCTCAATATTCAAATCTCACCCTGGCTGGCATGGCTCAATGGTTGGAGCATGGGCCTACACACCAGAAAGTCTCAGGTTCAATTCCCAGTCAAGGGTATGTACCTGGGTTTTAGGTTTGATACCCTCTCCTCTCCTCTCTGACCATCCCTTCTCCCCTCTTAGGTCAGGGTGCCTGTAGGAGGCACCAATCCATGTGTGTCTCTCTCACATCAATGTTTCTCTTTCTCTCTCCCTACCAACCTCCTTTCCACTCTGGCTGGACATCAATGAAAAAAATATCCCCAATCCTCAGGTGAGTATTTAAAAAAAATTTAAATCTCAATGCATTTCAATAACCTAAGTTTGGATTTTGTTTTGGTTGGTGTAGAAAAGTAGGCTCTAGAAATTTATGTGTGGAATTAGAAATTACCACCCATTGACCAACCCTAACTGATGTACATTGAAGAGGCAAAGTCCAACAAACTGATGTCCAAATGGCAGTCAGAAATTTACAGATAGATGAATTATGTGTTTTAATGAAAAGGTCAAAGAGAAATTCAACTAGATGTTTGATAATTCAAATTCCTTGTTGCTTGCTCATAGACCCTAATGATTAGTATAATCATGCTAGTTACTATAAGTGAGCAAATCATTAACCTTGGCCCTTGCTGTGCACTGGCACCATAATCAATAAATGATATTGTTTTTTTCCTGCCAAATAGTTGGAGCATGAGTGTCTGGACAATATTCACAATGGATACTCATGAGAGAGAGCACCATTTCTAGCTGGCTTGCTACAGAGGGATTCTCCTGGGTACAATGATGCCCGCATCACCATGCAGAACAAATAGATGTAATGAAGATATCCATGAATGCTCAGCATGTCCACTGTGAGGAGGCTTGGGGACCAACAATGAAACAGTGATTCTTGTTATTTCTAAAAACTCCCTTTAAGTACTAGTTTCTTTAGCAACTGGTTTTCTAAATCCTTCTGCTCTATTTCTCCCCACCTATAAAGACAATCTCCTTTCTGCTTCCCTGCTGCCTGCCCTTCTTAACACCACTCCATACTTTGAGGTCAGGGTGTAGTCTCCCCTGCATCAACCCTTTTCCTAATCCTCCCTATGGACAAGTTTGAATGAAACTCCATGGGAGCCGAAACCGGTTTGGCTTAGTGGATAGAGCATTGGTCTGTGGACTGAAGGGTTCTAGGTTCGATTCCGGTCAAGGGCATGTGCATTGGCTGCAGGCACACCCCCAGTGAGGGTTGTGCAGAAGGCAGCTGGTCGATGTTTCTCTCTCATCAATGTTTCTGGTTCTCTGTCCCTCTCTCTTCCTCTCTGTAAAAAATCAATAAAATATAAAAACAAACAAACAACAACAAAAAACTTAACCTCCATGGGAGGTTAGGTGATTTTGGATAGGAAATACAACATGGAATTACTGACCACTGATACCGGGAGTGGCTGCACAGGGTCACTCCACAGCGCCCTGACACCCTCCTGGGCCTGCCTCTCTATGCCATCAGTCGGCTCATTGCCACTCTTCATTTCTTACCTGCTCCACCAATTCCCAGCCACCAGAATGCCACTGGGCATCTTAAAGCTTTAAATATTGAGGATCTATCTGTATCTGGCATAGAGTAAGGAAGGTGCTTCTTCCCCCTTTTAGTTTATGGTAGGTGCCTCATCTCAGGATGATTGCATGGGAATATCTATTTCATTCAAGAGTCCCCTCCCCCAACTCTTATGGTACATTATGGTCGATTGACCTCAAAGATAATTATATAAAAATAGTGTTAATGGAGACTTAAAAACCAAGAATATACTAATGTTGGATCATTCTTTGACCTATTACAGATGTAGGTAATTTGAGGGAATGGTAAAAAGACAGGAAGATGCAAAAATAATGGGAGGAGGAAGGGATAAACATTATGTTAACAACTATTTTATTGTATTTCAGGACATATCCGATATTCCTCCATTCTGATAGCAGCCATTCAATTAAGAAGGCAGGGACTACTGCTAGATTGTTCAGTGTTTAAATCTTTACTGTGATGAGAAATGTAGTACTCATATGTGTGAAAATAACTTAATGCCCCCCCCCCCAAATACATCAGTGCAGAGTACTCTGGCTGCTAAAGGCCATGCAGAGACATGCTTGTATGTCCAGGGCATGTGGTGGGGCCCAGGAAATGCATTACCATTGCTACTACTTGGTCAATGTAGTTGTGTCATTTTTGGAGGCAAAATCTGGGTGTTGTCCTTTAAATTTCCTGTTACTGTAATGTGTATATGTCAATTATATTGCCAATTCACAACATTTCTTCTTTTGAAAGTGTATGTATATATCCCAACTTTTTCTTTCTCCTTGAACTGAGATATACTTGACTTTTTTTGTTTACTGTTGAAGCAACTGGAAAACTGTTGGTTTATCTGGCCATACCAAATAGTGGCCATGAGGAGAGGACTGTACCAGAAACTCCCAATAGTGCAGCTAGCGTCAGCTGCAATGTATCGGTTTTATTTGTCATCCTAGAGTGGCATTCTACAACATGCCAATGCATGCTATGCTCCATTTAGTGTTGGTAGAGACCACTGTGGACTGAATGTTGATGTCCCTGCTCAAATTCATATGTTGATATCCCAACCCCCAATGTGATGCTATTAGGAGGTGAGACTTGAGCAAATGATAAGGTCATGAGGGTGGAGTCCTCATGAATGGGATTAGTGCCATTATAAAAGGACACATAGAACTCCTTCACTCTCCTCCTGCCATGTGAGATACAACAAGAAGTGTGTGGTCTTCAACCCTTAGATGGCTCACCAATGCTTGGCCATCCTGGCACCTAATCTCAGACCTCCAGGAATAAATTGTAAACAAGCCACCCAGTCTATGGCATTGTGTTATAGCTGCTCGAACTAGCAAAGAAAGAGACCAACTATCAAACACCTCCACATTTTCACAAATGCTACAAGAATTTTTACAACCTTTTTATCTAGTCAGCTCCTAAGCATTTGCTGGCGAGACAGTAAGTTGTCATTTTCTTTGTCCTGGAAGCATTAAGACTCTCTTTTTCAGGACAGTGTTATTTAAAACTGGAGTCATTCAATACATACTTTTAAAGTGAATTGATAAATAGACTGAGCCCACATAGACTAATGTTCTTCCCTTCTCTTCCTGGTCATTGGATTTCCCCTCTATTATGATCTCTTCTCTATCTTACGAGAGACAAAATCTTCCTGAAACAAATACCCTTGGAGTTTTCTCTAAAAACAAAACAAAAAACAAAACAAAATACAAGAAAAGGTTACATGGAAACCAAAACAACTTACAACAAAGGCAAGAAGGTGGATGATAATCCTCTTATGTCTGCCTCAGATTTTTATTTGTTCAGGATTTATGAATTAGTAATTATTTCCATGATTGCCCAAAGGCTTATAGTTATAACTGTTGAATTCAATTAGTTACTGAGACTATTTCGTACATTCAATAATTTTTAAAAAATTAATCCCAGAAAAAAACTCATATTAACATTTCAATATATAGAACCTGGTTTTTAGGTTTTCCCTTTATGTTTCTAAGATAATAAATCTAGCAATGTTTATCCACTGAATAAATATTTATTGAGGGCCCACTATTACTGAGCAGTACTCTCAGGTGCTGAGCATACAGCAATGAACAAGTTAACATCTTTACTTTATGAAATTTATCTTCTACAGGAAGATAGTAAGCAAGCAAATAATTCAGGAGAGATGTTGCTAGGAAGAAAACAAAAGCAACATGAAAGGGATGAAGAGCATTGGAGAGGATGTGTTGTTGTAAGGGACCTGTTTAAGGTGGAAGGGGAGTAAGCGAGGGTGTGAGGATGTGACATTTGCACAGAGCTCATCAAGGTGTTTTGCCCTTGAAGTTTGATTTGTCTTCCATTTTGTTTCCAGGCAATTATGGGTTGGATTTGCTGAAATGGACTTTGTAGGCACATGCTATTGATTAGAATCAACACCTATGAAAGGGAGGGAGGGGGAGGTAGTTTTTGGCAGAGGGAAGTAGTGAAGTGTCATGCCTTGGCTAACCTGTGTCTATCACACAGGCATCCTTATAAAAGCATTTTCTTGTTAAAGTCTTGCTCATTCAGAAATAAAACAATCAATACATTGTTAAGTGAGTCATTGAATGAATATTTAATAAATATCAACTATGTACTAAACACGCCAAGAGGATCTGAGTAGGAAGGAGAAGCAAGGGTTCTGCCCTCATGAGCCCTCATGTCTGGCTTGATAGATGTCCATGTGAATAATTTCAATTTAATGTGGAAACTGTATTTAAAAGGAGCTCTTTCAGTGCATTGGAGGGCATGGTTAAATGATTTACGTGCAAGTACATTTCATAGCTAACTGACCTGGCAGGCTTATTGGTGTGCAGTCTTCCTCAAAATCAAGAATTCTGCTGGAACACTATTAAAGTTATATCTTGGAAGAGGCAGAAAGTTGATAAATCCTACCCTCAGAACCTTCCAAATCTAGAACAGCTCTTCCACACTTTATAGTTCAGGACTTGTGGGCTTCCACTGATGAGTTTTTGGAACATTTGCAAGGATAATGAATAAATAAATCCTTATTTCACATAAGAGAATAGGTCTTGTATTATTTTCCCACTTAAACCTCATACCATGTTTCCCTGAAAATAAGACATCCTCTGAAAATAAGACCTACTTACAGGTTTCCTTCTGAGTGAAATATAAGGCATCCCCCTGAAAATAAGGCCCCCAGGCTCTGTCTCAGAATGAAAATTAATTTACCTTAAACTGATCTCTAGGGCCGCCCCGACTGGCTTCTAGCAACCAGTGATGTTACACGGAGTCCTGATGTCACTGCTGTGTGAATGGAGAGAAATTAGCATGGAAACTTTGTGAAACCTAAACTGCAAAAAGTTGTTACTTGGGTGAAGAATTCATGGGAGAAAATCACTGACAGTTGCATTGCAAATGCACTGCGAGCAGGTTACCTTGACAAGAAGTACTCATTTAAAGACGGTGCTATTGCGAAACATGAGATTTGGTCCATTGATTCTGAAAGAAATGGAGTCATGAGAAATTCACCAGGAAATCCAGGAATTGGATTGTTATGATGATGTTCCAGAAGATGATGACATGACTGTCATTGAATAAATGAGTAAATTCTTGATACTGTAGGATTCACAGTTTGTCTGGTTTGTGTTGACAACTACCGTACTACTGTACCATATACAGGTAATAAATTTCCTTTATTTTCCTTTAACAATAAATGTGTACAGTATTCTTCTTCATGGAAACATAAGACATCCCCTGAAAATAAGACCTAGCGCATCTTTGGGAGCAACAATTAATATAAGACACTGTCTTATTTTCTGGGGAAATAGGGTAGTTACCGCTGCACACAATGCATGTATATATTTAAAAGTGTAATATGCAAATAGATTGGATGGCAGACTGACCAGCCACTCTGATGCTCACTGACCACCAGGGGCAGATGCTCAATGCAGTAGCTGCCCCCAGCCTATAGGCCCCAATCAGGTCTCTTCCCTGGCTGGCAGGCTCTGATTGCCCAATGAGAAATGGGGAACCAGGCATGGGTAGAGGCTGGGGGTGAGGCCAGCAGCCAGCAGCCAGGGAAGATGGCCCTGATCACAGGCCAGGCCTAGGAACTGTACCTGTGCACAGATTTCGTGCACTGGACCTCTAGTAAATAAATAATTTCCTATCTTTGAGATATATCTCTGTAAAGGAGCAATACATAGGTGCTTGGAAGATATTTATATTTTACACCAGATTCTATATAACCTCTTTGCATTCAACTAATGTCTACAAGTTGTTAAAAAGGAACAAGGAGACAGGTCCTTCTAACCTAAAATAAATCTGGAAATTCTAAAGAAATGAAAAAAAAGTGAAAGAAGAAGTTGAATAGAAAATAAACCTACTGAAGGGAATTGAATAAAATTTGCATTTAGAAAAATCCAGGAGCTTTATTTTAGAAAGATAATATGTCAACCATATACATTTTTGTGACTCTTTGTTTTCTTTGTACTTATTTTTCTTTCTGCAAATAACATACTCATTGAAAAAATGCTAGAAATGCTCGAGGAATAGAAATATAAATTATACCCACAATTTTACAACCAAGGAGAACTACTCTTGTCTTCCGATCTTATTTCTATGTGTCATATTTTGTGTCCATTGAATTTTAAATCTAGCATCTTTTCTTATCACTAGGTAATAAGAGATGAAAGGGGAACTCCAGTTCTAGAATGAAAAGGCCACATAACAACAGAGAAGTTATTTTGATACCCATCAGTTTCAAGAGTGACATGGCTGTGGAGGTCTTAAATTAATTTTGGCCTTGCTGCCTCAGGCACCCAATCTCAGTGTAGTCTTTAATCCTGTGGGAGAGCCTTGGTTTATATCCACAGGAGGACAGAGTGAGCTTGCACACTGAGAGCTGCTGCACTTATTTAGAGATTTTAGTGTTTCATAGAAGAGTTTGGAGCCAATTTGGGATCTAAAACATTATTATTGGAATTGTCTTATCTTCTAATGCCTTCTACCTCACGTGCCTTCCTGGGTCGGGCTTGCCTTTATTGAAAGCCTTGAAGCAAATCATCCCTTTTCTGATAAAATTTTTCCTCAAACTAAAATAATTTGCCCATTCACCAAGCAATATGCAAGTCCTTTACAAGAAACAATGTGGAGTGAAACCAATTTTATCATAGGCTAACTGACACAAACACAAGCTAAGTTCCTAAGGCAGTGGTCGGCAAACTCATTAGTCAACAGAGCCAAATATCAACAGTACAACGATTGAAATTTCTTTTGAGAGCCAAATTTTTTAAACTTAAGCTATATAGGTGGGTATATTGTTATTAACTCAATTAGGGTATTCCTGAGCTGGCCTTTGCTAAAAACTCAAGGGGCCAAAGAGCCGCATGTGGCTCGTGAGCCGCAGTTTGCCAACCACTGTCCTAAGGCATACTTCTGGACACAAAAGTATCCAGAACTTCTAAATCAAGACCCAAAAACACTTCTAATATTAAGCACTTAAATAAAAGTGAGCCATACATACATTTAAGAAAGATTAATAAAACAAGTGCGGTGTTTTCCAATGGGGTCACCGGGTGGCTGAAGCCAGTCCCAGCAGCTCAGGGCACCAGGTGAGACCCTCCCTGGACAGGATGCCCTCCCTCCCACGAGGCACTCCCACACTCACTCAGACTGAGACATGTCAGACACCCCTGTTCACCCAACATGCACATCTTTGGGATGTGGGAGGAAACGGGATTCCTGGAGCAAACCCAGAAAGACATGGGGGAAATGTGCACACCCTACACAGACTGGCCCTGGCCCGGAACCCTTTTTTTCTCTCCATCATTTATGATGAACGAAACGTTATGCAAGCACCTGCTATGTGCAATTTTAGGCTAGATAAATGGAGCATGTTAAAAGCATACACATAGAACATATATCTGTGGCTTTTAGAGACGATAATTGAAAAAAAGAAAGATTTTACCTTCACGTATGGTTGATGGTTTGTCAACTCTCTAATATTCTTGGACAGAATCCAATACCTGCATAGTCACTTTTATGCATTTCTGAGATGACATGTTTGATTCGTGTTCTTTGCATGAGAAACCGCAGAGCACAGAAATCAACAACTTTTTCCAAGGTGGAAGGTGACTTTACAAGGTGACATTAGGATTCAATCTGAGAATTTAGCGGGAGACTGTAACAAATTCACTTAATGATGTGCTGAATGAAAATCCTTTTATCTGACAGGTATAAAGCTGCCTTCTCTCCACCTCCTCCCCAATTGGCAATGATTTAAGTCCAGAAAGTAACTTTTTCTGAAAAGCACTCTCCTAATTAATAGCTTTCCATATGACATCATTTTGTTGTTGTTGTTGCAACATGAAAAGGGTATCAATGTAAAGTCAGAGCTTCCCTTGTCTTCTTTACATGAGGAACAGAACACCTTTTTAATGTTTGAGTTGATTTTTTGTTGTATTTGAACAATTTCAAAGTGGACCAAAACAATAACGAAATACTAAAGATTCGGTGAAAATAGACTACATTGATCAGAATCTATACACTGTCACTTGGGAAGGACATTTATAAGAGCACCAATCCTCCTTGGAAAATAGTCATAGGAGTCAATGTCTAAAATATAGTTGGGTCTCTCTATTCCTGGAGCGTGTTATACATTCATGGAACGGGAATGCTTCTCTAACACACACTAAAAACAGAGCAGAAGCCATGACTTTAGAGTAATGGGATTATAATTTTGCTACAACCCAGGAAGCCTGTCTGATTTCCATTGCCTTCTTAATTAGGGATTCTCAATATTTCACAAGCTGAACGGGCCAACAGTTGACATGCAGGTTAATTTCCTGTCCTCGGGTATTTCTGAAATGCTGCTCCTGGAGGTGTGGAGACTGGGTCTAATTCTCTCTGAGTGATCAGCAACCTCCTCCCAACACCTGCCTGTGCAAGTCCACACGTCCTCCATCAGTCTCCACACCGCCACTGGCCCCAGCATGAGACTTAGGTGAACGTAAAAAGTTTCTCTTTATCACTCCTCTCCATTTTCAATTATTTCAGATAGAAATGAAGAATTAAGGATCCTATGCAATAAAAGCCTAATATACTAAGTATCCAGTTGTATGGTCAGCCGTTCAAATATCAAAGCATAATACGCTAATGATATGCTAAGGTCGCTCAACTGCTCATTATGGCATACACTGACCACCAGGGGGTAGGCACTCCAACCAGTAGGTTAGCTTGCTGCTGGGTTCCAGCCAATTAGGACTGAGTGAGATGGGCAGGGCATGCCCTGGAATGCTCCTCACCAGGGGGCAGAATCCAATACCTGCATAGTTGGCTCCAGAGAGCCAAGTGGTAAGGATCAGCTATCAGGTGGGCAATAGGAGTGAGGGGTCCCAGACTGTGAGAGGGTGCAGGCTGGGCTGAGGGACACATCCCCCTACCCTCACCCCCCATCCCCACTCCCAGTTTATGAATTTCATTCACTGGGCCTCTAGTGGGAATATAATGAGGGTTTAAAAGTATTTTTTCTTTTTTTAAATTTATTTTTATTGATTATGGTATCACATAATTGTCCTTATCCCCCCATTTCCATCCCAAACCCCTCCCCACCCCCCTGTTGTCCATGGCCACTGGCTAGGCCCATATGCATGCACACAAGTCCTTTGGTTGATCTCTTCCCCTTACCCTCACCCTCCCTTACTTTCCCTCTGAGGTTTGACAGTCTGATCCTGATCGTTGCTTCTCTTTCTTTGGCTCTATTTTTGTACACCAGTCTATGTTGTTCATTATTTCCTCTAGATGTGTAGGGTCATGTGATCCAAGAAATACCCTTGTAAAAACCTAAACTGCGACAAGCCTTAATGGTTATCCTGAGAAGCAAATGAATCAGTCTGCAGTGAGTTCTTTTCTGGGCCAACAGTTCTTTTGAGTCCCAATTTCAATGTCAAATAGTTCCTTATGTGTACATGTCAGCCATGATATTTCAGATCTGGTTGGTGGACAAATGGTGGTAATGCAGATCCAAACAACTCCGAGACCACCTGGAATTCAGTAACAGAGAGGAATAGACAGAAGTTCTCCAGCCATGAAGACAGAAGAGAGACAATTCAGAGATGGAAGATGCTGACGATGCCTCACCATACCAACAGACAGCAGCTGCCTGTTGCTGAAGGATGCCCAGGACCAAAATAAAAGTATTTTTTCATGCTGTATGTTAAAGCCTGGGTTTTTAGACCTTAATGATCATGCTGCATACATTGTAAAAAAAAATAGGTCTAAATCTGACAGTGAGACAGTATTTCCCCTTTGGTTGTGAACATATTGAACTTGAAAGAGGTGAGCACCCCCGGGCTTTAGTTTTTAAGTCCTGTAACATATGTGTTCCCACCATAAGAAACAAAGTCTTGAAGGAGGAGAATGTTGATGTTATGTTTTCAGATGCTGTCAAAAAGGATAAAGAAGATTTTACTTGCACATCTGCTTGACTGCTTGCCCACCTTCTGGATAACTTCAGGACTTTGTGGTGTTTTGGTTTAAAGGTACATGAAATGATTTTTAAAAATGGAATGGTTAGAGATTATATGGGACAGTAGTACTTCGTTGTTATGACTTGGAGAATGAAACTACAGCAAAGTCTCAATGTATTTATTCTGGAATTTTCAACTTTGAGAATATCAATGCATCAACCTGACACAGACTGCAATATGCCTGCCGGTGCGAGCATCGTGGCCTCCATGTGATTGCCTATGTTTTGAGCTAAGGAATGTTCACTCACCAAAAAACCAGTAGTAGGCTCATGCTCTATACACGTTGAGAATAGGAACTTGATGAAACGGTAGGGAGTTTTGTATCTAATAACGGGACTTGTGAAGCTTTAAGTCTGGAGGAAGGATCGTTACCACCATCATAGCTCTACCTCCTGCTACAACTTTGTTCTCAGCAAAGCAGACCTCCTTCTCCATCTGTACGATTGAAGCCGAAGTTTAATTTTATTGTCCCAGATTGGATTGAGGGCCAGGATTATGGCAGATGTACAACATAGCCTACACAACAGTTAACCCACCTTCTTCTTTGCTAATGGAAACCTATTAGCAAAGGGGTGGCAACATACTCAGAGAAGGGGATCCCTTCTAAACCCCAGGACTTCTGTAAAATGCCTTTGTCTCTAATCAACAGGGCCAGCATACATCCAAGTCTTCCCAAGAGTGATGGTTTATGTGTATTGTCCTGGTGAAATTACTAACAGTGCACTCTTTCACTTTAAAACATTTCAATTTGAATGATAAATTATATGAGAGAAATCGCTGCTCTACCTTTGTTTCTGCCTCTGGCAATTGAAAGTGGAGGTATGATGCTTGGAGCTGTGGCAGCCATTTTATGCTTAGGAGGATAAGAGCCAGAGAGAACCAGAGATCCAGACCCAACTGATTCTGGATCTGCAGGGCCTCTGGATTTGACAGGACAGGTGAAGGTTTGCCTTTCTTAAGACATTTAGGGTAATAGTGTCTTACTTGCAAAGAAGGGTATGAAGGGATGAGGCTGTTCCATGGGAAGGATTTGGAGTCATTTTGGGTAATATTTCTGAATTATATTTAGCATTATTTTCTCCATTCCTCTTTAAGAATTCTGGAAATTACATATGCTTGAGAGGTAACAGTAGAAAATAGAATAACGCTGGTCCCCTGCTCAGTGAAAGGGGTGGAAATTGAAAAGGAGCACTGTTTTCTCACTCCCTACTATGGGATCCGTTTGGTACCAGTGGAAATCAGTGGCAATCTGTCTAGGGATAAAGGTTCTCACTTCCCACAGCTGAACCCCCTTAACCCTGCCCATTTGTCACTAGCTAGCTCCGGGGATCAACAATTTGACTTTTACATCATCAAAATGGCTGTAAATTCAGAATTACATTTTCTTTATAGTTGTGACATTCCTTGTGTGCTATTTCATAGGAGGATATTTAGTTAAGAAATTCTGAAACCTGCTTTGGATTCTTTAAAAATGTATAGAAAAGAAGAAATACTTTCCTTTACTTACTTTAGGACAATAATGGCTTGTGAAGTTCTAAAGCAAAGCGATTGTGTTTCAAGGGAGAAACACACAGGGAGAGGGCCAAAATATACATACTCTAGCACTGTGCCTAGCACATACTTCCAGGGGGGTCTATTTCCTTTCCTGCCATATTCCTTTCTGTATTTTTAGATAATAATGTGATTCTGTGGGGTTTCACTTAGTAAGACCTGGATTCTTACAGGATTTTTTTTTTTAATTTTTCTTTACACAGTGCATCCTTCTTAGATTTACCTCTTAAAGAGAGTAAAATTCCTTGTATTTCATCTTCTCCAGAAACCTTGGAGACTTTCTTCAAAGTCAGTTAAAGAGTAGTATGTCAGTACTAGGGAACTGATCTGTCTGAAGGAGTTCAGGATCTTTAAATATCTGTGATGATCTGCCACAACTAAAGAATCAGTCTTTCCAGCAGTTTCCCATCTCTCTTAGGTTGGGTCCTCTGCCTTCTTGGGCTTACCTCTGTGGCAGGACAGACATCATAATTGACAAGCTCCATGTAAGACTCCACAGACAGATGAGAATCTGTAATACTTGACACTTTCATCAGCAGCTTGTAAAAATGCTCATTTCACTGTACCTGTGCAAAAATAGATATTGCTCCTTCATATCCAAGGGGAAAATATTGTTTATAAAACTGGTATCTCATTACTATTTTTAAATGTATTTCTTTTTTTATTAGGTTTTAGTGCTGCAAGGGATCTTATTTTTTAAAAAATTTATTAAGGTGTTATATGTGTACATAGCTTACCATTGTATTTCTTTATCACAGCGGGTAGATTTTTATTATCTCTTTTCTTTCTTTTTTTTTTAATTACCTGTTCCTGCCTTCTCACTATCTATTAGGGTATGTTTTCTCTTTTTAGCTTAAATTTCTTTGCATAAACAAAATGTGTGTGTGTGTGTGTGTGTGTGTGTGTGTGTGTGCACATGAACGCTAAATTGGGCTTAGACTTGGGAGAGTAATGTCAGCATCACCCATCTCCATGTCAATGCGCCTGATGGGGGAAAGGAGGCCCACATAGTATTTTGAAAAAGCAAGATATCATGATACCCCAGTTCATTAAACAATTATCTAATCAATCAATTTACTCATTTGTCATTCCACAAACACATTTTAAGGGCCTACTTTGATAGGCATCATTCTAGGAGCTGGAGGTCCGGTTGTAGTAATATGATACCCTGTCTGCATTGGAGCTGCTGATGTTGCAGTTGAGAAAACATATGACAACCAGCAAATAAAATGAATGATATATGCTAATTTCCACCATTGGTAAACATTGGGAGGGAAGCTATAGTAGGCTAAACAGATAATGTGACAGTATTGGGGAGAGTTTAGAATCCCCACTCTTTGCCTGACTCTAAATATTATACTGCCTTTTGGACAAAGAAGGAAGTGTTGTCATTCCCTTCTTTTTTCCTTTCTTTCTTTGCTCCTTCCTCCCCTTCCCCTTTAGTAACTGGTGTTAGGACAAACAAGGCAGAGTCTGTGAAGAGAGCTAGGGTTATTATTTTCGTTTTCTTGGTGGAAAATCTTCTTCCCTGTGAGTATTTTGTTATCCAAAGAGATAGTTCAATCTTGACAGAATTGGTTGATAATCGAAATAAATAAATATCTTTCAGGCCCATCAGCTCTCTGTCTTTATAGCCCAATTCCCAAAGGTGGCTGAGGTTTGCCCTGAGTATTACATGACCTCAGAGCTTTTGCATTAACACACTCAGCCACTGCGCCTTTCTTGGCCTGTGTGTATTGGCTCATCTCCATGTTTGAATCAATGTGTAATTAAATTTCAAGTGTTCTTCTTGATTTAGTCACAGAGCTAATAATGTGGAGGATAAAAATATCTTTTTTTAATGAAATTGATGCCTGTTCACTTCTGTCTGGCATTTTTTCAGTAGAGTACTACTTTTTCTTGCAGCTCATTTCAAACTCAGCCATTTAAAATATCATTGTCCTCTTTTGAGCCTGTTTTAAAGGAGTAATTTTAGAGGCACACTTTGGTTGTGGCCCGAAATTATTTACCTGTTAAGTTCAAAGCTTCCAATTGAGGTTATGCCTATAAAAATCAGATTTTGAAAAAAACAGGATAATTACACAAGCCTCTTTCCTCACATTGATTCCTTGATGTTTGTGTATATGTTGGAAATAGTAACGTTTCTGCCAAATAAAGCAAGGTACCAA
This sequence comes from Vespertilio murinus, assembly GCA_963924515.1. Lineage (NCBI taxonomy): Eukaryota > Metazoa > Chordata > Mammalia > Chiroptera > Vespertilionidae > Vespertilio > Vespertilio murinus. Next base: position 27,723,802 of record OZ004711.1, read on the forward strand.
CTGTTCCTCCTGGGTCTACACCGCACTGAGAAGAGAACACTTGTTTGGAGGCTGCTGGGGATTGTGGCTTCTTGTGCCATTTCAGACCCTTAGTGTAGGGAAGCACGGGACTTGGTTGGAAAGTCTGTAAGGAGGAATCTCAAAAGGTCAGGGGCCTCTAGGAGCAACTTGCCAAAGGTGGCAGACCCTGCCTTGACTTTTCCAAACAAGTCTGAGCCCCCCGGGTGTTTTACTGGAATCTTTATATTTAGACTTCAAAACATCCTTAATTAAAGAACACTACAGACGCATGTGTCTTCTCAAGGACCTAATAGTTAATTTTAGTTCAAGCTGTAGCTACAATAAAAGTCGGAGGAGGCAGGTGAACGAGGCTGTTTTGTTCCTATAGCCAAGCAGTCCCTTAGTCCTCTCTTTCACAGAAACACGTGTCAGAGTAATCATTCATCTGTCGCCCAGGGTCTGCCAGTCAGCCCTGGCACCTTAGGACTTAGTAGCAGTGGAGCTCTTTCTGCTTTCATGCTACTTGCTTTCTTCAGACTTGCTTCCATACTTGGATAAACCTACTTCTCATTAGCAACTTTAAAAATATTTTCCATTTGTCTGGAATTTGTTGTATCTGGAAATGGACTTTAATATTTTTATTTGCCAGTACTTACTGCTATCTAATGAAGGATACAATTCAAGTACCTGAGACTTGAGGTAGGGTAGCCACGGTCCTACTTTATTCATGCTAGATGATCAGATTTTTGGAAATAGTACTGTCAACTGGTGATTGTTGGTGCCAATTCAATACCAACAGGAGTTCCCAGTTTGAGGTGCTGGGAAGAAAGAAACTTTATTCAGCACAAAACAGCTCGATGGCGATACAGCATGGCTGTGAAAACAGCAGGGCTGTGAAGCGAACCTGGGGCCAGGCCCCTCTCTAGACAGCTCTGCCCTGCTCCTTGCGGGTCCACCTTGCACTGTGCTGGTCAGCTCCCCTGCGCTCGGTCAGCTCCATTCTGTACCAGGCTGCTCTGGCCTGCGCTGGTCTGCTCCACTCAGCTCAGCCAGGAAACACAGTCTTCTGTGGAAAGGCAAAGTGTGCTCTGAGTCAGAGAGGAGTGGGCTTCTATGGACAGGAGTCACCTTGACTGGTCCCTGGCTGGTCTGTCCTCATGCAAATGAGGACTCCAAATCCTCACAGTTTGGTTCAAAATAGACACAGAAGCATGGAACAGATGGACAATTTCAGAGGGAAGGTGGGGATGGTGTGTGTGAGTGTATGTATGTGAGGGGGTGGGGAAGAGATTAACCAAAGAATGTATATGCATACATGCATAACCCATGGACACAGGCAATAGTGCGGTGAAGGGTGGAGGGTGTGGGGTGGAGTGTTCAGTGGGGGGAAGAAGGAGACATCTGTAATACCTTTCAGCAATAGAGATAAATTTTTTTTTTAAAGATGTTGTCCTGATTGGTCAGGATAGGGTGGCTCTGGTTGGTAGGAGTTCTGCAGCTCCAATTGGGTGGGGAAGCCTGTCCTATGGGTTGAAATAGGATTCCAGGAACTCCTTTATAAGGCTGGCTCAGGGCAGGGACACAGTGCAGGCTTCTCTCTGAAGTGCAGTTGATGTGAGCGGCTCCTGTTAGAACTGGTGGCTAGGGCTCTGTTTGTTGTCGTTGTTGTTTTTTGTTTTGTTTTTATAAAAAATCTTTATTGTTCAGATCATTACAGGTGTTCCTCTTTCCCCCCTCCTCCCCCATAGCTCCCCTTCACCTGATTCCCAACTCTACCCCGTGCCCTTACTCCTCCCCTGTCTTCATCCATAGGTGTAAGATTTATGTTCAATCTTTTCCCGCACCCCTCAGACCCCTTGCCCCCTGAGAATTGTTAGTCCAATCCCTTTCTATGTCCCTGATTCTCTTATATTTACCAGTCCATTTTGTTCATCAGATTTTTTATTCACTTGATTTTTAGATTCACTTGTTGGTAGGTAAAAATTATAAACAACAAAAAGACATCAAATACATACCTACCAACAAGTGAATCTAAAAATCAACTGAATAAAAAAATCTATTGTTTGTTGTTTAATTTGGGCCTCGTTAGCCACCAGGAGCCCTTCTTAGGTGTCTTTTTTCCCTCAGGGTTTACAGTATATACTTTTCCCTGCACTCAAGAGGCAGAGTGGGTTCAGAGTCAGAGGTATTGGTACTATGTTGTTACTGACTGTTTGAATGCAACTGAATTGCTATTTTTAAAAAACAGTTAACATTCTTAAAGAGGGATCGACTTGGCACCCCCTGGTTGGGGATGTGTGACTCCCACTAGATTGGTATGCCTTGAGCACTCTGCAGAGTTCACTTAGCCTTTAACACCGTGAATACTTAAGATATAGACACTTATTGCCAAATGTAATTTCTTATCTGATTTTTGAGCACATGCTAAGCGCTTTACATGTAAATCTCATTTCATTTCCTAAGCAACCCTATGAGTTAGATGCTGTCATTATCTCTTCATAGAGATGGGACAGTGAAGGCTTACAGAGTTGAGCATACTTCCCAATGCTAAGTAAGAAGCCACGCTTGGGTTGGTGGCAGTATCAGAACTCAAGCCCAAGGTCTCCAGACCGATACTGAATTTGTGAACCACTTTGTACACTCTCTCCCTGCTCTCGGCTTCCTATGATTCTGTTTTGGCCCTTCACTTGTGACAAATCTAGTCTTGTTTCTTGGTTAATAGCTTGGCAGCGTTCAGGATTCTCTCCCACAGGTCTGTCATTCACCACATTAATCATTTCTGTCTTCCTGCGGGTGTTGCCTCAGAATTCTCTCAGCCAAGCAGGTTGATGCTGCCTCCATTCCCAGTTTCATCAGATTATTGTTTGGCACGAGGGCATAGCTAACACATAGGCTCTTCTCTAAAAGCTTCTGTGTATTGGCTGATATGTTAAGACTAGGGCTCTTCGGGGATGATGCCATACACTACAGCATGCTAATGGTTTGCAGTAACAGAATATTTTACATGGCATGTTAATACCTGAAAACGAAGTGTATGATGTTAATTAAAAAACAAAACAAAGTGTGAAGTTGTATGCAACAGCTAATTTCAATGTAGCATTGTGAGACTGCACACTAATAAAGATTGGCAGATAATTTGCACAAGGCTGGCATCTTTGTGTATGCTAAGTTGCTAAAGTTAATAGAAATAATAAGTAACATATCGATTTGGAAAAGTGATGTAAAAAGAAAACATAAAGCAATGATCTTAAGTGGGAATTACATTAAATGCCTTTTTTTGGTCTCACTTTACAGTTTATAAAGTTCACTTGGCATATTTTCTTAGTTGAGCATTATAACAGCACAAGGAAATAGGGAAGAGGGATTATCTGCCATATTTAATAGATGAAGAAGAATGTAAGACTCATGGAAATTGCCTGCCATTTTCTAAGTCTCCAGTGATGGGACAAAGGCTCACACCCAGTTCTCCTGACTCCAGGTTTAATGTTCCTCTCGTCACACCACGTCATTCTTTTCACCAGAGGGCAGAGCGACTGGCATTGGCTGCACAGCCACAAGCCCACTTAACAAGAGAAGTCTAATAAAACCATTATTCTCAAACCACATCTCCAAAGCCATCTTCATTTAAGAAATCCTGGCCAGTTACACCCTCTAAAGTAAGTAAACTAAGTAAACTACTTAAGTGGTAGAGAAAATAAAGATGTAATATGACCTGAATCCAGTCTTCCTCAATCCATCCTTTTGGGCTGTAAAATAGGTTCTTAAGTATATGATAGGTTTCACTTATTTTTTAAAAAAGAATAATTGCTTTTATTAGCTTTTTAATTGTGGTAAAATACATATAACGTAACATTTACCAACGTACCAGTTTTAAAGTGTACAGTTCTTTAGTGTTAGGTATAGTCCCATTTTTGTGCAATCAATCTCCAGAACTCTTCATTTTACAAAACTGAAACTCTGTACCCATTAAACAACTCCCCATTTTCCCCTTCCCCAGCCTGTGGCAACCACCATCACAGTTTCTGTCTCCATAAGCTTGGCCACTCTAGGTACCTCACATAAGTGGAATCACATAGTATTTGTCTTTTCTTGTGATTGATTAATTTACTTAGAATAACGTTCTCAATGTGCATATGTAATATGTGTCAGAATTTCCTTCCTTCTTAAGGCTGAATAGTATGCCTTTGTATGTATATAGCACATTTTGCCTATATCTATATCTATATCTATATCTATATCTATATCTATAAAAGTGTAATATGCAAATTGACCTGGCAGCAAAATGACAGATTGCTATGATCACAATGACCACCAGGGGGAAGACGCTCCACGCAGGAGCTGCCTTCAGCCCTCAGGCCCCATAGTCTGATTGAGGCCTTTGGGCCAACCTCTGGGTCCTCCCCCACCTCTGGGGCTGACTCCAATTGCCTGATGGGGGAACAGGGAACCAGGGGTGAGGCCAGAGGATGGGGCCAGCTGCAGGCAACCAGGGAAGATCAGCCCTGATTGCTGGCCAGGCTTAGGGACCCTCCCTGTGCATGAATTTCATGCACCAGGCCACTAGTATTCATATATTGATAGCCACTTGGGTTGCTTCTACATTTTAGCTATTGTGAATAAGAGTCTATACCCAGAAATGGAATTATTAGATCAGATGATAATTCTACTTTCAATTTTTTGAGGAGCTAACATGTACTTTTCCATTGAAGCTGCATCATTTTATATGCCCACCAACAGTTGATGATGACTCAGTTGAGACTAGCAGCAGAAGAGGGTGCTGGAGAGATGTCTCTTCAATTCTTTGGTGATCCAAATCCCTACATACTAGTCTTCAGGTCTTGTATTTCCTCTCTTGGAGAAAATTCAGATTTGCAGTGTTTGCAGTTACAGGGGTTTAACTACAGTGGCAGAAGAGAAGGCACAGGTTTGTGTAGGTAGTGGCTGAAATGTACATATGGGCCTGACGTGGGATTGCAGAGAAGAGGCAGGCAGGAGTAGTGTTGATTTTTAGAAAGGTGGTTGCTCCTCAGGAGATGTATCAGTCAAGTGCAACCAGAAAAATAGAAATCATTGTGAGCATTTAAAACAGAGGGGATTTAATTCCAGGAATTGGTTTCACGGGAGATGGAAGAGGTTGAAAACCTAACTAGAAAACATATTGTCATCCCAGAGTGCTGACAGAAGCAGAAAAGTAGGGAGAAAAATGGTCCAAAACAGAAAGGGGAGGGAGAAACAGCGGGCTTCTCCCTTCCTCCAGCCGGTGTCTCCCCGAGGCTGAACCCAGCCAGGAGCCACTGACCTGCGATCTTGGGAAACAGAGCAGAGCCAGGAAGGGTGGGGAATAAATCTAAGACGAACAGGCCCAGGTGTGCTTGGGACAAGGGTGCTGTATGAGACACCAACCTTCCCCTTCTGCTTTATTTGGAGAATTTCGGCCCTTTTTTTGGGCATGTCACCTGCTGGGTGTGGTGGTTGCCCTTTGACCTCTGCTGACAAGGCTTTGTGGATTAGGCTGTTATCAGTTAGAAAGGGTCTGACTTGTCTTCAGGTTTGTCCAAGGCTGTGAAAGTCTGGAACTGGGGTAGCTAGTACAGGTGGAAGACAGGGAGGGAGTAAGCAGCCCAATGGCCAAACTCGTGATCTTGGTTGAACAACACAGTCAGGTAATTTATAGAAAAGGCTTGGCTTGTTGGTCTGGGAGGGTCAAGAACAGAATGCCTTCTGACAATGCATCCCAGGATGCAGGATGGGGATTTTAATATTAGTCATTTCTGAAATGAATTTATTCTTCTGCACACAAGGAAGATATGGCTTATTCTTCATTTTAAGTCTTTATGTATATATTTTCTTACATATAGCCCTTAGATAAAGTGGGCCACAATGACTTACAGAAAGACACTACGAAAGTCAACATTATACTTATAAGATATTATAGGGAGTGGACAAAGTGATAAGAGGGGAAATGTAGGAATAAGAGAAAGCAGCAAGAAAAAGAAGGAGCACAGGGAGAGAGCAAAGCAGTTTAAGAGAAAAGGGAAGAGGTTTTGAGTCTAGACATTGTATAGAAGGTAAATAATAGAGAAATTGCGAGGTAGTTAAAAGAAAGCGGAGAGTTAAAGAAAGGCATACAGGGAGCCTTAGGTGAGGTCCATTGTCAAGTATATAAAACTGAGCACTTAAAACTTTGAATGCACAAATCTTTGATTTTCACAAGAGTCCCTCCAACCTATAATCTATGACCCACTCCCTTCTTACAACCAGCAAATATGAACTATATAGTGGTAAGAGCTGTTAAAATGTTGGTTTACCAAATGGTTTCAGCTCTGAGGCATCCTGCCCCCATCACCTGCTCCCTGAAGCCTGGGCCCCATCTTTGGGAATCATGCTGACCTCCTCACCATCCAGTAACGAGAGATCTTCAGATCCCTCTCCTGGGCTTCATGCCAACTAGTTGGCAAACATAATGAATATCACTATATTTCACTGGGATTGTCACCACATCCAGCAAAGAAGGACCATTCTCGGGGTTTCAGCTGTACTGATCAACATATTGTCATTCCATAGGCTGGAAGAAACTAGAACAAGGAATAGATGTGTTCTGTTTTTTTTTGTTGTTGTTGTTTTTTAAAAATATATATTTTATTGATTTTTTTACAGAGAGGAAGGGAGAGAGATAGAGAGTTAGAAACATCGATGAGAGAGAAACATCAATCAGCTGCCTCCTGCGCACCCACCACTGGGAACATGCCCGCAACAATGTACATGCCCTTGATCAGAATCGAACCCTGGACCCCTCAGTTCACAGGCTGATGCTCTAGCTACTGAGCCAGACCGGTTTCAGTAATAGATGTGTTCTGAAAGCCAGCCATTCCCTGACTCTGGCCAACACGAAAGAGAAAAATGCAGCCAACAATACAGCTAATTCCCAGATACTCCTTAATGTTGGTGTTAGATTGATGTGCTCTTCTGGGGCATCCTGCATCCTAGAGAATGAAGTTGCGATAAATAGTTCAGTTGAGCATAGAACATGGACAGGATTATATCTAAACAGCACCTTGGCCCCACATTACTGATAATTTGTTCTCTTTAAAGAATTCAAGCTATTGATCAATCACTCAAGCAGAATTTTACTCAACAAAGTCCTATATCAAGAAAAGCATATAGTACTAGAGGCCTGTTGCACGATATTCATGCAAGAATAAGCCTTCCTTCCCCTGGCTTCACTCCAGCTGCCTGGGAGCCGGCAAGACCTTGCTTCTGTCTGCAGCTCTACTCCAGTAGCTTCCTCCACTGAACTCCCTTCCCCTCATAGCAGGCTTCACTCTGATCCACGCCCGCATATGCAAATCAATCTCCATCTTTGTTTGGTTAATTTGCATGCTCACTCTGATTGGCTGTGGGTGTAGTGGAGTGATGGTTAATTTGCATATTTCTCTTTTATTAGGTAAGATGAGTTAGACCACTTATTGGCTCTATGCTTCAAAGGCCTGACCAAATTTGGGCATCCCTTGATGTGTGTGTGGTCATTTTGGCTAGTCACCACTTCCCTCTGCTGCTAGTTGAATATTATTAGTAAAAACTCACAGTGGTCTGCAGTTCGGTAGAATGAAAACCTATCATTTTGATATAGTGACACCCCTGTCACTAGGATGTTTGGGATCTTAAATTTAGACTTTTAGTCCTTTTTTCCCCCGTCTCTTAGGATGTTATCACTCCTTACCTGATTGCCTAAAGTTCACTTTAAATATGAAATTAATTCCCTGCAAAAAAATGAATTTGTTATTATCACATACAACCTTTTTTTTTTTTTAATCTGCTGGGGTTTTTGTTGTTGTTGTTGTTGTTGTTTTTAACATAGCCTCTGTTCCTCTGGTTCTTTTTCTATTTGTGCTATGGTAGTAGGAGAGAAATCTTGAATGATGTTCTCTTGAACAGAGAGAATGACTTCCATATTGGGGTATGAGCTGAAATTGGCCTTTTTACCTCAGCCCCCAGCGTAGAAACACAGACCTTATGGGGCTCTCTCTGGTGTTAAACACCCTTTCTGGGGACCCCTGCTGGGAGTGGCAGTTTAGGGCTGTTTCCCACCCACTGTTGTGTTAGTGACATTTGCACATGTAAAAAAGAAATCCCAGAGCACAGTTTGACCTGGCCGCCCTCATGCTGTCTCCATTGACTTGAGGGCCTTCTCTCTGAGCCCCATTGCCCAATCTTCCCGAACATTTGCTGGAGTCTTTCTTTAAAGAATGAGCTGATTGAAAAGTGACCTCGTTCTGTTCTGCAAGGAGATTTCTGGAGAGACAAATTGAGGGACACTCAACCACGAATTTAACCTCCATACAACCTGAGCCTGTCTCCTGCTGATTGCATTATTATTATTTTTTTCTGGGAGGAGAGTGAGAGTAGGACGACCCTGGCAGCCTGAAAATGACAAAGCACCCCAGAGCCACCGGGAGACCCCCACTGTGAAATGGCTCTGGCTGTGTTTCGCTGCGCCTCTCAGATGAGCAGGCTGCAGTGGTGTCTCTGAAGCCCCGGCTTTCTGCGGAGGAGGCCCTGCTGAGACAGCAGCTGAAGTCTGCCTTCCAGATCAGAAAGCAAGTTGTTCAGGTTAAGGTTTCAAAGTACTAGTTTTTATTACATTTTAATGATCAGACTCATATTTTATTCATGGGACTCCAGCTGAGCTCCCTAGAGTTAGTAAAACATAAGGTTTCCTTTTTTTTTTTTTCCTCAGGCCAACCTATGAAAAAGTTTGAAAGCGAGGGGAGATGTTGGGATTGGACATCCTTACTAAACATGAACATAAAGGGTTTGCTCAACACTGAACATAAAAGATCTGCTGAACACTGACAATAAACTATGTAGAGTGATACACTGATGAAGCGTTCAATGGTGTATGTTGACTATGTCAATAAGATATCTCTTCTTTTAGAGACCTAAGCTCCTTGAACTTATATTTCCAACCCTTTACGCTATACCTCTAGTAGAAATAGAACCCTCCCTGGAATTCCTCTCTATCTTTAAAAGCAGTCTGTGTTTTACCTTTTTTTCCTTTGGAGAAAGGGAGGGGCAGGCATTGGGTCGTACTGCCTTTCTACATACAATGTGGAGAAGACTGAATGAGGTTCTGATCCATTTTGTAGGGAAGAATGAAGAAGAATTTAATTTCCTCTGTACTCTGCTGCTGGATGCAAGTAATGATAGGGGGTGATTAACTTTTATGTTTCTGAAGCATTTTCACATGAAAGTCATTTTCAAAGGAACAGCAAGTAATCCTGGTAATTTAGAGCTTGTTTGAGGCACTTTCAAAGTGACCCCTGTATTATGGGGAAGATTAAGATAACACCCATTGGAGGGAAGAGGGTGATGCTCAGATGTATAATTGGCATCCCATTGTAAAAGTTTTATCTGTAAATTACCCTGAACTCTTTGGCCAAAAGTCAAACCCTGAGTGTGGCCTATGTTGATCTCTCTGTGTCTCTCTTTCACTCTCTCTCTCTTTCTCTCCCTATCTCTTTCTCTCTCTCTCTCCCCTTCCCCTTCCCCCCCTTCACTTTTTACAGCTGTACTAAAAAATCAAAGGACACCTCTGGAAGGAGGCCCTAAATTAATGGTGATAACAGGAATTCAACATCAATTCAGCATCCTCAGTGTAACATGATCTGCCTCAATTCAGGGCCCAATTCCTTGTATTAAGCAGGTTCACTATAATTATGGAGTGAAGAAATAAATGAGTAGAAGAGAAGGGAATAAGAATGAAATACTTCCTAATAGCAGATAACCCCAAAGCCATTTTCTGGACATTGCAAAGCAGTATATGTTTTTGGATTTTTTTTCCCCTATTGTAGATTTACTTCCTTAATTACATTTTGCTTGGGTTAATACTAAAATTCATGTTTTTTAGTGCTTTCACACTAATTATGTGAATTTAAATGCCTCAAGGGTGCTGAAGAGCAAGGAGACATCCAGAGTAAACCAAAAATGTTCCGGTGCTAATTCTTAAGTAGGCAGTTCACATAATTTTTCTTAAATGCCAGCATATGGTAACTATGTGTTTCACCAACTGCTGCTACCTCCTAAATATTTGGACTTCAGTGAAAGGAGATAGTTTTTGAGTATGGCTTGCACTTTGTCAATGCTTTGTCTGAAAAAAAAAGGGGGGGAGGTTGAATTTCAAATGCTTTCAAACTATTTTCTGTAGATACTTTATTTTTGAAATTCTGAAATTCTGGAGATTCATCTATTTAGATAACAATAGGTCGCATTCTTATATTTCTGTTTTCTTATTTGTAAAATGGGAATACATAGGTTGTTGTGAGGATTAAAGGAAATAATCCACATAAAATATTTAGACAGTTCTTGGTTTATTATATGCCCAGAACTAGTGGGTATCAATATTACTCTTGTTACATGCTCTAGAGAGTAAATTAGCATTGACTTTGGCTTTCCTATGAAATTTGGTGGCTGGGATATTTCACTGATACTAAACATACACTCTAGTGGTTTTCTAACTTTTCATTACTAAATAGCTCTCCATGGTTTGTAGTACACTAAATTAACTTTTTTTAAAAATAAGTAATTAAAAAAATTAATCAAAGATGCTTAACTACCCCCTGGCTAGTGTGGTTAAGTGATTGAGCCAAGAGGCCTTGGTTCCATTCCAGGTCAGGGCACATGCCTACCTTGCAGACTCAATCCCCAGTAGGAGGCCTGCAGGAGGCAGCTGATCGATATTTCTCTCTCATTGATGTTTCTATCTCTGTCTCCCTCGCCCTTCCTCTCTCCTAAAAAAAATCAATAAAAGCATTAAAAAAGAAGAAGAAAAAAAAGAAGCTGCCAATTGGAGCTTCTGATTGATGTGGCATGATCAGCACTATAATAAATTGATACAATGACAGTTGTTTAGTAAACTGATATATACTTTTTTTAGGTTTTAAAAACTGTCACTTATATTAACTCAAATAATACAGTAAGTATTATTACTTACTCAATACATCTTATTTAAAGGCCCTCATTTATCCACTGTTCTATATTTCATTAGGGTAGAATGTTGTACAAAAAGAGGTATTGCAATTAGTAGTTCAATTATTTTATTTAACAAATGGGGAAACTGAGGCACAGAGCAGTCATGCGACTTCTAATTATAGGCAGAATTGGGACTGGGGTCGGATCTTCCCATGTTAAGTACTATACTTTTCCCAATGTACTACATGGAAGTCCACATAAAAAATTACTGTGTGAAGTTTTAGCAAATGTTTATTCAGAAGAGAATTAAGGTGTTTTTTCCCCCCATAATAAATATACTAGCCAACAATTTCTATTAATTCCTAAGTATCAGTCATAGTGCTAAGTGCCTTACAGGTGTAACCTCATCAAATATTCATGAAAACTTTGTAAGGCAGGTGAAGCTGTTATCCTTATTTGAGACAGTTATCCCATTTGGGAGAGTAAGGCTCAGAGAAGTTAAGAACTCAAATTGTAAAATATGAGCCAGGGTTCCAATGAGGTAGCCAGGATTCTCCTCTTGGACCACTCCACTGAACTGTCTCTCTACCCGTGATCCCTTTCTACCCACCGAAGAGATGGAAGGCAGTGTTTGTGTCTGTGGCTGCTTACCTCAGGAACTTAGGACAACTGTGTAAATAAAGACAAAGCCACGAATTCCAGGCTGGAAAAGCCAAAGAACTTTTATATCCTCAGTTCTTAGACTGCATTCTTAGCCTAGGCTACTTAATCTAAGTCTGGGTTCAGTGGGAGCCCAGTGAAAATCCTTCTCTACCCAAGTGGCCTTAACTGTCAAATTTAACCACGAACCAAGAATGGGGACTGGGGAAATCATAAAATTACTAAGTAGCAGTTAGAAAGCCTATGTCTGTATATTTCTTTATGGAGGAGAGTTCCTCTAATCCTTTACTCTCGGAAGACACGTTTTCTTTATAAATTGCTTTTCATGTTCTTTGTCCATTTTTCATTTTTGTGATACCAAATTGCTTTGCAGGAACTCTTTGCATACTAAGCCCATCAGTTTTGGGGCTGTCATAAATGTACAGCTATTTTTATATCTGTCGATTGCTTTATAATTTTATTCATTTTCCACATGTAAAATTACCATTGTTTTATGTATAAAATCAGTCAATCCTTTTCTATATTATTTCTTATAATACTCTGAGTATTATAGAACATATACCCCCTTGCCTGGCCACTATCTTATGCATCTGAAACTAATATAGAATATTGAATATAAAATGTGATTGAAAAATTTTTAAAAAAGAAAGTATATCCCCATCCCTAAAACATATTAATATTCACATATAGTTGTTCTATTGTTTTTAGAGTATTTTTTGCACTTTAAAATTTTAATCAAATTAGAAGTACTTTTGGTGTTTGATATAAAATAGGGATACTTTTTATTTTTCACAAATTTTTAGTCTTGTAACTCACCCATTTGGTGAAAAGTCACCTCTTTTCCACTTATTTGAAATATTCTAATTTCTGATTATACAATTTTTGTGTAATGTCTGTGGTGTTTCATTAACTCATTTTGCATCAGTATTTTAATAATTTCAATTATTGTTGGGTATGCACTTACTTTACAGTCATTTATGCAATGTTGGACCGGATCTCTAGTTTCCTGGCCCTTAGCAAATTGCAACAACCTCCAGGCTCTTAAAGGGAGCATGAGCACATCAAAAAATGACTATGATTAAGCTTGACCAAAAGATGGGAAGTAGAAAACACTACAAAGTAATCTTGAAAACTCACTCGAAGTTATTTGGGAATATATAATATAAGTTAAAAGTCTTTCAAGAGCTCAAAAACCTCTGAGACTTTCACTAAGTGATTGATATTCATAAAGAACTCAGGTTATAAAAAATAAATACTCACATATTCATAGACTCAGAGCCAATTTCTTGGACTGAACTGGGTCACAGTGAAGAATGGGGGAAACTCAGACCCTGCCTGCTCTGCCAGCTGCATTTTGCATAATAGATTTTGCTTCCTACTCATGGTCTGTGCAAAATATAGAAGGCATAAACTGAAATTAAAGCTTAAATCGGCTCACAAATAATTGAATCAATTATTTGGCAAGCGTGTACTTTTTCCTTTGGAAAACTATTTATGGAAACATACAGATTAAGAGTAAAGATTACTCTACACAGAATGCATCACTACCTAAACCAGGTTACTTTAATATTGAATACGACTAAGGCAGCTGGAATTCTCAAAGAAATAACTCAGCTTTGACATGTGCATAACAACTAATTCTACCTTTTCTATAATTTCTTCCCTTTTCTCCCTTTCTTCTTCATCAATGCAAGGCCTAAGAGCAAGTAGTAACACCTTGTAAGGCTTGGGAGCTTCCACTCTAGCTTGCATACTCTTTGACTGCTGTGAGGAGAGCCTTGTAATAGTGCTGAGACAACAGTGAGCTATCTGTTAAAGAGAGAGTGACCAACCATGGCTACTTTTATAGTTATATTTTTTAAAATAAAATAAAAATAGTCTCCTGGCCAGTGTGGTTTAGTAGTTGAGCATCAACCTATGGACCAGAAGGTCTGGGTTCAATTTCTGGTTAGGACTTGATCCTCAGTAGGGGGCATGCAGGAGGCAGTTGATCAATAATTGTTTTTCATCATTGATGTCTCTATCTCTCCCTCTCTCTTCCTTTCTGAAATCAATACAAATATTTTTTAAAATAAAATACAAAAAATAGTCTTCATTTTATAAAACACATGGATCTTAAATGAAGAGTTTGATGAGTTTTGACAAATATGTATCTATGTAACCAACATCCAAATCAAGATATAAACAACACTTCTGTCACCTCAGGGAATCCCCTCATGTCATATCCAGCAAAGCCTACCTCTCTAGAGAGGCAAGCCCTCTTCCAGTTTTCACACAACATGAGTTAGTTTTGCCTCCTTTTGTAATTCATATCAATGGAATCATAGCATGTTCTTTGAGTGGGGCAGTCTGGCTTTTTTCAATCAGCAAAATGTTTTCAATAGGCATCCATGTGGTTGTGTGGTGGGTCAACTTGTTCCTGTTTATCGCTGAGTAGTACTTCGTTGTATGACTAACCACCATTGTTTTTTCCATTCATATGTTGATGCACATTTGGGTTGTTCTAGATGTGGGCCATTGTTAATGAAGCTGCTGTGAATGTTTTTGTATATGTTCTTTTGTGAACATATTTTGTCACTTCTTTTGCATAAATAACTGAGAGTGGTAGTGTCTGAATAGGAATGCATGAGAGTTCGTGTTATTGCACATCTTTCCCAATATTTGGTATTATAAAATTTATTTCCATTTTAGTCATTCTAGTGAGTTTGAAGTAACGTCTCATAGGTATTATAATTTCACTTTTCTGTTGACTAATAATGTGGAGCACACTTTCTGGTGTTTATTAGTTATTTTTGTGTTTTTCTTTATGAAGTGACTATTCAAGATTTTTGCTCATTTTAAAATTGGGTTATCATTTTATTATTTTGTAAGATATTTCTATATATTCTGGGCACGTGCAATTTATCAGATATATTGCAAATATTTTTTCCCATTCTGAGACTTTTTTTTATTTTCTTATATTTTGTTTGTTTATTGTCTGAATATAGCTCCAACCAGAATATAAACTCTATGAAAATAGGACTTCTGTCTACTTGGGGTCCTATGGTTTATTTAGCATTTAGAGAAATTCGCAGCATATAATAGACACCCAAGAGGTATTTAAAAAAAAATTTAATGCTTTCCCTTTGGGGCTTGCAAGGTATTTTGGATGTGTGGAAATGGAGACTCAGATGAAAATAAATTTGGTATTTATTTTTGAGTATTATTATTGAGACTCTTGGTTCTTTCAGAGTCCCTTTGGGGCCTACTTTTAAAAACATAACAGCAACAGAAAACCCAGAAAGTAGAGTGAAAGTACAACATCTCTCCCAAAGAGCCCCCTGTGCTGTTCCTAGAATAGAACACTCTCACTTTATGGAATTAAGAACAAAGCAGAAATGTATGGAACACATTTTAGAAATATTTTCAAACTAAAACAATTGAGAATGTAAAGGGTTTTTTTGTTTTTGTTTTTTTACAGAATTAGTAGCTTGCAAAATACATTGTATTTCCAAATAATGCTGCAAAACAAGGAGTTATTAAATACATTATCAGTATGGTTATATGGCTGCTGATATTAAAGCACTTGCTGAATGCTTAGGACTTTACGGGCATGAACTCATTTAATCCTCAAAATACTATATGTAAGACTGACTTAGGTACTATAAGAATATACATTCAGGTCGAAACCGGTTTGGCTCAGTGGATAGAGCGTCGGTCTGTGGACTGAAAGGTCCCAGGTTTGATTCCGGTCAAGGGCATGTACATTGATTGCGGGCACTTCCCCGGTACTGGGTGTGCAGGAGGCAACTGGTCAATGTTTCTCTCTCATCGACATTTCCTCTCTGTGGAAAATCAATAATATATATAAAGAATATACATTCAGGAACTTGAAGCTTAAAGAGATTAAGTAATAAGCTATGCCCATATTTCCTTAGAACATCACATTGAAAATAAACTTTCTCTGAATTCCTAATGCTGAATGCATTGTTAGAGGATCTTCAAACCTCCTGCCCCAAGTTTGAATGTGGCCAGACCTAGACTGGTTAAGGCTACTCTTAATGATTTAGCACTTGCTGCCCAAATGTGGTATAATAATATGAACATCAACTTTAGGTTTACCTCACTATCATCCAACAATGCCAAAAGGAAAATCCCCTTGGCACTCTTGTTTATAGGAAGATTAATTTCTACCCACAGATCTTCAGACTCACATAGTTTAAAAAGATGCCTCAGTTTCAAAAAAGAGAGACGAAGATGTTGGGTCGAGGCAGGCAGGGTAGCCCAGAGACATGCCCCTGCCCAGAATTTCCAAGCAATGCAAAGCCCAGACTCTAATTTTTTTCTAAATATAATCAAAGAGTCTGGAATGAAAGGTTCTCCCCCTCCCAAACTGGTGGGCGGGGTTTAACACATGACCCCTTAAGGTTATCTCCCCCTCCCAAACTGGTGGGTGGAGCTAACAACATGACTGACACCTGTCAAGGAGACATCTCCAAGACAGTGAGCCACCAATTAACAGGGGCCAAGGTGCCCTTGGGGCCCATCCTTTCCTGTTCCACCTGGGCCCAACCCCCTCCCTTTAAAAGGAACTCCAGACCGGCCACGTGCGTTCTTTGGAGGGGCATCTCCGTTGGAGGTGCATCTCCATTGGCCCGGTTGGGTTCCGATCTCCTGTCCCCTCTCCCCTAATTCTGATCTTTACCTCGATGATGGCTCCCGGCCATTACCGGGGAATAAACTCTTTAAAACTCCCTGTTGTTCCGTTTCCTGTTTCCTTTCAAACCTAACAGAAAACACTTTAAAATACACGGGGTTCGAGTGTGGCTATGCTACCATTAGGACTCATAAAGACTCTCCCCGCCAACACACACACACACACACACACACACACACACACACACACACAAACTAGTTCCTGGAATTACAAGAAAGATGCCAGGCATAGTGAGACTTAGCAAGCTCTATTTGGTACCTTGATGTTACCATTTTCTGATCTTTGCAGCCCTGAGTTACTTTCCTCGCAGGTACAGGAAGTCCTCCCTTCAGAATCTGTACATCTTCTGATTCCACAAGAAATACATAGAAATCTCTCCAATTGGCTCATCGACTTCTCATGATCTCCCAATTTATTCCCAAAGTCCTAGAAATTGGCTCATGCTTTATTTCTCCAATACTCCGTTCCCCTCTCACTATTATTCCAGTAACGGTGACACTGACTTAATCCATTTTTCCATCCATTTCATCTCTTCTCTCCTCATGTCTCCTAGGTTCTTGCCGACATGCAGCTCCTGTGGCAGCACAGTTCCCACTAACTTTCTTGGGCCTTCTTCAGGTCACCTGGTGTCTGTTTGGCCCCCAGGTTGGGACTGTCCACTGTCAGGTCATTCCTTCACAAACACATTCAGTTAGGAAACATGACTAGGATGTGGAGAAGCCTCCAGATCAAAGCTACCGCCACATAGGATAGCACAGAGGTGGGGCTAAGGCTACACAGCACAGGCTTGTAGCTTACACAGCAGAGCCCAGAGAAATCACTGGTCTGACCAGAGGACAGCTTTGTGCTGGGGAAGAGTGAGAACGAACAGATGGGGGCAGGGCTGGTCTTTAGAAGCCTCCACAGTCAGACTGAGGAATTTTTATTTGATGAAACAGACAAAACCCTTGGAAATGCTGTGCAAGGGGGTAAAAGGATAAAAGCAAAGCTTTAAAAGATTAGTCTGGCTATTATGGTATGTCGGATGGATTGGAAGCAGAGACACTGCATTTAGGAAGGTTTTAGAGCAACAAAAGAATGAAAAGCCATGGATCACAGTTAGGAGAAGGAACAGAAAGAGGAGACGTCAAGGATTCCATTGACAGAAGAACAAACAAGAGATGGTGGCAGTGTTTATATTCATAATGCTAAACAGCTGGGAGAAAATGGAGACATGGAGTTGAAATCCAGATGTTCTCCAATACATATTCAATTCTTTAATGGTAGATGAGCCATATGTCTACATTTTTAAAATGTCTTTTGTTTGTTTGTTTTCTGATGGCTGGTGGCTATTTTATAGACACAATCATACTATATCAGGGTAAACAATGTTCAAGAACAAGCTAATACATTTTAATTAGATTTGGGAGCTAATTAGTAATGGTACTAAATATTAAGGATAGTTTGGATAAAGGTCTAAGTAAACTTTGGGAATTAAAGATAGAAAATGATTTCATAAAGTTTTTTTCTATCATGAATATTCATGGAATGACTTGCTTGCCCCCACTTGCTTGGGAATAATATATGTGAATTTTATTTATTATTCTGGCTTGGAGAGAGAGGGGTTGGTAGGTTTTGTGCTTCTGTTTTTTAAAAGGGTAGAATTTGTTTAGAGACAGAATGATATAGTCCAGTGGTTGGCAAATAGCAACTTGTGAGCCACATGCCTCAATCAAATTGAGGACGTTTTTAGCAAAGGCCAGTTTAGGAGTACCCTAATTAAGTGAATAACGATGTTCCTACCTATATAGTTTAGTTTAAAAAATTTGGCTCTCAAAAGAAATTTCAGTCGTTGTTCTGTTGAATTTTGGCTCTGTTGACTAGTGAGTTTGCCGACTACTGATATAGTCTATCAGAGACCAAATAACGATTTGGAAAATCTGGCGAAAATCCGCCTGGTTTGGGCACGTAATCACATCTCTGCTATTTAGCAGCCATGTAATTTGGGCAAACTCACTTCACCTGTGAGGTAATCGATTTGTTATTGCAAACTAGGGATAAGAGTATGTAATTCCTGAGGCTGATACAACACTTAGATAAGTTAATGTGGTATTAATGACAGCAGCAGGGAAAGCACTCAGGAAAGGTTAGCTGCTGTCCTTGAAAAACTTTGAGAAAGGCTCATTTGCTTAGCCGAGTTATCTTGATTAAACCTGGGAGAACCAGTGCAGAATTTATTGGGGGCTGGGAAAATGTATGTGCAATCAATGCTACCCAATTCTTATGAAATTGCTCGGGGTGTTGACAGTAGTAGACAAGCAAGGACAAAGAGACAGTGAGTAAAGTCATCCTTTACTCTTAAAGAAAAGTGAGAAACTAATCAAGGAAGTCAAGCGAAGGAATAAGTTATAATTTGATCTCAAGTTTGGACAGATTTATTTCCATTTTTGAAGCAACGTAATTGTATCAGTGAATAGATGGAAGGGTCAATAACACAAAGATGAAGAAGGGACCAAATCACAGTAATGGGGCCATAAATCCAGTGCTTCTGAGGAAGCCAAAAACGAAAATATAAAAATCAACAAAAGTAATATGTCTGACTTTGTTTTCAGAGGCAGATGTTATTGTGGATAGATGGCAAATCCTTGGCACCATGTGAATGATTGTGTCTCTTGCTGCATAGAAAATGCTGATTTAGGGTTTGGGAGATGTTTATTAAGAAATTTAATCTAAGGTTGGTGGAAAACAAGAATGAGTGATTAATAATCAACCTGAAGAATGAAAAAGGGTCAAAGCAAGTTTGAATAAAGAAGAAAAATGAGGGAGAAACTTACTTAAGGAAGCCAGGCTAAATTATGTCCTTCAAGCCTGCATAAGTAGCTCCAGAAAAGAATAGTAATTAGTGAGTAATAGCTTAGTATTTAGAAAACAAGTAACTTTTCTTTTGTGTGTGTTCTCGGTGTAGGCATTTTAGCACATATAACTAAAATTATCAGTTGTTAAAATGAAATGAGTATTACATTAAAATGAACACAAATACAAGTGAAATAGCTAAACATCATCTATATAACATTGTATCATTTAATTTGTTTATAAATCCAGTTTGAGAGAAATGAAGGAGCCATACTAAATGACTGTGGTAAGTTTGTGAAAAACTAAAGAGGAAGAACATCAAAATGAAGACTGAAGATATTTAAGAGGAAACAATTCTTTGAATACATTTTAATAGTAAGATTAGAATTTCTGACTTCCTACAGATCAAGGGAGAAAGCCAGTATCACCCTTTGAGAATGGCAAATGAGTTTCAAAAAATTAAAGAGACTGACTTTTGAAGATAGTTTTGTGGAAAGTTGTTCAATTGTATGTTCCTTGAGAACAAAGATCATGTCTCTTTAACATGTATGCTCCAGTCATTTGGGATGCTCAGATGGTGTTTTCTGAATGACACTAGTCCCAGAAATTGAAACCTAAAAGGTACTGATTCAAAGAAATTCCAGTTCTTTATTATTTGAATAATGCTCTTTATGACCCAACTACAAAATTAAACCGAGTGTTAGGAATTCCACTCTTTGATATTCCAGAGCTTTGCCCCATGCTACTGATAATGTTTTTCACTTGAGACTGAAATTTGATTCAGAGAACCACTATTTAGACAAATGCATGGATTTGTCTGCACTATAGTGTCATATCTGTGACAAGTTTTATTTTTGGAATTGAAGATGCAATTAGTAGGGGGAAAGATCTGGAAAATACTAAGGAGTTCATAATAAATGGACTTTGTGAGTATTGAAGGGACGGTCATCAATATCTGCCTAAGGAATGCCATAGAAAGGGTCACTGAGTCACAGGCACACACATCAACTTCCAGGACCCTCATGCTCTCGCCTCACCCCCTATGCCATCTCACCTGCTTCTGATGTTTGATGAGCTGATCCAAAGGCAAATAGCAAGTAGTGAGTAGTCAGGTAATGCGGGACTGACTTAACAATATCTATCTCACAAAGTTTATGGATATTAACCTAGTTTGAGACTCAACCCTCAAAAGAATTTAGTTGAAATGATCTCATAAATCTTTTAAGATAAGTTAGGAAGTCAGGTATGAAGAGGTTTCATGATGAATGATAAAACACTGGAGCCTACATTGCGGCCCCAGAGGAAAGCAAGTGGAAGGTAGGGAATAAGAATCAAACTCAGAGATCACTTAAAGGGCAACAATGACAATCACCCCACAAGCACCGCAACCCATGCTGCTTTTACTGGCTTGTTTATGGGGTTCCAGAGCCAGTCATGTTTACTCTGTCCCACAGTCAGTTAGCATTACATACAGAAACAGCAAATGAATTCTTCTCGGTGAAGAAACAAACTTCCTCGCTGTAATGGGGTAGTAGTTTTGCCTGTCATCAGGTTACTGAAACCAATCATTATTTGGAAGAGGGGGGGTCAGGGGGGACCACCACTGAAATTATTTAGGAATGCCCTATCCCCAGGCTGACAGACTCGAAGTGTAGCTGACCTTCACTGCTTCTGCCATTCGAGCCGTAAATCTCCCTTGAAGGCAGACAGCCCTTGGGCAATTGGAGAGAGGGCAAAGGCGCAGAATTATAGGTTGTCTGGGAAGAGTTGAAAGATGAGACCTCAACAGCGGAAAAAAATAAAATGAATCATCATGAAGGGCAACGACTACTTAGGGTCAAAGTTTAAATGTCTGTAACCCCTGTTTTTGTTTGACTTGCTGCTGGGATAATTAATGCTCTCAGGTTCTGGAATAATTGAAAGTAAAGCAGTACATTTAGAACAGATGAATTCATTTCAGAAAACAAAAAGGACAGTCATTTTTAAAAAATCTGTCTTTTAGTCATTGAACACATGAAGACAAACATAAATGACCTAGCTTTCCTTTTAGAAAGTAAGTAATTTCCTTTTTTCAAACTATAAAAGAATATGATGGGTTTCTTTAGAATAAGAATGGTGGCATAATATTAGAATAGATCCTCAACTTCCTTTATTTAAATGTGTCTCTCTGCATACAGCTTAATTGTGTATGTTTTAAAACCTTGATGTAAAGAGCCACAGAGGATTTGGGAAGGAGTTAAGGCTTCTGTCCTACTGTCCTGGGAGGGGGTTGCAGACCCTGAGCTTGAGGTGACATATTAGAATGTACGTCATGGTCAGTCTTCTGCACACACAGCACAACTAGCCAACGTGGTGCCTTAAAATTGCCTTTCCCCTCAGCAGCAAGGCTTACCATGTACATGTAACAAACCACTTAGACAGATTTTAAATATTTATAATTTTAAAAATTAATACAATGCCTGAGAACTGGCAAACTAAACATAGACTATTTTGTTATATCAGGGGGGAAAAGGATTTTTTAGCCTGCTAATAATACATGTATTTGGATACTAGTCTAATCTATGAGTCTATTTCAGTTATACAGGGAAGATAGATTTAGCATTGATGCTTGCAAATAGGAAACTAAAACTTCATCTCTTCCAGGTATTCCCAACTCTCTAAGGATTTGTAATCAATCTGATAATGCCTAAATAAAAAATATGAAGTGGAAATCCATGACCAAGGAAAGCACTGGTAACTCAGAGAGATTTGCAAACGTGGGTTGTGAGGAGACCAAAACAAGATGGCGGCCTAGGTAGTCTCTTAAGTTGTCACCTCCTCAACAATTTGGAAAAAACAACAGCTAAAATCAAAAGGGATCGCACCAGACCCACAGGAAAACTGGCGAAATGGGAAGGCTAAAACTAGACACAAAGCAGGACGCCGCTGCTGCCATGTGGAGTTTGCAAACGTGGGTTGTTGTTTCAGGTGTTTGCTGAGAATAACAGGCAGCATCTTTGTGGATGAATAACCCCAAACACTTGTGCTGATAGGGATGTGCCACTGCACTGCGACAGTTGACTCTCTCATTTCTCTGATTTGGGGCAAATAAGTCTTCAATTCTGCCTCAGTTTCCCCATTGTCCAACTTTTCAGAGCAGTTATGCCTTTCAAATGCCACGTAGAAAAAAATGCAGTGAGAATGACATCCCTTGTTATTACAGCTCTCTACAGTGCTGCCACTGCTCCTTCTAAGCCAGAAGAGCTGAGGAAATGTGTGGTCTTAGTCATGGTCAAACTCGCTGCAGTTACCTGTATCAACCCTGGTTTATAAGGAGATCGCTGTGGCCCTGAAAAGAGGCCCAGATGTCTGGTCTGTCACCATCAAGACAAAGCAGATGCAATTACAAGCAATTATGCCGATAAAGCTGAAAAAAGAAAAAAAAAAACCCACAACAACCTTCAAAAATCTAACAAACAAAAGCACCCCTCATTTCTGCCAGCTAAACTCATCTGACATCTTGAAAGAAAATATTTTTAATTTCTTTTCTTTCATTATTACTGTATACCGCAGTTCTCTGCCTTACTTACTTTCACACTTTTCATGAAGATGAGCTCTCTGGTGTCTTCATGTTTAAGGACTATTAGCCAAAGTCAAGTTTTACGGAGGCCACAGAGAGACCTGCCTATTTGCTTGTGTGACGCTGCATCTCTGGGGAAAGACTTGGGAACACGGTGACCAAACTCGGACAATGATAGTGATCTCAGTTCATCCATAGGCTTAACTCATCTCTTGAACGTGTCCAATTGGTAGTAAAGTTGTACAAGTTTTGTTGACTAGGGCTCCACGTTCTTCTTGTTTCATTCAAAATCTTTCTTCATCTTGTTATTATAATAGTTTTCCAAAGAGAGTTGTACCTTCTGAGACTCTAACAGGTCTCCAACTAAATTGATCGACTTGCAAGTTATGCTTGGTTGCAGCTTGCAGATTTCAGCTCTCTGTGCTCATTAGAGCTAATTGTACACGATACCTTCTCATGTGCTGCCCGAAGTCCCATGCCAGGTATGGGGTGGCATTTAAATCCTCTGAAAACATGATTATTGAGTACTAGAGGCCTGATGCATGAAATTCCTGCAAGGGGCTCGGCCCTCACAGCAGCAGTTGCCTTGGCTGGCCCTCGAAGCCCTTAGCAGCCCCAGCCAACCCTCGCCACCCTGGCTCTATCAGAAGGTCATCTGGACAGTCCTTCAGATGGTGGTTCTGCTGTTCGGTCTAATTAGCAAATTAGCTCTTTATTATATAGGATTATACAGGATTAGAAAGTAATTAAGACAACTGTGACAATCAGTTTCATCAACAACATGGAAGGAGGCTTGCCTATGTTCTTAAAGGTGTAGAACTATGTGGCAAGAACTTGCAACCATCTGATGTTTAGAGATTTGCAGAATGAGCAAATCCACTACCTTCCCAGAGTGTCAAATAATGTCTTTTGGCTGCAAGTGTGTCTTTAATTATGCTGAAACTGCTCAAGGCACTGCACTGACCTTATTGCTTGCTCTTTCCCATTAATTTTGAAGTTGTAACCCAAGTCCAGAGCTGTTTCAGTGTGACCCCGAGGATACTTGAGTTTCCCATTTGTGTTTAAAGTAAATAATTGTGATCAATAATTTCCCTCTGGAACCCTTAGAGTGAAGCCTTAGAGTATGGCAATTACATGAAATTTTCTTGGCTCTTTCATGCATACCCAGAGATAGAAATAAGTCTATAAGGCGTTTGGAATGATAATTTTCAAGATATGCCTGAGTCCCTCAATAGCTCTGTGTTCCCTCTCTGGCTCATCAATATCCCATTGCCACTTGTAACTGCAAAAACACAAGGAGATAAAGCATATGGAGGGTATATTTTTTTAAGCCACAGAGAAGAAATAGTCTATCCTCTTTTACTAAACTGAAACCATATATTTTCTCCAAGCATAAAAGCTAATGCTTGGGGTGATATTTCTCACTTTACTGTTTTGGGGGCCCCCAAAATATTGATATTTTAAAGCACACTATGCTATAGTTGGCCAGGAGATGGCTGGGATTGGGATATGAATCAAATACAGTATTATGTCTGAGTACCCATTTAGAAAAGCATTCACATTGTCAACAGCTCTTAAGGAAAGGCAATACATAATCAATAATGATGCATTGTTTGGTGTGTGTTTTTTTCTGAAAACCAAACCCTCTGTGTAGTGACTGCACACTTTTCTGATAAATCAATGGACATTAATTTTACAGAACCATAAGCCAAATTTATAACAAGTGGAGAGAAATAAAAATCTTGACACATCCACTTCACAGAAGTTGGGTAAATGTTTAATTATGCAGCCTATTTTGTTACCTTGTAGAATTTCTAGAGGGTGCAGTGTTCTAAAATAAAAATAGTACTATAGAGTTTTACAATGACTAAACCATAAATTGATGTTATAATCTTTAATAATTTAAATAATTACAAAACATAATAAATTGGATAACACAGACAATAAAATAGAAAGGCTCCAAACTTGCTAATGAGAAAACCCACAATCTGCAGTCAAATTTTTTTTGATATATTTATCTTATTGATATTTTACAGAGAGGAAGGGGGAGAGATAGAGAGCTAGAAACGTTGATGAGAGAGAAACACCAACCAGCTGCCTCTTGCACACCCCCTACCGGGGATGTGCCCACAACCAATGTACATGCCCTTGACCGGGATCAAACCCGGGACCTTTCAGTCTGCAGACCGACACTCTACCATTGAGCCAAACCGGTTTTGGCAGCAGTCAAATCTTTACTATGCAACTTGAAACCTGCACTATGCCACTTATTGAGGAAGTCCCTTAATATCCTTTAACTTCAGTTTCTTCATTTATAAAACAAGGATCCCAATATTATACTCAAGTCACAGTGTTACTGTGAAGATAAATCAAATATTTATGACAGGGAATTAAAAACCATAATGTACAATACAAAAGTTATTCTAACAACAGTTAATATCACATGGCAAAAGCTCTGTAAGGATTGTAACCTTCAATATCTCTTTTAAAAGCTCACAAGAGGACCAGTCTTATAAGTCCACATTATTATCGTCACAGATATTTATGCCTGCAATGGTTTTAGTAAGATAATGGTGATTATATATCTAAATAGCTTAGCTTCTCATAGATGTGGGTAACAGAAAAAGTTAAATCAATAAGCTTTTCTATACATATAGAATACACTTATATTCTATAGTAGAGGCCCAGTGTATGAAATTTGTGCACTTGGGAGGAGTTCCTCAGCCCAGCCTGCACCTCTTACAGTCCAGGAATCTTCAGGGGATGTCTGACTGCTGACTTAGCACTGCCGCAGGGGCAGGAGAGGCTCCCGCCACCACTGCTGCTCTTGCCAGCTGTGAGCCTGGCTTCTGGTGCTGAGCATCCGTCCCCTGGTGGTCAGTGCACATCATAGTGACTGCTCATTCCACTGTTCAGTCAATTTGCATATTAGCCCTCTATTATATAGGATGTTCTTCTAAAAAATGAATCAAGCCGAAACCGGTTTGGCTCAGTGGTAGAGCATCTGTCTGCGGACTGAAAGGTCCCGGGTTCTATTCCGGTCAAGGGCAGCTGGTTGATGTTTCTCACTCATCGATGTTTCTAACTCTCTATCTCTCTCCCTTCCTCTCTGTAAAATATCAATAAAATATATTTTAAAAAAATAAAAAATAAAAAATGAATCAAAATGGAAAAACTATTAAATTAACCAATGTAGTAGATTTCAACAAGGCACATAGAAAGACCAGTGCACAGAATGGTAAAGAGGCTAAGGAGGTCTTGCTGCTTTGTCATTAATATGCTGTGTGATTTCTTCTAAATCCCTTTGGTTCTGTTTCCTATGATGCTCCATAAATACAGGGGTTTAGCTATGGAAGTGCTCTTTAGGAAAAATTTATTAGAGAGGGAGTGAAGGCGGGGGTGGGGGGAATGTCAGCTAGGATGAAGTTGAGCCTCAGTGCACATGCCTCTGGCATAAACCAGTGCCCCTTCCTGAGGGGCTTAGGGAGGTGTAAGAAGGGGCAGCTGTGAGCTTTTAGCAGGCCACACTCACAGCACTGGGTGGCATGCACCAGCCTAGTAAAGAGCATCAAGGTGGGGCACAAACTGCATCTATGACAACTGGCCATATATTTTCCTACAAAAAGCTTTTTTACCTAACAGAAAGTCAGGGAAATGTGTATTATGAACAAGTTACTCCCTGAAAGTTACTTGCTTCCTTTTTTCTTATCTTTGTCAAAGAACTGTAGTCTTTGCCTTTAAAATTTGGTATGCTTATCTTCCTCATAACCACCCACCACATGGCCATTTCAGTAACAATGTCATCTTGTCTTACAGGGTTGATTCCAAGAAAAAGCTGACACGGCAAGAAAAATGCTAAATTGATTTAAATGGTTTTGACAACTAAGATATTGCTTCTCCTTTTTCATGTTTTCTTACAATTGTCCATTTTCCATAAATCTGATCATATATTTCCTGATTGACTGTGGATGGCTAGTGGAAGAAATGCTGTCATCAAAAACTAGGTAGTAGGCATTTAATTATGTAAATTTCAGACCAAAATTATGTAACCAATAGTAAAAAAAAACCAAAAAAAACAATAAAAAAGAGCAACAACAATACCCAAACTTAGAGTCTCTCTCAAAGAGAGCTCTTCTCTTTCTAAAAAATTCAGAAACCAAGATTTCTGAAGCTAGGTCATTTTTGTTTGGGACATGCAGCATATGTTATCTTCATCTGAGACCTTCATCACAAACACTTTGTAATGAGTTAGTTTTATTGGCTTACTAATTGGTATGCTCTCCGCTTGATTGCAAGTACAAGAGTAGGTGTCTGTCCTATTTACCATCATATCCCCAATACCCAGCCCATTGTATCCTGGAATATGAAGTCTGTTTAAATATGTTAATCTAGTGTTTTCCAAATAAATGTATGCACAGACCTCCCTCCTCTCTCTCTCTCTCTCTCTCTCTCTCTCTCTCTCTCTCTCTCACACACACACACACACACACACACACACACACACTCACCCCCACTCGCCCACCCCCACCCCACAAACACACACTCAGCCCTTATCTGGAAAATATTTGGGGAAATATTACTTTCATCTAAGAAAAGACAATATAACAGAGGTTGGAATTCGGTCTTAGTATAGATGGTTACTGGGCTGATCATTCACCTTTCACCCTTCCCCAAATTCATTCTCCACCTTGCTCTATCCTGATCCCACAGCTCCATCACCCGGGCTCCATCGACTCTGGTTTTTGGTTAGATTGGACCACTATGAAGCAATTAAGGGAAACAAATGGCAAGGGAAGAGAGCTTTGGAACATCCGCTCCCCACTGCTCCCTCTGCTTCAGCACTGCTGTTCTGTTCCTGGCTGCATCCCTTCAGGACAATTGCTCCTCCACAGTGGACTCTCATTGATTCTGTCAGCTCATCCAGGCTTCAAGTGCATGTTCCCTCCCTCCTCCTGTCAGTTCTCAGGGTGATAATAACTTTCCCGGTGCTATCCTTGGGAGCCTCAACATTGCCTACATGTTTCCTTAATCATCCTCCGGCCTCTGTAAAGAGTCCTTTTTGTTCAGTCTCTCCAGAATCCCTTCAGAATGTGCCTTTTGTTTTCTGTGGGCCCCTGACCATTACAGTGAGAGCCCCTTCAGCCTGGCTCGGACTGTCAGGAGGGAATCAAACATCTTTCTGGCAGAGTTGGAGCTTCTGTGGTTTTGTTATTTTGACTGAAGTTTTATGAATTCCCAGAATTTCATCCACACCTGTAGAGGATAGTACAAAAATAAATCCCAGGACCAAAGTAAAGTACTCTTATGAGTTCACAGTTGGGAGGTGAACTGTGTACTAGAGGGTTTTAATCTATTCCTTACATAGGCTCTGAACTTCAAAGAAAATAGGAACTTATTCCTTGGGGCCATCACTCTTCATTTTTAATATAATTCAGGACACTGTAGGCACTCACTGCACATTAATTTAATTCATATATTCATTTACATGATGGCCACAGCTGCTGAGAATAGACAAGATGGAGGCATTATCCATTCACTTCAGACTAAAGGATAACATTTGGCAGCATTGTGAAGAAAGGGAAAGAGGGACACATTTGTGAAAAGAAAGTACCAAATCCCCAGGTGTAATGTTTAGCATCTTTTTATGTGACATAAAGACAAGAAGAATATGCTTAGTTTTTAGTATAGCAGAGTTGATGATAATTAGGATGTGTGCAGTGATGGTAGGATAATGAGTGTCCTTTGGGTTTAAGAAGATATGCTCTGTAGACGGGTTGATTATGTCACTACATGAACTATTGGTTTTCTAACTAGCTTTAGTAGGTATATTTGCCTTGGAATGGATATGGGATACAGCAAATCAATGTTTCAAATCAAAGTTCCCTAAAATGTGTGAAAAGGAAACTTCCCATTCTGATGATGGGGCAACAGAAATCCAATGCCATGTAAAGGCTGACACTGGATCTCATGAGCAGTAAGAGGGGGTTAAGACTAGGAAAGCAGACTTCTTCCTCCAAAAAAGTGCCTGCATCTGATATTATTTAGCAAAGATACTGTCTCCACCATAAATGCTGTGATCCAGGCTGCTACATGGTTAACTTTTTGGTGGTCCTCCATAGTTTGCCATGATCTGCCTGGATTTTTCAAAGACTACATTACGATATCAAATGCATAAACCAGTGTAGAAAACACAGAGACTAGCCTGAGTATTTAGTTAGCACCTCAGGAAGCCTCCTGCAGCATTAGTATAAACATGTGACCATCTCACTTAGCACCAATCTGCATTTCCACCAATAGAGCATGAGGGTTCCCTTTTTTCCACTCCTCTCCAACACTTACTGTCTGTTGATTTATTGATGTTAGTTATTCTGACAGAAAGATAAGCACCATATGATTTTACACATGTGGTATTTAATGAACAAAATAAACTAACAAGCAACTTAGAGACAGACTCAGAGAGCAGGCTGATAGTCGTCAGGAGGTGAGGAAGCTGGGTGGCAGCGTGGAGGAATTGAGAGGGGGAAAAAAGAAAGACTCATAGACATGGACAACAGTGTGATGACTGTCAGGGGAGAGGAGTGGGAGGACACTCGAGGAGGGTATGGGCTTAAATAGTGGTGGATGGAGACTTGACTTGGAGTGGTCAACACAATACAGATGATGTGTTGTGCACCTGAAACTTGTATAATTTTGTTAACCAGTGTCACCCAATAAATTCAATTAAAAGAATAAATAAATAAATGACCATCAATTAGAGTTGGTCTTTTCCATCAAAGATTTTTGGAGGAGTAAACCCAACATAACCACTGCTTCTGTTTTGATCTCTTGCTCATTCCTTCTCCTAAACCTTAGCCCATTTCTTCTTGATATAGTTTCCATTGCTTTGGAACTTATTTTGCAGGATAAAATGGTTGCTTTCTAGTTATGTGGGTCCTTGAAATGAGTTGTGTGTTTCCTTTCATTGGAACTGGTTCATAGGATTTCAGGCTAAAGCTGTCTGGGCAGCTAAACTTGTGACGAAAATAATGACAATCCAGTTCTTCTGTTCTTCCTTATAATTATTTATTTTAATAATCACTTGTTTGTATGCTTATCTCCTCAAAGTATTAGTTCCTTGAAAACCTTTCTCTTTGGTCTTTATCTTGTCATAGCAGCTGACTCTTCCCAGGATGACTGAAAGTAGAAATGACATGTGCCCCCAGGAGAGCCCTCCCTAACCTAGGCTTTTTATCTCCATCAGAGAGAAGATATCAGAGCCCACAAGTACATTCCCAAAATGTGAGTTATTCAGTCTTAACACCAAGTGTAGGACATCAACAGTCAAGATTAAGCTTTATCTAGCCTGCTCCGGAGGTGACTGCCATTACTCATCCAGAGGGAGATTAGGATCTAGGCTTGTCCCATACTCACTTTATACTTTGAGGTCCCCGCCCTGTGCATCTTCAGTGTTTTCTGATTTTGACATAGGTGTTTAACAGTTTAGTAACAGATAGCCAAAGAAGCTCAAAAGCCTTATTTCTAATAATAGTATCTGTCATTTGCATGAAACAGTAGTCAGTTCTGGTGGTTTTCCCAAAGCAAAAACAATAGAATGCTGCAGAATGGATCCAAGTCTCCAACTCTTGCCAGTGAAGAGAAACTTTGTTTTCCATTCTTGCTATCTCCATTAAGATTTCAAAGATTACATAGGTAAGCTTTAGACAGAGCACAAACCCAGAATATCCCACGTGTTTCCCACATTGGTTTCTGTTTTTAATATAGCAATGTAGCCCTTGAAGGATCCAGGTAGATCATGACAAATTATGAAGAACTACCATAATTGATCAAGTAGTAGCCTCAAGTAACTGTGGTGAATGCAGTATCATTACTAGAACATACCACAGCCTCTCATACTTGTTATGTGGCCATTTATTAGCACAGAATTTTTCAGGCTGCATCAGGAAGTAAGAATCAAAGAACAGTTGACCCTTAAACAATATGAGTTTAAACTGGGAGGGTCCCCTTTTATGTGAAATTTTTATCAATACACACCTATACTGCCTTCAATTTGCAGTTGGGAGTTCATGCATGTGGAGGGACAACTGCTATACCATTTTATGTGGGACTTGAGCACTAGTGGGTTTTTATATCCATAGGGGATCCTAGAACCAATCCTACATGGATAACAAAGGACAACTATGTTTTGGGGGCATCAAGAGTTATATGCAGGTTTTGACTGCATGGAAGTCATCACTCCTAATCTCAACATTGCTAAAGGGTCAGTTATGGTTCCCATTTATCTGGGATGGGAACATTGTCTCAGGACTAAATTAACTGTCCAGGTCTCTGACAGAATATAATCCCAAATGATTTCAGTAATTTGGATATTCCATAGAATATCATACTAATCCATTGCTGCCCCGATATTTGGGGCTTCAAATGCCAGGAGTCTAGCAAGTAGAGAAAGGAGTTACTAGCGTTACTTACTGACACTGACATCTTGAGGGGGAGGGTAGCTGCTACAACATGGGGTAGGGAGAAATGTGTCTGAAACACAAGAGTCTCGCTGGGGAAGCTTTCCTACACCTGACACCATGGAAGGATGTTCCTTCCCATGTTCCTGAGCATTCAGAATTCCCTTAGATAAAATCCTGCCGTTTTCTACTGTAAGACCTGCTGTTTTCTGTCTGATGGCTTTCCCTGGATGGAACATTATTGTCCCATGCATGGGGCAGGCCACATGCCAGAGCATCAGTTGGTGGATAAATGTCATACCAGCTTCTTCTCCATTGAGAGGGAACCAAATATTGATTTTGACAGGCAATTGCTATATAAGCTTAGAGAGAGAATTATCACAATGGGATGGATATAAAAGTCATGAAAGAGCTGAAACTTGACAAGTGGCAAAATGGATGGAGGGTATTAGGTTGGAGGAGTGACATGGGCAAAAGCCTAAGAATATAGTCACTTTCTTTTATTCCAAGTAGGTTAAGCTAGTATTTCTCATCCTCTCTTATATGTATCAAGCACTGTGCTAAGTCAGTTAGCTAGTCTGTTAGTGAAGAAGTAGATCAATTCAACTGACACAGAACATTCAAAATGTATTAAGAGCAGCCGTGAAAACTTGGATTCCAGCAACAACAGTTTGAGGTATGTTGGTGGGATTTGAGAATAAAACATATAACCTTCTAGAAGCTAATAAGTATAAATAGCAAAGACTTGATTAAAATCATATTGGAGGAAAGAAGACCAGTTGAGAGACCCTTGTAATAGGCCAGATAAGGTATGACATGAGCCTCATTAAGATACTAATCTTAATATTGGACAGGAATCTGCAGACAGGCAACTGCCAATGGTATGTATTAGGGAAGAGGGAGAGATCAAGGATGACCCTAAGGTTTTCTACCTGATGGTGGAGGGGGTGAGAGAGATCAAATAACAGAGAAGGGGTGGGTAGTCTGGAAAGTGAAAGAAATTATTAACTTGCTTCACCACACCCCTTTTTCTTTTTCTGCAAAACCTTGCCGCTGGGAGCTTCTGAAACCTAATACCAAATTCAGTTTCTGTGGGCTAGATTCTCTAAGGGCGGAAGTGTTGAACCCGATTCTAAGCCTCCTTGAGCTTCTTCCTTTTGTATTTTTCATGTATCATAATATTTAATAGAGGGGGAATTGTACTTTCTAATTCCCATTCCAAATTGCCGTCCTTATGGAGAATCTTATTTTCACAACACCAGGAGTTGGAGATTTTCTAAAATTGGAATTTCCCAGCTCCCATCAGGATAAGTGATACTTTTAATGTTCCTTAAATATAGTGTTTGGACAGTTAATTATATTATGCAAAATTAGTAAACAGCTATTTCAAGACAGGGCTGTTTAAAATGAATCTGCAAGGTGTGGTATTTATTAGTATTTTGTTTTCATGACCAAGCGATACAGTGTCCTAGCTCTTGAAGTTGTAATATAAGTGGCGCCTAGAAAATGATATAACAATGATGACAGCTGGTGTTTAAGTTTCAATGAAATAGTTGTTTTGATGATTTATTATGGAACTGATTAGTCCCCTGCCGGTTGGCTGAGACAGAGAGAGACAGCTGTACTCTCCTTTCTTCCTTTCTATGACTTGAATAGCCCCGTGGATACTCCTCACCTATTCCACTTTTTGCTCTTTGTCACATGGCTAGATGTTGTGTCAGCTGAAAGAGTTTCTGGCCAGAGAGAACCCAGCACTGTAGATGAGATGGCTATAGATCAGGGACTGGGAAATTGTGGAGGAAAGATGATGAATGGAAATATTGAAACAAAATATACATCTTCCTGTTGGTCCTTCAGCTAAAGTCATGGTGAGCAGCCTTCTGTCACGTGATTATGTACCAACAGAGTCTCACAGCTACCATGAGTCTTAGGGAGTTCAATACATGTTGCTAGGTTAAGTTCTTTCTTTGCAGTATATTCTAAAGGCTATTTTTCATTCTCTGTATGCCCCTTCCTGTTTGTATGCCCTTTCTTATTTTTTAAAAATATATTTTTATTGATTTTGGAGAGGAAGGGGTAGGAGGAGAGATAGAAACATCAATGAAGAAAGAGAACCATCGATTGGCTGCCTCCTGCCTTTGCCTCACTGGGGATGGAGCCTGAAACCTGGGCATGTGCCCGAAGGGGAATCAAAAGGTAACCTCCTGGTTTATAGGTTGACGCTCAACCACTGAGCCAAACTGGCCACACTGCCCCTTCTTATTTTTAAGGGATTCTAAAGTGGAGACATTTACATGCTTGCTACTGATGGTGTCTGCTCTATAAAATCTGCCTTAATTCTAGACACTTTTCTAAAACAGAACTCCACAGCTGAGCTGTTCCAGACACTGTGAAATAGCAGTTTTGGACCTGATTGAAGACTTTTAGTGAGATTTCACCAGACTGTGTCTCAAGTTCATCACCAGCATATAGATTATTTTCTTTGTGCCTTTGACCATACTGCATATTATATGCAAACACTGAAAGTTTGTTAATATGTAGATCCCACTAGTAGCCTGCTTCATGGTAAAGTGGCCTCTGTTGGCTCATATCCCTTTCCAAGAAGTCCTGTGGGCATTGTAGAATATGGATATTCTACATAGAGATATAATTTTCAGGAAATAATAGAGAACAAATCTAAAACCTGTGAATTTCCTATGTGCACTTCTTCCCTTTTTAATTCAAATTCCAGTCTGTAAAAAGCCTTCATCTCTCCCCTGGAGCTGATGGGAATCATATCAACATCTTCCAGAAACCATGGGTACCTACATTGTCTATGACATATTTCCAGATGTCCTTGGCTCTTTGGCTACTTTGGAATCAGCACAGTTTTCTCCCTTTCTGCTTTTTATCATCCTTTTTCTTTTCTTACCCCTATGATTTTCCTTCTTTCTAGTAATTTCTCTGCACCATTTGTGTCTGCACATCTGTGTATCATTTCCATTTCCCACTGGTAAAGGCCTTTGGTTAAATGATCAACTGACTATATATTCTTCATTAAAAGGGGCATCAATTACTTTTTATCTTTTCAGCATCTTTTCCATTCAGGAACTAGCTTCCCTTCCCTTATTTGGTGAGCTGTCTGATCATATGGTCTCACCTCCTCCCACATCCAGCTCTGGCTGGCCAAAATACCCTGCCCCTTTAGCCTGAATCCTGATTGGTTCAGGTATGGCCATGTGACTTAACCCAAGCCAATCATAGTCCTTTCTAGAAATTTTGTGACATCTTTCAGGAAAGTGACTGTCTTATGTTTTCTTAGTGATTACTAGCTGTAAGTAGAGTAAAACTTAAAACTGATAAAGACTATCTTTGCCACAACATGGAAAAGAATGAAACCAGCACAGAGAAAAGCAAAGCCACGAGAGGGTGGGAGTCTGCATTGAGTCCTTAAAACATGGTAGAACCCCAGGCTTTCAGTCTCCACTTTTCAGGTTCATGGGCCAACAAGTTCCCTTTACTTATAAGCAAGTTTGAGTTGGGTTCCTGTCACAACATCTGAAAGATTTTTGACTAAAATACAAATACAAAATGTAACTTATAAGTCAGAAAATATCATCATAAACAAGAAAGGGTCTTATAGCCTATGACTATAAATATAGTTTCACATACATTAAGTAATGCATTATAAATGAGAGGGGCTAATTCTTGTCATCCATAAAGTGGGGACCAAAATTCAAAGTGTCCCTGATTAAATCGGGTCCTTCAGAGTGCTATCTAGCCAGTGCTCAGAAATGAATGCCTCTGAGAGGTCCCCATCATTCTTGGTTCCTTGTTATGCTGCCTCACCACTGCTTTGAGCACCTTTATGAAGCCCAGGACTCTGTTTCCTTCAGGCAAACATCAAATACCAATCTGGCCTCTGGAGGTGTGGAGTTGCTCTTCCCTTTATCATTCTTTCTCAGACCTGAGAGAAGATCCTTCTCCTGAGCTGGACACCACAGCTGTGAGCAGAACAATTAACAACCGTGTTCAGATTGGCTGTAGTCACAGTCCTCAGGCCATGGATTTTCCCTGCTTGGCTCTCAGCCTGACCGCAAGTTCTCCAGGTGTGTCCATCCCTCAGAGCCAAGGCCCTCCTCGCCAAACTTTATTTCCTACTCCAAAACCAACTTATTTCTTAGACACTTGCCAAGGGAAATGTCTTCTTCAGATGGGGAAAGCTTACCCCAGCCACAAGAGTATGGTCTTACTCATTGGTCCCTGGGGCATAATGACTATAATGACTCAGCATGTATTGCTCAGCATGAGTCTTTTCAGCCTTCAGTAATACCCTGAGTGGGACAGCACCAGTCCAGCCAGCCTGCTGAATTGCTTCCTCTAGTGCCTGTCTCCCAGCAAGAGTGAAGGTCTCTCCTTAACATATGCCATTATGCTTAATGCTGCCTAGAGAAGACACACCCCTCAGCACTAACTAGAATTGTTTGAATTCTGATTCTGCTAAGTAGCTGTACCACATTTCAAAAGTAACCACGATGAACCTCCATTTTATTCACATGTAAATGGAGACAAAGATAGTACTTACCTCACAAGTCAGATTAACTGGTAATATAAATATAAATATAAACTCAGTATATAATATAAACTCAGTATATAAACTCAGTAATATAAATATAAATATAAACTCAGTATATATATACATATATATATATATATATATATATATATATATATATGTATATATATACTGAGTGACCAGATTATTATGCTCTCTGAACACATAATAATCTTGCCACTCAATAACTCAGTATATATACTCTCCCCTTTCACCTCTCCTCTCTCCCTCTCCTCTAATATATATATTAGAGGCCTGGTGCATGAATTCATGCATGAGTGGGGTCTGGTCAGCCTGGCCAGGGGAAGGGGCATGGGTGGTTGGCCGGCCTGCCTGCTGGTCAAACTCCTGGTAGAGGGGGCAATTTGCATATTAGCCTTTTATTATATAGGATATACACTGAGTGGCCAGATTATTATGCATTCAGAGATCATAATAATCTGGCCACTCAGTGTATATATCAGTTCTTAGGCTAAGTGCAACATGGAGTCTGCATGATAAAACCCTGTTTCCTAACCCACAAAAAGGAGAGAGTAGTAATGCTGACAAAGACATCCTGGTGCTGTGAGTATACTCAGTGGTTCAGATCACCTGGAACACTTGGTCTCCAGACTAAAACATCTGTTCTTAGGTTGATGATGACTTCAAAGCTTTCCCAAAGATAACTTGGTTGTGCTTTAGGTGATGTGGACGGTAGCAGATGTCTGACCAGCGGTTTCAGAGCAAACCTGGGTCAGCAACCTCAGTACTTGGGTTCTGGCTAGGAGAGAATTCAGAGCAAGACCCAAACTCTAAGAGAGCACTTACTTGGTAAATTACAGAGGGAGAAAAAGTAATTCCTAAAAGAAATAGGATTAGGTAACAAGATATGAAGTTAAAGTAAGGGCCCTTGGAACTTGGGAGTGAGGAAGCTAATATTAACTTGTGCAGATTGGGGTGGAGGGAGACGGTCGGATCTTGATCACCACCATTTGTCCACCAACCAGATCTGAAATATCATGGTCACAGTTTAGACTATTACAAGGGTATTTCTTGGATCACATGATCTCACACATCTACAGGAAATAATGAACAACATAAACTGATGAACAAAAACAGATCCAGAGGAAGAGAAGCAGCAATCAGACTCTCAAACCTCAGAGGGAAAGTAGGGGAGGGTGGAGCTAAGGACTTGTGTGCATGCACATGGGCCTAGCCAGTGACTATGGACAACAGTGGGGTGGAGGCATATGTTTGGAGGGGTTTGGGATGGGAATGGGGGGATGAGGACAATTATGTGATACCATAATCAATAATAATAATAATAATAATAATAATAATAAAGGATGGAGAGGACATGGGCATGGTTCCAGGAGGGAGAGTGCACTGGGTTCTCCATCCTAAGAGTTTTAAGTACAGAGATTTTAGGGGAGGTCCCAGGGAAAAATCTTTTTTTTAAGTTGTTTAAAGTATTACATATAGTAATACATATATCCCACCCCCACCCCCAACTCCCCCCACCCCCCACCCCCCGTTGACGAGGGAAACATCTTAACAGAATGTTCGCATCACATCCCCAGTCAACAAGGGAAGTGGGTAAAGTGAATATTTAACTTTCCTACTTTTAATGATAGAGTTTGAGAAGAGATAAAGAGGTTGGGAATGAGTGTTGGTTCAACCAATTTACAATATCTGTCTCATTCTGGGCTGTCAGTAGAGTTAATCTAAGCATCTCTGTTTTAGAGTAATCAGTCCACCTACAATATCCTATCATGTTAAATGTACTGTGTTCAATCATGAAGAACTGCCTTCTCTTTCCCTTGGTTCTTCTAGTTACAGCTAGCATGAAGGCCTCAGTTTGAGAAGGAATATGGGCCAGCTGAGACCTGTTATTCTCTGGGCTTGCAACCACTCTTACCTGGCTCATGTTCCCAGGCTAATTCAGTGATTGTTAGAACACTAGTTAAGTATACAATTTTACCTATATGTTCCCAAAAATTCTAGTTTAGCACTTCTTAGTTGGGATTAAGGAATCTGTATTTTAACAACTCCACCAGGTGATTCTCATCATGAGAGAAGTTTGGGAAACACTGGTTTAAAGGAAAGATAAAGTAAAGACTATCAAGTGCAATTAAATCTAGGGAACAGTCAATTCTGTGTCATCCGGGAGTAGATGATTTGTTTAAGGATTTTCCACATTGAGAGGGAAAAATTACTTCCTACAGCTAAGTCCTGTGATTTCAGTCATACTAGTAATTCACAGGGTTTCTCAGGAGAGCATAGAGGGAGTTCTCTTAACCAGGTTATTTGAAAGCTTTATTTTGTACTTTAGTGAGAGGGCAATACCTTTAATCAAAGGCATAGTAATGTGAGATTCTGAGGAAATCACCAAAAAAGTCACACAATAAACTCCAGTGGGATTAGTGGAGTTTTAGGGATGGGTCTCTTACTCCTAGGACACAGGATCCCCTGACAGCCTCCCAGATGCAGTTCCTGTCTCTGCCTCTCTCTTGGGGAACCATGGTAGACTGGGAAAGGTGATAGAAGACAGTTCAAGGGACTCTTTTATAGTGGTATGGACAGTAAAGGAAGGTAACTACCTTGGGGCCAGAAACAGTAGGAAATTGCAAAACTTGCCCTTTCTGGTAACTGTTCCCTCCTCTCACTGGAATTTAGGAGGGCTTTGTAGTCTGAGATGGAGGAACACAGGCACTGCTGAACCCTAGCTGGGGAGAGAGGGGGAGCTGGATAAATGAACACCTCTCTCTCCTCCAGTCCTGCGGGCACCCTCCTCTTAGCAATTCAAACCTGAAAGACAGAGAACAAGGGAGGATACAGTCCAAAGAAGGCAAATTTCCAGGCTAAGAGCAGAGAGAAGGATCTTAGAGATTGTGCTGGGCGTTTTCCATTTGCCCCTCAGAGCCAATGGCCTTCCTCCCATTTGTTGTTCCATCAAACTCGTTGTCACCTCTTTAGATTTGTGTAGCGTGTCTACTACACTGCCTTCTTTAACTTTCTCTGGGCCCTTCTTTTGCATCTACCTACATAGAGTCCTACCTCTCCTGTGACATTTACCACTGATCATCTCAT
Source organism: Vespertilio murinus (assembly GCA_963924515.1). Lineage (NCBI taxonomy): Eukaryota > Metazoa > Chordata > Mammalia > Chiroptera > Vespertilionidae > Vespertilio > Vespertilio murinus. The sequence continues at coordinate 27,762,633 of OZ004711.1, forward strand.
TCATTATTTAATAGGTCAGCTCCCCACTAAAATGTCAGAGACTCAATACCATATATACCATATATATATATCTGTGTGTGTGTGTGTTCTTAACCCCTATCCTACTGTCTGACACATAACTGATATACAATAAATGTTTGACAGATTAAGGTAGGTGGAAGAGTATGAATTAAAGAGAGTCCCTCTCTCCCCAAAGATCTGTCTACTGAAACATAGCTCTATTAACACTCCCTTGCACATTCATTTGTACTAAGATTCAGATGTTCTATATGTAATTTGTAAGTCCTAGGTTTTATGCTGATGATTGTATGTGTGTCACATTTGCAGTAATAGTTCAAACCTCAAAGCTCCAAAGACCTCGTCTGCCTAACTACCAAGATGTGTAAATTTCTCTTATGATCCTCTCTCCTGTAGTGAAAGAGCACCTCTCTCCAGGTGTGCTTACAGGTGTCACATGAATGTCCCTAGTTCCCTCCGTACTCCTTCCCTAGGATTTAAGGATCCAAAATGGAGTCACTCCTCCAGAAGTCCCAGGTTGGGATTTGTCTCACAGATGATCAGTATCACTGCAGACAGCATTGCAGTTCCTCTACTTCTGCTCTGACCACTTTCACCTTTTTGCTCTTACTTGGTCACCTTCTGGGCATTGCCCTTGCTGCTGTCCTGCTGCTGCCAGTTCTTCTCTGGACCAACTGTATCTACACTGCCTTCCCCAGAGACCACTGACCTCTACACTGACCACAGGTCCCTGGTCACACAGCTCCCGACTTCCTCTAACTTGCCAGCCACCATTGCCTCTATTCCCCACTCTTCCCTGGGGAAGTACTTTAGCTTTGCCTGACCAGATGTTTCGGAAGGGCTTCCTATACCAGAGCAGTGGGAACTCTAATGACTAAGCTCTCTATTCTTCTTTCCTCTCCTTCACAGAGCTCAGGCATTCTGGGGTCAAGATGGATTGTATTTGGGCATGTGAGGACCTTAACCCCCACCCAGAGCCGAAGTGTCAACCCCTCATGCTTAGTTCACCACTCTTAACAGGCTGCTTCCCTCAAGGTGGTTTTTCTCCAAAGGTTCCATTTCCATTTCCTGTTGCTGGCTTCTTTTTGAGGATGGCTAGCCCATCCAGTGAGATTGTAATGTCTGAGCCCTATTTGTATATAGGATTCAAGCTCTTTGATGTGGGTCTACGGGGCTCCATCAAAATCGAGGAGAATTAGTGGGCATTTGTTTCAAATATCTCTAAGTACTCTACGATAAGTAAGAAAATAACTGAACATCTATGACAGAAGGCTTTCTCTCCAGAAAACCCAAAATACTTTCAGGGAGTGGTCTTGTTTAACCCCACAGTCTACCCAAACAGTCTTACACCCAGCCCACCAAGATACCCAATGACATCTGGAAGGAATAACACTTTTTAATTCTATACACATGACATGATTTCATATGACATGGCCAAGCTTGCTGCAGTCTGAGGGACACAGTAAATGATAGAACTCCAAAGTGAAGCTGGTACTGCAAGAACTCCCTTACATGGTAATAGGATGGCCCTTACCTGTGTACCTGGGTCGCCCCAGGTCATTGCTGTATAATAAGTCTGCAAGCCTGTGACTTTTGGGCCTACGAAACCACAGAGTCCTAATGCCAGCTGGGCCACTGATTTTCACAGAAGGAACTTAGTCTGCTCTAATACTTGTGTATGTTATTTGCACTTTTCTTATTTGCTGGTTTGGTATGAAAGAGAAATGAAAACCAACTTAACACTGAGGCAAATTTGTTATTCTTGTCCAGCTTAATAACTGGCTCAGGCCTTCTGGGGTGACCTGTCTTTGCTGTTTGTTTTCTGTTGGGTTCAGTCAAGTTATCAAAGCTGTGTGGTGATTTGATGAGTAGAAGAGATCATAAATATTCAGATATTTGGATGCTTCCAAGCAGACGAGAGCTCAGTGTTCAGAATGATGCAGTAGAAAATCATAGGCTTGGAGTGCACAAGTCCCTCACCCACCACATGTCATTTAATGCCATATGAACTAGCAAGGGCAGCGTTTGTCCTTCGTCTACCTTTTAGGCTGTAGATGAATGATGGTCAGTAGGTGAAAGGTTATAGATATACTTTGCAAAATACACTCAAGATCATTTGGGAACATTAAGAGTATAACAGAAGGAAGTTGGAGAAATGGACCTATGACACTAATAATACTAATTAGAGGCATTAATGAGCAACTTTGTTCACTTCCCAATCTTACCCAAGATTAACAACCTCAGGGAAGTGTTAAAAACGTGGACTTACTCCTTAGCTGAGGTGATGGGTCATGACTGATCCTTATTAGTTATAGTTCTGTGAACAAATTAATTTATTCCTCTAACATTCAGTTTTTTCCATTGATTAAAAATATCTACTCTCTAGTTATGCATGTATGGGGACAGGGGATATCTGAGAAATCTCTGCGAACCTACAAGTGCTCTAGCCTGGCTGGCGTGGCTCAATGTTTGAGTACTGGCCCATGGATCAGGAGGTCACAGTTATATTCCTGGGTCAGGGCATATACCCAGGTTTCAGATTCAAACCCCAGTGTGGGGCATACAGAAGGCAGCAAATCAATGATTCTCCCTCATCATCGATGTCTCTATCTCTCTTTCCCTCTCCCTTCCTTTCTGAAATCAATAAAAATATATTAAAAAATAAAAATAAAAGTGCTTTAGTGCAGTGATTTAACAAAATAAATCAGTAACTTAAAATTATTTTTTAAGTGACTAAAAATAGTATTGATTTGATTTTAAAATATCCACCTAGAAAGATTCGTTTTTAATTAGTGCTATTGGTGACATAAAGTATCTAACAAATAAGTGGTATTCAGTGAATAGTTTGGGAGGAAAATATGCAGTTATTAGCGTTTCTCACGAACACATCACTCTCATTCCTTTATTAAGTTCCAGAAGGGGCAAGGGCTTTGAAAGCTGTAGGAGCAGAAAATTCTCTTTTGCAGTTGTTATAGTTATAATTGTGTGAAGTGTGTTTAACATTTAAAGTGTGTTTAATGTAGTTATAATTGTGTGAAGTGTTTGACATTTAGTATTTAATACTTGATTTATCAATACCTGGTTTTTTAAGAATGCCCTAGTGTGATGTGTGCTTAGCATAACTGATTCTATTTTGTTAAAGTTAAGAGTGAATATTATAGTTTGAAATAGAATATACTAGCCTGCAACTATTTGAATGCTCTAGCAACCACTGCCTGGTCCCAGAGCCGTGGCAGTGAACGCCCTAACAGGTGCTAATCTTTAAAGTTGTAAACACCCTAACTGTGTTCATCTCTAAAGTTGTTAGCAAGTAGCAATGTGCCAGAGCATCAGATAATGCTGCCTGGAGACCCCCGATTAAGACACACTGAAGACCCATTGGTTGCACCCAGAAGGAACAAGAGAACACCCAGAAATGGCTATAAAAGAAGGGACCTAGAGGCACTGGTCAGAGACCACGAAGGGGCCCTCCACCCAACATGTTCTCTCTGCTCCCTTCTCCCTGTTCGAAATACTGCATGAAACTCTGCCCGAGTGAACTGTCACTCTGCCTGTGAGCCAAACTTCTAAGGCCTCAATTGTGACCGAAACTCTGCCAGCATCGTTCCTGTCCAAGTGTGTGTCTGTCGGCGCAGATCTCCAGGTGACCTGCCTAGGCTTCTGGAAACCACCAGGACTCTGGTAAATAAACTGTGGGATTTGTGCATCTTAATATTTGTCTCTGTGTTTAGTTTATGCTTGGTCAATTTTAATTAAGTACTGTGGGCAACCCGTATAAGTCCAGTTCTCTGGCTGAGGGACCCCAGTCACCTGTGCATACGTTCCCACCTGAGGGTGAAGTTGGAATAGCAGTATAAAAAATAGGAATGAAAGTTATACTGATAAAGCCCAACAACAGCACACATAAAGCAAATATGCTAAAAGCTCAGATTCAGGAGTCAGGCTGCTGGGTTCAAATCTCAGCTCTGCCACTTGCTAGATATGTGACTTTGATCAAATTACTTAACCTCTTCTTGCCTCAGTTCCCACATTTATGTTGAAAATAATCATATTTTTCCATATATATATATATATATATATATATATATATATATAGAGAGAGAGAGAGAGAGAGAGAGAGAGATTAGAGCAATATGTGCCCTTAGTTAATGCTATATGTGTTTGCTATTATTATTATTTTATTTTTATTATTACCCTTTTTATACCTTTTTAAATGATTGGACAGTGCCTTGGACATAAAAGGCATTCAATAAATATCTTTTGAAATGTGTTTTGAAGGAAAGAAGATGAGGCAGTTAGATAATCAGCAACAAGGCTTGTAGTATTTATTAAAAATGATACTAGCCGAAACCGGTTTGGCTCAGTAGACAGAGCATTGGCCTGTAGACTGAAAGGTCCCGGGTTCGATTCCAGTCAAGGGCAGGTACCTTGGTTATGGGCACATCCCCGGTGGGGGGTGTGCAGGAGGCAGCTGATCGATGTACCTCTCTCTCATCGATATTTCTAACTATCTCTCTCACTTCGTCTCTGTAAAAAAATCAATAAAATATATATATTTTTTAAAATGATACTAATATGTAGCCCCCCAAAAAAGATTGACTAAAAAACTGTACATGACGACATTAGAGAGAATGTCTTCTCACCCTCTAACTTAGCCGATAGGGAAATTCGATCCTCCTGTTGCCACTTGCTGGGCCACTAACCCCTTCAGCGTTGCGACTTGTGTGCCTCTAACTCAGCCTTGGACAAACTAGGGCAAACGGGCCGGATCCGGCCCGTTCGGCTGTTCTATCCGGCCCGCAGAGCCGAAAGAGCAGAGGGTTCTCTTACTCTCCCCTCCGCTCCTTCACCAGCAGCCCAAGATGAGACTGCCAGCATGGTCAGGTTGTTTTTGTTCCGGCTAACCCTCTGGTCCAGTTTAAGAACCCATTGTGGCCCTCGAGTCAAAAAGTTTGCCCACCCCTGCTCTAACTTGTACCTGCTGGGGGCTGTATGGCTGCTTCTGAGGGGAGTGGAAGCCCAGGTCAGGGAGCGCACCAGGGCAGCTCAGCTCTCAGCAGCTTTAGATAGTGTGGTCTTACGGCTTTAAAAAGGGTGCTTTTATTTTTTGCTTTTTTTTTGCTGTTGTTGGTTTTGTTTTTAAATTACTGCACTAAATAAATCAAGAAAAGGGAATATGCAGATATCTCCCAGGATTTGTAGCTCAGTCCATCATGCCATTCTCTGTTAGATAGGAGTTCTGAGTTGAAAACAAAGCAAACCCCTTGCTTGCCTGAAGACCTTTCTTCCTGCCCTCTCCCCACTCTTTATTTCTTACCTTCTTTTTGGGCGCCAGTTATTGTATGCATTTTCTCCTTGTGGTTTTATGGCTGCGGGGCTGCTTTCAGAGGGATACCTTAAGAGTGGGGAAATTAATGCATCAAAGGACCTCAAGCAGAAAAATCCATCTGACCTGGTGACAGTTGGTACGCATTAGAGAAAATCTCATTTATTTGAAAACCATAAGTTTGGCAATTTCATTTCGGCTTAACTTCGCTGTCCTTCCCGGGTTCAATCAAAGAGAGGAGGAAAAAGCAACTTTACTGAATTTGCTCACAGAGAAACTTTGAAGCTCACAGCAAGGTTGTTTATGTAAGAAAAAAATATCTCATTGTTGGTCCAAATCCGACTGCCTGACGCCCTGTTGCATTTTAATGAAAACTTGAAGCCATGCCCCAGATTTCTCTTTGCAGCTGATGGATGGGGACTATGGCTCTATAAGAAGGCACATATTTTTCGCCCCCGCCCTTTTGTACTTCTGGCTGCTTTATTGGGTGCTTTATCTCAACCACTTATAATTGTTTTATGATGAAGGTTACATTCCAGCTCATCTCCACAGGGGCAGGCCCGGGAAGAATGTCTTTCTCACAGAAGGAGAAGGGGAGTTTGTCAGTGATGCAAACCAGACAGGAAGGGAAGGACGGGAACTCTGGTTGTTCACAAAAGGATCCTAAGACACTGAAGAGCGAGCCTGACAGATTCCATCAGCCACTGAGGCCATCTGCCTGCCGTTCCGTGATCTTGTCTCTAATCACCGAGTAGATAGGCCCCGGCCAGCATGGGGCTGTGCACCCTGCGCTTTGAAGGTAGCGACAGACACTGCGGGTTTCACCAGGCAGGGTGACGGACGCCACTTTCCTGGGGTGACCTTTGACCTGGGTCATGTTCTTTGTATCTTCAATCTCCCATCTGCCCCAAATTTAACTCTTCCAGACAGGCCACAGCAAAGATTCCATCCTGGTTAATCTAATAGGTCCAAGTTTCAGAACTCGGACTAGAAGTAAAACATTCCATTTCTAAAAGAAAGTCCATGTTAGCTTTGCTCATCTACCATGTCACCATCTTCACAGGATATTGTATTTTCCTGAGCAGGGTTTTCTAGAAAAGATTTTTAAAAAGAAAAAAAAAGAAAAGGAAAAAGATTTTATAATAAATAAGTAAATAATCTATTGTGCAATACCTCTGAGGGCTAGATTTAATGGGAGAGAAGGGGTAAGAAATAGCACATTTTTGTTTATTGGTCATGTCTGGTTTAAACCTAAGAGTCAATTAATTATCAATTGCACAGTTGTGTAGCTATAAGATACTTAGGCCTCATTTAGTATTTATGGTGTGCCAAAGAGTTTTAATACTTTTTGTTCACAAAATGTTTAAAATTTGTTTGGGTAAACAAAACAATCTCAAATAGCAATTAGTGAGAAGAAAATGTGATAATTAACTATGTTTTATACTGTCAAAATAAAGTGCTAAAGAGTCAAGTACTCCAAAGAACAGAGCCTAGTTACTAGGCCCTAGTAGAATGAGGTGTTGATTGCATGGTATAGATTAAAAAGCAGAAGCAGTTCCAGAGAGTTGGTTATAGTGCAGTTTTGTTAGGAAGCCATTGAGGAGGCAGTTCATGAAGCCATTTAAAAAAATCTTTTTCTTGGTTCTACTGTTCTGAGAGTAGTTTATGATTCTTGATATCAGATCCTCTTAGTTACCCTAATGAGTGGAAGAAGAGGCCTATGCTAATACGTCCACTGGTATGTGTTAGACTGAATTTGAATGTTACTAGGTAGGTTTACCATGGGAAAAGAGGTGTCATTTAAGCTTTTCCCAGCTAGCTTTTAAACATGAACTAAACTCACTTTTCTTTTAAAAATGTCTCCTAGCTGAAACCGGTTTGGCTCAGTGGATAGAGCATCGGCCTGCGGACTGAAGGGTCCCAGGTTTGATTCCGGTCAAGGGCATGTACCTTGGTTGCGGGCACATCCCCCATGGGGGGGTGTGCAGGAGGCAGCTGATTGATGTTTCTCTCTCATCGATGTTTCTAGCTCTCTATATCTCTCTCCCTTCCTCTCTGTAAAGAATCAATAAAATATATATATTTTAAAAAATGTCTCCTAGCTTTCCCTAAAATATCTAACAATGTTTATGAGAACCAGTGACAGGGAGCTTTCAAAAGAAGATTTTATTTCATAGTTTCCTTTACCATCAACCACATTTCTCCTTTAAGTGGCATAAAGCTGGGATCTTCATCTCACACACTTAGAGCTCTGAGGTATATGATCTGGGTGGGAACAAAGTTTCTTGGATGCTTTTCCTGATCTGAAACTGTTAAAGCATGTACGGATTACTAGTTGGGCTAACAGGGCCCACCAGCGTTCTTTGGATCCCACTACGAGAAATCCTGCTCTAGGTCCATCAAAGGGATAGGCTGCCACGCCTGAAAGAGAACAAGATAGGGAACTGCTGCTCTGTGGCTGGAAGAAGAATGAAGCCTGGCCATGGCGTGTGGTTAGTTTGCCTGAAATTGGGCAAAGGAATGAGGTGGTGGCAATATAACTATCTAGAGATGGCAGAACCCGGATGGGAAAGATTGTGCTGTGGAACTAAGAGCCAAGCAGCAGAGACTTGGGGGCCCCAGTAAATTTCTCTTAGCTGAGCTTGGTAAGGGTGTGAAGGATTATTCAAGGGCTTGTAAACAGTACTAATTTTTAAAAACCCCTAAAAGTCTGTGAAATAAGGAAAAACTTCATTTTTCTGGATGGCAAAGATTTCACAACAAATAAATAATCTATTGTGCGGTACCTCTGAGGCTAGATCTAATTGGAGGGGAGAAGGAACTAAGAAATAGCTCAGTTTTGTTTACTTTTATTGTATTGCTTGGGGTTCTGATCATATCCAAGTGTTGTGATGAAGCCCTGATAATCAAACTTTTCATCAACCTTGTGAAGGAGTGTTAGAAGAAAATTTCATTTTATTTAAAAAAATTATGAAACATAAATGCTGTTGCATTCCAGAAGTCATGGCAGTTCAGATCTGTTAACAAGTCTTCAACAGATCACTGTAAAAAGACTTACTTCTGTTGGGATATAGATTTCTCTGATCTTGAGAATTGACTTAACAGACAAAGCAAATGCTTGTTTTTAGCCCTCACCCGAGGACATATTTATGGATTTTAGAGAGAGAAAGGGGGAGAGAGAAGCATAGATGTGAGAGAGAAACGTCTATTGTGGTTGCCTCTCATACATTACCCAACTAGCGGCCAAACTCTCAGCCTAGGTATGTGAGCTAACCAGGAATTTGAACCCACAAACTTTTGGTACATGGGAGGACACTCAACCAAATGAGCCACACTGACCAGGACAGGCAAAGCAAATTTAGCAAACATAAATGCAAAGCCAGCTAGGGATTACATAAGCCACAGTCCCATTTGGTAAGATGGAAAAAAAAAGCCTTAACTATCTAGTAAAGGTGTATTTAGTGGAACTCATTGCTATTTGTAAGCAAAGGTGACCATCAGCACTGACTACATCTCTGCATTTTCAATAACTGAAAATCCATAGTAGACATGAGGACTCTTGTGGACTTCCCACTCACATTATATCAATAGTATTAAAATGAGCTGACAACCCACATTTAGTTAAGTGCATACAGAGATATGAGTTGAGTTGTAGTCATGGGTTCCCATGTAGCATTTTAAAAAATATTAGTTTTAATTTTGTGATTATCTTTGTTAATATTTGGAACCAATCGATTCCCTTTTCCATATCTCACACATTTCCACAGGCCCTGGGAAATCTTGAAGGCCCCAGGTGATTTATCTCTGGTGCCTAATGGATTGAAGGCTCTGCCCAGGTGAAGAATGAGTGATCACAGGATGCTTCCTGTGCCAACTGACTTGTCCTCCCACTCCTCATAAAACAGCAGGGAGGTGACCTTAAGCCAGTGTCAGAGTCTATCACTTAACATGACACAACCTGTTCCTTTTCAGATGAACTGCAAACATATTTCATTCTAGTGGAAGGAATGTAAGCAATTTCGCTCCTAAAGTATCTATAAAATGGTTAAAAAGCTTTTTAATAATGGTAGAAATAAATCAAACCAGTGACTTTTTTATGGCTTCAAATGCAAAGGCATTCTTATTTGATCGGGTATATTTTATAAGAATATGTAATTTCTCCTTTTATTATTATCATTTTTTAATCCTAACCCAAAGATATTTTTTTTTCAGAGAGAGTGAAAGGAAGAGAGGGGAGAGGGAAGGAGAGAGAGAGAGAGAGAGAGAGAGAGAGAGAGAGAGAGAGAGAGAGAAAGAGAGAGAGAGAGAGAGAGAGAGAGAGAGAGAGAGAGAGAGAGAGAGAGAAAGAGACTGATGTGAGAGAGATACATCCATTGGTTACCTCCTGACTGCGGCCAAGGATCAACCCTGCAACACAGGTACGTGCCCTTGACCAGAAATCAAACCCAGGACTCTTTGATACATAGGCCAACACTCTAACCATAACCATGGAGCACACTGGTCAGGGATGAAATTGTTTCTTTTAATTGGCAGGTTTGAGGTAGCTTGCCATAGTGAAATACTGGCAAGAATACTGGACATGTGACAAGGAAAATGAATTGTGTTTTATTTCTCACACAAAGGAATTATATGAGCTTCACTGCATCTCTTGCAGTTAAGTCCCCAGTTTCTTCTGTTGTGAGGTGAATGATTTGTAATGGACAGATATTTTTCTACACTTCAGACATTTCATAGCACTTTCATGATTTTTTTTGGTCATAATTACATGATAGTAAGCCAAAAATTTTGTGATACTTTTCTTTATGTGAATTCCATTTTTATTTTAAAGACGTATTTGAGGAGACCTCTGTTTCTGGTGGAGGTGGAATAACAGGAAACAGATGTACCCTCCCATCTGAAACAACTGAATACATAAACAAGTTATAGGAAGCTGACATGTTCAAGACATTGAACATCAGGGAATGAAGGCCGGTGATATCTGAGAGAGACGATATAAATGAGGTTAGCCCTACAATTGTCCCAGGTTATTGCCTAGAAGTGTTTTCAGATGTGGCACCGGGAGGGCGAACCCTGGCAGAGCCTCATAGTCTCTCTGAGTTGAGCCAGGGGAGGCCAGCAGACCAGAGAGGAAACAGCTGCACAGAGATAACGGGAGACCTGAGAAGTTTCCCTCCAGTATTCAGCTTAGTAATAATCAGTGCATGCATGTGACAAAACTACTTAAGGCTGAGAGAAGAACCATCTGGAAGTATTAGAATGAATGAGCAATAAAAATCACAAAGTGCTGGGAATAGTGCCTCTTCCCACCAGTCAGACCTCATAATTCTGAAGAATCAGGTATTCAGAAGGGTATTGCCTCAGTCATGGGAGACTTGACCCTACATTAAACTCCACTGTGGTCCCACCTGAAAAAGCTTAAAAGCAAAACCTGAGGACCAAACTGTACCAGGTCACTTAACTGTGTCCTAGAGCAAAGTTAAAGAACTTTTTACTTAAACAAATATAACCCTTCTGGTGTGACTCAGTTGGTTGGTCATTGTCCTGCACACCAGAAGGTTGAGGGTTCAATTCTCAGTCAAGGGCAGGTGCCTAGGTTTTGGATTTGATCACTGGTAGGGAGTATGCAGGAGGCAGCTGTTATATCAATCTTCACTCTCACATCCATATTTCTCTCTCTCTCTCTCTCTCTCTCTCTCTCTCTCTCTCTCTCCATCTCTTTTCCTTTCTCTCTAAAAATCAATACACTATTCTTTTTTATATATACTTTATTTATTTTTTAAGAGAGGAAAGGAGAGGGATAGTTAGAAACATCAATGAGAATCATTGATCAGCTGCCTCTTGCACACCCCTACTGGGGATGTGCCTGCAACCAATGTACATGCCCTTGACCGGAGTCAAACCTGGGACCTTCTGGTCCACAGGCCGATGCTCTATCCACTGAGCCAAACCGGTTTCGGCAATGCACTATTCTTTAAAAAATAATATCCAGCACCAAATAAAATAAAATTTCCAATTCTGGTATCCATTCAAAAATTACCAGGTATTCAAAGAGGGATAATGAGAAGGGGAAAAATAATCAAAACAATCCCCAAATGATACAGAATTTAGAATTTATAGACAAGGACATTAATCAGCTATTATAGCTATAATCCACATATTCAAAATGGTAGAGGAAAGGCTAAATATTTTTAGTAGAAAAATGAAAGATATGAAAAATATGCAAATTGAATTTCTAGAGATGAAAACTAAAATTCTGAGGTGAGAAATACATGGGGTAGAACTGATGGCAGATTGGACATTACAGAAGAAAAGGTTAATGAGTCTGAAGACATAGGAATAGAAACTATTCTAACTGAAACATAGAGGAGAAAAAAAGAAAGTAGTGAACAAAGGTTCAGAGGGTTATGGAAAAACTTCAAACAGTCTAATATATGTGAAAGTTGATCTGCACAACCATTCTGGCTCAGTGGTTGAGTGTAAGCCCTTGAGCCAAGAGGTTACTGGTTGGATTCCCAGTCAGGGCACATGACTGGGTTGTGGGCTCAGTCCCCAGGATGGGGCATGCAGGAGGCAGCCTATCGATGATGTTTCTCTCTCATTGATGTTTCTAACTCTCTATACCTCTCCTTTCCTCTCTCTCTAAAAATCAATAACAAAATTTAAAAAGAAAGCTGATCAAGCTGTATTAATATTAGACAACATAAGTATCACAACAAAGAATATTACCAAGGATTTTTTAAAGTCCATTTCTTAATGATAAAAGGGTTAATTCAACAAGAGAATATATCAATCCTAAACATTTATACACCTAATAACAGAACTTTCTTTAAAGTATATGAAGGCAAAATAGAACTATAAGAAGAAATAGACAAACTCACAATATGGTTGGAGATTTCACCACCATTCTCTCAATTGATAGATCAAATGGGCAGAAAATCAACAAGAAAACTTACTACCACACCAAATCCACTTGACCTGATGGAGACTTATAGAACATTCCATCCATCCATTGCAGAATACACATTCTTCTCAAGGGCACCCAGAACATTTGCCAAGAGAGACCATATTCTGGGCAATAAAACAAGTCTCAATAAATTAAAAAGGATTCTGACTACAAAGGAATTAAAATAAAAATCAATAACAGGGTGATGTTTGGACAATTTCCAAATATTTGGAAAATAAATAACATTCTTCTACATTACCCATGGGCCAAAGAAGAATTCCGATGAAAAATAAGAACATGTTCTGACCTGAATGAAATGAAAACACAACATATTAGAAGAAATGTATAGCACTAAACCCCTACAGAAGAACAGAAGAAAGATCTCAAACAAATGGCTTCAGCTTCTACCTAAGAAACCAGAAAAGGAAGATGGAATTAAACAAAACAAGCTAATGAAAGGGTCGTGTTTTGTCCTGGTAACAGTTAGCTGTGTGATCTGGGGAAACATTTTCCCCTAGAGCTGCCTCGTTTCATCGTTTGAAAATGAGGACTGTAAACAATATCACGGCTTACCAAATGCTGGGTCTGCAGCACAGAAGTCACCAAGGAGCTTATGAGAAACACTCATTTCTAAGTCCTGACCCAGATCTAGGGAATCATAATTTCTGGGTAGAGCCTAAGCACCTTAAAACAGAAGTGTGCCGAAACAGGTTTGGCTCAGTGGATAGAGCGGACTGAAAGGTCCCAGGTTGGATTCCAGTCAAGGGCATGTACCTGGGTTGTGGGCAGATTCCCAGTAGGGGTTGTGCAAAAGGCAGCTGATCCATGATTCTCTCTCATGGATGTTTCTAACTCTCCTTTCCTCTCTGTAAAAAATCAATAAAATATATATTTTTAAAAATAAAATAAAACACAGAAGTGATATGATTATTTGGAGAGTGGCAAAACCAGGGTCTTCATTGCTTCATTGCTGTTATACTGTTTAATGACATGACTTCTGAGGGGATGCAAGCTAGGAAGGCTCAGCCTTTGACAGGAGGGCCCTCAGCTTCAGGGTGATCCTACCCCCTGTAACTCAATTCACCAAGTCACTGTGGGAGACTGCAGGACGTGGACACTGAGGATATTAGCAGTGAGCAGGTTGGACTAATGATAGAGATCTTCCATTCATCGTGTAATGCTATAGAAGCCTTAGAGGTTTTTGGTTGCTTCCCTAGTAGGTGAGGGAGTTGACTATGACCGAGGCTGGATTCCCAGCCCTTCTAGCAGCATGGGAACTCATGAAGTGATTTAATTTGTTTCATTTTCATTTCTGCCTATTTCTGTTCCCTAATTTACTCCCTTAATCACAAATGTCTTTAAGTTTCTCTTGGAACAACCTCAACAAATGTATGCTGGAATCTTTTCGTACTGTCCTCTAAAATGAGTTTCATTTGGAGTGAATTATTCTTCCAGTCTTTTGTTTCTTGGCTGTCCTTCCAGAAAGTAGTCCTTCTTCCTATGGTTTTGAACTTTGGTTTGCAGACTCATTTCTGGTTTCCCCTCCAAACATTCTCCTCCCTCACAATTTGCTGGTTCTCTCTCTACCTAACCCAGTCCTTCCACTCTTAAGCCAGAACTGGGTTTTACAATTCAGCTGGGATGTACTGTCCCTAGGGGCCATTTACAGAGCCAGTTGGCTCAGTTCCTGTAGCATTTACACTTTTTTTCATTGTCTTCCGAGGCTCACAGCTTCATCTGAAGTCCTAGTAGCCCCAGTAGAGTGGAGAACCCTGTCTGCCTCTGGCACCAAACAGGAAGCCTGGCTCTGCTCCAAGTCTCATTCACATTTAGGACTCCTTGTTCCACAGGGACCACGCTCCCAGTCACAGGTGCCTACGGCCAGGCCCAGACAACCCACAACTTACGCCTTCCTTTTGTAACTGGTCCATAGAGATTTTATCTTATACCAGAGTCTGGTAGAATCTGCTTGGTTTTCTTTCCTTCTTTCCATTTTTCCTCTCTCCCAGTCCTTCCCTCTCTCCCTCTCTCTTCCGGCCTTTTAAAAATTTCATCTGTCACTGCTATGTGTTCAGAGCAGGAAGGTGAACTCACAGCCTTTTGATCATTATAAAAGTCTGAATTCATTTGAAATGGTAAACAAATGACATTCCTTCCAACCCCCAGTCTCAGGAGTAAGATCTACATCCTCTAGCATGATTGATTTTCATTGTTCCTCCACCTGACAGAGCCTGAGCATTTATGTCTTCTATTAACACTGTGGTATGTTTTACAAGTTGGTACTTATTGATTTGTTGGAAATGTTATGTGTATATGTTTTCCAAGATAATCTGCTAACTGCTTAAAAGCAGGGATCATGATGTATTATTAAAATATTCCCCAGTTTTTATCTTTACCTTTTTCTTTACCTTAAAAAGGTAAATATAAAAATTATGAACAACAAAAAGACATCAAATACATACCTACCAACAAGTGAATCTAAAAATCAAGTGCATAAAAAATCTAATGAACAAAATGGACTGGTATATATAATAGAATCAGGGACATAGAAAGGGATTGGATTAACAATCCTCAGGGGGAAGGAGGTCTGAGGGGTGCAGGAAGAGATTGGACAAAAATCTTACACCTATGGATGAAGACAGGGGCGGGGTAAGGGCACGGGATGGAGTTGGGAATCAGGTGAAGAGGAGCTATAGGGGAGGATGGGATAAAGAGGAACACCTGTAATAATCTGAACAATAAAGATTTTTTATTGGGAAAAAAAATATTCTTCAAATGACACATTCTCTGGTAGCCAAACACCAAAGGCCTCAATAACTATGGATTATCCGATTAATTTACTCATCTCAAATTTCCTTGATTCCTCCATCAGGTGTCCTATTAATATTAATAAAATATTTATAAAACTACTTATATACCAAAATGGAATGTTGAAATATGAAAATTGACAGCTATATACAATTTACAAATATGTCTGAAAGGTCCCCCCCTCCCAAACTGGTGGGTGGAGCTAACAACATGACTGGCACCTGCCACAGAGACATCTCCAAGACATTGAACCACCAATCAACCCGGGCCAGAGTGCCCTTGGGGCCCATCCCTTCCTGTTCCACCCTGGGGCCAACCCCCTCCCTTTCTGTCCTTTAAGAAGGATCCCAAGCGAGACACGTGCTGCTGTTGGATGTTGACCGCCATCAGCCCAACTGGGTCCGATTTCCTGTCCCCTCTCCCCCCAATTCTGATCTCTTTATCCCCGTGATGGGTCCCGCCCATTACCGGGGAATAAACTCTACTTTAAAATTCCCTGTTCTGTTTCCTGTTTCCTTTCAAACCTAACAATGTCCATATTTGATATTTTGGGGGGCTCTTTTCTTTTCCTGCTATGTGCTTTGAGTATTAGTAACTACTGACCTTTCAACTTGAGAAACATTGTAGAGTTGTCTTCTAGCCATTTCCCAGTGATATGAGAGAGGAATTCCCCATGGAAGGGTCTCCGGTCCTGCCCATCAGGAAGTCAGCTACCTGTGACCAGACAGCCAGCACATTCTTTCTCTGAGCAGGTGTTAACCCAGCCCAGCTAGTTAAGAGCCTGCAGGTCTCTAGTTTTGGTTGTCAAAGAGGCAGCCTGTGTGGGGTCCCTTCTCCTCCCTGACAGACCCATTTGTTACCGGGGATACACGCCCTCCAGGAATCTTTCAGTGTTCTTCAAACAGTGGGCAGGCACAATGCACCTGACCTTGTTCAAAGGCAGGGGCTCACCGCCCCAGGCAGAGAGTGCAGAAATACAGACAATTACATCTTTCTCCCGGCCTTTTCACTTCCTCTCATGGAAAGGCTCCTATATCTGTCGGCCAAAACACTTATTATTTCTCTCCCTTCTCTCTTCCCTTCAGTAAATTAACTAATACACACCATCGGTTCTTAATGATTCAGCAATAAGAATCTTCGCTTTGATAAGAGGCAGCCCAGTGGGGAAAATGCAAAACGTTGTATTCTTTATACCTTAGATCACTTATTTTCCTCGGAGAAGAATGTTTTTCATGCCCCCTCACTGAATCAGGAATGGACTTTGTGCGGAGCATGTTTGATCCTGCAGAAAGGCTCTTTGGAGAGGGGCATTTGTTCAAAGGGAACTAATGCCTGCAGGGCATTCTCACCAAGGTGGAGGTGGCTGGTGACAAGATGTGACATCTGTAGAAGAAATATAGTCAAGGATTTTAGCCGCCGAATACTTCTCAATAGACACAGAACTCACTCACAAAGCAATAGCAGAAAAACTTGGCTCATGTTCAAAAGGCTATTTACTCAGAACTCTACCCAACCAATGGTGCTTGCATTTTAATTATAAAATGGAGAGAGAGATGTGAAATCTGTGTGAGGTGATACTGCCACCACATACATACTCATGCACACACATGAAATTCCCACCCTAGCATGGCAAAGATGATCATGAAAGAAATCCATGATAAGACAAGTGTGTCCATTTGTGTGAGAAAAATGAAGGATGCTTTACAAAAAAAAAAAGTAATTTGCTAAGTAATTGGAATGTTATCTTTAGATTTTAGGTTTCCTTTCAAGTTTCAGCATAGGCTTATAAAGACAAACTAGAAAGTGACTACATTCCTAAATCCCTGTAAAATGGACTTAAAAACCGATTGGCACATTTTAACGACTTGTGTGAGTTGGGGGTGGGGCAGTAGGAAATGTTTTAATGTTTTTTTCAAGTGCATACTCAAAGGTGAAAAATAGTAATGTGTGCGAAAGCAGTTATAGAAAAGAGTACTGTTGAATATGTTTGCCAGAAGATTTCTATTCTAAAAGTGGAAAACTTGAAAGGCAGGGCCAGGGCTGCCTGACTTGGGAGGGGCCTAGAAGAATTCAGGGAAGCCCACCACTCTGCCCCCTAGTACAGAGAGTGTTGATGGGTTGAAAACATGAGTTCTGTCTCCTGAGACCCCAGAATGTGGTCTTATTTGGAATTAAGGTCTTTATAAATAGTTAGAAGGAGGCCATACTGGATCAGGACGAGCCCTAATCCAGTGACTGGTGCCCTGCCTTTCTAAGAAGAGGAGACAGAAGACACATGGAGGAAGCCGTTGACAAGCCCAGGGATGGTAAGGTTTGCTGGCAATAATCAGTAACTAGGAGGGAGAGGAGAGACGTGGAATGGACTCTCCTCCCTGAGGAGGCCTTGATTTTGGACGTCTACCTTCTGCAAGAGAGTAAGTTTCTATTGTTTCAAGCCATGGAATTTGGAGTATTTCATTATGGAAGCCTGAGCAAACCCATGTGAGGTAACTAACACGTCTACTAGGCTTGTGACATGTGAGTGGGAAAAGGGCTTTAGAATAGGATTCTCACTGAGCCCCTTGTTTTCAGCGTAACACAGTTTGCTTTTGGGGTTGCAGGTTCGATTCCTGGTTAAGGCCTAGGCCTGGGCCTGGGTTGCAGGTTCAATCCCTGGTTGATGGTGTCAGTGAAAAGGAATTTTTGGACTGGAACCAGGATTCTTTGTCCGCCAGAATCAAAGAATGAATCCCCGGACAGAAAGTGGCATAGCAAAGGTGGAGATTTATTGAAGAACAAGTACAGACTCCCATGTAGGCAGAAGGAAAGAGTCCCACAGAACAGACTCCCATGTGGGGAGGGGGAAGAGTCCCACTGGGTTCCCTTCCCCTATGGCTTATAAAGGCTGCAGATCCTGGTGCCTTGATATCCCCTCTGATTGGTCACTATTCCCTTGGACTGGTTACTATAGTAACTCCTGGGCTCTACCCTCACAGGGGACATATAAGGTTCTCCCCCCACTCCTTCCTCATTGTTTTCCTATTCCCTTTGGGCTTTCTTCTCCTCCTGGATGAAGGGCTTCCTTCTCTTTATTTTGTAATTATATACTTTTTGCTGTTCTCAGCTCCCTCATTCTATGGAAATGTACCTGTTGCAGCTTTTCAGCTTTCCTATTCTTTGGAAATATACCTTCTGCTGCTCTGCTGCCCTGTGCTTCCTCCATGGTCCAGCTAAAATTTCTTTTCCAAAATTTCTAAAATTTCCTAAACCTGTATTATTTTACCCCTAAAATTCTTGTTTCATCAGGATGCATGCGGGAGGTAACCAATCAATGTTTCTCTCACATCAATGTTTCTCTCCCTTTTTCTCTAAAAAAATTAATAAATTTAAAAAACTAAAAATAAAATAAGATAATAATTTAAATAACATCCTCTAACTTTGACAAGCATTTAAAAGTGAAAGTTGAAAGGTTATCTCCCCCTCCCAAACTGGTGGGCGGAGCTAACAATATGACTGGCACCTGCCAAAGGGACATCTCCAAGACAGTGAACCATCAATTAGCACGGGCCAAGGTGCCCTTGGGGCCCATCCCTTCCTGTTCCACCCTGGGCCCAACCCCCTCCCTTTCCATCCTTTAAGGACTCCAGGCTGACACGTGCGCTCTTTGGAGGCCACCTCCATTGGAGGGGCATCTCCATTAGCCCGGTTGGGTTCCAATTTCCTGTCCCCTCTCCCCTAATTCTGATCTTTACCTCGGTGATGGCTCCCGCCCATTACTGGGGAATAAACTCTCTTTAAAACTCCTGTTGTTCTGTTTCCTGTTTCCTTTCAAACCTAACAAAAGTATTCATTAAAGTTGAGTACCTGCTGGTTTTTTTGTTTAAACCTGTAATATTTAATATTTGCTACTTTCCTCCATTGGCCTCTGTACCCAGTCTTGGGTCTCTGTACAATGATTTATTTGAAATTCTTTTAAGAACATGGCTAACTTGACATCTTTCCAGGAATTTATGTTTATTTTCTGGATTTTTCTAGGCCTTGTCATGGCTTTTTCATCCATCTGTCACATTAATATTTTTTAGTATCCCCTTGGAATGTGAATTATTTTTGTTCTTTTTTTAAGTTACTTCATTTTAAGGTCATTAGGGTTTTCATTTGGGCTTGTGAAAATAATTTTTTTAATCCTTTGGGTGACTTGGGCAAATTGATGAAGTAAGCACAGCTTCAGTTTGTTTTTCTCTATATTCCTCTCAAATTGCATTTTTAAAAACATATTCAACCATAGGTTTCTTGGCTTCTACCAACCTCCGATTTAGGTAAAACGTGGCCTAAATTCTGCTTCTAAGAATGTACAATTTCTGAGGAAAGGTAACCACACCTTGGTGAGTTGCACTGACAAGGGTGAAGCCAGCCACTACTCTCTCTGGTAGGAAGATTGGACTGCATCAAACACCCATTTCCCCCATGACTCACAGGACTGCTGTGCATTCCTTCCACCAAGAAATATCAAATTTCTTGATCAAATCAAAATTCTTTTTTACCCCTACCCCTCAGGGCACAACTAATGGCCTGGAGACATTCTCTCATTGTTATTGTTATCAAGTTAATTGTCAACTGTTTTACCCTATCCCAGAGGTCCCCCCCACCCCTTTGCTCTGTCCCACCTCCTTAACCTATCACCAATGGAAGTCATGTAACTCACCTATGTCCCTTTCCTTTGATCGCAATGTATAAATATATACATTGCATTCTCTGGAGCATTATTTCAATCTGTTGAGGTTCTGCTTCCCAGCATCTGTCGACAGTTTGGCTCAAATAAACTCACAAAAATTCTTTACAGGTTTCAATGGTTTTTTTCCGTTAACACTTAGTTGCACTTAGCATTTATTATTGATTAAATGCCTCATGTTAGCTTAGGGATTTTGCTGGTAGAAATATGATTAGTTTCTGTCCAGTGAAAAAGGTAACCCTTAATTTATAGTTTATGAACCAGTTTTTTATCCAGCTAACTTACTCTAATATTTCTTTATTAAATTGCACACATAAACACACACACGCTCCCACTTCTCAAACGCTCTTTGGGTTACTTTTACTATCTTATTGGTCCCTTATTTGTTCTTTAGCAGGAGTCTATAATGCCTGAACCAAAGAGGTTCTCAGTGAGCTACTTTCAGGAGGCCAAGGCTGTCATTTAAAAGGCCAAGTCTTCAAGTACTTCCATATGTGGGCCAGGGGCTGATTAAGTGCAGTTTCCAACTTCCCATACAAATTCACTTCTGAGTTACCTGATCCTTCAGTAGGGAATTTTTTGCACAACTACCGTGTTTCCCCGAAAATAAGACATCCTCCGAAAATAAGACCTACTTACAGGTTTCCTTCTGAGTGAAATATGAGGCACCCCCCTGAAAATAAGGCCCCAGGCTCTGTCTCAGAATGAAAATTAATTTACCGCAAACTGGTCACTAGGGCCATCCCGACTGGCATCTAGCAACCAGTGATGTTACGCGGAGTCCTGAGGTCACTGCTGTGTGAATGGAGAGAAATCAGCGTGGAAACTTTGTGAAACCTAAACTGCAAGAAGTTGTGACTTGGGTGAAGAATTCATGGGAGAAAATCACTGACAGTTGCATTGCAAATGCACTGCAAGCAGGCTACCTTGACAAGAAGTACTCATTGAAAGACAGTGCTATTGCTAAACATGAGAGATTTGGTCCACTGATTCTGAAAGAAATGGAAACACAAGAAATTCACCAGGAAATCCAGGAATTGGATTGTTATGATGATGTTCCAGAAGATGATGACATGATTGTCATTGAATAAATGAGTAAATTCTTGATACTGTAGGATTCAGTTTGTCTGGTTTGTGTTGACAACTACCGTACTACCGTAACATACACAGGTAATAAATTTCCTTTATTTTCATTTAACAATAAATGTGTACCGTATTCTTCCTCATGGAAAAATAAGACATCCCTGAAAATAAGACCTAGCGCATCTTTGGGAGCAACAATTAATATAAGGCACTGTCTTATTTTCGGGGAAACAGGGTATCAAAGCCCTTTTATTTTTTTCTGGGGGGTTACTGGTTATATATAATGGCCCTATTATACCCTCTCCCACCAACAGACACACACATGGTGGAGGCTGTAGGTGAGACAAGGCTAGAGAGACAATCCCACACCCACCCCATATTGATAGCTAGAGACACAGCTGGCTATCATTAAGCAGTATAGAAGCCCCTGAATCAAGACCTTTGAACTAAGTTCTCTGGTTGTCATCAGAGTTAGCAAGGGCGAGATTACCTGTCACACTTGGGCTCCTTAGAGATTTGGAAGTGGCACAAGGAGAGCTGACACCGCAGTCTTTTATCATCTGTGTCACAGACCCTGCTCATCATCCTCTCCCACTTGCAAAAGCCTCACACATAACCCTTCCTGCTGCATAGTTCCTGGAAATAGGGTCTTCTAGCCCTTGCTTCTACAGACCCTTCTACAAAGCAGCAATACCACCTGGCAAGTCCCCATGAAAACCTGGAAAATAACATGTCCTTCATTTCATCAAACCTTACAAAGCTCCATGGAATTGATGTAGGTTTGCTACAAAGAGAGAAAAATGCATCTGAATAGAAGGGCAAGAGGCAACACAGGGAAGAAGTGAGCTGGGCCAGTGAAACCCACCAGAGGATTGCTGGGGTATAAGAATCAGAGGACTTGGGAGGGAGAAGGCACCCTGCCTGCCAGTTAGGAGTGTTTGGCATTTGAGGAGCATTTCCCAGTACCTGAAGCCAACTGAGTACCCGTGAGGGGTATACCAAGCACCAAAGCCTGCAGTGTGTCCCAGCCCTCCCTACACAATGCCCAGGGAGCTCTTAGAGCTAGTCCCCCAGGGAACAGAAACATCCAGAGTATGTTTCCATTGGGGAATCTCTATGCAATGGCTTTACTAGTATTGCTCTAAGCTGTTCTTGTATATAAACCCTGGCAATAACATGTAAACGTCTATTTAGTTGACTTAGTTTCAAAGCACTTTCACATCTATTATCTCATTTAATCTTTACACCGCCCTATGGTATAGGCACCTTTTTAAATACCATTTTATAGGGGAAGAAATTAAAGTTTAGAGAAATTAAATTACTTCCACAAATTCCAGGTCAGAGAGTTGGAGGCTTGAACTAAGATTTCCTGACCTATTTTTATTTATTATGTATGCATAATTACATAATTATGTCATACATTACTTATTCATATTTTATTCAACTAGTTATCATATTTTGCTACTATTTGTTTTAATGTTCAAATTATCCTAGCTCTAGACAGTGGCAGCTCCTTTAAGCTCCTGTGTCTTTTTTGACATGTCTCTTTTCTTCTTGCAGTCTTCCTATACTTTCTATCACAACATGATGTTCCAGGCTCATCATGTCCTTTCCATGCCCAGCCCAGGAGTCAGCTATTTTTCTAAGGAGCCATGGGCAGGATGGAATTTAGAAATCAAGATCTGTTGCTAGTTGTGCTTACTGTACTTGGATGTGATTGCTTCCAGGCTATTTCAGTGAATAGAACTAAAAGGGAAAGTCTATAAGATTGGTATGAATATTTGCATTTATATCTGTATATAAAAACAAATGTATAATCATATGCATATGTATACTTTTTATATATTATCTTTCTAAATTTAAAAATGAGCTCATATCATTGCCACCTATGCTAATTAATTACTTCAGAGTTCATTCTAGTTAACATGTGCTGGTTAATGTTTCCTGTCCTTTGTGGTTTGATGTTCAGTATCTTGAAAAATCAATGCTTCATATAGTTAGTGTCTATTGTCTATTCCAGGGAGAGGGTAAATTCAGTCTCTTTTGTGCCATCTTAGCTGGAAGCAGAGATCTACTGTTGCTTTTGTTGTTGTTGTTGTTGTTGCTAATCCTCACTGGAGGATTTTTTTCCCATTGATTTTTGTTTTATTATTTTTTCCCACATATTTTTTTAGAGAGGAGAAGGAGGAGGGAGAAAGCAAGAAGAGAGAAAGACAGAGAGACAGAGAGACACTAATACATGAATGTGAGAGAGACAGATAGATTGGTTTCTTGCCTCTCACATGTACTCAGACTTGGACGGGGATCAAACCTGCTATCTAGGTACATGCCCTTGACTGGGAATCAAATATGTGACCCTTCAATGCTCATGCTGAGGCTCTAACCATTGATAAATACCAGCCAGGGTTACTACTGCTTTTTGATGTGTTTTCTAATGTCTTCTTATGGATACCTTCTGCATGGGCATATAATAGCATAAAGTGAGTTTGGTGTTTAATCCCTCAAGCATTCCTTATGATGCCTCCCAAATCCCCCTGCCAACACTCTCATATTTCATATTGACTTGTTAGATTATTGATCAATGACTTTGTCCCTCACTAGGCTGAAAGCTCAATGAGACATGGCATCAGCTAGGTTTTTGGTTTTGCACATCATTGTCTCTCAAGCTTCTAGCACGTACCGTTTGTCCAATGGGTGTTTAGTAAATGAATGAACTTGCTCTGCCAGCAAAACTCATTGCTATTCTTTTAACACAGAATTCCAAGGAACATTAATACTTCTTTATTTGATTATTCTATGCATCTTTACAGTGTCAGTCCTGTGGCACCTCTACATTTGCTCAATCTATCAGACATGGAGAATGTTGGCAAAGGAGAACTTTTGTGCTAGATTTGCAAGATTGTGACTTATGCCTTCCACCGAAGAAGAAGGACTGGCTGCTGGATCCTGGCAGCTGGGCTCCAGGTCCCCGTGACAATCAAGGATCTCCCAAAATGGGGCAGCCAGGCCTGCACAGAGGACACTGGGCAGAGATGTCCTGCTGAAGAATTGTACAATTTTATTGGGAAGTCCTGTTTTCTTGTTGAAAGTGATTCCTTTTTTGGAAAAAGGGGAAGACCAGTAGTTATGACAACATCCACACGTAGTACTAGGAATAGACTATTCACAGTTGACTCTTCAAAGGACCACCAGAAAAACCTGAAGATCAAGCACAGGTAAATTTATTTGTTCTATGGCAATACAGACAACACCTCCTGGACAGAATTTTAGTAGAAACTTAAAACTGGAAATTTAGGGCAGACTACAAGATACTGAACATACAAATGGACAATGGCCAGATCATATCTATATATATAAAGCTTAATATGCAAAGTGTCCCCTCGGGAGTTCTACCAGGAGACTAGGAGTTTGATCGCTTGCTGTAATGTGCGCTGACCACTGGGGGTGGCACGAAACGAAGAAAGGCCCCAGCCAGCAGCCGGCTGCCAGGGAAGGGAGGTTCTGGCCGGCAGCCAGAAGGCCCTGATTGGCTCTGATCATCAGCCAGGCCTAGAGACCCTACCCATACATAAATTTTGTGCACCACGTCTCTAGTATAACAATAGAATCCTGACCCAGAACCTCTGCAGCAACCAATCCAGGAGGCCAAATCACAACCTCTATAACAATTGGTCCAAAATGGTCAGGACTGGTCAATGACAACAACTCCTCTAATCTTACCCCATCCCCCACAACTCTGGACCAGTGGAGAAAGCCACAGATGCTTCTCAAACCAATCCTACAGGATGCCCTGCTTCTAGTTAGCCCACTTCCAGCATCCCCATGACAACTTCCAACCAGAGCATACCCAAAGCTTTCCTTTTTATTTTAATAAACTATAAAACTATCATTCCTATGCCTGTACTTAGTCTCTGACAAATGCAACTGACTGGCTGACTCCCTTGCTATATAGCAAGATTTGAATAAATAGCTTCTGTTCTCATCTAGGTTCCCTTCATTTCCACGGGCATTTCTGAGTCTTTTAGACCCCGGTATGGAATTTCAAGGCAAGTTTTGAAAGGCAGGGACTGGCTGGAATAGGCAGAGTTTATGACACAATAGTCTTGGAAGGCACAGTGAAGTGAGATCTTGAAGTATTCACTTGATGGGAATTTAGCTTTGAACGGAGGAAGCTGATTAGGCTCACAGTCTTATTTTCCAGGAGCAGGGGTTCCTTGGAGCAAAGAGCTAGGCTAGTTTTGTTTGCTCTCGGTGATATTTAACAGAGGAAGAGAAAAGCATGCCTAGTACCAGAACTGGTAAACACAAGGACGGGGGTTTTGTTGGTTTTAGTTCTTGGGATTGATGAGGAACAAAGTTTATTTTGAAGTCTATCCTTGCTTTTCTTATTCTTTACCCAACCTAGGCAACATGGTTGGTCACTTGAATGACATTCTTGCTCGCATAAAACCTTCCTTAGCTACTGCCCCATTAGACTGGCCCACAGAGTGCTAAATCTGGATTAATCCTACAATTTGTGCTGAAATTGTTTTTCATCTTTTCTTTCAACAACTGTCTGCGGGTTGGTAGCTGAAGGAGAAGTTAATTAAGAAGGGTGCTGAGGCCAAGTTAGGGCTCAGAAAAAAACAAGCACATGACTATTCACAATGTCTGCTATGGGCACAAGTGGAGAGTCATTAAAGTTTAACTTTTATATATATATATATATATATATATATATATATATATATATATATATATATATATTTTAGAGAGGAAGGGGAAGGGATAGAGAGAAACATCAATGATGAGAGAGAATCATTGATTGGCTGCCTCCTGAATGCCCAACACGGGATCAAGCCCACAACCTGGGCACATGCCCCGACCAGGGATCGAACCATGACTTCCTGGTTCTTAGGTAGACGCTTAGGTAGATGCTCCTCAAACCACACTGGCTGGGCTGTATTAAGTCTTAAACATTTATATCTCTGTTGAGTTTTGTATCCACATAACCAACTATCCACTGGGTAACCTTATCTGGATGTTCTACAACCTTCTCAATCTGCACATGTCTAAACTTAAATTGTAATTGCTCCCCTTCACTGACGTTTATTAATTGATCCATCAGATGGGCCTGATGATTCTTGTCAGCAGTGTTCGAGGCAGCATTACCATGGTTTAGCTTAGCACTCAACTCAAGCAAAACCCTCTTTGCAACCTGGCTAAGGAAATTTGTCTTAATTGTGGAATTACAGGCATCAGCAATGGGAATGAGATGTTGGAAATCCAACCTTCTAAGATCTTATTCATTTCACCTTTCTTGGCCGAGTACAGACATGAGATCAGAGGCAAAAATTTAACTGGTACTTGTTTATCTCAGGTACAGTCATAGAAGGAAATAAAACTTTGAAAACTTTTGGATTCATATTTTACAATATCCTACTTAGGTTTCATATATCTGCACATATCCCTCGACTTCCTCTCTTTCACTTCCAACATTTTCATTGTCTAATGGTCATTAGGAGAGGACCTTACTTATGTGAAGAATTAGAGCAAGGGTGGGCAAACTTTTTGACTCGAGGGCCACAATGGGTTCTTAAACTGGACCAGAGGGCCGGAACAAAAGTATGGATGGAGTGTTTGTGTGAACTAATATAAATTCAAAGTAAACATCATTACATAAAAGGGTACAGTCTTTTTTTTAAATTTTTAATTCAATAGTTTTATTCACCGGATCCGGCCTGCAGGCTGTAGTTTGCCCAGCCCGGAATTAGAGTGTCAATTCCAGACAGGATGGTTTCTGACTTTATACAAAAAATGCTCCCTGATAGAAACAAGGTATAAAGCTGTCTTAACACAAGTGTGGGTCTCAATTGGCAGCCAGGATTACTATTTTCTAGTAGAAAAAAAATGGAGGGAAAATTGAGTTCTTACAATAAATTTCATAACAGCAGCTTAGCTGTAAATGATTTTTTAAAAGTCACTTGACTGTACAAACTAGTTAGAGCAGAAATATTTTAATGATATTTCAAGAGCTTAATGTGAACCATCAGTGCCCAATAAATGAAAATTACTTTTAGTGATACATCTGGAAATATGATGGTTTTTTGAACCCAAATCCCTTAAGCTCTGCAAAATCTGAATTTTTAGTTTTACCATGTGCTTGTTATATAAACTTCTGATATTTGTGATAGAGGAAAAGAAGATGAATTAGATTCTACTTGAGATGTTGAAAAATGAGTAAAATATTAAGATGTTACATTTATTGTTTACTCATTGAGAGAAGGTTAATAATTTATTTAAGGGAAGCAATTTTACTTAAGGAAAAGATAATATTTTAATAATAAAAAAGGGGAAAGAGGATATATTTTGAAATAGAATCAGGATCACGGGAATGAAAAAGGTAATGTGCCAAAGTAGCTACTTTGAAGGGGAAAACACTTATCTGAATGGAAAATTTATTTATATTTCTGTAAAATCCCAACACTATCTTCATTCTCATCTGTTTATTCATTTACCTAATATTTATTGAGCACCCACTCTGTGTATTGCATTGTGTAAGGCATTGGCGATATGTCACAGCTCCTTCTTCCATGAACAGTTAGTCAAATTGTCATTAAATTGATTAATCCATGCATTCATTATATTAGGTAAAATGAGTTTAGCTCTGGAAAGGAAATTTGAAATGACAAGCTTTCAAACAATTGCCTCTTGTAAATATACATCACCCAGATCTCAAACTATGACTCCATCATTCAGAAAATCCGTATGTTCTTTTACCTTGCTGCTCTGCTGTTCATATTTTTTTAGGTTATTTCATACACTTAAGTTTAATGAAGCTCTAAAAATATAGAATCATTACCTATATACATTAAATAAATGCTCTGCTATTCTTAACTAATGTATGTATTCAGCTTTTTGAGTCTCTTTCTTTTCACTTAGCATAAGATGAGATACTATGCATTGAGATACATAATGTTTGTATCAACAGCTCATTCCTTTTATCTTTGAGTAGCATTCCATTT